>OZ020540.1:4795617-5995617 GCA_963971435.1 Lasius platythorax | reverse complement strand
TCGTGCTCGCGAGTTGCGCTCTTGATCTCGTTAAACTGTCGCAACTTTTTGAAGCTACTAAACTACCGAGAAATGGCGGAGGAAAACTCGCGACGCGAAATTTTCGCAAGGGCGATTTATCTGCGCGCGAAAATCGACGAGGGATCGCTGATAACTAACGAAGACAGATTCTTGCGAAAGTTTCTATTGAGATCGAAGAGCGAACGATTCCTTTAGCTCGCACGTCGCGATACGTGCGTATCAAAGTAGAAAAGTTTTCTTATTTTCCTAGGATAATTGTAGTTTAAAGCTTAAAATCCAGAAGTTTCAGGATTCAAAAATCTTCCGAGAGACCAGAATATCTCTTTTAATATCTCGCGCTATAACTATAAGTTAATCGAAACATTTAGAAACCATAGAAAATTCGAGGCATGCTTAAGTGTTCGTAAACTATAAGTAAAATTTTCCACAAAATTCCCATAAAATTAGGATATATTTATATCTCAACACCGAAAAAATTGTATTCTCTCGAAGTAAGAGAGGACTGATGTATATTATAAAATCCCTCTTAACAGATATTCTTAAGTGTTTCCAAAACATCCTCTAAAACTAAGAATATATTCTTTGTTAATAAACGGTCGTATGTTTTTTTTATGCGGACCGTTTTTTATTTAGCGTTATATGATCATATTGTTGCAGCAACGTACGTGATTATATAGTGTTGCAATTTACAGTGCAGTGCAGCGTTTGTCACTGAATGGTTTTAGTTTATTAGAAGAATGGATGAAATTAATAAGTAGTTCGAAAAAGAAGATTTGAGCGTCTTAAGAGAAGTGTTCACGAATAAGTAACATGTAACATAATCTAATTTAATTATTCAGGATTCAGGATCTCGTGCCTCATGCACGGTCTATATGTATTATATCTATGCTTTCTTTATGGTCTTTCTTTCCCTGTGTTGTAAAATAATGTACTTTTCCGTTAATGTAAAAATAAATCCCATTTTGTCTATACTTTTATAAATTAGGAATATCTGATACTAATCTTTAGAGGATTTCTCTCTTAAAGTAAGAGGATTCTTTTGGCGCCTCTTCAGAACAGAGTATTCGAAAAATTAGTGGGAAATTCTTAAAATGAGAATACAATTTTTTCAGTGAAACAGAGTTAGATAAGAAAGATACGTCTGTCCTTTTCTCAATAAACCGTCTCAATCACTGCACCATCTGTGTGAAACGCGTCCTGTGGATCGCGAAGAAGACTCCGTCGAATTCGCGCGTTTCCGCTTAGCATTTCGCCGCGTTTCGCCCGTGACAAGAGGCTTCGCTTCTCGAAGATTTTCTCGGTTCACCGTCCGGATCGAAGAAGGAGAGAGAGAAAATGAGAAAGAGAGAGACTTTATTTCCTGGCGAAGCGCACGATACGTATCCGCGGGGATCTCGCGCCAAGTTTTCCCTCCTATAAATCTCGCGTCTCGGGGATATTACTTAATGCACCGACGTTTCGACGCGCGATAAATCCCACCGTCGAAAATCGCGCTCCGCATCCGTCGTATTATCCGCAGGCCGAGAGTGTCGATGCGAATCGTACGTCGTATCGATCATCCCGAGCGAAACGAAAGACTGTCCGTTGTTCTTTACGCGCATCGTCGCGTTCTCGGGGATTTTTCCCCGAACGCGGATACAGAGAGTGCTGCTTTTTCCTTGATCGACGCCCGAAATGACGCCGCACGTAAATTGACAGACGCTGAAACAAATCTCGTTCGCACGAAAATCGAAGTCTATGACGCGAGGAAAATTTTTGTCAAATTTACTTCAATGTCTGAAAAATACCTGGCGGTATAAAAGAAGATCAGGGGAAAAAAAACAGAGAAATAATCTCTCATAATATTTCATAAATTCATCTTACACTATTTCAAGATACATTCCCCGCGTATCTCTCGCGTATAATAGAACGACGTAAATCTTATTATGCGATATGCTCTTCGCGCTGTAACGAGAAAGTAAAGCTTCCGCTCATCTTACTCTCGAGATCTCATCATAAATGCGCGCGGAAATACTCGCCGTGCAATTTAACGCGACGAGAGTACGAATTCCGAAGGAAATACTTGTTTTCTTTCTTTCAGTAAGATATGTCTTTTAGTAAGATGACACATGCACTATATACAGATTGAAACAGGGATGTGCGAGGGGAAAAGCCCAAAGTGCGGGGCACCATTGCATAAGCGGACGAGACACATACGGGTCGATTGACCTCGATTCTCCCACAGGTGCGATATACCGATCCCCCCCCCTTTCCACCCCTCCCTCCATTCCTGCCGATATATTCCCGCAATAATCGACCGTAAGCCGCCCCGAAATCCCGCAACCCGCGGCGCGGTTCCAAATAAAGAGAAACAAACCGCGCCAACCTACCCTAATTCCGTCGGATGCCGCTGCGGAAAGTCGGCCATCAGGAGGGTTGGAGGGGTGGGAGGGGAGTGGAATTTTCACCCGCTGGAACGCTCTGTATTTCGGTCCAGCGGCGAATTATCCGCCGGACGCGATAGAACTTCAAAGCCGGGACCTCGCAGCGGATTATATAATCTGGGCAATGCCCGATTATAACGATCGGATTGGCTACGAGATGAAAACGCGAGATAAATAAAATGCGAAAAATGCGGATGGAGGACGAAAAAGGTATAGACTTTTTCATTAAGAGAGATAGAATGAAAAATACAGTGTATATATATGTGAAGGCAAGAATATTAGAGTTTCTTAATCAAGCGCGGAGTCGCAAAATATTTCGATTTGTCTCCGGTCGCGATGTATGGGATTAAAGTGTATGTACATCGAAGAAATTGTATTCTCGAAGTAAGAGGACTGTATACTATGAAATCTCTTTTAACAGATATTCTCAAGTGTTTCTAAAACATCCTTTAAAACTAAGAATATATTCTTTGTTAACAAGGTATGTTTTTTATGCGAATCGTTCATTTGACGTTATATGATCATATTGTTGCAGCAACGTATATGGTTATATAGTGTTGCAATTTACAGTGCAGTAGTGCAGTGTTTGTCACTGAATGGTTTTAGTTTATTAGAAGAATGGATGAAATTAATAAGTGGCTCGAAAAAGAAGACTTGAGCAACTTAAGAGAAGTGTTCACAAATAAATAACGTCTTTCGTGGCCTGTGTGCTGTAAAATAATATACTTTTTTTGTTAATGTAAAAGTGTAAATCCCATTTCCTCTACATTTTTATAAATTAGGAATATCTGATACTAATCTTTAGAGGATTCCTCTCTTGAGGTAAGAGGATTCTAAAAATAAGCGGGAAGTTCTTAATATGAGAATACAATTTTTTCAGTGTATAGTGATATCGTTGCCGGTGAGTAACGCGACGAGGAGCATTATTCTTTCATCCCCGCGCGTTAATCGCGATCATTAGCGGGATCTAATTTCCATTCGTGCCGGAAACGCTGGTCGATCGGGGACTTTTACCTCGCCGGATCTCGAGCAATGGAAATTGGATCCGCCCGGCTGCGGACGGGATCGGGTCTTCTGTTAATTTCGCTAACGCGGCGGATAATCGAAGTTCAAGAAGGCTCGTGGGATGTCGATGGGACGAGAAAAATACGAAGGATCCATGATAGCGACAATGTTATGATTGGCTCTTTACAAGATACGTGGCTTTCAGATAGATTGAGAGACGTCGTGTTTTCTCAAAAATCTCTAAAATACTCTTCGCGCCACGACTTGTGAATTATATTCTCCTCTTTCTCTCTATAGCGAATTGGCGCTTATACAATGGAATTTACTGCATTAAAATTTTATATGGATTTAATCCTGAAGATTTTAATTCGCATCTTATATTTCTAAAATAATATAATAAAATATATAATAAAATATTTCTTCCTTATCGGAGGCGTAACATTAATAACGTAGGAACAATTATATACTCTAGAAATAATATCTCCCGAAGATAATAAATTATTTTCGACGACATAATTCGAACGTTATCGATCACCGTAATCGATCATAGAATTCCCTCCTCAATTCTTAATCATCATCAGACTGTACTTTCCAA
Organism: Lasius platythorax; assembly: GCA_963971435.1. NCBI lineage: Eukaryota > Metazoa > Arthropoda > Insecta > Hymenoptera > Formicidae > Lasius > Lasius platythorax. The sequence continues at coordinate 5,991,573 of OZ020540.1, read as the reverse complement.
TTACAACTTTTCTCGTGGCAAATACGGTATTTGGGATAAAACACGGTAAAATATTCAATCGAAGCGCCGTCCAAGTCTCTCAGCAGCCGAGGGTGTCGATGATCGTTCATCGTCACTTGAAAGATACATCTGACGATTTACGAGTCGTGTAAAAGTTCCACGAAATTAATATACCGATTCAAATACCGTGCTGGAGTATATTAGGGTCGTCAAAGTTTTCACGTCATCGCGATTGCTTCACGTATGTGTTACACTTATAAATTTTTTAGGCTTCTGATCCCTTATTGACATCATTAGTGAGAAATCATATGAGTTTTTTTCTTGCCAAATACATCGAAATAAATAAGTTTTTTTTTTATGCGACCACTCGTGTTCGATAATAATATGGATTAGTAAAATATGTCGAAAACTCTCTTTTTGATTTATAAATTAATAAGTAGACGTAAATCTTGGTAAATCGTCGTAAGATACATTTTTGCTGAAAATGTAGGACAAATGTAGATGAGTTATACGATCATTTATTAATGCAGAATAACAAAAAAAGGGAGTTTAATGTATGTATTTTACGATAAAAATATTAATATGATTTCTTGTTTCTGACAATTCAATAATACGGCTGCAGGGAAGACACAGGAGCCTTAAAGACAGTCGTGGTGAGAAGTAACTTCGCTTGAACATTACTCGCGTGTTTTATTGAGATGATGATAATCTTGACAAACTATGAAAAATTGCGCTGAGGACAAATTACGAGATTATTATCGAAGCAATCAAACTAAAAAAAAAAGAGAAAGAAAAATTAGTCAGCGATGACAAATTGATACGATAGATAGATGAATTTATTTTGTATACTCTCGAAGAAGAGAAATAATCGATCTTAATCCTCGACTTTTCGACAAACTCATGTCGTTCACCTTTTTATTCGAAAGAATTCGTCCCAAGCGATAGTAAAATGCGGCAATTTGCCGAGCGACAAATTACTCGGGTTTATGCGATGCCGCACCGACATGTTGCCGGGATACTCTCGTGTCACGACCTCACTTGCTTTCATTATTTCGCTAAAAGCACGATGAAAGTAAGACGTGTTCATCCATCTTAATTTATGCGCTCCGCAACATTTCTCCGTTACATCGTACAATATCCGCCGGTCTCTCAGACATTTATCATCGGTCTTCGGACTTTTATGTAATTGGAACCGAGTGTCTCAGTTTTAGATTGTGCGGGAAGAAAAAAGGGAGAAACGATCATTCCCGCGACATCCCGCGGTAAAGGCTCCAATCTCAGCGACATTTTCAACTAATACCGCGCACCGTTCACGCCCGGATTCCTTATTAATGTACGCGCACGTGTCGCGAAACGCACACGGGAGAGACATCCGCGTCGCGCGAGCGCGATAAAAGTTCCATTTCCCGCGCATTAATTCCGGCAAGGAGGCCTTTTATGACGGCACACAACCGGAGTTCAGAATTCAATGGAACTTTTCAGACAATGGCGGCCGACTTGTTCGAGGGTGGTTCGGTGATGCGGAAGCAAAGCGAATGAAAAAGAGGAGGATCGAGGAAGAGGAGCGAGAACGACGACGGTGTCGCAGAATCTAAGACAGTGGTTCTTAACCACGCCCGATGGCTGTCGTCTCTCTCTTTCTCTCTCTCGGATCCTCAAAATATGTATCTTCTCGCGCGCATACATTCCCGTAAAAAAAAAGATAAATGTAAAAGTTATTCTCGAATGAAAATATGCGAGATCCATTTTTTTACTCGGTCGATCGATGACGAAAAGTCACGTGCGCGTGAGCGCTTTAAAAAATTTAACGCGTTCCTTAATAGGGACACACACCCCTCGATTAAGAACCACTGACTTAAGGAGCGGGAAGAAAGGCGGAGGGGAACTGAGTGAGTGCGGGCTAAAATCTACCGACGGTCTTTGTACCACCTCGTTCTTGGCACCCCGAAGATTCGGTCTCTTAATTCATTTATCTCCCGATACTCTGTGTCCTTCTTACGCTCGACCGGCGCTTCTTCAAACATTCGGCGCGCGACGCCGATGAGGCAACGGAATTTAATTCTATATAAAACGGACTACGATAAATTGGACGAGAGCCCCGAATTATTATTCCAACGGGACGAGTTATTTCGCTAACCGCAATTATTTCGGTCCGTTCTCGATGTCGGATAAAATCGACGCCGACTTTAGCAAAGTGCGGTTCATTTTTAGATACTCGGCTCCTTAGAGATTAAACTTGTTCGCAGTTATTGAAGGAGTAAAATCGCGTTCATATACATTATGTTTTAGCTGTCACGATTCCAGTTTTTCATTTGTATTACAAATTGAAAAAAAAAAACTATATTTACTCTAAATAATAAATATAGTATAAGATGCTACATTTAAACGAAAATTATTTTGTGTTATATGTGATACAGAGTTCTATCTCTATAATTAATAAATTTTCTTACACGCTAGATTGATCACCATCAATATTTTACAAAAGTTATCCATTATAAAAACTCCAAATTTATTTAAATCGCTCCGCGTTATGATGATATCCTTACTCACTGTTATCCTTATCGCACTTTATCAAGGCGAATTTTCTCGCGATACATTTACTTTGAACATCACGATATTTTCCTACCTAAAATACATGCATGTCTCAGTGTCTCGGAAAGATTGAAAATTCCACAGTAATCACTGAAAAAATTGTATTCTCATTTTAAGAATTCCCCACTTATTTTTAGAATAACTTGTTCTAAAATAGGCTCCAAAAAGATCCTCTAAAGACTAATATCAGATATTCCTATTTTAATTTATAAAAATGTAGACGAAATGGAATTTATTTTTACATTAACTGTACTTTTTACTGTACATTTTTATTTTTTATTTTTACATTAATTATACATTTTCCCCATTACAATTTAAACTAAATTTTTTTATTACAATAATAATTTTAATTTTATAGAACATGACTAAAAGAATACATATGAATTTCCATCTGCTTTTGTTCTATAAAAAATTGGATAAAATGAAACAAGATTTTGATACTCTTCATAAAACCATTCCATAGTTGGTGTCACATTATTTTAGAATACACAGACAAAGAAAGACCATAAAGAAAGCATAGACATAGTACATATAGACCGAACATGAGGCACGAGACCTGAATCCTGAATAATTAAATTAGATTATGTTACGTGTTACTTATTCGTGAACACTTATCTTAAGACGCTCAAGTCTTCTTTTTCGAACTACTTATTAACTTCATCCATTCTTTTAATAAACTAAAACCATTCACAGTGACAAACACTGTGCTGCACTGTAAATTGCAACACTATATAATCATGTACGTTGCTGCAACAATATGATCATATAACGCCAAATAAAAAACGGTCCGCATAAAAAAACATACGATCGTTTGTTATTAACAAAGAATATATTCTTAGTTTTAGAGGATGTTCTGAAAACACTTAAGAATATCTGTAGAGAGATTTTATAGTATACAGTCCTCTCTTACTTCGAGAGAATACAATTTTTTCGGTGAAGAGGTCGCAGGCCTAGCGGATTCGCCCGAGAGAGAGAAGTAGGATAAAAAGCTTCGGGCGAAACCACCTCCGAGCATCCAATATGTCTGTCCCCGGCTTCGATTTTCCTCCCACTATCTGGGCCACGAAGGTTATTACACCGTGTTCTTGTATTATCGACCTGTGTTCTCTCCGGAGAGAACGTCATTATTATTGCCGGCCATCTTTTCGGCACCTCGATCAGACTATCGTCCGAGCTCTGCTTACATTGGATGATGGAGAATTTTTATCGCAGAATTACTGAGAGAACTGACGTCTTTCTTCGCGAAAATTTCTCGCCGATTTTCAAATCCATATCTTTCCGGGATTCTTATTTTCCTCTCTCTTCTACCTTATAAAATCTTCTCGCGACATTCACTATTTTTAATCGATTCTACATATATTATAAAAACTGTAGTAATATCGTTTCAATTTTTTCTCACGCATTTTTAATTTTTCCCAAAAACATTTTTACACACATTCGTTACAATTGATCACCATTATTAATTAAGGAATATTGCGTTTGAAATGGGAAACGAGGCTGACTCTCTGACCGCGGAATCGCGAAATCGCGGGCAAAGCGAAAAATAAACGCAGGTAAATTCCGCGCAACGATAGCGGCTGGGTGGGAAAAGGGTGGAGGGGGAGGGATGAAGGGAGGGGGTGGGGGATAAAAAGGGAATATATATCGCGTTCTCTCTCGTACAGTCGACTCGGATTTGTGTATCGATTGCGAGCGTTCCGATACGCCCGCATTCTGCCTCTCGACTACATGTATATACATATACAACTCTCGTTCCGGTACACGTGTACGCGGAAAAGTAGCAGCGTCGTTTTGTTCCCTATCGTGCGCGATTAGCCGATGCCCGGAGCACCATAGTCTACAAACTGCATTTATTGGGTTTATCGGATCGGTAAGCTCGCCTGTTTGCCTCGCCGGGGCAAACCCCAAGAAAAATGTTGCCGATACAACCGACCGGTTTTCATTACGTTACGTTACATGCGGTCGCGCTTCCTTTCTCCTCGTCGGGTTTTTCAGCTATTTCCTTTTCATCGCCCTCCGGAACTCTTTTCTTGAGTGTCCACTTGCATACCCTTCCCCCAAATAAATTCGCAGAATTTTTCAATCGCTGTAATAATTATAAATTATAACGCGCGAATTTATATTATTTTTCGCAAAGTTTGAAGATATTTTTGACGTAGTCGTACCGTCAACCGGATCGCGAAAATCCTCGTGTAGCGTTCGCGTAATTCCGCGAAAACTCGACGAGGACGACGTGGTTGCGAACGTTTGAGTAGTCTTAATTATGCAGATTTTCGAGATGTTCGCGGAAGAGAGAATACTCCGGCGGGGGAGAGAGATGGAAGAGAGGAGTGTTAGTTCATATCAAGCGGGTCGCGTGCAATTGCGAGCTAATCCTATTTCATTCCGAGTCACTTCAGCCGGCTCGTGCATGAAACGCCAATATTTCCCCGCAGCTGCGGGAACGAAGGGAAGAAGGGATACGCTATGGCCTCGAAAATTGCGACGGCGGTCGCGGGATTACACCGGTAGCTGCAACCAGTGGCGGATCTGCCGACGCATATGACGAAAATATTATTTTTAACTAGCGGCATCATAATACATATCGCTGACCTTTTTAGAAACGCGCGACGCGTCTTTATAAATATACATATAATGTATTATGCACGTTTGAAAAATTGAAGTGTCTCTTCCGATTTATATACTTAATAAAATTTATATTTTTATATTTATAATTTATATCTATATTTAACGGTATTTTAAGTATGGCACAATGGTATAAAAAATTTTAGTAAAATATATATTAATTTTTGTTTCTGGTACTTGTATTCTAGAATAATGCCAGTTTGCTCTAAAATATTATTCAATAAAATTTATATTTTTCTATTTAATTTATATCTATATTTAACGGTATTTTTGTTAAGTACGGCACACAATGGTATAAAAAAAAAATTCTAAAAATATTTATTTTTGTTGCTGGTACTCGTATTCTAGAGCAATGGCAGTTTTACTCGAAAATATAGCGCCCAGAGACTCTTATCTCCACAGTTAGGGAAACGCCTTGTACACCATTGAGAGGCGAACAAGGAGCTGGACTGTGGTAAAGAAGAAATCTATCTTTCCCATTCTAACTTATTGCCTGTTACTACTCTCTCGTCTCGTGCGTGTGGAAGCAGTGGGTTTCGAACCATGGACGACGGAGTTTTCTCGTTTCTCTCAGAGAACCCGTCGTCCACAAGAGCCGCAAACCAACACTAAATATGTGCGACCGACACGAGCGTTCAAACTCGAGTGTCTTAAAAGCTTTTATTTTCGCTATTTTCGTCCACAGATTTCTCTACTACTGTAGAACCGATCCTTTTTTTTTCAAGAAAATTTGATGGAATCGATAGTCAAAAGTGTTTTCTCACATTTTTTAATTTTGAATTTATCAAGTACTTATTTTCTTCCTTTTCTCTCTCGAATTAAAATTTGATCAAGATTAAAATTTATCTTTAATTGATTAGAGAATATACTTTTATTCGCGCAAAAAAACCGTTTATTATATAAGTATCTGATAAAATTCCAAAATTATTAATAATTATATAAAGAAAAAAAAGATGCGTTTATTTAGTAATAAGTGACAAAAAAAATTTATTTTAAAATAAAAGCACGTGAACGTAACATATCCAAGACTTGCTCGTTCTTTTTCTGTTATGGGAAATGTCAAAATGACAGCTTGGTGTCTTTTTTTTTTCATCGCATTTCATATTCGTATTATGATGAATCGTGATAAAAATCGAACGTATATGATAGTCATCGGAATAAAGACACGCCTCTCTCGCACACACGTGTATATCGAATAGATAGCGTCACATCGACACAATTGCGTACAGATGCACGACCGCCGACGTGCGTGTGCACGCGATATCGGGAATGCATCTTGCGGATATGTCATTAGTAGCGTATCCTACGCGCAACCCTTCGGGGACAACTGTCGCAGGAGGGGGAGGGGGAGGGGGAGAAGAGGATCGTAAAAAGATATATCGAATTTATCATCCAGACAAGACGCAAGGGGAGGAAAGGGCTGTTGCATGGCGCAGCTACTGCCATTTCGCGAGAGTGAATTTTTCCTATACATACGTCTGCCTGTCTCTTTCCTTCCCTTCTCCTTTTCCCTCTCCGCTTCTCCGTTGCCGGAAAATGACATTACCGATTATTCGATTTGTTTCTTCGCACATACATATACACGCACACACCTTGCGATATGTAACTCTCCGGACCGGAAACGCCGCGAGATATTTCGTGAGCGCGAGCGTTATGAATACAGACAAGGACCGATCGAAACGCGTGTCCTGAATCGATGTTCTCGTTCGATGATTCGATGGCGCTAAAATTACGCCGGTAACGCGACGATGACGTAATATTCATTGCTATTTATCGCGAGTTTCGTTTTATAGAAGCGGCGAGAATATATATGTAATATGTAATTGAGGTGATCCGAGCTTTAATTAGGTTTTTCATATTCAATATGAAATTATATATAAATAATTAATATATTCGAATTATTCATATACGCTACGAATTTTTAACTTGCTTCGATTTGTCAAACGTCGGAAAATTTTTTTATTTTTTTAATAGTTAACAAATTCTATAAAATTATTTCAAATTAAATCAATAGCATTATGAGTACTAGTAGAAAATCTCGAAAGCTTTCAAATTGTTTCGGGCAACAATGATTCATGATATTTTCAAACGTGCAACCAGATCTGTTTACCGTCTTTAAATGAAAGAAACGTGAAAAAGGATTAATGAAACCGAGCAGTTACTACACTTTCAAGACTCGCAAGACACACAAAATTGAGTTTGTCTTTGATTAATAGCCAGTCACTAATACGCCAAGCGCAAACGTTTTACGAGACCATATTAGAGGTACAATGTTATTAATAACGCTATCCTCATTATGGTCGGCCGCAACTATAAATTCGAGTCCGTCTCCTTGTCCATTAATTAAGTACGAAGAAACTTGCAAGAGGGTATAAGAGAAATGGGAAAACAAATGAGAAAGGTTAGTCGATAAGCGATGGCCTCTGACCGGGCCGAAGGCCCTGAGCATTTCGAGCCCTCAAGAACTGCGAATCGAATGGAATGCCGTGATAAATCTCGCTGCGATCGGTGCAAAAGTGAACCGCAAGCGTTACGGCTTTAAGCTCGCCCTGATCGCTGAGCTTTCGACCCTTGTCGAGATGAGAAACGTTGGACCGGACCTATGGAAGGCCTCGTAGGGCTTAACAAAAAAGATCGAGAGCATCGCTAAGGGCGATTGCGTACATTTATATTCTAGATGATTATTTTAGAGTCCTATTTTTTTTAATTTTTCTTTATTTAAAAAAATTTTTTTATTTTAATTTTAATTCTTTTCAATTTATTATATTTTTTTTTTTTAATTCGAGAACGTTATTTGTTGCCATGAGCAAAATTCAATATGTTATAAAGAATGTTCAGCCGTTAACTTTTTCTAAATTTCTCTTAATGGAATTGTATCGTTATCATTTGCCTCTAAAAAAGTAATTTTTGACATCTACATTGAAAATATAAATAAATATTAAATCTTGAGAAATATGTAACTCGTGTGAAATAAATGGAGCTCTCTGTAAATGGCACGCTCTCTCTCTCTCAACGAGCCCGATCTAATTCGCGAAGGTTTAATCTAACCGACGTAGAGACACGAAAACCATAGTCGCATTGTCTCTTCGGGTGTGTGCTTGGTCCATTATTTATCAAGAAACGTATTCTCGCGAGAGAACGAGGCCGAGGTAGGTAGGTAAATCTCCCGCGACGGAGCGCATCAGCGAGAGCGCCATTCTCCTCTCCGGTAAAATGAATGTTTCGGGAATGTAGAGAGTTCGAGGCGCGAGGGGTTTAAGTAAACTGCCGGCGTTTACTCCCGTCGGGGATGGATGACCGCGTCTGCGTAATCGAGGCCGTTAGACGGAAAACCAATCGCCGTCCGGATTGTCTCGTCAGAAAAACGCGAAATGGACTCCAGCGTCCAGCTGGACATTGAAAAGCCATTTCTGCCGTCCATCAGGCCATCATTTGTTGGCCCTCGTCCCATCACCTTCCTCTCCCCTTCTCTTCTTGCGAAGCCACTCCGAGATCCGGGGAATGCTTAACCCTCGCGACTCGCTCGTCCATGAAGGAGAGACGCTTGAGAAATATATGAGCCGCCTGGATGGATAGACCAGTATCAGAGTATCTCGGATACGATCCTAGCAATCCTAGTATCGGGACGATAAGATCGAATTTCTTACGCGAAATAGCTCAAGTGGTCGTTCTTCAGAGACTTCGTTCTCGAGAAAAGTCCATTTCTTCTTGTGACTACCTAGCTTTATTTAATCAGCTGATAATCTATATCTATTTTCTGTCAATATTTCCTGCAGTATAATATATAAAGATATTTAAAATAAAAAATACCGCTCTTTATTTTAAATATCTTTATATATTATAATTCGAATATATATTCGTGATAAAATGAAACGACTTGAGATTTTTTTCATTCAGAACTTGTAGAGGCAATTTTCGTAAATTTCGCGAATTAGCATCGAACGCGTTTGATAAATTTTCTCTTTCTTTACACATATTTTAATCGTGATAAGATTATAATTATGATCGCATTATCTATTGATTCACCGGCTTGTAAAAGCGGTCTGAATGAGCCATTTCTGGTTAGTAATTTCCTATTTCGTTCCAGATTACAGACCTATCTGTAGCATAGATGAGTAGACAACATTTAGTTAACCCGAGTCACCGCTAACGAACGTTAGTACAATCAGCCCCTAGAATGCACCCTTAATTAACTAGAACTGCGACACTCCAAACGCAGCTTAATTCCCTTAAGTTCGCTGGACTCACAATCAGATATATCGATCCTTGAACTTCTATATGCACATTTATGTTTATTCCAGTCATGTGTGTGGACGGAATTTTAGTTAAAACCATACAAGAAAGAACCGATTATTTCACCGATTCTTTGCGGGAATCTATATTATCTCATCAATCTTGTACGAAATGTCTACTACATCATTATATGTATATATATCTGTATTAACTTGAACAAGATATACTTTAAGAAAGATATATGCTATAAATAAATAAATATATATGTATTTATTTATTTACAAAAAATTTTTAATTAAAATATATTAAAATATTTAATGTATTAATATTTTAAATATATTAATATTAATATATATAAAATATTTTAATATTTTAATATATTTTAATTAAATATTTTTTTCTTAACTTTAGATAAATACCGAGAGAGACCGCGTCCGACTTTCATGTAGAAGCTTCTTATATAGGAAGCCTCGAAAGAAGATGAAAGTCATCTCGATAGAATCTCATATACTGAAGAAATAAAACGCAATATGTCGTGATTCTATCGACAGACACACGCTAACAAGTATCACGCGCGCGTGCGGTAGAAGCCCGTCCCGGTCGCGAATAGAGGCGCCCTTCTAGAGAGGAGAGAAGACTTCTTTGAAGTCGATCGAGCGCGGAGGGACGCGAAATCTCACCCCCCTTTCGAGAAACGCGCGTATCGAGGGAGCCATTCGGGCGGAACGTCAAAGGCCAAAGGGGAAATGTAAAAAGTCTTTAATCAACGACTCGTTTTTTCGTCGCTCGTTGATTCGTCGGAACTTCGCAGCCATTTCATCTCGAGTCCCCGGCATCGCGTTCCGGTCTCGATTCTGCGAATTTTTGAATTTTAGATTTCCTCGTGGAAGAGAGAACGGCAGGGAGAGAAAGAGGGAGATGCGCGGCGCAAAAACGATATTAAATGGCCTTTTTTTTTTTGAAAATAAAATCGCTTAAAGCACGCGCATGCAGTAGCGAAAACTTTTCTCGTTGTGTGGAACATTCGAATGTATTTCAATGTATTTCATTTCGTACTTCGAATTAATACTCTCTCTCCACTTCCCTATTGCGTTTTAAGCTTTAATCATATCCGATGAAATGTTGTTCTGTAAAACATGTACGTGGAATGTTTTCGCGAAGACGAATAAAATTCATACTCTGTAAACTGTCCCTAGGCGAGATTTTTGAAAGCCCTTTGTGACTTGGCAGCGTGTCAATTTGGTAGTTCGCCGGCTAAGAAAAAAAAAAATAAAGCAATAGAGGTAAATATTGAAAATTTTGAAGAAAACATAATCTACGAGAAGTCAACAGCGGAGTCGAGTGTAAAAAGCGGAAGAAAAAAAATGGAACGAGAAGCAGAAATATGTTCAGCAACAATACAGACTAAGAAACTATATAAAAGAAATGGAGAATAGAGAGAGAAAGGGAGAGGAACAAATATTTTGCGGATCTAGAGAAGCCGGACGAGTCTTTCCGCTCTCGCAATTTCGAGCGTGTGCTGCGAGATCAAGATAAATCAAGACTAATCTCGCCATTAATATGTCGCGCGCGAAATAACTCGTCGCTGTATATGTATGTATATGTATATCTACGTATACACTTGCGATGTTGGCCGAGCTTTAATATCGGGAAAAGTCGCGAGAGGAAAATCTCTTCGCCGTTTCTTAGACAGGCTATGTGTTCCACAGTTGAGGCTACTCACTGTGCGCGGTGTCGAGAAAAACGTTAAATATGACCGGAAAAGGATCTGTTGACACTGTCCCTCTCTGTGCGCTCAGCGAGCCAGGTGAGACAACATTTACTTTAGTCGGTGAAAGAGGTGGAGGGGAGCCATCATCTCTACACAGTACCGTAGAGCGGACGTCGCCGGTTTCTTTTAAGACGGCGGCTGCACGAGATGATGGATGTACAGTCTCAATTTCCCACTCCACGCGGAAAAGAATACGTTCGGATCACGACGGGAACCTCGACATCCGAGGATATCGATTAACGGCCGGCAAAAAGATGTCGAATCCAACGACACACTCTGGCTCTGAAATCGGTCGCTAGGATTTTCCGTATTTTTCCGCGCGACGATGAGATTGTACCATCGGGCAACACTATCGTCGGTCAAGAACGTCGAATGGTGGTGATACGTCAAACTCCTTGACTCCGGAACTGGGGGACCTCGACTCCGGGGACTCGTATTTCTCGCAATTTTCTCGCCAAAGTACTATGGATCAATCTCGGAAGTTATAAAAATAGAAAAAAAAATAGCTCCTTTGATTACACATTTCATCGATCTTATTTTTTATTCTCAAATGTGTGCTATTTTAATGGAAATTCAGATTGTAAGGTTGTCCGCAAAAAAAAAAAATTTTAAATATACACATAAAAAAATTAGACGACTTGCTCTAATCTCTGATCCAAAAATTAATTAAATTGCTATTTAAGTAGGAGACATAGAGATTCCGAGATCGAAGCATTCTTCTTTCTCTTTTCCTCTCAATCGGTTTTTTGATCAGACAAAAAAGGAGGACAAGAATTGGTTTCCTGAAATCTCTGTGCCTTTCACGCTTTCGCCACACAAGCAGCTACACTTCTGCCTGAAGCTAATTAATTAACTGCGAAAGCTGCGGGCTATATGTGCACGCTCTTTAGGAAAAACCTACACTTTCCGCGCGCGAAGAGGACAAAGGCCGCACGGCGGTTTAACCGAGAAACCGCCGGCCGCAAAATTTATTCGTTGCCGACAAAGTGCGCGGAAAGCGCATTCCTAACGAAACCGACCAAGTGTGCGTAACGTAACGTCGCAATTAGCATCACAGTGTCTCTCTCTCTCTCTCTCTGTCTGTCTGACGGTACGTTTCGATCGGTAACAAGACGAAAATTTGCGGCGCTCTTCAAAGGACTGTCTTTGCGACGCGAAAACACTTTAATGGCGAAACACACATTTGCATACATAGGAGTCACGCGAGGGAAACGCATTGATTGTCGCCCGCGACAATTAAAACATCGGTAATTGATATAGTCGGGGACAAAAAAAAACCAGCGTATTCTCTCTCTCTGCAGTATATACTAAATAATATCAATTTTATTTTACAACTTGCATCGCGGTCTCTTCCTTTAATAAAAAGTTTAATCTAAGATTTAACAGACCAAGAATATTTAGCAATGAGAAAAAACTTTTATTGATTCAGCTAAAGTGCGCCGTCTCTTTTTCTCTCTTTTATGAATGGAATAATATTTAATTAACGTAAAAATACATAATTCTTATTTTAATAAAAATTTAAGATAGATTCAGCTGTCACAGAGAGAAACTTTTATGCAAAAGATTATAAACTCGGAATATCCTGAAATTTTCATTTCACTATTAGCGTAAATGTTTCAAGTTGGATTTTAGCTATTCGCGGAATTTAACGAGCGTTCGCGTGCACTTGGATTTACCCGAGATCGCGGCGAAATATACATTTTGACAGCGCGAACGTACGGATTTTGCGCAAAGAGGCGCGCACTGCTTGATGCAAATTTTGGCGTGCAAACGTGACGTCGGAGGGCGGAGCCGACAGGCGCATTTAAAAGATGCGCTGACGCCGAGCACGGTCGTCGTCGTCGTCTGACACGTGTACAGTGCATTTCGCGTCGTCGCGTAGACAAACGATGGCAGGTGAATTCCGCGGCCACCTTTTCGCACGTCAGAAAAATTCCGGAGCGCGCGAGGAAGATAAATCATGGTCGGCGGGAACGACATAATGAAAGTGCACGCGCGTGACAAATTTTAATGTTCGCACGCTGGGTTGGGTTTATCGTGGTGATGTTATTGGCTTCGTAAATTCACCGTTTGACATATGTACAATGCACGAAAAATTTCACGATGACATTTATTTTCCCTGGTGGATGGCTGTTAGTTCGAATATATATTCGCGACGATAATTTGGAAACATAAATACACGCTAAGGTATGAGATTTCATACTTGTTACATTGTTATATATATATATACCTTTATATCGCCGAACGTGTTAAAATTCAACAAGTGTCTTCGACGGTCGTTTAAAGTACCCACTCTTACTATCGCGCCATAAAGCGAGACTCGCGGAACAGCAATTTTCCATTTTAACGTCAAGCGACTAAAAGAGAGTAACATCCTTCTTCCGATACCGCGCGGTGGGATTAAAATCGCGTCGAAAATTCATGAGATTCGATCACGGGGAACGGCCTCAACCTCCACAAAAGTCCCACAACTCTATTCCGACATTACTTTCCACGGAAGAACACGCGACTGACTTTTCATGCTTCGGTTTCTCCGCTCGCCTAAGGTTTCGTTCTGATCCTGGCGCGAGATCGAGGACAGAAAGGGGAGAAGGAGGAGGAAAGGAAAACTCCCCGCGGATGTTCGGAAAATCGTGGAAAGACGAGAGGGAGACGAGGGGGAAAGGAGGGGAGGGAGACATCCTTATACATTAAACCGCGCTCGATTCTTGCGCCTTTTCTCCTACTCCTTTATATGCAACTCTCGTAGCGGCGCATTGTGAGCTTCGGCTCGGTTATTCCTCCCCAGGGTGCAATATACCTCGAAGGAAAATATACTTACGACGCTTTGTGTAATATTTCTCTCGTCTCGCCGCGCCCGAAGATGCGCGTGTTATCCTTCGAGACGTGCGGCGCCGCCCTTCGATTCGCGTATTATATCGCGCGTGAGACGCCAAGCGTGTTACACGCATTACTAATCTCGCGGATAAAAAGCGACGGATCGGCGAGACACGCGAAGCCGGGAAAACGAGCGAAATGTAAGTGCAAGAGAACTTGATCTTCGCGAAATTCTGTACAGTTTTCGATAATTATGCATTTATTAGGGCCGATCTCACAGATTTCAATGGCCTTGATATATATTATCAATGACACGGTCCTGAGTAGCTTTCAAAAGGTTTTAGCCGTGGTTTATTAAAAAGTTAGTAAACAAAATAAGTTTAATGAATAGAACGTATAAAAACGTATTTAACGTGTATTAAAACGTAGTAAATCTCCCTCGTCAACGCGTCGAATTAAAAAAAATGAAGTATTTTATAGTTTTACTTTATAATACATACACACACACCATATATAATTGTGTGTGTGTGTGTGTGTGCGCGCTTCTTAGTATTAATGTCAGAAAATTACGTTCTATTCATTAAACTTATTTTATTAATAACTTTTTAATAAACTATGAGCGATGGCTAAAACCTTTTGAAAGTTACTTAGGGCCATATCCTTGATAATACATGTATATCAAGACTATTGAAATCTGTGAGGTCGACCTTAATATGCATAATTATCCAGTTTTCTTCTTGTACATCGCCATCTGTTTCGAAGGAATTACGTGCGAAAAAAAGAGAGAGACAGAGAGATTCCTACGTTACTACACGTTTTTATATTATTTTTTATGAAAGAAATATTACATTCTTTTCTCTATATAAAATTTTAAAATGTAAAAGAGAGAGATATATATATATATATATGAATCTTAAGACCTATATAAATTTCATAACGTGTGTTGACTTAATTTCAACGGGCAATTTTGGTGCAATTTTCGGGGGGACTCCATTGTCAATAGAATTCTTAACAGAGGTTTATCGGAACTTTTTGTATAATATTCGAGAAATATACTTTTATTTTTTTTATTCGCGTAAAAAGCTACGAAAAAGATATGTATAACTATAAACGGAAAAATCATTTATTATAAGAAACGAAGTGCCGGCCTCATTTTCGTGAGCCTCGCGCGTCGTTTCACCCTCAATTCTGTCCTTCTTTACGAGGCCATAGAATCCTGAATTGTCTCCTCTTATTCTATCGAGGACACGTCAACGAGGAGAATACCTTTCTTCTCTTTTCTTTTACGAATTTCTTTTTTCGTCGGGTGATTCAATATGGAGAAAGCTTGTCCGTTCTCCATGCGAGCGTTTCGATTCCGTCGGTGTTCAACTCCATGGCAATGTACGTTTTATCATCCTCGTTCTTGCCAAACCACAATGGCACAACAAAACAATATATCTCCTTCTCTATCTCTCTATCTCTTTTTCTCTTACGCGATACATTTTTTTTTTAAATCCTCTTTCAGGTGAATTACTGTTAAAGGGTTAGTTCTGCTCGATTGCTCGTCCATGTACATAATCGATTATTACTATGATATTTTATATCGGACGTTTTATACATTTTTTATTATTGTATAATATCTTTCTGTTGTATTTTATTATTTTTGCATATGTTGTGTTTTACTGCATTTAAAAGTATCGTTATTCAATATTATCAGAATTAATAATTAATCGTGATAGTAAACCGTGTGGAAAGATTGGCAAATTATTATCAGCAGATTAATTCTGTTAAATTGCTCATTCATTTATACAATTAATAACTATTACAATGTGCAATAATTGATAATAATAACTCAGAGAAAATAAGTGCAATTAAAAAATAGAATAAAAAGGTTTTACATCTATAAAAATAAAAAGTGAAGCTAAATTATATATTGCACTTTGTGTTTTATCATAAAAGATTATATTAACAACAAAAGATGGATAAAAAAAATTATAAAAATATTAAAATTATAGATATTAAAAATAAATACATTATACACAGTATAAGGTTAATTACGCGGATCTCTTCAGTTATTTATCTATGTATAAGCGACACTCGTTCGACATTCTCGTATTCTCAAGAATTAGAATTCCAAGTTTGACAAATTTCGATAATAGGACTGAACGCCGACGAAGGTAGAGCGATTTGCCAGGAAATTCCAATTTGAAGTAACTTTACTCCTTACGCGAAATCGATGTTTATCCCTTATCGACACTTTGAAAGGTCCCGGATAGACTGCAAACACCCTAAGTCAGCAGAGTGCGCGCGAGCAAAAGTGGGGGAGGAATAGGGATGGCGTGAACAAAAGCTGGAGGAGCGAGATCGAGGACGAAGTGGAGGACTCCGCGAAGAAGCGAGGATAATGGACGAACTGGCGAACTGCAACAAAATTCCAATTTGAAGAAAGTTTACTCTCTGCACGCGCGGAGGGGCGAGGGGAGGAGAAGAGCGTCGCTTCCCGGTCGTTGCACTATTGTAAAACGACGGGGTATATGATGCGTTCGGTCCGTACTATAAAAGGACCGGTTACGGCCGAATACGAGGGACTCGGACGTCGCAATTTGAAAACAACAATGAGAAACGTGTGGGCACGGAAGAAGAAAAAGACAGGAGGGAAAAAAAAACGAGAGAGGAGGAAGAAGATATATTGTCGCTGTATGTGATAAAAGCAGAACACGTGACATTTTCCGCTCCTCGAGACAAATCGTATGGATAAGTGAATACTTTGCGAGGACTGTTCTTCTTGCTCGAGACGAAAGGATTTATTTAAAAAGTGTTCCAAAAAGTACCTTGAGGCGCTTATCCGCGAAAAGTGATTACTCGTCTCGCTTGTTTAATATTTGCTTTCCGATACGAAAATCAATATATATGTATATGCATGTAAAATTATGCAAATCAATTTTTTCATTCAAAACTTGAACATTTTTACGAGTGTTCACATATTAATGACTAGAGAGAGAGAGAGAAAGAGAGAATGTGTGTATATTCTGAAACACTATTAATTTTCAACGTCGCGATCTCGCTATTGAGTGTTCACTCCGGCAAACATCGTGACGCGAAAATGGGACCCCTCATAACGCCATAGGGTGAGAAATTCCGATAGGGCGCAACTTTGGCAACTTCAACTTGGGCGACGTGAAGGGGGCGGATCGATGCCCGTTCGTTATCGACATTTTAAAACGCTCGGCGAGAGATACAGCCCGGGTGCCGATCAATCTACGACGCCGGAAGGAGAAAAAGAGGGGCGGGGGGGGGTGAAGGGAGAAGGGTGAAACATGTACGCGTCGCGGAGAGGGAGCTTGGATTGGGGGGGGGTGACGGGGGGGGGATGGTGTCGGGAGAATGAACTTCGCGGGGAACGAAGGATAATGGACGAAGCGGCCAACTGCGACGAAATTCCCAGGCAGTTCGACGAAGCGCGCCGAGGAGAGAAACCCCGGCGAGTTCGAAAACCCGAGAGATGATACCCGAGCCGCCCCCTCCCCCTCCCCCCCTCGATCGGGATGTCCGGAAGTACGATTGATTCGTCGACGCCGATTGGCCGTCTCGAGGGTTACCGATACCGAAGACCCGTAATTGAGCCACCGTGCCCCGCAAAGAGGCGCCGAAGCATGGGATAGGAAAGGGGGGCGAGGGCGGCAGAGGAACGACAGGTGAGAGAGATTGTATGCCGTCGGCAATCGCCTCTTCCCCCTCCTCCCCCCTCCATGAAACCCGGATAATTCTCGCGCGACGTTCCGAGGTTCCGACACGATGCTCGAAAGCCGCCCGGCACTAAGTTAGGGGCTTGCGGCTTCTCTCTCTCTCTCTGTTTTCCTCTGACGAGACTTGCCGAACTGAGAAAACCTCCCTCTCTCTCTCTCTGGATAGTAGTAGTTGCCTCTCAACCCTTTACCCGTCGATACGGAAGTAGGTCCCGCGGGGAGTTGTATATAACCGCCTTGTTACTAATTTTGTTCCGACGACGACGATCGGCGCCGCTTGTCAGTCGTGTAAGCGAGAGATTCAAGAAGCGCTGCAAATGCCACATTTCTCAGTCCTTTGATACCGAAGATAATAAGGAGGTCGCAAACGTGACCTCTGGTATCTTAGCGAAACGGATATTTATTTTAGATAACCGTATATTGCATTTTTACGAAAGTTTCTTCGATGAAGTTTTGACAATTAAAAATAAAAATCATTATACTAATATAATCATTTATTTCTTATAAAATAGCATACGCGCTACATTAGTTACTCTCCGTCCGGATACTAGATGCGATTCGTCTCATGAAGAATTTCACTGCGCATTTCATGGGAATTAAGTGGAATTTTGCCCATCGAGGGGGAGAAAGGGGAGATATCCTCGTAGCGGTTGATAGGCGCGGATAGTCTCGCGGGATAAGTGAATGGAGAAAGAGAGAGCGAGCGAGTCTCCATTCCGGCAGGGAAGTTTCTTGCCGAAGAAGTTCAGCAAGAAATCAAGCCGCCAGACAGTGACAAGGGAAAGGGTTGCTGGTTCTTGGAGCGAGAAGAAGGGTAGGAGGGAGACATGGAGCGAAAATGAGGGTGGAAAGAAAAAAAAACGGAGATCTTACGTGATCAATATTCGATCGGTACGAAATCTGTGAGCTTCTGGATTACAATTATTTTCAAAGCGATGTCAAGTGTTGTCGGTTCGATGTTCTCGCTTCGAGTCGACAATATTTTTTCAATCAATAGATTTAACTGGATTATAATTATTTTTGAAACAATATGTTTTGATTCCGATTTAATTTATTTTATTTTATTGTTATCGATTAACGATTACGAGAGTGTTTCGGAGCAATATAAATCATAATTAATCAATTTATCAGTCAATCACTATATTTGAATATATATAGATATTTGAAAAAAATATATATATGTATATTTCTATATAAATTTATATATAGAAAAGTTTAGAAAGATTTATATTATAATATTACTGCATGTGTTATTTATTTTTGAATAATATAGGAATATTAGAAATAAAGATTTGACGGCTACGATTGTGTACAGAATACATAGCCTTCCGTGATCGATCGATCAAGCGCCGTGTGATAACCGATTGATTTATTACTTAAATAGTAACACGTGCAAGCGTATTGACAGTTCAGCGTGCTGTCAATAGCGACTGCTTTCACAATTAATTGAGCAATGCCAATGTTAATCGAGTGAAATATGTGCGGTTCAGTGATTAAGATAGTCCGTAAATTGGAGTATCCATGACTATAAGCATCATAAATGTGAACTGATTTGACACACACTGTTATAAATTGCTTTGGATATTAAATATTATAAAATGTCTCTTTATACAATCTACACGATCGATATATCCATAAACGCTTTTGCATAATGAAAGAAATGAGGGGAAAAAGATAAAGAAACGCGAAATTAAAAAAGTAAATGAAGAATTCGGAACATAAAAGACGATGAATATATACATAAATAATTCTCGCATCAACCATTACTTAATAATAAATTATATCATTTATTTTTAAATGAACGATATGATTTATTATTAAGTAATGTATGATTTATTATTAAGTAATATATTAACGAATAAACCTATCCTAAAGGTGAGGGAGAGGAGAGAGAGAAAAAAGTATAGAAAGCAAAAAAGTGATTGTTGCCAATACCTTAAGTACCTTATCGGCGAATGGAAAATGAATCCAACGATATTCCACGGACGACAACGTATGGGCCCTGCCGTCATAAATCCAGCACTTCCGGCCCGTAACGGAAAGTAATATCGAAGTTCGTGTCGTCCTATCCCTGCGCGCGAGCCAGCAACGAACGAGCTTCGTTTTCTCCTCTTTTCCTAGGGGCGTCTTCGATCCCGACGCTCTATAACCTGCCGCCCGTCTCGTCGCCCGTCACCCTTTTTCACGTATGATACGCGATATATCGGCGCGAAAATGGCATCCAAAGCACCGCAAATTTATTTATGCGGGCGCATCCGACGCGCCTCGGATGCAGGCGCATCGCATTTCACGTCGAGATATATAAGCGATACGAGAGCGCGCATTTGTGCGAGTCATCGAATTCATCGAAAAATCTGCTGGGTGCTGGATTACAGGCTAATGAAAAAATGTAAAGAACTTGATACATCACGCGAGAGGAAATAAGATACAGTAATACGTTAAAATTAATACGACGGAAACTTCAACATCTTTTTTCCTTTTAATATAAATGTAATTAATATGTAATATAATATATAATATTATATATATAATATAATAATATTTAATGTATAATATAATATTTAATATATAATATAATAATATTTAATATAATCCTGAGAAGTACTTCTTACAAAACAAAAAATAATTATGCTAATAAAGGAGGAGGTATAAATAAAATTATTGCAGGTTTACAAAATTATTATGAAAAGCATATTTTATCCGCGAACGTAAAATTACGTATTTATGCAATGAGAAATAATAAACAATCTTCTATATGTCAGGATATAATAATTGCAACGTTTAGGATAATTTATTGGACGCGATTAAGCGGGGAGATACTTTTGATGTACCTTTTAATATTATATCACCACAATTTTCTAAAGTCAGTCTCGCGAAAGAAACCTGCGTATAGAAATGTTTGACCGTCACGGCAAAATCTATCAGAATCCGATCAGAACTATTTATCCAAAGCTTGACCACGACAGCTTAAAGTGTAAGTCCAGCTTAAACGCTGAAGAGCAGCTTTCTAATCGCGTTTCAATCTCCGGGACTTAAGCCCCGAGTTTGACTCGGAAACACAAGATCCAACGATGATTTTCCCTTAAGCCGCTTTTCGTACGCGAGAGAACCGCGAATGCAAATATATCGAATGTTAATTAAAGGCACGTGGCGGATATACA
Organism: Lasius platythorax; assembly: GCA_963971435.1. Classification (NCBI taxonomy): domain Eukaryota; kingdom Metazoa; phylum Arthropoda; class Insecta; order Hymenoptera; family Formicidae; genus Lasius; species Lasius platythorax. The sequence goes on along the minus strand of OZ020540.1, from coordinate 5,970,646 downwards.
TACGTATGTGCGAGATATCGTTTGAGAGATATAAAATTATCATCCTGTGGTAAACGCGACACTCGGTCCGCCCGAGGTAATAAATGTTCCTGCGCTAAGCTCAGCAAGTAATTACAGTGTACTTCCTGCTCCGCAGTAATATACCTATGCTAATACAGTACTGTGGCAATTAAAGAGCCATTCCAGCAAGAACATCCATTAAAATTGTACGAGATACTTGGCTTTCAAATAAATTATATGAAGCATCTCGAAGGACACCTGTCGTTTATGGCTTAATATTTTATCAAACTGTTAATAATTAAATTTTCTGAACTCAATAATCAGTTTATTAGTTAAATTTAGAGAGAGAGAGAAAGGGACAGAGATGGAGAGATTCCTACATTATTACATATGTTTTTATATTATTTTTAGGAAAGAAATAATATCACATTCTTTTCTCTATTCTTACTTTATTCTTACGCGATATTAGAGAAAAATTAAATTGATAAAAATATATATAAATATATAACTTTTTTTCAAATGACGTAAGAATATACGGAAAATTTAATTTTATATATATATATTTATGGGGTTTTCTCGAGTTTTAAAGAACCATTTTCTTTGGAATGTCGCTTGGCACGTGTCGCATCGATAGCAATTCGTCCAATTTCATTCGCTAGATTTGTTTTCACGCGTAAGAAGCGAACGATAAAAAGTCGTTGCACGTTTCTGCCACGCTCGAGGAGACACGGATTCAGAGATAGCAGGATGGATGCAAGACACGAGCAACTCGGACCCTTGAAAGCTCGTTGCAAATATAGAGCAAGTGTATTTCCGAGAAAAAGAGGGACGTTCAAGTGCGCGACTATATCTAACGGGAGACAAAATCAATGTGTCGCACGAGAGGTATTGAGTCGAATTCTGCGACAGCTAACTAAGTAGAACGGAGAGGAATATGTATATCCTAGGCGGAGTAAATCTCGTAAACTGCTTACTCGGTCGGAAAATTAAACACTTAACCGCCAGAAACATAAGCAATTTTCAAGGATCGATTCTATGCATTATAATTGAAAAAAAATATAGATACCGAAAACACCAGACGCCATTTATTTCACTTATTTAGTTTAAATATTTTAATTACATTTATCTTTAATCGAATAAAAATATTCGCGGACCTGAAAAAGTGACGAAAAAAAAGGAGAACATTTATTTCGCTGTTTCAACAAATATTTTTGCGTCAGAAATCGTGTGAGCTTTATTATTTCAAATAAATGTCTCCGCATACGCATACACGCTTAGAATGCAAAATATAATACGATTGAATGATCTGGCAGAGAGATATATATGTGTAGTATTCTAAATTATATAATATCCGCAAAAAATATCTCAAAACAATGAAGAAGAAACTATTCCCTTGAAATTGCCCATGATGAAAAGTAAAATCGATACGGCAAACGGTGGCAAATGGATGGAAAATTTGCCTACGGAGGGCAACATTCGCGCCGAAATATCGTTATATATTTCACAATATATTCGGAGTATATGGATTTTTAGACGCGGGTGAGCAATATTCCCGGGAAAAAAAAATTTACGCGCACAAAGCTCGCGAATATGAAGTTTTCACATCTGCATCGCATATTGTGTCAAACAGCGAAACAGAATCACCATCATAAAAGAAAATATCGTTAGTTGCTCTCTCGTTTCGCAAAATACGATTCGATGATGTTCTCCGCGCTTTTATTAATTCAATCTTGTTGCAACAGGAATCGTGGCTTTCTATTTTTTCCGACAGTCGCGTCGTGCGTCGAAAGGAACGTCAAAAGGAAGGATATAGGTAGTTGTTTATTAAAAACAGAGAGGGAAAAAAAAGGGAGAGAAAACGTGCGAGACGTACACATTTTAATCCACGGCATTCATCCGGCGTAGATGACTTTTATAAGTGACGGCGCAATCAGGCACAAATGAAGGTTGCGCGAAGGACGGTGGAACGTGTCGCGCGAATCGATCGATCAATAGATCGATCGATCAATCGATCATCCGCGCGACGACCGTCGCCCGAGCTAATTCGACTGTCGTAATTAGCTTCGTTTATCGGTCGCTGCCGCGCTCGTTCCCGGAGCATCGTTACACTGGGATGCGCGGGTGTGTAATCCTGTCACCGGCGCAAACAATTAACGTTGTTCCCCCGCTGCAACTTCGGCGGTGATTACCGCAATTTTCGTATGCCGATACTTCGTCAAGCTGCCTCGCGGCGTTACGAATAATCTCGTACAAATACGCGCGAATGGCGCGCCGATTTATTTTACGCGATAACAAGGACAATCGATACGGTTGAACAATCGCGTGTTCCAACCATTTCGCGAGAGATCCGTCGAGTGCCGATTTGTCAAAGTCCTGATCGTGCTACTAATGTATGCGAACCGCCGTAAGGGTTGAACGGAATTGGAGCGAGAGGGAATTTCCAGGCGACTTTTTATGAGGATGAAAAAAAATCTTGAAGATACGAGGAACGAGTGGTAAAAGAGGGAGAGAGGAAGAGAGGAGAGAGAAGCGCGTGGAATGATATTTTGAAACGGTCGGATTGTGCAGTATCCGAAATCTAACTTCGGGGATATAAAATAGAAAGAATTTCCTTTATTACTTTCTTTTATTACTTCATCCGCGCAGACGCGAACGAGGATGGTAATTTTCGCGAGGAATTTCGCGTAACGAAAAGGCATTGTGCGAACCGTGAAGTGAAACACGTATAAGGGGAGAAGCGAGTGGTAGAAAAAGAAGTTTATTATGTCTTGGGAAGGGAGACAGGCATTCCCCTTGTGTACGACGGGAAGCGGAGATTAACAAAAACAATCCTCCCGAGAAAAATGGGACTCGTAAGGGTCGACATGGAACATCCGAGGGGTCGTGGAACATCGATTGAGGTTTATTAAGAAAAACATCGAAGTTACCTAGGAATGTATGCATTATTAAATGCGTATATGGATCATATAAATTGCTATAAATTCGCAATTATAATTAATAATTCATTTCGCAATTTTGATAATTAAAAAAATTACTGAAAATGTTAGACTTCCTATTCCAAATATAACGCGGATATGATATGCTGTAAAAAAGTATGTAAAACTACACTTATTTGATCATGTAATTCTGTAATAGTTTCTTAATATAGTATAATTCTGAATTAAATATTGAAGTTCCTTTTGAATCACGCACAATGAACTTCGACCTAAGTAAATTAGCGAAGTGTGTTAATTTAACTTATGCGTGGAGAAGCTTCTTAATATTTCCTAAACTTTATCGCAATATTATTCCAGGTCGTGGAAAATAGACGTGCGTAATAAAATTTTTATTATACGTGATCTGGGTTTCGGTACGCGTCATACAAGTAATTGCGGATATGAATATGAATGTACGGAATGAGAAGACGGAGATGATTTTTTTTTTAATTTTCACGAGTTAAAATTTAATTTTTTTTTTTTTTTTTTTCGAAATTCTCTGACATTTCTTGGGAGAATATTTTACGCGAGCAGATGAGGCTCGACGGTGGTTAACGGCAAAAATGCGATTCGTGCGCTATGTTAACGAGCGTGTCTAGCGGAGGTTAACGACGTACTGTTCTCTTTAACCGGATCCGCGGTGGCCCAGCCTTCCCACTCACGAAGTTCAGATAACGAGGCAATTTCATCAAAAAGATAGGATTTTACGTGCGCCGTCGATTATACCGCTTCGATTAAAGTTGGGGTTAATTTAACTTTTTTCCTGGGACCTTCCCTGGGATCGAGTATTCCTAAGTTTTTCGCTCGGGCTTCGGCAGACGATAAATGTACGTTTAGTCACTATGTTTTATTCCCCGAGCACTTAATATAGGTGATCCCTGATGGAATTTTAGAAGAGAAAGGCGACGTAAGTTGCTTACGATGCAAAATCGATTATTAATAGATTATGGAAAGAATCGTATTCCGATTTACCATAAAGAATGTTATAATTTAACAGAAACAACGTGAGAAAATATATACGCCATTATAAAGTACATAAAATTTAAATAATAATATTATTTTATCTTTCTCAGGAATAAATTCCATTTTATGTAATTTCGAGAAAGATTTTTCAGAATTCATAGTCATTTATAACACTTGTGGATCGCGTAATAAATTCCAAGAAACTCGTAAAATCAAAATATGCGCAACAAGAGTGAACAGCTTACGTCTTCCGTAAACATAATAAATCATAATTTGTTCTTCCAGTATAACAAGCGGAAATTGTGTTGCGTCCTCTCTCCAGCACAATTTATTTCAGTCTTTTAATCTATAAGAGATAACACATTTTTTCTTGTTACAGATTTATTTTTAACTCAAAGAAAGGACGATCGATTTTCCAAAAAAAATACTCGTAAATTAATCGATAATAACGCGAAGAAGTGTCTATACAGAGAGACAGATTTCGCTTCTGTATCAGAAGCGGAACACGATATCACGGCTTTCTAGTGCAATTTTTTCCACGTCGTTACGATTTTTCTACGCGTAGATATCGACGATCGTATCGATCGGCGACGAGATTGTCGCGTTCATTCTTTTTTAGTTGAGCGCACGCGTTGCGCAAGAAGAGGGAGGGGGAGGGGGAAAGGGGGAGGGGGAGGGGGAGGGGGAGTACGCACAGCGTAGTAAACATACTACTACGCGCGTACTACCGTTCAGTCGTATTATGAATGAGCTACAAAACTCGGGAAAGATCTCGACTCGCCGAAAGATCAAGATATATACAAGAGTGAAATAAAATTCATTCTCATCTCTCGCGCATCTATTCTCGTATCGTGTCCTTACAAAGTACACATGTAACGCGTAGTCTGTGGAGTTACTATTGTGTATATATGTGCAAAGATATATTTAGATAAAGTATACACAAGAGAGAAATGGAAGATATATATTCGAAGAAACTTTTATTCGCAAGTATCTAAATTCGGAAACTATTCGTGCGGAAGGTAATCTGTCATTCTGACGTTTTATGAATCGTTCTTTTATCGCGTAAAATAATTAAATATTGTAAGGAATAAAATTCATATGCTCTTTTTATAATCGAAATAACCTAAATTACGCAAAATACAAATCAAGTAAATATATGTTTAATTATTTCACACAAACAAGTGTATGTATATCATTTACATACGAAAAACATCAATGAAATATCTAAGGTGCTCAAAATCTTCGCACGTGACATATGCAATCTGCGGAGTTCAATCGACGCGAAGCAATGACATTTAAAGCGCCTGATCGCCACGTGATAAGAGTAGCGTAATTCGAAATTATCGAATTACGCGAGAGAGAAATTTTATCGCGCGCTCGCAGATGAAAAAAAAAAAAAAAAACGGAACACCGCCGAACGATGCCCCGATGTTCCACCATCGAGAAGAAAAGCCCACCCCGATAGGTCGGGAGGGGGAGAAGGATGAAGGGAAAAATTACTCACATTTCTTGCTCCTCTCGCCGACGACGGTGCCCGACAGCGATCCGAGGACGACCATCATCATCATCATCAGCAGCAGCTGGGGCACGCGCGTTTTTCTACGCCACGGCACCGCGGCGGTGCCCCACGACATCGCCGACATGTTCGCGCGTCTCACAATCAGCGCGCCTTATCACTCGCGACGACCGGCTTCCTCCGCGCGCGACACATAACCCTGCGAAGGACGCGCGCGCGCTCGCGCGTCCGCTCGCGTCTTCCGCACGTTTCTTCCCTCGCTCGCGCACTCGCTCGCGATATACTAATACAGAGTATACCGCTATATTATCCGATATCTGATTGCAATATCGCGACACCGGGGCACACCGATCGCACGCGCTATAATCGCGAACGAAGCTACCGCGAACGCGCCCGCGTAATCGGCATTCGGCCGATTACTGTTCCCGAGTGACGCTCCACCGGCACTTCGACGACGTCGAGGACGACGACGGCGATGACGACGACGACGACGACGACGACTCGCGTCGCTCGCGATGTTCGCGCACTACCGTCCGCGCCGCTATCGATCCGATTACCGCCGCCGACGACGAACACCCATTTCAGCCGCCCCCGCGCGGCTGACAACTTACCCCCCGCCGACGCCATCTTGCTGCGCATGCGCCGCGGTTGTTCGAATTTCGGAACGCGAGGGCGCCGCGCGACATTGGAATGTCGAATTTTTCGGACGCGAGGGAAGAAAATGAATAGATCGGGATGTTTGGGTATAGAAGGGAAAAATTAGGAACACACACGCGCACACGCACGTGTCGATTGGCGAGGAATCTGAGGGAAGTCTTCTTTCTTGAGATTTTAACACGCGACGACGAGATGTGAAACACTCCAGCTGCCGTATTCTTAGCTCGCTCGATGAGAACGTGACTTTCATAGAAATGATTTACTTTAGAAACAAGCTCGGGTTCTGAATATATACATCTTCGAGTCCTTTCGCGTCTTCGTCTCGGAATTCTTGTGTAACCTCAGCTACTGATGGAAATGTTATATTCTGTTTACTTCGTTAATTTACTGCGTAAGGTGTGAGTTAATAATTGAATATTATTGAATTACTCTTGCGCTTTTGATATATACGAAGAAATAATATCTTACTCTTGCACACGTGTTTAAGCCTGCTGTCAATGAAACCGGATACCCGAAGCAACTTTAAATGTCAAAAATTGTGTCGAAACTTTTCTCCGCCCGAAACAAAATACAAAGGACCTTTGTATTCGGAAACCTCTTGAAATATAAAAAAAAATGCTCGATGCCCAGCAGCTGCTGTAAAGAAATTGTCGCGGTGCAATGTGTTGAAAAAACACGCAGTTGGTAACCCGTACATTGATGGAGAGGTGAAAAATTATGCATTGACAGAAGGGTTAATATATTTAATGTCCATTTCAATGAACGCGTGTCGGGCGAATTCTCCATGGAAATTTTCATCTCTCCGCGAGCGTAAGCGAAAATCTATTTATCGCGCGCGCCGAAAAGATCCGATCGCGTTAAGTCGAAATGTCACGCGGAATGTACAGCAATGTCGCACAATAGAAAAATGTGAATCCGTCTAATGGAATGGCACGAGGAATTTCTCGTTTCCGGCTTTACAATCGCTATCGAAATCGAGGTCTCGCACAAGCGCGACCCGATAACACAAATCGCTTCGGAGAAAGAGAAAGAAAGATAATTTACATATTATGCAATAGAGAAGAGGAACAGATACGCGATCGGGAACGATAACAAGAACGTATTCTTTCGGAATTTTGATCCAAAAAGTTTCTTACAGTTCTTATATATTTTTTTTTTTTTTTTCATATTTTTTCACTTGACGAGTCGAAAAAACCGGCGTCCGTAATTAGCACTCTATCTAAACTTCCAAAGCGGTTTGATAAATCGTAACTAGTTTTTTGTTTGTTATATCATATAACCATGATCGGAATAATCATATGCAATAAGCATATCGAGTGACTGATTGATCAAGAAAAGTAATTCACAATTTCAAACATTGATCGATATTGTTATCCAACAACGACGATGTAATTTCAGAGTTCTTGGCCGCGTAATTTAATAATACTCGTTTTTTCATTTCATTTCCAGTTTTTTTTTTTTTTAATCTTGAAATGCGCATTCGCGGTTTTTGCTCTTGCGTGAATCATATCCGAGATCCAATTCATCTTATCGCTGCAAGAATAATTGATCTTCCTTTGATAAGGCAAGGTTAGCCAATCAGGATTACAAGGTGATTGTGATTAGAAACTGTATACCGGGTGACGTCGAATCCTCGCGACGTAGACTCATCGACGTGTTCCGTGTAACTAATTTAAGATATGCTACCACAACATGCTTCTAATTGAGTTGAGTAAATGTTAGATTATATTTGTTCTGTCGTACAATAAGGAACGTGAAATAGAAGTTCAACGTTCGAAAATAGTCGCGGATTTAGATATTTTGCTTCGCTATTATATTTTTAAAACATGAAATTTAAATTAAATTCATTCGTGTGCCATTTTGCTTCGCTATTATTTTTAAAACACGAAATTTAAATTCATTCTTGTTTTAAATTTACCATAATTCGAAGGATAAATATAAATAGAATATTCGTTCTTCTTATATCTATATATTTGTAATTTAACTTTTCATATTTTATTGTATAGTATATAAATAGAATTTTCTATTATAAATATTCGATAATATTTATAACAAAAAATTCTATTCATACGTTAATATTTAATATTTAATAACATTTAATAATATTTTGTTATATTATTAATTTGTTATATTATATTTAATAATATTTTGTTATCATATTTGAGTCTCCATCTTTATAATTTGATATCATTGTCATTATAGAATTTTCAGCGTGTCGTTTTACACACAAGGCGTCTCTGACAAATTTTCGGATCATCAAAATGCAGACCTTGCTCGGTAATCACACTCGATCTCAGCCGCGGAGGTGCATCCGTTACACCTGATAGCGAGTGCAGCGACGTACGCCGGCGTCGATAACGTTATCGCTGATGCGCGATCATTTTTCTCCCTCGATCAAGGCCTGTCGACGTCATTCTGATTAATATTCGTCCCGAAACACGGGCCGAAAATCCGCCTCTTTTGCCAGCCCCGCGCCGTCGCGCCGGCTGAACTTTGACCGTAAAAATCCCTCGGAAAAAACGAAAATCAGCATGTAGTCTCGAATACCTGACGCGTACAAGTCTGTCGATTAGTACCCTTTTAATCGTACCCCTAGACCACAGGCTGACTGATTGGAAAACAGTTTACTCTGCAAGACAATCTGCCTGGCAGAGTGATGCGTTATCGGCGCGCTTCTCTTTCAAAGAGACTGTACATGTGACTATATTTTCTTTACGATATGACATACGACCTGTCAGCTTATCTAGATTTAATTTCTTTAGCACGGTAAAGAAATCAACGGTAAAATCGACGAATTAAATTGAACGGGTAAAATATGTATTAACGTGAATTAAAAATACAAGTGTATGGAACAGCTTATTTATTCAAATTTAGAATTTTCAGATATAAGTAATAAAGAGCTAGATATATATGTAATCTCTCTCGCGTGTGTCATGTAAACTTTTTCAACATCGCAAATACCGATATATCCATACCATAACTTCACCAGTTTTTCAGAATCAATTATTTTGATGTAACGATGATTCCGAAATCGAATACTGTTACTACAAGCTCGAATTTCCGATTTTTTCGAGGATGATAGTGAATTGTCCCGCTCAACGATTAGCGATTCCCAGAAATACGATCGCGGTATCGTATGAAAAAAGCGAGAAAGAGAGAGATGTTGTCGATCGATCGGTCAAGATCGATGATTGATAGCGAAAGAAAATGATCAATCGCTTATTGCCTCCTTTCGAGAAAAAAATTTCTCCCTATAGGAGAAATGAAAAGGTAATCGCGGAAATGCCGGTGATTGAACGACTTTTCTTCTGTCGATTGAATTAATACGCCGGCGAATTAGAATAATCGAATATTTACGTTGCGTGCTGCCCTCGTCCTCGTCATTAATCAGTGCAAGCAAACCGTGATGTAACGGTATGTACACGCCCCGTGTTTAATCGCGAGCCTTGTTCGTGTTTGGCGCGAGTGACAAGTGCGTTTGTGTGACGGCTAATCCGAGCAATCTAAACTAATCGAGACGTTTAATCTCTCGGATATCTTCTAAACCTTTGTGCGTCGTTCGAATAGATACCGAGAAAGAGCCTGAGACATTCTATATTTAGAATATTATCGGGATGAGAAAAATTCCTTTGCGCTTTAGATTAATTAATTAATTAATTAATTTAGAAGGGATTACCGAGATGTAATTATATTTTCTATGCTTTCTTAATAATATTGCAACGACTCTCTACGTTCATATAGAATTTTGAATAACAAATTACATGGAATAACTTATCTTTTGCATGTGAATTGCTGCAGAAAATCATTCTCGTTTACGGAAATACATTTAAGCAGAAAGCAACTATTTTTTGACGTTCTAAAAATATGCTCTTTTGTATTGTTAGAAATTTTCAGATTAATCGTTAAACGATTCCGGGACAAGATCGCGCAAATTCTCCCCCCCGAAGGAATATTTCTACAGCAATTTCGAGACTTTAAAAAAATGTTTCTCTTACAAAAATATTCCGTCTACGATAATTTCTGCGAATCAATTCTCGCGTGTTTTGATCGCAACATTTATCTGTAATATACGAGCCCCCTCTCCGCTTTTAGCCCCTCTGTTTAGCAACATCGTAACGATACGCGATTATACGTCGAACAGTCGATACTCGACACGGTTGAAATTATCGCGATACACACACACACACACACGAGGGTCAACGAGTTATCGTGAACACAGGACCTCTGTAGACACGTCATTTCAGTCATGTCAGTCGGCAGGAATCGTCGCGATCGCACACACACTCGTCGCGTATTTGCCAAATGGCATTGAAAACCAATAAATAACGATGTTGTAAGATCGATAAAAGCGCGATATTCCGGGTTATCGTGTAGAGGCGAAAACACCTGGTTAAGCTTAAATCAACGTTTCTAAAGTGGCCGAAGAGCGACGACGGATGGTTTAGATCGAGGCCTGTATGTGTGCGAGCTGAATAAGGGTGTTCTTGCGTAGCACAGTGCTTGTTGTTATTGTTTTAAAGTGACTAGGAAATTGACGACCGATGGAAAATACAGACTCGCTGGTTAGTTGTATGGCAAAGTTCTATTATTTCATTAAAACTTTAAGAATTAAGAGTTTAGAATCAATTAAGATGAAACTTTTTCCTATATCATAGTGTATTAAACAGTCCAGGAGAAAAGGACGAATCCCTAAATTTATGCTCATTTAATCCGGACTGTTTATGCAACCGGATGTTCTTACTCACTTAGCTCGAAATGTAAACGCTTTTCGTGTAATTCGGATGGAAAATACGTCACTCACTCTTTTTCACCGCGTGAGCTTTAGCTGAGCTTGAAGAGAATTATTTCAGGGAGCATTGCGCTGCTTTTCAAAATGCACACGCAACATTTTTCTCTACGATAGCGCGATAAAAAGGGGAGGGATTTTTTTTTCACGAGGATTTGTATCGAATCGCAATTGTGCTCGAGTGATCGGAGTTTTTTGCCAATCGGATTTTGCGGATTGGCGTGCGATTTCGCCGCGGAGATAGAATCAAAACCGAGAGATGAAGAGGTTCGCGAACAATTACGCGCTCGATCTTTTTCGAAATACGAAAAAGGGAGAGAAAGAGAGAGAGAGGGAGAAAAAAAGAACTGCACCGAAACCGCAACGAAACTCGAACATATCGACGAAGCCGGGTATATAGGTGCGACACGGAGCGGGAAATGACGGATTATTAAATTAGTCACCATGACGACCCGGTGGTCAAGGAAATGGATGACCACATGGGTCACCGGACAATCCAAGTTCGACACTGACGTAGCATTGAGCGATTCCGATCGCGACGATCAGAATGTGATACGCGACGATCCTCGTGTGCGGTTCGGAAAACTCGATCTTGTTCCCGGGAGATGTAATAATCACGTGTCTCGACCGGATTGCGTGTACATTCGCGTGTTATCTGATGAAAAATCGCGGCACGAGATTCATCGATCGACCAGCAGCCAGTCGCGATCGCTTAGTGACAAGTTTGTTGAGAAGCCTCGATCATTATGAGGATGTCGGATGTTATACTCGGCGAATAATTTCGTCGGAGATCGATCCTATAAGTAATTATTACGACGGATGGAGCTAATAGAGAGAGCGATATCTTTGAGCATTTCTCTTATAATGTGTGTGACTACTTTGTATATTTTTATACATTTCTTGTTGTACTAGAATGAAAGAAATATGTGTGTGCAATGTTTGTGAGAAAGATACCAGAAACTAAGCAGCTATATAAATAGCTAATAAGCTTTGGCAAAAGAAATAGGTTTTGTATAATCGATAAAAGTATAAAGTATAGCCAAAAATAGATCTTTTGCGAATAATGAAATTATTGATTGATATATTATATTTAAATAAAAATAATATATATAATAAAATAAATATATAAAAATAATAAATAATAAAATTAATATATAAAAATTAGTGAGTGAAAAAAATTGAACACGTTTCAAATAATATCTCTTAGTTTTAATTATTCTTGTAAAGATAAAATTTTTAATTATACTATTAATTAAACACTTCAGTTGGTTATTGAATTTTGGAGTTTCGTAAAATTGCATTACCTCGCGAAATTTCGGGCGGACGGAAATTTCATCGTTTGTTCAGCGTAACATATTCAACATTAAGCGCATACTTAATATAGTGACGTTGAAGGATAAGCAAAGATAGTTGAAACGCTTGTGTGAGTTTCGAAACTGTAAAGAGACGTACACTTCTCGCTGGTTTCCGCGATTCGCATAAATGATTTAATATTTGACGTATTAACACTTCACCGACTTTATATATAGACCCATTCATACCGCGTTTTGTACTTTGACTCGCTGATTTTGTAAATTCACCTTGATCAAAACGATCATAAGCAGGCAAGTCAAGAAATTTGGATAAACTAGTAAGCGAATAAAAGATTAATAATAAAGCAAGAAGGGAAGCAGATACATAATGCAGCAGATAAATAACGCATTGTTTTGTAAAATTCTCATAAGAAGTAACGTCTCTAAGTGTGTATTTTTTGATTATTAATTGCATTTTGCTTACTCGTCGCTATTTATTCACTGCTTCGCGCAACGAAATGAAATACTTTTACCTTTGTGTATTTTTTGATTATTAATTGCATTTTGCTTACTCGTCGCTATTTATTCACTGCTTCGCGCAACGAAATGAAATACCTTCGCCTTATCCTCGGTTCCCGAAAATTTGTCATCGAAGAATCGAAACGCGCAAGGTTTCGACAAACCGAGGCGGTATGGAATTTATTCCGACAAATCTCGGAATTTCGCACAGAATCCATCGCGCGCGAATCGAGATACGAACGTGCGTCAGGTGTTTGCGGGAATTACGCGAAACACGATTTCATCCGCACACGTCAATCGCTCGTGTTCCTCTTGCAGACGGAGTTTTCGACGTGATAAAATCTGCACGCGCTTCACGTCGATTGGAAAACGTCAAGGATCGCGAAGGGATGTTTTATCTGGACGGAAGAGAAAGAGGCGCCGCAAAATACGACTCGTCAAACGAGGAGGAGAATTTCGGTTGGTGGCTGAACGATCGGGAAATCGCGGTATCGCACCCCGGCAAGGATCATCCATCATCCGGTCCGATGATGCTGTCTTGCTGCGTCGACTCGGACGATTCGACGTACAACAGTCGCAGCTTCGCGCAGGATGTGTCGAGACAGGAGCAAGAGAGCGGAAGCTGCTCGGAGAAAATCGAGCTCAGCTCGTTCTCGCGGGAGGATCTGGATGTCGAACTGATTGAGAAAGACGCCAAGGAAACGGTGGGCGAGGATCATATTTATTAAAAGAATTCGATAATATGATAGAAATAATTTAAGCGAAATATATAAAGATATATATAAAGTATATATAAAGATATAATTATATATAAAATTATATATATATAAAATATATAAAGATGGCATTATTAAAGTAATTCGAATATTTTAAATCTTACACGTGATACACGCGCGAAGACATGATTGCTGCTGTTTTCGTACTTGCAATTTCTCACTATCAATATTCTTAAGTTAATAAATGATAGGTGTGTGTGTGTGTGTGTGCGTGTAAAATATCAGCGCGTATTAATTTTGCACTTGTCGAGTTCTCTGTCCATGTATTCTCTCCTGATGGAGAGTTTTTTTAGTTTATTTACAATATCATACAATCTCTGTGCACACGTTGTTGCACTTTCATAATTTTCTCCAGCAAATGTGATTTTTAATGATTTTTACGTCTTTTTTTCATCTTCTATTTTGTCCGTCAATGTATTGCGCGAATTACTTCCAATTCAATTATCGGACCGCAAGACTATTTAGTTAATTAGAACTAAGTAAATAAGTGTAGTAATCGATATGCTCACTTGCAAGCAATGATATATTATAGTACTCACACATTATTTGATCACAGACTAATTGTTTTATCACAAATTAATTTATATATTGTATATATAAACTAATTTGTGGGAAAACAATTAATCGGTTATAAAATAATTAATACTATAATATATCGTTGTTACATACATATAATATGAATAAGTTTACATATTTTGTTTTTTACATATCTAAGTGCAATAAGTATTAAAATTTTTTTTATTTACATTCGTGTCAATCATAAAATGTTCGATATAACATATACAAAGAGTCTCAACGATACGCTGTTGAAACCTGAATAGATGCGAAATTAATAGATAATTCCGACGACACGCAGAGTGGTTGGTCCATGGCTGAAGACGACAACCAGTGCAACATGAAGGAAGAATCCAAAGTCATTTGCTACACTCCGGAAAGACTGATCCGATCTCAAGAATACAGGATACTCGTACCGTCTCCTCGTCACTTTACCCTCTCACAAGCGAGACTCAGGTCGGAAAACGAGAGCGGAGAACGAAAGTCTCGCTGTTGCCGGAAACAGTTGGACTGTCTCATCGATTCCAAGCAAATCGGTACGTATAAAATCTGACAATTCTCTTCTCCTTTCTCTCACTCTCTTTTTGTTCGAATCGCCCGAAGGAAGTGACGATAGAAACACGCTTGTTCCTTGAACTAGTACCCTCCTCACCCTCCCCTTCCTCAAGCGAAGCCGGCCGCGCCGGCACCTGACCTGACCTAATAAAGTTTCGCGGTTTACCGATGCGCGGAATCGAGTTGCTTGACGGTATCAGATTTACTTCGTTTGCAACGTCCCCGCGGAAGCTTTGTACGCCTGCGAAAGATGCCGAGTGGCGTGAGACTGCAAAACTCTGCCGCTGGCATTGTTGCGGTCGGGCTTCGATCCTAGGTGAGACTCGATTGAGTCTGTCAAGGCGGTAGCTGAAGAAAGTTAATGGAAGTGGCTCGCCGAGACTTGAGCGATGATGCGCGAATTCGAGCTCGATCGACATTTTCCCTCCTCCTCCCCCCCCCCCCCCCAGATGTAATTAAAATTATTAAGATATAATATAAATTATTATTTGATATCTCTCGAGTAACATTACGCGTATTAATAAAAATTATTTAATTAATTAATTAATTAAAATTACGCTTATATTAAGACTAATAAAGTCTCTGCGAAAGTGTCAAAAGAAAAAAAAACCTGAGGGCATTCACGAAAATAATCAAGAGAGAAACGTTAATTAAAATCAGTTCCTTCTGTTAATAAACTTCTTTACAGTGTAACTAGATTTCTTGCAAAGAGATCAATACTTTCAGTCCAAACTCCTAATATTGCCTCAAATTTTTATTTTCTCTCGTCTACTGCTCTATATCAGTAAATGCGATCAGAGAGAGAACCATGTAAGCGCCATATAAAATATACGCAAAATCATGAACGTTGCAGGTGCAACGCAGCTAAGGGCGCTTCTGAACTTACCGATCACGGGTGTAAGGACGCACGTGGTTTCCTCGTCCGTCTTCGAACGGGCTGACGGCGATTTTAACACGTCGGTGAGATCGAGCGATGATCATCCGGTCGATCGAGATCGCAGTGCGCGAAGTACGGGAACGATCAGCAGCAGCAGGTCGAGCTACGACAGACTGAATTCCACCTGGGACGACTTCAAGGATCCGATCAGCCGGCCGCTCTCCCTCGAGGACACTTCCGGTATACAGAGCAACGATTGGAGTTTGGAGACGCAGAGCGACGCGCGAAGCACGCCGATGTGTCTCTGCGACGAGCTGGCGATCGCGTCGAGGGATCGTATCGTCAATTTTAGAAACGTACGTGCTTTATATATTAATTGTAAGCCCCGGAATTGTGCTAAAATTAAAAATCATTGACTCTTGAACGGGCAAAAAGTCAATTTTATGAGAAGATAACTGATGTATTACTGAAATGGTGCAAAAGAGGAATTTTGGAAACTATCTCTTCGAATTTTTCCGATTTGGAATAGGTTTTGATTTGACTCTAAATTGTCACGCATAACGAAATCACATCACTAAAACGAAATAAATTAAACTGCAGGACCGAGATATCGTCATCAACGAAGTAACAGCTATCCTCGAGAATCTACAAAGCGATCCCGAAAAGGCAAGGATCCTCCTGGAGGAAGAGGATTCCTTCTGCGACAGCACGTCCTCTCACGACCGGTTAACCAGATTGGCTCTCGCCATAGAAACGGATGCTGAAGTACCGCCGGCAGTTTCCGAGTCGAATAATTGGATACGCCATCTTCGTGATAAGATAGAACGGCTGGAGCTCGGCAATAAAGAGATACACAGAAACATACACGGTTTACGTACAAATTTTCAAGTAAGTATCTCGTGCTTCATCGTATCTTTTTCTTATTTTTTCGACGTGAAATTATTCGCAAGAAGTGAATAGCTCTACATTTTTAATGAATATAAATTCTTGGTCAGTGAAATTTTTTTGGAGAGATTATTCAATAGAGATTGCAATCTTTTCAAGTATTATATATTTTTATAATTAAGCAACGAATTAAAATTCTGCGCAAGACTATGCATTGAATTGTGAATTTAAATAGAGAAGAAAAATGTATCTCATTTTTGTTTGTACATCTCGATTTCTTCATTTCTATACCTGACTAAAGCTTATATAATGTGTCTTATATGCCTAACTCTAGTCTTTACATCTCTGCGAATTTTATATTGACAGTGCGACGAGAAGAAAGCGGTTGATTTGTCGAGTGATACAACGAAGCTGATAGAAGACATTCACGAGTTGCGATATTTCGATGATCTGTTGAAGCTCCTAGAAGGGGAACTCGAAAGGATCTCCAATAGAAATTGGCCATTTGTTCTAGGACATAGTGAACCTCGCGAAGAAATGAATCTAATCATCTGATTATGATCTCAAAGACCGCCGTGGATCTCCAGGATCATGATTACGATCTTAAAGATCAATTGTGTTCGAGGTAAAAGGACCTTTTTCGGGAAGAGAATGCAAATGATATATTTTTACGACTTTTTTTTTTCTCTTCGACTTGCCTGAGTTTGAGATTCATAAAAGAAAAGCCCTCTTTTTTCGGCTCGGTGACTTAAGTATCCGATGGAAAAGCCTGATGATCCAGAATAATTAAAATACGTGAATAATCTTTTCGAGTAAAGTATAATTAGCACAAAAGATTGAATTGGAAGAATCTCGAATTCTGAATCTCAAAAGCGAACGAGATGATCTTTCCTGGCAGATACCAGATATCGTGATATTTTATCGAAGGCAATATGAATCTCGTATGACAAATAATTATTAACCTTGATAAATATTACAATTTGACATACGCGCTACAAATCTCATTTTACATATTTAAAATTCGTCTTCATAAAATTGCAATAAAACATCGAAATCTTAAACCAAGTCCTTTATATTCACATATCTCTATTCTAAAAAAAAAAAAAAAAAAGAGAGAAACCGAATACATTTTATTACTATAAACGATTTATTATTTATATATTGTGTATATATTTTGAATAAACATATACATAGCACCGAGTAAAAAATTTCTAAGACAACACATTGTTGCTACATTCATCGTTACACATTCATCACATTAATTTTATTATTATATCACCGCGCGATCGGCGGCTATATTTTCAATATACGCGCGTCCATGACTGCCGCATCGCCCTTTAAATATCCATGCCCTTATAAGCTAATTCGTAAGTACGCTATTTACTTCGTAAATGCTACCTAGTACTCTGCTTCTAATGCTGTCACTCTTCGATTCCGTCTATAACACATAGCGAAACGCTCGCGCTTCTCCCGCGGAGCGATCGCGATATCGGGAACCGTCGCCAAGTTAGGTGACGTCGGTGCGCTGCATGTGCCTGGCGTGCTGTCGGGAGGAATCGTGGTAGGCGATTCCCGCGCGTAACATCTCGCCGTGTCGGAACACGTCGTGAGATGCGGAGAAGGGCGGCAAGGTAGGCAACGACGGTAGCAGGCAGCTCAGCATGCTGGCACCGCCGTCCGAGGAATAGATCCCGTTGGTCGGTGGCACCATGGACGCGTTGCACGTGGCGGGAGTGGATCCCGGCAGCGGATGTCCGTTTTGATCGTTGGAACCTAACAGGCTCGAACTCGGACCTATCAAGTTCCCTGCGGACATTGAAGAGACCTAGGTTTGCTGATGCTGTACAAGGTAACAGGCTCTTGACATTTATATTTTTCTTATAATAGACACATATGTGCACGTGAAGCCATTTAAATTATAAAATTTCACTTTTAATAATGAAAAAAATGTAATATTTCAGAAACATTAGCCTGGAATATTTATCAGTTATATTAATTTTAATTAGAAAAGGACAGATATTTTATAAATTACTTAAAAATATTGATTAACATTATCATAATAATATGTTAGTGATTAAATATGCATTACTATTTCTAGTATCTTAGGATGAAAAAAACATTACAATTACATCGCGATGACGTTTCATAAAATAAACGCGAACCAAATCATAGTACAAATATTCGCAATTTTTAGACAAACATGAGACTAAATATTGCAAGGATTTAATTCGCGATAATGTAATATATGACAAAATCCCGAGCGAATATATCTCGATTGCAATCGCGCGAATGCAAAATTTATATATAAAGACTTGTGTAAATTCGCGTGAATATTCGCGTGTAATCGCTTTAGCGAAAACGATAAAGCATTCGGCGCATCCGCTAATCCTTCGACAATATTGCGTGCATCGTATAATGCGTATAAAGCACGACAGTAAAATTTTAATGTTCCTCATTGTGCAATATTTCTCCTCGTCGAATCAATGATTTACAACGAGTTCATTAGCGATAATAATTATTTTCTCCGCGTTCCATATATAATGAATAGAATATTAGACTCTTTTATTCTACATTTCACATTACAATATTTTCTATCTCTTTATCCAGAAATTTTTTTCCCCCCCGGTATATAATTCTCTCCTATATCTTAAGTGATTTGAAATGCGATTCACCTGAAAGACTGACGCTCGACGCGGAACTGACGGACGAGGCGATCGATAAAGGCGTCATCATGGAAAAGTCCGAGGCCTCGGAGGACCTCGCGGCGAGGTGCGAGTCTATCCTGGCGGTGGGACGAACGCACGCCAACGAGGAGCTCGCCAACGAGGACAGACCGAGCTCGTTGGCTCTGTCCGTTCGCCGATGCCTCGCGTGTATACTGGGCTTGCCGCTATTACCCAGACCGAAGTGCAGAAGCTCCAAGTGTCTTCTGAGATTTCTCGATTGGCGTAGAATCGCGCCGCATAACGGACACGACGCCGGCTGATCGGACAGACTGCGCGTCTTCGACAATCCGTCCCCTGAAACGTCAAATTCCCCGTGAAAGCTAGATAGACTTCAACATCGAAACATACGTGAGCATCTCTCACCTTGACTAAAGACATCGTGTCTCTCTCTCTGATACGGTACAAATAGATGGGATAGCAATGCAATGTACGCCAAAGTTGTGTTTTCGTGAAAAATAAACGCAACGTACGGTATCACATACTTTATTTGCAAAAGAAACGAAACTGGATAATACATTATTATACCCGTTATCTTATATCTCTCCTTGTCGATCGAAATGCTAATTGTTTCTTATATGCACATACTATTGTCAACGGTCCACGCGTACACAGCAAAGTCCGTCATTACAAAATAGGAATGTGCACCTTGTGGCTGTTATGGAAGATCCTTGGTTTCATTAAAAAAAATGATACTCGTAAATACAATTAGTTAATATATTGCTATTAGACCATTCCGTGACGAAGGAATTAAAGAGGCAGTAAAATGAATTGTGGACGAACTCGAATTGCACGATTATAGGAAATCCCGATTATCGTATAAGCCGTATAGTAAAAGAATAAGAATCTTTTTTATCTCATGATAGAACTTTTTTCGCTATACTTAAACTGCATCGATTAATCCTACGGTATTCTTACATTTAACGCGTGGAAGATTCATGTATAAACTTAATAGCATAAATACACTCCGAATTGATCTAGTTAAATAATGCGAGTAATTACAAATAACCGTTCGCATAAATGGAGAGCTGAACTATACAAATATATATAAACGCAAGGCCTTCAGGTTTTTTCATCCTCACGTAACGTTTGTCATAGCACTCTCGAATAAAATCACCGTGACACAATCGAACAAAATCCGCAAAAGACTACGAAACGAATAATCGATAAACGACGCTTGTGCTCGTCCGGATATCCGGATTCGTTTCGGCGAGAGTCTCTCCTGCCTGTACAATTTATCTGGCGATCGTCGGCGACGGGATGCTGCTCGGTGGCGAAACCGCGCTCTCAGGCCCGTGTAAAGTCGGCGAGGGTAGGCTAGGTTTACAAACTATCTGCTCGCAACTGTTACTGCCGCTGTCGGTCCCGTAAGTCACCGATGAATGATCGTTATAACCGGGCAACTCGACTTCGGGCTTTATCTCCATCATCATTGTATCGGAATTCTGCGTCGTCGTAGTCGTCGTCGGGTTGTTACTGAACCGGTACTTGCACGAGGACAACAGGTGCCTGCGCAGATTCCTCGCCTGGCGCAGCGTCGCGCCGCAAAGCGGACAGACACCTGGACAATCGGAAGCGCCGCGCGCCTTCGCGTTTCCGGTCTGAGTGGCCGCTAAATTGGACAACGACAAAGCGGATGGAAAACCCAAAGAGCTGTGAAACTGTGGTATGCTCAGCGGCGAGAATTGCACCGGCATCAATGGCTGCGGATGCGACGACTCGCCGTCCGAGATCTGATCCTGATGCGTCGCCTGATGATTATCCGCGATGGATTCTTGAAGTCGCGGTGAATGACTGCCGCCCTGATGGTTGTTCGCGTAGTTTCCAACCAGGCAGTTGTTGCCCGCTGTTAACAGACACAAACACAATGTTACCATACGGGGCTGAACTGACGTTGCTTTGGCTTGCTTGCTTTGAATTTGTTTCTCTCTCTCTCGCTCTCTCGCTCTTTCTCTCTCTCCCTCTCTCTCTCTCCCTCTCTCTCTCTCTCTCTCGCGCTCTCTCTCTGTCTCTCTTTCGGTCGAACGAATTGGAGGACGACCAATCAGAATTGCAGTTCAACCCGATCGATGGTTGTGCTTGTGTCCGTTTTAATTAAAGCGAAAAACAAGGCCTACATATATGTACGGAGCCTCTCGTAAGCGATATTTGGTATGGTTTTATGACGATTATTACTAAACATAATGCATCGGACACAAAACACAAGTGAAATTGCTGTTAACACTTTTACTATCTTACATTCTGCTTAATTATAATCTTACAATTATCGAAATTGAAACTCAAAAATTACAATGACATACGAATGTCTAAATAATGAAGTAAAGAAAACTCGTCTGAGATAAATCATATAGTACTTAAAAAATAAAACAACAACAAGTATCTTAATGTATAATATTTTGTTACAAAATTAATCACAAAAAAAAAATCAGGAAAATTTACAAAATCTGTCGCATAGCTTATATCTTGTACTTTGTTTCTCGCTTGAGATATAACATTAATCTATCAGAATGAAATATTTGCAAATTCTTTACCTGCATCATCAGTCTGATCTGTAGCATCATCATCCTTGTTTTCGTAAGGCATTGTTCTGTTGTTATCATCCATAAGTCTGCTTTCACTAGTGTCGGTAGTGTTACTGGTGCAGGGCCATTTTCCAGAAGACGTGGATGACTTCCTCCTCTTTTTTCTCCGCTTCAGTGGATTGTACGAGTTGAGTGTCGCCTTCGACAAACCATCATTCGGTGTTGGTATCGCTGATGCAGGAACTTCTTCTCCACTCTAGATATAGATATAGATATACAATTTGATCATATATATTGCATAAAAAATATATATTTTACTCCGTTTTTCTATTTAAGGCCAATAAACTGAAGTGTAGAATATAGAAATATACCTCCGTTACTATAGTTGGCGGTGTTAATCCATGGATGCACAAACAATGGGCGGCCTGAAGCAAGGAAGGCAACTGCGATGGCTCGACGCTTACCTCTCCCCGATATACGAATTCTAACAAAGACTCCAAATCATCTGCTCCAATCCCTGCTAGCATGACCACTGGATGCTGGCACGGCGTGCTCTGTAAATAAAGTATCATATTTTATTGTAGTCAAATTTCGCAACATTTTCAAATTACACATTCTTATTAGTCCCATCGGAATAATGACACAACCTTGAGTAGATCCAACAGGAACGGACTGGCTGCGCAGAGGACAATTTTATGCGCTGGAAAGCTGCGACCACCGGCAGCCAAGGTAACATCCACCAAATCGCCATGTCCTCTCAATAACTGTACCGCAGAGACCAGAGAAGAACTGAACTCTCCCCACGAGAGACTGTAGAGTTGGCTGCTGCTACCCATTCTGTATCGAAGAGCTCAACTGCAAGAGAATTATATCGATATAACCACTTAAAATTTTTCATTGCGCACAATTCTTCACACCGTGTCTCACACTCAATGACAAAATATATCATGCGTAGAGCAATTCAATTCACCGGATTTAACAAAGCAACGATTACTGTTTACACAATTCTTGCATATTCTCTCTCATTGCAGAACAAACCTAGAAACAGCTGATGAGGTGCGAACGCACAAAATAAACACACGGTCGCGAAGTTTCCCAAATTAAACGATACTTCAGACAGAAAAAACCAACGATCCAGATTTATCCCGAGAACACTCCAAGAAGACCAGCACGAAACAACGCATGCACCGATAATCCGCTAGCTAACGGTAACGATGCGTGTGTGCTCGCCGTCTCCCCCATCCAACGTTCCTTAATTAGTGCCCCCACCCGATTAAGCGCGTCGCGGCGTCGTGCCGCGAGTTAACCTAACAAACGCGTCGACTACCTGTGACAGCGTAGGCCTCCTGTCGCGACGACGACGACGACGACGACGACGATGATGATGATGACGACGACGATCGTGGTCGCGATGATTTCTCCCGGTTGGCGGTTAAGCGATACGAAATCAGGTTGGAGAAAGTCGTAGTCGCGCACGGGGTCACCCAGCCACATAAGTCGAGAGACTGCAAGACTCAAGCCGCACGCGAGCGAACTGTCAAACGACGCGACGTCCTCCTCGAAACGGGAGCATCGCACGAGCGGAAACGCGATGGTCGGTCGCGGAATTCGTTTTTTTCTTTTTTTCTGCGATCTACGGCGCGGCACGCGACTTTCGAGGCGAGAGATTCAAACTGATTTCAAAGAATTCAAACCCTGTCAGGGCAGGAGGCGAACGTATGTACATATGCAGCACGCACACGTAGTTAGTCGCGACGCGCTATGCGACGCGGCGCGGACGGCGGACGAAGCGCGAAGGCAGCCGGAAGTTGGTTGTGAAAGCGCGCGAATCGTTCGATCGGTTGAAATCTTGTTAATTTTTTGGCTGTCTCCAATTGAGAACTAATTCAGAACTCTGCGACAAGAGTAAGTGAATTATATCATTTGTGAAAGGCTTATTAATTTATGACACTGTTATTTTATTTATTCTATTTGAAAATAATAAATTTGGAACAGCAAATCTCTCTGTCTCTCTCTCTTCCTTAATTATAAAAATTGTTCATATAGTCATTTATAAATATATAGAATTATAAAATTATAAAATAAATATATAGAAAATGTGTATCTACATTTGTAGTCTCTTGCTCTATTTCTCTTATAGAGAATAGATGGGTCTCCAAAATCAAAATTCGGACTGTCGATCCTTAAGGCCATGACACGCGAAAGAGTTTTTAGTCGTAAGGCCGTAAGCAAATTGACCAATCACAGCCACGGGAATTCTCGCAACGTAGTAAAAATGTTTGACCGCGATTGGCCGGTTTGCGTGTCGTCGACCAAAAATTTTTCACGTGCCGTGGCCTTTATTAATGTATTTCGCCGGTGCGCGTGGCAATTCGGCGAGTACGCATGCGCTACCACGTACCATTGTGTGTTAATTGACATCTCGCCAACAAGCTACAACCGACGCACACTGTGCTCCGAGATCACACTGTACATACCTCTACTATTCCAGTCTAACTCCAGTGCCTTTCGGAGTCAGCGGGGTATCGTGTTTGTTGTCGTCAGCGCGTGTCTGTGTTGTCGTTGAAGTCGCGCTCATTCTATCGCGATGTCGTCGTCCGGCAGCTGGGAATTGGTCAGCAGGAAGAAGGACAGAGGGAACGACAAGACCAACAAGCTCACGAAGGCCGAGAAGAAGAAATTTATCGAGAACGCGCCGAAAGTCGAGGACTTCTGTAAGCCATCTGTCATAACCTACCTGCTTGACAAATCTATCCCTAAAATAACTTTGCGCTCCGATTTGTCGCAACTTTGTCCATGCAAGCAGAAAATATCAATGTAAAAATTATGTGATCCAGGTGAACAGCTGATCGGCTTGTGTCGACTGTGCGTGAAAAAAAACAGTCGCAATATGGTACTAACATACGTACTTTTTTTTGCATCGCTTGCATGCAATTACTTCTTTTTGTTGCAAAATAACGCGCGATAGACATGTGATAATTTGACATTTGTATAGTTTGCGACAAATCATCATTTTGAGTTATCGTTTCTTTATGAATAAGCATTTTTTGCTCTCATATATACATCACGAAAGTTGTCTGACTGAATTTATGTATGATTTTAGTACCATTGAGTCAAGTGAAGACACTGTATGATAATCTGGATGGAAACAAGGAGAATAAGAAGCCTGCCAAGGCGCAAGGGAAAGAGCACAAGACAAAGGAAAATGAGGAGAAGAAGAAGCAGCAGCAGCAGCAGCAACAGCAGCAAAAACAGCAGCAGCAAGCTGAGAAGAAGAAACAAGAGCCAAAGGAGAAACCTCCAAAAACTATAAAGGATGCATTAAACGCAGTAAGGCTGCTTTTGGTTTAAAATTTGGTTTAACGTAGAAACTATAGTTGCTATTAATTTTTCATTATATCTGTGCACTTTTACTATATTAAACCAAGTTCATTCTACTTTAATAAAAGAAATTTTTTTTACAAAAGCAAAAATATATTGAATTACGTACTAATTTCTTATACAGATCACTGTGCAAGAGCTCAATGAACTTCTGACAACTGCACAAATCAGATTTCCTGAAGCTCCCTTGCTCTGGTTGAAGGAACTCAATGCTTTCCTCAACATCAAGATACCCATTAGCAAGGAGGACACGATATTCTCAGGAAAACCAAAGGATTATCCGTTAAGTCTAGTACCTAAGGCGATCTCTTCTATGCTCGAACGGGCGGTGGAAATGGCGGGGCAGCAGACTATACAAATTTTTTACGAGAATACTCTCACGGCGATGGCCACCGACATGGTCAAGGGCGTGCCCGTTATCGGGCACAAGATATTTTTGCAGTTACTGGCGCATTTAAATCCCGAGATGACCGCCGCCAACATTCCCAAATTGATTAGCGTAAGGAACTCTTACGAGAACAGGAAGAACATCGGCTTGTCCCTGTTGTGGGCTTGGTCGCAGGCCGGCAAGAAGAATCTGGCGGTCGGCTTGAAGATCTGGCACGAGGTAATGTCACCGATGCTGGAAACGAAGGGCTACACCAGCTACGTCGTGCAGATTCTCAACGATCTCGTTTTCGGCCACGACAACGTTCACGATCTCAGTTTGGATCTGTACCTGGATATTATCATGGACACTTACTCTCAAAGATTTCAAAATATTCAACCGGCGAATCTGGAAAAAGAGATTAGCACGAGTATCGACAGGTTGCGAGTAAGTAATGCAGTGTGTTGGTTTTTTTTTTTTTTTTTTTTTTCCTCAAGACGTGCCTCGATTTTCACGCGTTTGATGGCGTTAAACGGCATGCGATGTATGTGCTAAACTTGTCTTTGAGTAACAGCCGCGAAATAAATTAAATGATATTTTGCAGTCGATATTGTTCAGGAACAAGGATATAAGTTACACGAAATTATTCGAGATGTTAATGGGAAAAGTATCGCAAAAGTCGGATCCGAACTACAGGCATGAGTTAGTTAAGGCTCTCGCGGACTGCCTCGTCACTGAACCTCTTTGCTTTACCATTTGGAGTTCCATTTATACCAAGCATTTATACCAATCCAGTCTTCTTCTATCGTATATCGGTGAGTGTGCAAGTGCTTTTCATACATCATATACATATAAATGAATAGATGCATTTACATTTCAAGCATTTTTCGTAGATACGAATTTACCTAGTTTGCAAGCAAAGCTCAAAGCTAAGCACTTGAAAGAAGCTCTCGGATTTATCCAAAACAATAATGAAAAGTGGAAAAAAGCCAAAGACGAAAACTTGGCGCTTGCATGCAAAAATACATGTCAGGTGAGTCCTTTTATGCATTATTATATTTATAAAATTTTGTGCACGTAATATAAAATATTATAAACACAAGTTGTGCTTCCAAAATATAGTACAGATAAATTTATAACTAAACTGCTGAAAAAACGTAAACACAGCGCTAAATAATATGCATATTTATTTTCAATTACGATTGCATATAGAAACATATTATCTGAATAATATATCGTGTTTTCGATCGTAATTTAAAGTGTTTTTCAAGTCCATTTTAATATAAATATATAATACACCTATTTTTTGTACATAGAGAATAAAAGAATATCTGACATAATTAATAATCGCCGCATAACTGTTAGTTAAAAAATTTTATTTATTAAAAAAGATTGTTTCTCCGTTATTATAGAAAAAAAAATAAACTTAATTATATATCTGTTTATTTTCAAACGGGTGAAAGTTATAATCGTTTTCTTTGCATTTACCTGACTAGCGCAACAGCGATCACCTATTTTCTTCACTATATTGTGACAAGCCGTGCGACGAGTCATAAAAGCATATTGCTTTCCATCGGAGTCGTATATATTGTGTTTACAAGAGCTATGCAGGCGTCAGTAAACGCGCGGGAGCGGCGGGAAAAAATTACTATAGTCGGTTATTAAAACCAATTACATCGTAAATCTCGGAGCGTGGCACAGTCGGCCTCTAATGAAGATTGCGTGCGTAAATAGGTAACGACCATAAATTGCATACGAGATTGCATACTCTCTGCGCGTTGCATTTAATTTAACACGTTTTGCGTGTCTCGCGGTATCACGTGTAACTTGGTGTGCGAGCGCATAAAAAAACACTTATTCACCTCGACGGATAGACATTTATGGACAGTTAAACTAGCGAAAGCATTTCTCTCCTTCGCTGAATTCTTCTAGATTTATGTGGATTGCGAGTTTTCTCGCGCTTGCCAGACAAACAACTTTCGATTCGTTATCACGCTTGCACTTACACTGCAAATGTAACATAGATATTCTATATTTAATGTAAACTCGATTGATCCCCTGAATCTCGTTTGATACAAAGATCCCATTCAATGTCATCATAAAATATCTCTATACGTTTTGATTAACTCTTTTTTGTATTTTCATTCATCTACAAGCATATGTGCTTAAATAATATATTATACAGTTTTCTAGAGAAGGGGAAGAAAAAACGTAAAAAATTACACGAACGTGAATAGGATTAAGAATTCGGTTAGAATAAATAGTGAAAGTGTCTCTCGGAGAAAGTGTAGCAATTTTCCTAATCAATACGATAAAAAAAAAAAAATGGTGCGTCATGATCGATAGACGCGCTTCGCGAGGCAACGTTGTCGCTCTGATTAGACTCATAATTACGTAGTCGCAATTTTCCGTCAATGTGTAACATTCTACTACAATGCGTCATTAATTCCACGTCCCCGAGCACGCGTATACATGCGTGTATCAACAAGTTGAATCCGATATCTATTATCAATTCTTCAAAGTTTTTCCAAAGTTTTTTTTTTTGGTATTTCAAAATATATACGTATATACATACACATACACGTGTGTGTATGTGTTTCGCTCTCTTTCTCTCTCTCTCTCTCTCTCTCGACATCTGTCGCGCGGTAAGGCATTCGTGCCGTAAACATCGCGAGTCATTCTATTTGACTTCTCCGAAGAGGAATGACTTATCCATACAGAGATATCGAAGCTCGCGCGAGTTGTAGTTAATTAAAATTTAATAACGATTCTCCGTTAATATCCTAGTGTATATTTACGTTCTCGAAGAATAAAAAAAATCATAGTGCGCGCGCGAGAAGAGGTGAATAAATTTATTTCCGCGAATATACCTTTCGTGTATAATATAGATTTCGAATCGCCCTTCCTCGTGATCGTAAAAGGGACCTTCGCGAGCGAGCGAGAGAGAGAGAGTTTCGAGAGATTCGCGCGGCGAAAGGGCGAAGAAAGGGACTCGCATAACGCTCGACGGCGCCATCAGCTGATCCCCGTCAATTGGAACCCGCTCGGCTCTGACAGTTCCGTCCCTGCTCGACGTCGAGAGGCGGCGGTTTGTTCGATTCGAACAAACTCCGTCGCATCTGCTCTCTCGCGCTCTCGCAGGTTAGGTGGCTGTTTTTTCGGGAGTGTACGCGACTTATTGATCGCGCGCGTTGCCCCCTCACGACGAGCGATCAGCTATACGACATTGACACCGTTCGTGTCTCTCTGTTTGCGTTTTTCTTTTTTTTTCGAAGCACGTCGCGAAACGGGATCGTCCAAGTCCATTTTAATACATAACGGCTCTCGCACGTCTCTTTTCCGCAGGTGAGATAAAGCAATTCAGCGCACATCTCTATGTAACGTGTGTCTGTGTGCGTATACATGTGTGTATGTGTGTATGTGTGTCTCCGATCCTTTCGACACAACTCTCGTAATTATTTATGTGCGAATCGCGCCCGAGATGAAAGATCGAGTCGACGGATTATATTTTTCCTGTCGATGACAGACCGATTTATCGACTTAATATCGATAAGAGAAGGATGTAATTTTGGATGTCAGCAGTCATCGTTAATTAGCTGGTCTACGTAATCGTGGTTTCAAAGTCCTCTCGCAGATTTACAGAAGTATACAGTTTTCCTCGTATATTTCGCTTCGTGATAAGCACGTTGGTCGCGATTGTTTTTTTTTGTAGATTCGACGCAATTTTATTTATTACAATCAATTAAAATTCGTTCTCGCGTGCATGAACGAAAGCAACGCGAGAAACATATGTTGATGGAAAAGCAAGATCTTCGCGTGACGTTCGAGCAATTGTCTTTCCATAGTTTGACACAAACTTTGGAGTAAAATAAATTTCTGAGAAACGGATCTCATTATTTATTCTTTCAGGCACTATCGAAAAAAATGACCTCTTCCACGCGTCGCAGCTTTCCATGGAGATCTGGCAGTCTCCTTTTATTACTGCTTATTGGCGCTATCGTAGCATACGATACACAGAAACATGGCTCCTTTGAGGGTAAGAATCTCCTGCAAACAACAACAACAACACTAATCACTCTATTTGCTTCTTTCATACATATCATGTCATTCTAAAAGAAGATCGTTCTTTCATCTCCTTTGAAATTTTTACAATTGGCATTTTATGTAAAATTTTTGTTCAAAGGGAGTTATATATACAATCTCATCACCACACCTTATAATGTTCACAATGGCGTGACCAATCAAATTGTCATGGTTGACTGACGAAAATTTCCATTGCTATCATAAACATCATGCCCATAAATACTTCTATCTCTCTGTACTAATTTCTCTTATAAATTGGAGATACAAATTGATCCTTTATTTGATTTTATATTGGCATTTATGTATTGTAGCGTCCCAAATTGGAAAGTTCTTGAAAACAAACGGAATATTGAAATATATAGAAAAAGCATGGACTACTGTAAAGTTATATTGGTCCGCAGGACACAAAGCAATTAAGGATAGCTCACCGGAATATTACAAAGCTGTTGTAGACTTAAGTACGCCATATGTTAAATTGGCTGGTAATGTCTACCTTATAATAAGAAACATTTCAGTTAATATATATAGCAATGTCGCAACATATGTCGAAAAAAATATACCTATAGTTTTCGACACGGTAAGTCTATAATAGAAATCTTAAATACTTTGGCATATGTACACAATTATTACAAGACTCTTATATATAATAATTCTCTCTTCCTCTTCTCTTATAGATTGAACATTACGCTCCAGGTATTATAGAAGAAATAAAATCTAAAAGTCTTCAAGGACTGGAGTTTGTGAAGGTTTCCTTCATTCTGATTGGAGAAAAAGTTATTGAATATTCCAGTGCAACGATACAGTGGCTGGAGAAGAATGTCTTTGTGTAAGTGTTACGCTTACATAAAAGCTGCATATATGCTACTCGAGTATCTAACTGTGATCTTTTCTTTTTCTGTCTTCAGGGGTAAACTTAGTCCGGATAATCTCCGGAGTTACGCTATATGGGCTTTCGATACGACGCAGTCGTATGCCAGTCAAACATATGATTGGGTGTATGAGAAAGTACAGACTCTCTCCAAAGTGCCATGAATAAACTTCATTGATTTGCTCTACGAACAATTATTGCGGTGGTAACGAAATCTTCATCTATCCACGCACCTCGGCATTTATTATTTATGACATGAAAATGTATGCTTTCGAAGATCGCGAATACGTCGGCCATTTTACCTGTGATATCTCGTAAAGAGAGCATCTTATTTTGGTTGGTCTTGACGAAGAAAATTTCGTGACCTGATAAACATGAATAATCGCGAACATTTTTTTATTAAGATAAATAATTGTATCATTTTTTTGAGAAATCATTCTTGATAAGTAATATATATCTATATATATATCTATAGGTCTCTGTATGCGCAAAATGCGATCTTTAGTATATTTTGTATTTTCATTTATAATTTTGAGGATATTAATTGAATATATTCAACTTTATTGAGTGATCATAAATAAAACTATCATTTTTCGTAACAGCTTTTCTTGTAAATGTAATAAAGAAGGAGTATACTACCAAAGGTAGAAAAAATGAGATTATTTATAGTAATCAATTAACGAAAAATCACTTCACAGAGAGATGGGTCAGAGCAATAACAGCGACAACAGTGATATTTGTAGGAATAGCAGAATAGTATTAATAAATATCGCAAATAATAATAATAATGAGATGATGGTAATAATAGTGACAAAATGCGATAGATGAATATGACATTATGATGATATAATATACTTTTAACAAGAATATATTAAAGTTTTACATGGGAAGAGATCTGTGGGCAACAGAGCCACCTCCATAAAGCTACGTATGTAAAAATGAGTGTCTTCATTTCCTTCCTTCAATAGAGCATTTCGGCAGCGTGTTTCTCTTTTATATCTTTTCTCCTCTCTATGCATGCGTTCACAGCTTTTATCCCTGATTACTTCCGCGAGTGTGCTTTTATTAATGCCGCACTCTAGGTCCACTTACGTTTTCGCAGTTTGTCTAGTAATCGCACACTATAATTCGTATGGGAAAAAGAGTTTCATCGTATTCTTGTATATTTGGTTACATAGATACTCTTCTTCCTCGTCTCTAATCCGTGCTAGGACTTCCAATATTTGACTGCAAATAGAAATTTAAATTAACTCACATATCGTTTAAAAATATTGAAAGTACAATTAATGTTATAAAATTATATTTTTAACAAAGAGTGAAACTATCATTGTCGTTTTGTGATTTAAAAAAAATTGTTCCATATTGATACATAATGTTTTTTTTAATCTTCATATTGTATGTTCCATATTTTTGCTTTGTCATATCATAACTGATTATAATCGACTTATGCTATACTTATAAATACTCACACTATCGTACAGGGCTCGTTTCGTCCTTTAACCATCTGATCTTCTTGCCACTTTTCTTTCTTTACAGATGGAAAATGCGTGATAACGTCCTTTGCGGAAGCGTGAGTCGGCCTGATCTCGCACCATGGACAATCGGTTTCTATCATGAGCCTGTCCGAGGGGATGGTAGTGATCGCGAAAAGATTTTCCTCCGTTTTCAGAGAACTGAAATGCAAAAAGATATTATCGTCGACTCGAATTTTTTTTCTTTTTATCGAATTCTCACAAGAATCACGCACTATCGACCGTACCATCCATTGACGCCGATGTACAAGCCTAATTGTAATATAGAATTCGCGTCTTCCGGATTGCCGTCGAACGAATGTACGACGCCTGGGGTCAACTCGTTTTTGTGCTTCCTCAGAATTCGCACGAAGTCATCGCTAGCGTTGCGACAGTGTAGGAACATTGGTAACTTCAGCGTGGAACACAGCGATAACTGCATCTCAAAGTACTTCTTTTGGATTTCCTTGGGGCAGAAATTCAATCTGTCGTAATCCAGGCCCATCTCGCCGATAGCGACGACCTTGTTCTTGTTGTTCAGCGTTAGATCCGACAGCGATTTAAGGTATCCTTCTGGATCGCCACATTCTTCGAATTCATTGCAACGGGTCGGATGACAACCAACCGTCGAATATAGTCTGTCTGCAATATGTCGATTAATAGCCATCAACAATTTGTAGATGATGGAATAGCAACAGAAGAATGCAAAGAATTTAACATATTGCGTACTAAATTAGTACAAAACGCATTAAAAGTTGAAATTATTTATGATGCGTAAATTAAAATGTCAATTTAAAAGAAAAAAACATTTATATTAGTATAATTTACACATTTAAAGAGAGATATATTGAGAACTTGCCATCGCTTCTTGCTATTTCAAGCGCCTTTTTGCTTTCTTCCACACTACCAGCTGTAATAATAATTTTTGAAAGATTGTTGTTCCAACTTCGCTCTAAAACCTTGTTTAAATCTGGTTGATGTTTTTGAGATCCATGATAAATGCCTTGGTACATAGAGTCTGTTAAATTAGCTCCAATATCTATACAACAATTAAAACGATAAAAAAATATTGCGTTTTTCTCTCCTTAATATATATATAAAAAAAAAAAAAAACCAGCTTTAATATAAATTATACAATCTATATAAATACAAACTATACGAGATGTTCTACTTCATACACTAGCGAAATATTGACAATGCTAAAATATCTAATGCCCTTTCTGCGTTTCAGGGAACACGAAGATATAAAGAGAAATTTTTTCGAAAAGTGCGAGAATTAAAAAATTCGCAGACTATCGACCAGAAAAGCGATTCTAGTCGCATCGTTGTAATAACCTTTACGCGCGACGCTGAGATAAATTATGGATTACGCAGAGTTTCGTCGAGAGCAGATATATGAAAGACGAACGAGGCGCTTATACCTATGAATTTCCGTAGATTGGACATTCTAGCTGCGAGCATAGAATTATGCTCCTGCGCGAATTAAACGGAACCCGAGAAATTGGCTCGAGAATAGACGGAGAGAGGTTAGCAAGCGTCCCCCGTTTTAACCGGCTCGGCGGATTGACACATGGACGTGAGCCAGACACTCGGGCAGAACTGACATCTGACATTGCGCCTTCATGCGCAGTAGTGTTCGTTTGGACGGCGATCCTCGTTGCATGTAACATCGATCTAATTGCTGCGACTATGCGAATCCTGATTCCTTCGTTTTATCGTGAAACGATGGATATATTTCCAAGTTTGGAGAGGAAATTAAGGGATCTATTATGTGCAGACTTTGTCAAAAATTTCTACCTTTACAACATTTGCAGTTTTTCCACAACACACATAACTTATAATTATTTGGTAATTTTATATATTTATATTTATTTATTTATTTATTTATATAAATATATATTTATTTCCAAGCTTTGAAAGAACTTAATTTTGTTTACATTTATTTTTTAGATAGCGTAAATCTCCATTGAGGAAAATACTGTCATAATTATATATATACATCCCAAGATGTCAACAATTCTTTTATTTAGGTACAACTTATAATTATTTTGTAATTTTATACATATATTTATATAAATATATATTTATTTTCAAGCTTTGCAAGAATTTAACGAGCTGAATTTAATTTTTACATTTATTTTTTGGATAGCGTAAATTTCTATTGAGAAAAATATTGTTACAATTATACATACGTCCCAAAATGTTATCAATTATTCTTTTATTTAGAGACAACTTATAATTATCTTGTTCCAACTTATAATTACTTTATTTCAAGCTTTGCAAGAATTTAACGAGTTGAATTTAATTTTTACATTCATTTTTTAGATAGCGTAAATCTCCATTGAGGAAAATATTATAATTATATATACGTCAAGATGTTATCAACAATTCTTTTATTTAAGTACAACAGTCTTAGAGAAGGTAACAACAAAAACGTATATAATAATCTTTTCCTACATATTTATTACAAATCTTAATTTATAATACAGAGATAAAAGTTTTTTTTTTTTTTTGTGACTCGATGCGTTTTTAAACTTATATGGAATATCCTAGTTTCTTTACATTCTCACGAATGGAATATTAACAGATGCGACAGAGATTTGTATTACTGTATTGCAAAAAATGCACCACATATCGTTGCTCTCTCCCTCTCTCTCTCTCTCTCTCTCTCAAGTTCGTTCGCGGAATGCGATTTTACTGAAGCGACTTGACGATCGCGTTGATCTTCTCGACGCACTCCTCCTTCTTCTTGGCGATCGCGGCTTCCGCCTCGACGAACTGCTGGCGACCGATCTTCCCCGGGACCAGTTTGTCCACGTAGAGCGCCTGCTGTTGATTGTACAGCTCCTTCAGGGAACGATCGCACTTCTGCAGCTCCTGCACGCGATCGTACACGTCGCCGGATTCGCTCTTCAGCTTCTGCGCGATCTCGTTGAGCGCGCCGGTGGCCGCCTTGTATTCCTGATTGATGCCCTTCACCGCGGCCAGGAACGCGTTGGCGTCCTTGTTCGCCTTTAGATACGCGAGCTGATCGTCCAGCTCGTTGTAGGACGTGACTCGACGATCCTGCGCGGCAAGGATCTTCTCGCACTGCCCGGCGATCCTCAGCTTGCTCTCCGAAGCCTCGTCCTTGTCGATGGAGAAGTCCAGTCTCACGTAAATAATGACTAACAGGAACATTAGGTACAACGCCACCACAACCAGCAGCGGCTCCTGCAACATCAGCAGACGCGGGAATGTATACTTCAACCTGAAACTCTGGATATGATTCTCCACCAGATTCTTCTTCGTCACGGACACCACCGGACGTCCGGTGACGTCCAGGTACGTGTAATGCAGAGAATCCGTCAGGCGAATCGTGGGATACGGCAGCTCCAGCTGCATATTCCGCGCACCCTCCGGCAGAATGATCTTCAGGACTATCTCGTCCACGATCATGTCGTCGAAGATGTGATCCAGCAGTCTCATCTCCAGGGTGTACTCGTCCCCGGAATGAAACAGATACTCGTAACTGGGTACGCTGTACCCGATCGTGTAACGAGTCTTCCAGCCACCGAACAGCGGGAATCTCGGCCGTAGATTCAGCTCCACCGAGTCCTTCTTGATGCGGGTGTGCGACGTGGAGATGTTGCCGATCTCGTCCCTGTAATAGATATCGGAGGCGGCAGCCGGCAGGATGGTGTCGAAGCTCTGGATGCTGGCCTGTCCGGACTTGGATTCGCGAGCGTACTCGTAACGAGAGAAGGAACCTTTCAGCAGGGCGCCGGTGTGCAGGAGATCGATGTGCTCCTCGACAGCTATGTTACCCCAGTGAGAGATCTCGATGGTCCTCTCGAGTCTGGTCACCGTGAGGAACTTGTTGTTGTTCTCGAAGTGCACCACCAGCTCCTCGTAGGCGAAAGGTGGCTGTTTCTCGAACGGTCCGTAAGCTATCGCCGAACCGGTCTGGGAGACTGGTTTGATCTTGGTGTAGCTCTCGATGTTGCGCGACGGCAGGGCCACGTAGGTCGTCTGCTTGGTTACGGCGTAGGGCAAGTAAGCGTACACGTTTCCCGTGTACTTGACCAGCTGTTTCTCCTGCTGAGCGATCTCCCTGGGATGCGGCACCAGCTCGTGCGTGAGTATCGTCTCCACCTCTATGGTGAGGGTGCGTCGAGGCGCCAGATGATTGGCCAGATCGATGGAGTAGAAAAGCTTATCGCGATGCCCCTCGACCGTCTTGACCGCCGTGACCTTGAGCTCCAGCTTACCGGGTTCCACGCGTGCCGCTATGTAACTGAGCGACTCCCTCTGCGCGCCGTCCAGGCAGAAGAGGAAGCGCTGGATGCCGCGATCCTTGCCGCTGTTGTCCAGGATCACGCGAGTGGTGATCTTGGTCAGCTGGGATTGCAGATCGATGTGCCGCTCGACGTTCCTGACAACCAGGTCCGGGTCGACGAGGTCGGCGTGCACACGCGTGCACGCGTAGAGCGCGAGGACGCATATTAACGCGCTCGCGCGAGCACGGGACATCTTCGGCGTCCTCGGGAACGGGATCTACGGTAATTCCGGATACTGATAACTGGTGGTAACTAAGGCGCGCGCTCCTGTCGCTACCGGCGAGGCGTGTATGCGAGGTTGGTATGTGACATAGACGTGGCGTTTATCTATGGCACTTCGCGGGCATACATCGATGTAACATATACGGACGTGGCCGGCGACCGGCGCGAGCAACCTTCGTCCGCGTCCACAACGCGAATCAAAAGACTGTGTTCGAGAATAGGTCTGTCATTTTTTTTTCTCCACTTGACGTCCCGTCCGTCGCTCTCT
Organism: Lasius platythorax; assembly: GCA_963971435.1. Taxonomy (NCBI): domain Eukaryota; kingdom Metazoa; phylum Arthropoda; class Insecta; order Hymenoptera; family Formicidae; genus Lasius; species Lasius platythorax. The sequence goes on along the minus strand of OZ020540.1, from coordinate 5,934,026 downwards.
CGCTCTCCCTCGTCCTTCCTCGCCAGTATTTTCCGATATTCTCGGATAAATTCAGCCGAATAGCATAGGAGAAAACAATGGGCGTGTAAACAATAACGCGATACTTTTGTATCGATCGATGAAACCGCGTTTCCTTGTCCAGCCGAACAGCTGTGCGTGCGCCTTGCGGTGTCTGTGCGGACTGTGCGTCGCGTCGCGTCGTAACGCGACGCGATTGGTCGCGCGGCGTGACGCCGCAGCGGCGCGGCCAATCGGCGCGCGGATCGATCGCGACGGCGGACGAATCGTGGCCGGCGGAACGATGGTGGGGGACGAGAGAAAGGCGGAAAGAGGTGGCGTTCATTGTCGCGGCTAGACAGAGTTTGGCGGGTTAACGCGGCGTCGATTCGCCGGTCTATATCCCTTTTCGTAGTTAATGGTCGCCGCGAGCCGTCCGCTGGAGAGTGTCGCTCCGATTTTTCCCACGGAAAACACTACTTCCCGTGGGTCCATCGTCGTCGTACGCGTCGTCGCAGCAGCGCAGTAGAGGAGTCCCTTTGGTAGCCGCGCGTCCAACAGCTACAGGCAAGGGTGAGTGCATTTCCGCCGGATCTCCCTTTGCTCGGGGAACGGCACGCGGCCACCGCCGGAGATAAAGAGGAGCGGGGGCTCTCGCTCTGTCTCGCGAGGGACCGTGCGCCGCGGAGAATTCGGCACGTGGTCCCGTCGCCTTCCGGCGGCCTTCTGGCCTTCCCTTGTTCGGTGCTCGTACGCGATCCGCGTGTCGCCGTCGTAATAAATATCCGTAAAATACGGGCTCGAGAAATTCGCCGGAAAGCGCGTCGGCGGTGGCAGCGTCGTCGTTGATCGTCGATCGCCAGCGCCAGCGTCGTCGTCGTAACGACGACGACGATGACGACGGGCGGCATCGCGATCGCCATCGCCTACGTGCGATCTTTTCTCCGTGCTCGACGCAAAAAAAGCGCAGCGCGCGCGCGGCGTCACTCACGGATGCCATCTTCACGTCGCGCTGTGCCGCGCGGCGTACGTGCGTATATCGTGCCTCACACGCGCATACATATATACGTACATTCACACACACACACACACACACACATATACATACATATATACATACATATATACATACATACATACACCGCCGGCACGAAATGGAGAAGGGGGCCGAAGGGGTGCGGGGTGAACGCGGAAAGAGAGAGAGATCGAGCGAGAGCGGATCGAGGCAGCCACGTTGTAACGGCGCCGCCGAAAAAACCGAAGGGAATAATATCGTCGTCGTTCGGGCGAGCGAGGGTGCGTACACGGTAATAATAAAAAAAAAAGAAAAAAAAACCCGCGAACGATCCGACACGGCTGTTATCCTCGTCGGCGACGGAGGACGCGTACTACTCGACGCCGCTCGTCCTCTCGTTCGCCCAAATTCCTACCCTCTCAAAATTCTCGGATCATCGTCGGGATCATCGCGCGAGTGTTCTCTCGCGACACGCGGAGCACACGTGCGCGTTTTATATTCCCATCTAACGTTAAGGCATATAGGCTCCCGCGGACTCGCGTGATGACGCGAGAGGAAGGATGCCATTTTATTCACGCGTTTCGCGTGCGCGCCGCTTCGATCCGGCCGGCGCCATGTAAAGTAGCCGTGAGCCACACTCGTGCAACGCTTATCCGGCCGGCGAGCTTCCTGCGAACGCGTTCGCACGTCCTTCTCGCCGATAAAGTGCACATTCACCTGCGTGTCTTGCCCCCCCCTCCTCTCTTCCCGCCCCCTCGTCCGTTCCGTGCCCGCGCGGTCGCGCTCGCGCGCGCGCGCGTTCAGGAGACATCTGTGTGTGCGACGCGCGCGAGCGCGCTGCACGGGATGCGCTTTAGATATGGCAGATTTGTCCGTGAATTGGGCGCTCTCGAATGTACATTCCGTGAAATTTGCTCGCGATTTTTTGTCTTCCCTTTTTTTTTCTCTCTTCGACCACGATTATCGATTATATAATTGGAATTTTGTCGTTCGGATAGGCCGATAGTGATGCATGGATCGGGAATTTCCTTCATTGTCAGTATAAACGTGACAGGTTTGAGAACTCTGCTGTGAGTGTGTAAGTTCTCTTCTAGTCTACGCGTGTAAAATTGTTAAAATAATTATTAAGTATATGCGAGATATATGCAATTAAAAACGGGTACACGATGCAAGAGACTATTGTTCAACGATGTGTTTGAATGGAGTACTCAGGGATTACTACTCTAGCACGAATATATGTCGTTAATAAATTATAGCGAAAATATATAAGAGTTTAATAATATCTAGGCAGTGTAATAACATATGTATGTACAATTGCAGATTATAGAAGATGAGTTCGAGTGCGTGTTACAAATGTAACCGTATGGGCCACTTTGCGCGGGAGTGCCCACAAGGTGGAGGTGGAGGCAGAGGAGATCGTGGTCGCGACAGAGACGGTGGCTTTGGACGCGGTCGAGAGAAGTGCTTCAAATGCAACCAATTTGGACACTTTGCGCGCGAGTGCAAAGAGGATCAGGACCTTTGCTATCGTTGCAATGGTGTTGGACACATTGCTAAAGACTGTCAACAGGTTAGTATGCTGTTTTTGCGACTCGAGTAAGCTAAACTTCGAGTTGCCTTCTAGTAGCAATTCTCTATTCACATCTCCTGCCTGCGGTGGATATCAGAGTTGGATAGACGGTGACATGAGACAATATCAGACAATTGCATGTGTTCTCTGAACAGGGACCGGAGTTGAGTTGTTACAATTGCAACAAGACTGGTCACATGGCGCGCAGCTGCCCGGAGGGCGGCAACGATTCCGGCCGCTTCGCGATGCAGAGCTGCTATAATTGCAACAAGACGGGTCACATCGCCCGCAACTGCACCGAGGCCGGTGGCAAGACTTGCTACATCTGCGGCAAGACCGGTCACATAAGCCGCGAATGCGATCAGGATGACAGGAAGTAGGAGACAACCGGAATCCGTGCCGCTCGCTTAACGATAACGATAAGCCGTTTACCGTCGCGCGCGCCACTACCGGGGATTGTAGCTAGGTAGGGATGATGCGGACGTATGTCTCGTTGACGCGTACAATTCGCAGAGGACGCGTGTCGTCGACGTCGTCGTCGTCGTCGTCGTCGTCGTCGCCGCCATAGGCGTCGTCGTCCTCGTCGTCGTCGTCGTCGTCACCGTCATCGTCATCGCTCGTCGTGTCGTCGTCGTCGTCGTCGTAATCGTTCGGATTGCCACCATATACCATGCTCCCAATTCCCGGAGGCCAACCCCAGCCCTCCTCGCCCTTTATTCCCAAATCTCCTTTCCCTCTCTGCCCACCGTTGTTCTCTTCGCAAGGATTTTTTTTTTTTTTTTCTTAATGATGTCTTTAAGTTTTTATTGCTGTTACACCGACATATACATTAACACATTTACATTGTATTACTATGTGTGAATGAGCGCAGGGTTCATCTCCTACGAACAACACATTCAACATCCACACATGACACATATTTACATGATTACACATCTTCTACACAAGCATACATATACATCTATATAATAATATTATGAACATTCGATTGAATTAGAATGTAGAGACATGAGTCCTCTGTCCCCTGACCTTCGAATTGTCTCGTACGCGCATTGTTTTCCGATGCAAGATGTATGGATCTTCGGGAAGCTCGTAACACGTGGTCTCGCTAGATTCAATGCGTGTCTGGCGATTATTCGCATTCAAGTATAATGCGCAAAGATTTTCTCCTTTACGCGTTTCCCTCGCATTTGTTCGAACCAAGCAAATTTTACGAAACGACTGATATGATGAACACATAAGAAAAAGGGAAAAAAAAAGAGCATGCTTGATACTCGGTGCTCGGGTAAGACAAAGAGGAACATTTTTTCTTTTTTTTTTTTTCTTTTTTTTCTACATTGACACGGTTTACGAACAAGTAGTTACAAGGCACGGGCTCACGTCGCAAAAGTTTTCGCATCCACGCATCTTGTATTCTCCGGTCCTCCCTCTCGAACTCTCTAGCCGACACTCATAATAAATCGACAAATGAAGGAAAGAAAAAAAATGAATTCGGAAGCGAAAGCGAGAAATGGAAGAAGCGAGAACACACATGCCGGCCCTGAATGCATAAAAATAAGATTTAGTAACGCTAATTTTTAATGTGTAAGGATGTAATGAGGATCTCGCCGAGCTGTTATTATGTGTACGTCATTTTTTGCGTTCTTTTTTTTTTTGGTTCTATATCTTTTTTCTTTCACTATATTTTCTTCTGTATACCAGACTCGTCTAGTTCCGTACACGTACGGACGAAGCGATGTATAGTTGTAGGATTGTCAGTGTTTACGGGTTTATATACAGTTATACCGGGTCTTTTACTCACCCACCCCGACTTCGACGAAGTAGGGCGAAAGAGAGAGAAGACGTGCGCTTTCTACGTGTGATTTCACCAAGCGTAAAGGGAAACGAAAACGCGACTTGCGATTTAATACCAGTATGATACGTTCGAAACGGTCCGCTATATCGCGATATGTATGTGTATATATACATATAAACACGGTAGTCTGTACAAGTTGGTACATTTTGTACGTACAATCATATAATTGTTAATAACGTAGACTCATATTGTTCATACTATCGCCGTTCATGGACACTTTGTTGTTGATGGACATGCGAAAGAGGAAGCCCCTTTCCCCCTCACAAGACAGAGAGAGAGAGTGTGTACCAACCTTACTATATCCTTACATGTTGCTGAAAATACTTCGTTACTAGGTATATGTATATATATATGCGCATATGTGTATACATATATTTATGCATATGTGCAGGAGCTGTATTTTGTACTGTAAAAAGCTAGCTTATACTCTGGTCGTTGCTGGTGACTAATTCCGACGATACGATTCTTCTTTGTATTGCCATGAGAAAATTATATTTTTCATGTATAGAGTACATGTTGCTGAGGTCGATATATATACTTTCTTCTTTTCCTATGCGTAACTCATAAGTTGTGTAGGAGCAAAATTTGTAGATACGGTCGAAAGAAACAAAAGCGAAAAAAAAGGACAAAAAAAAATTATGACGGATTCAAAGGGAAAAAAAAAAGACTATCCCTGCCGCCGCGCGCGGGGACGACCACTTATACTCGACGCGAGTACAAAGCGAGATTTTTCTTAAAAGGAAAAAAAAAAAGAGACATGTGCAGCCACGCGAAATTATGTTAATGAGAGAGAGAGAGCCGCGACTCGTCCGATCGCGGCGCGCAGTGTTCATAAAGTAAAAAAAAAAAAACGAAATTAGAATAAGAGACGCGATTAAATTCCCGACTACTTTTTCCAAACAATACCGGACCACGTTTACAGTAGAGCAGCAGCGCGACACGCGCGCGGTATCAATTCACAATCATCCGGAGAAGCCGGAAGCCGGCGAGATAATCTTCGTTCAGATCCGAAAGAGACGGATACGCGCGCGCTTTGCGGATTCAGTGGTTTTACCAGCAGCGACAATTGTGTATTAACGTTCAGAAGCCAGGCGTGCCTGACTATCTCGAAAGGAAAGAAAGGGCCCGGGGGTGGATCCCCCGCCCCCCTCTTTTCCCGGGCGACGCGCCCGGGGTGCGGGTGGCGGGGGAAGGGGGTGTTTCGTATATAGTAAACCCAGGTGTCCTGCAACAATTTTATACACACTTAAACACACACTCTTGTTCGGGACTTAATTAATTAATTAATTAATTAAAAAAAAAAAAAAAGCCGGATCTCATTGCGTAGTTTCGGTGTTGTGCTCTAGTGCTCACACACACACGACGCGAGACTTGGAGAGGATCAAACAAATTGTACTTCGCGCTATTATCGGACTTCGCGGCCTCTGGTGCTATCGCCCGGATAACAAACGCGTCCTGGACCAAGTCCTAGACGCGAGACCGGACGTCGACGAAAGATTGGAATACGCCTTCGTCTTTTTAATATTTAAGGATCTTCAGTTTTCGATCACAGATACGTTTCAAATCAGGATCCTTCCCCGATGAAATCCGAGACGACGAGGCTGTTCCAATTTTTCTTGGACGTCTTTAAGTTAAGACTTTTCTCTCAGAGACATCTCTTTTTTTTTTTTGTATTGTCTGGCTGGGAAGCGTTTCATAAGAGAGAGATTCAACGCAGTCGAATACACATCACACGCGAGTTAAGAGTATGACATGTCTGAATGAAATAATATCATAGTAATCGATTCCCTCCGCGACACACAAGTCTCCGGGTCTTCGCTGGCGGCACCAGAGGTACGAGAGCATATATACGAGTAATTATTATAAAGAATAAAGAAAAAAATGAAAAAAAAAAATTACGAGTGCGATTAGGGCACCTGCGCTTTTGTCTCTGCTACAAGACTTACGTACGAATATTGTAAAGAATAACGACTGTTACAGTGTATGAATTTAATTCGACCGGCGGCGCACGCCGGGTCCACGGCTCGACTTATAATATTAAAACTAATCTATTAATACTTAAAGAAAAAAAAAGGAAGGAAACGAGAGAGAGAGAGCGACAGAGAGAAAGAAGGACGAAGAAGAGGAAAAGAAAAAAGAAAAAAAAACATAAGCTGTGCAAAATAATAAAAAGGATTGTGGAGTATTTGAAGTTATGTTTTTAAACTGAATTTTTGAAATAGAATGTGTACGGAGAGGCAAAGAGGATGGATCTATTTTTTTTTTCTTCTCCGTTCCCCAAACAAATTCGCACTCGCTGGTCACGTGGGTGATGATATTCAGAGATAAGAACGATCGATGCGTATGTCGGATTGTGTGTCGATGATAATTCTTTCCTATTGTTTTATTTTTTTTTCTTTTAATCTGTTTATAGATCGCCCAGCGAGTTCACGGTTTGCGATTTCAATGATCGCGATAAGGATATACTTGTGTATACATTGTTGGCCGTATAAAGGAGACTTATATAATCGCGTGCTAACGCACGCATGCTCCACGCAAATTGCGTGTCATCGAACGAACTCGGCGAACATGAATTAACAGTTTTCTAGATATTTCCCTCTCGCGGATTTCACGCGTTTAATTTATAGGCCGCGATTAATGTACTGTTATATGAAAAAAAAAAAACTTACTCTTCTACGATTTTATTTGCTATATGCTAAATTACAAACTTACACGTGAATTTCGAATGAAATTGCAATATCGTGGAATAAATAAAATGAATAAAAAAGAAAAATCGCCCTAAAATATTCATAAAAAAAAAAAATTCAACAGCGGTTAATTCCACGCTGTGCATTTTTCTTTATTATTTGCCAGTAATAACTTGCCAACACACCTTGCATATATTTTTTATCTGCGTTATTATCGCGAGAGAAATCTTCGAAAATTATGAATGAGCAAGTGTAAAAAAAAAATAAAAAAAAAAAATGGACAGTCGAACGAACGATAATATTCCGAGGAATAAATAACCGCGCGACGCATCGAAGCGTAAACGTTGATAATAAAAAAACCATTTTGATAAATGTGCGAACGGCAATCGGTAAAAAAAAAAAAATATTTTTTTTCGACGCGCGCGCGAGAAAGAGAGACGGAGAGAATCTCGACCTTGTGCTGACGCGCGTGAACAAGCGGAATACCGAAACGGGTTAAAAGGCCGAACCGGACGCCGCGAACGCGCGGAACATGCATCCGGTTGCGTCCGCCTGCGATCTCCCCCTTTCCTCCCCCCGCGCTATCGTCACCGGACTCGGACTGTCGCGCCGCGTCTGTCAAAATCGGCGAGTGCTTCTCGCGTCGCGGATAGGATGTGAAGAGGAAGCGGAGGACCACCGGCCTGTCGCGCGAGGCGTCTTGCCGAAGTGAAGGAGGTAACGAGTACGAGACGAGACGTGACGAGACGTGACACGACGTGACGTGACGTGAGACGCGTGACTCGCTTTAAACGCGGGGGGCGGAAGAAGAGGAAGGTACAACGATCGGCGCCTGATCGACGATTACCGAAGGATGCGTCCGCGCTCGGGTCGGCCGATCGGCGTTCATTTGTCCCGATAACGACGACGAGGTGAAGGAGGAAGAGGAAGACGAAGAGATAGTGACAGCAACGTCGCGAGGAGGCATTGCCATCGTCGTCGTCGTCGTCGTCGTTGTTGTTGTTCGTCTGCTGTCATCATCATCATCATCATCATCGACGTAGCCAGCGATGGCCGCCACCGCCGTCGACGGGGTCGTCCTCGAGGAGCTGAGAACCGAGATCGAGCGGCTGTCGCGGGAGCTCGACCTGGCCTCCACCGAGAAGATACAGTCGGCGCAATACGGACTCGCGCTGCTCGAGGAGAAGTCGGCCCTGCAGCAGCGATGCAACGACCTCGAGGCCCTCTACGAAAACACGAAGCACGAGTTGGAGATCACGCAGGAGGTTAGTTGGTGCGAGTTCCGGACTTCGACACGCTCGACACGCCCGATCACGCGTCGCGAGAGAGAGAGAGAAAAAGAGAAAATTTCCTTTGACCTTGCAACAATTTTCTGCGACGATTCATGCGTGATGGGATACAAATAAGGCGTGCGAGCGAGTTTGAAGATTTAATAAACAGCTGTATTAATTTGGTTAATGTAACCAGATAACAGTATCTACTTGACTAAAATTCCATTTCCAAGAAAATGTATGCGATTAGATTCCTGTTGAAATTCAAAAAGGTGAATTCTTGACGAGATTTTGATTATTCTCATCATTCTTCTCACACTCGATAATATTTATATATATAAAGATGTATACTTATCCCTGACATAAACAAAGCATATATATGTTGTCGTTATTTCAGGCCCTCGCAAAGTTCCAGACAACCACAAAAATAACCGCAAAGAGCGGCATCGAGCAAGAAGAGAGTCTTCTTAGCGAGAGTGCCGCCCGGGAAACATCTCTGCAGTTTCAGATTATTGAATTGGAGGGTGAAACCAAACAGGTTTGTATCAAGTTGATCACAATTATCGATTTGTAACGAAATGAGACTGTCGTTTTAAAACGTTATAAATTGTCTTTAGTTACGTCATGAGCTGGAACGAGTGGAAGCGGAACGCGACCACGCGCTGCAGGAACGCGAGGAGGTCGGCAAAGATCACCAGCAAGCGGAGACGGAACGTAAATCGTTGCGGACGGAATTACGGGAGTGCAGGTTCCGCGAGACCCGCCTGCTTCAGGACTACTCCGAGCTGGAGGACGAGAATATCTCCTTGCAGAAGCAAGTGTCGGGTTTGCGATCCAGTCAGGTAGAATTCGAGGGTGCCAAACACGAGATTCGAAGACTCACGGAGGAGGTTGAGCTGTTAAACAGCCAAGTGGAGGAACTGACAAACCTGAAGAAGATAGCGGAGAAGCAGATGGAAGAGGCATTGGAGTCTTTACAGGCGGAGCGCGAGGCCAAGTACGCCCTGAAGAAGGAGCTGGATCAGAGAATCAATAGCGAGTCGATCTACAATCTCAGCAACCTCGCGCTTTCCATTCGTGGCATCACGGAGGATCAGACGATATGCAGCGACGGCGAAGACGATTCGCCCGCGCTGCGTAGAATCGAGGCGGATCTAAAGACGCAGGAACCAGGCACATCTGCTACCGATAAGCAGGTCGACCTGTTCTCCGAGATTCACTTGAACGAATTGAAGAAATTGGAGAAGCAGCTGGAACTCGCGGAGACTGAGAAGGCCCATTTAACGCAGAACCTACGCGAGTCGCAGTACGCAGTCGAGAAGAGCCAGGCGGAATTGCAATCGTTCGTTGCACGAATAGTGCAGCTGGCAGCGCATGTGCAATCGTTGCATCATCTTCACTCGAAATTACCCGAAAAGCAGAGCGAAGAAGCAACGCTGGATAAACTCAATCAGGTATACTTTACACGTACACGGTTTTTGCTAGTAAATTTTTTTTTATTTTATGATATAAAGGAAATAAATAAAAAATGACACTTTATTGTTTGGGACAGGCTATTGTGCAATATCATCAATGGAGCACCATGTCTGCTCGCGAGGTTAATCAGTTGCAGAAAGATCTGGCAGAATTGGAGAACGGTTTAACTGTATCCGACTCCACGCAACAGCTAAGAACAGAGCTGACGAATCTGAGAAACAAGGTACACATTTACATATCTCGCTGCTATAATTATTCAAAGAAATACATTATATACGACAGCATTATCGCAAAACTTGCGGTTAAGAGAAAAGATGTAAGTTAACACAGACTATGCTATAAGATATAAAGAAAGATGAGAGAGAAAGAACGCAAGAGTTTGCTCTAATGGTAAGAATATAAATACTGTGTGTGTGGCGCGATCATTCGTACAAAAATTTAAACTTTGAATGGAAATTGTGGCGTTTCAGATGCCCGAGTCAGAGAAGAGCCTTCGAGAAAAGGTTGGATTACGTGTGGTTCCTTTTGACGTATTTACCAGATATTTCAATAACAATTTGTCTTGTTGGCTCCTCTAATGATCCGTACAATGATACTTGCTTCTCAATGTCCTAACAGCTCGATATATACATATATCGCTTCCCATCTCATCACTTCTTCGTATATTTAACACGTACAAGTTTTCGAAGCTACTGACGATTTTCACCATCATTCCATTGAATGTAGATCCATGTTTGAGAATTGCATTATTTCTTCGAGCGCCACTGGACTCTCGCCCGCATTTAGTCTCACGCATGGATCGAGCGCGTTTAAAAACGAAAAAGTGTCATTGCTCGAAAGAAACGACGTACGGATCCGCTATGCACCGTGGCTTTTGAGACAGAATGCGCTTACAAAAAAACGAGAATTCGCGGAATCGATTACTCTCTTCCTTCTACATGTAAATTTCGTGCGCATCTAACGTGGCATGTCGATCGTGGAATTCGCCCAAGCTGCTTGTCTTTGCACGATATTACGGAGAGAAAGAGAGAAAAATTAGATATTTGCAAATATATACATATATATCGTACATTCTCGCAAAAAAAGATCTCTGCTATTACTTTGCAGAACTCTACGAACGTGACCCCTAAATAAATCCATCCAAGTTTTGCGCGAGAATTTCGTCTCGCGAATAAATTTCCGATAAAAACGCGCAGTATCGAGTAAAAAGTGCACCCAACATATTTATTGCAACTAGTATCGCGCTTGATATTTTCTCATCCTTCGTTTCAGCTCTTGGATACGGAACAAAGGAGCATGCAGCTCGAATCGGACGTATCCACCTTGTCGAAACTCACCGCGGAAGCGGGCGGTTTCCTCGATTCTGCCCAGAACGATTTGCAGAACCTCTCCGACGAGCTCGCGCAGCTCTACCATCACGTGTGCACCGTTAACGGCGAGACTCCCTCGAGGGTGGTGTTGGATCACGAGAAATCGGAGATCGTGCCCGAAAAGGAAGAGGAGAACGGTAAGATGGATTGGTGTCGGACTCTATTCAAGACCGACATCAAGATTAAAGATCTAGAAAGTCTCAGCAAAGCACAGGAGATTGCGAAGCACATAGAGACCGCGATGGACCAAATAAAGTATCTCAGAAGCGCCGTAGAGCACACGATCGAACTGTCCAAAGTCAAGGGAATGCAGTCCAACATCTGCAACGTTTGCGAGAGTAAGTATATTCCTAAGCTTTACTAAGCAGAAACTTGTCTTTGTGTAAAAAGATATAGAAATAGTTCTCTTTATCAGTAAATCAATTTCTAATTTTTTTTAAAACTGAGAATTGATTTTTCCTTCTCAGCTTCTGTCAATGAGAACAAGGCTGAAGTAACGGATCTTCAAGAGCAAGTCATTAAATTAAAGGCCTTGCTGTCCGCTAAACGAGAACAGATTGCTACGTTAAGAACGGTGCTTAAATCAAACAAAAACACGGCAGAAGTAGCGTTAACGAATCTAAAGAGCAAATACGAAAACGAGAAGAGTATCGTCAACGAGACAATGCTCAAGCTAAGGAATGAGCTTAGAATGTTGAAGGAAAACGCCGCGACATTTTCGAGTGAGTATTTAACTTCCATATCTTTTTCTGTCTTTGCTGTACAGGTAGAAATTTGATTTAAAGAAAGTGTCTTGATAAGAGAAATTACGTTAAGATAGAATTATGTTAGATGACACTTGCCATATGAATCTTTACTAAACCTTTCCCTTTTAAAAGACGATTCTACAACAAACCTACAGTCTGTTAAATTGAAATTCAATAATGTAACTTTTTTTTTTTCTATTTTGTTCCGCACACTAACACTCTCCTCCTCCTGCTAACACGTCCAAATTAAAAAATGGTTGCTATTAGCCTTAATAAATGCAGTGTTGTTAATACTATGGGGTACCGCAATCGACTTTTCAAATGCTCTGACTCTGTGCCATAGTTATTGTGTTGCCTAAAAAATCAACAAGCGTATACAGCCAAGTGTAACATTTCTCTCTAAAACGTGACTAGTCAAGCGCTCGTTTAAAAAAAAAAAAAAAACCGTAATGCAATATAAACTGCCGATGTGTACCTCGTCTTTTGTTGGTGCATACTTCTTTTCTGACATCTTTCATGACTTCACGTTACATATACATATATTAAATGTAAGAAAATGGCTTTCGATTATTATATACAGGGTGTCTTCTCTCTGGAAAAACCGGGGATTGTCAAGGATATTTTTTTTTTACCTTGAAAAATCCGGGAATTTTCATGAAATTTTATTGAGACTCGGGTAATTTTTTCAAAAATTGTGTCTGATAATTTTATTGACAATCTCTTTTTAGTATCAAGGTCTTATATAAGTTTCATAGAAAATTGCTCAATTTTTTAATAATATTTAAATAAATTAGTATTCCTTGAGACGTTTATATAATAAATTATTTTTTGTTTTATATTTTTATTTTATATTTTTGCATATATCTAGCATTTAGATATAGTGATATATTGCACTTTATTATTGTCCAAATTAATTTTACGATTAATAAATCAATATTAAATGCTAGAGAAATGCTGCATTCTTGATAACTTTCTTTGTAATCGTATGAATAGAAAACATTAGAAAGCGCATACAATAGAGAAACTTATTTTAAAAAGCTGCATCTACAAATTTTACCTGAAATTTTAAACGAAAATACCTGGAAGAGAATTCTCAGAGAATTTTTTTTACAAGATTTGAGTACAGACACCCTGTATATGAAACCTGGTTCTTGATCTCCCGAAAATGAACACGCTTGCAATTCTCTAATGTGCATTCCTCTATCTCGTCCGCTTGTCTCTACATCGTGTTAAACCCCGCTCTAACCATACGCTCTCCAGGTCTGCGTGCAATGTTCGCTGCACGCTGCGAAGAGTACGTGACGCAAGTGGACGAGCTTCAGCGGCAGCTCGCCGTGGCGGAGGACGATCGGAAGACGCTGAACCAGTTGCTACGGCTAGCGGTGCAGCAGAAGCTCGGCCTCACCATGAAGCTGGAGGAGCTCGAGGTCGATCGGGAGCTGCGCAACACTAGAAGACACGCCGCCGGCGCAAACGGACGCGGTAGACCGCGACTGTCGCAACAGACGAACCGTCCCCACTTAGGCAGAGATTTCTTCTAGAAAATGATGAAGATGTGGAGTAAGATATTCTGAGAGAAGCAACAATTTTGAGAACCTTTTCGAATTTTTCTACCGCTCGTTGTCGTTGGGGGCTGAAGGACTATGTGTAGTGAGTATACAATTGACTTCTCCTTCGTTAGAAAGAGAGAGAGAGAGAGAGAGAGAGAGAGAGAAAGAGAAAGAGACATCCCGCAGTCAACGGTACGTGTGCACCATTAATAATCGTCGCGGCAAATTCCGTGAAACGTATTTTTACAAAGAGATGGACGGGACACACGAATAAGTGTTTGAGGAAAAAAAAAAGGAAAAGACGACGCCGTCCTCGCTAAATACGGGAGAGAAGCTCGTGTGTTCGGTGAAGTAAATTGGCTGCGCTTTTGAAGGTTTCGAAAATGTTCAGTTTCATACCCCACGAATTTTGCTCCATATCATAGAGTCTCTTCGGGGAGTCTCTGCCTTGTGTTACCACTATTGTTAGTAGAGGAATTTAAGGAGTGTATAAAGAGATACACACTTTCGTTGAGGGATACGCGGAGTCGCCGCGTGCAAGTTTAATGCGAATTCATACGCGTTTAGCCTGCAACAAACTGTCAAGTGCATTAGATTAACGCGAACGATCTATTGTCGATCGTTTTTTTATTGTACAGAGAAAACGCTCTACGTTTTAAACTTTGATTTGTCGTGCTCCATCATTGCTTTAGCACGCTTATTTATTACGTACTCTAACGTATTCATTATCGCCTCGACGATTCGGAGGATATTCTGTTGATGGTTGGTATATAGTAGGATAATAATCGTCTCCGGAACGTTTCGTCAAGGACAAAAACTCTTTATAGGAGAGGGCGCACGGCGAAAGAAACGTATACCGTTTTGTAGGTAGCTAGCGCGGAGAATTTTACATTGCGTACCACATAGAGACAATATTTAATATCTCGCGCGTGACCGGTAGAGTTTATAATCAAAGTAGCGAAATGGAATGTCGTAGTAGCAAGTAGATTTGAAATTTTTAAACGGTAGCCAAACAAAAAAAAAACACAATAGGGGGACCTATCTTCCAAGTAGAACGTCTCAGGTCACATCTCCGCCACAGAAACGACACTCGGATGCACAATAGATCCACCTACCTACGCCCTCTTATTTGATCCGACGATTTGATTTTTTTTATGCACGAATAAACCGTTTTTTTTTTTTTTTTTTTTTTTTAATCGATCGAGTTATAGAAATATTTCGACGTTGGAAATGGAACGATCGATGCTGTCTTCTGTGTTTCGGGAAGAAAGTTAAGGAACTATATATGGATATTTATAAGAAAGTATGAGAAAAATGCCATATTTGTTCCTCTACATTATAAAGATTACATTTTAAAAAATCTTAGAAATCTTAGATCGTGATTCTAGGAAGCTTTCTTTTATCTCCGAGACGCGGGGAATCGATTGTTCCAGTGTTCCTGTAAAGATATTACAGATACTTGTCTTTTATTACTGAAGATCGGTATACGTTTTCACAATCTTGTTGTTAGCTTATGGAATGTGCAACGTATGATACCTCGTTCTTTCGTTAATGATTTTATTGTAGTAAACGCGGCCTAAACAGGCTTTAAATCATTTACATTGACTTCTTGGCAGCTTGTTGAATTTACACTTTTATCATATTTTTTACTGGAGTTAAGTATTATACCTAATTATTGTATTCAAAGCAGCTATTCGATGCGAGTTTTATCATTTGTTACATGTTTATTTACACTTTTATGTGTACATTTTATATTGTAAGGCATTTTTAATAATAGTTCGTTGACGCATAATAATCACATAATAAGCGCTTTGCAAGGCACTTTTAATAATAGTTCGTTGACGCATAATAATCGCTGACCCCGCTCGATGGGGTCACGAAAAGGTTCTTTATTTAAAAAAAAGCGCATATAGCTCCGACTACTAGTTCTTATTGATTATCGCTGTCTTGTCACTTTTGTAGGAGTGCAATTATCGCGATAAGAGTGTGCTCAGTGCAGAATGCTCTTTTACTTTGATATTTTCACGCAGATACATCCGTTGATACATGCACGTTCTCTCTTTTAGTGATAAATATATTTATAATTTATAGTCCGCCGTTGCGCAAAGCAAACAGTCATTCCAATTAAAACACTCGATTGTACAACTGTCCGAAACTTCTGAGCAGTGTCGCGACCGCATTAGTATTTTACAAATATTAACTATTTTATATATATATATTTTTACATATATATTTAATAGTTGATTATCATAATTGTTAAGATGTACACATAATTGAGATACATAATTGAACGTAATGGAGCATTCTGTGCAAATAAATTTGCATATATATTTATAACGCGAATACTATCATAGATTGGCTTCAATCAAATCTGTTATCATGGCTATTGCTATTATTATCTTTATTATTATTATCGCTATCTTTTATTATTAGTGCAATTGTACATTTATTGTCGTAATCATTGCCTGTCGGTTTCGCGATAAGACGAATACCTAAAGAGAATTTATCGAGCGTTTATGAATTAATTAATTATCGCTATTATATCTATATCGTGTCGTCTTTATATCGCGCGTCACCTGTGTCTAAGACGCGTGTCACGAATGAAGAATCCTACTTCTCTTTTTATACAATTCAACGTCGACGATATTTTGTCGATGTTGATATTCGGAATAAAGCAGATTTTTTCGCAGATTTTTATTTTCTTTACGATTTATTTTCTATGTCAAATCTCTAAAATTTCTCGCCCGTCTTAAATATTTTTCTTAAACGATAATACGCGGATTTGCAATAATTATTAGTTTACTTTATTAATGATCGGTTGCACTACACAGACTTTTAATTGTAATAAGTCAAGCTGACTTTGTTGAACGGTCCTTATCTCCTAGAGATTTTAGGATTAATTATATATAATACATAGATAATAAAATAAACACTTATTTAACGCTTAAACGTTAATGTAGATTGGTTATTTTTAAATATTATATGTAACTCTCTCGAGGAGTAAAAGGAGAGAGAAAGAGAGAGAGAGAGAGTTTTGCAAGATTCGTACACACTTAGGCGCTAGACACAGGTCAGGCTAATTTATATCCATAAACCGAGCCAGTCTCAGACCACCGTCCCTTCCCTTTCTCATCGCGCACCACCGTCGAGAACGAGCCGGACAAAGAAAAAGAAAGATTCTTCCTTTTCTCGAGAAACTGTCCTATTTTTCACGAGAAATTTCGTCCTCGACTCAACTTAACCGTCCGCGCTGCATCACGCGACTAGAGACGTTAGTATCAGAGAGAGAGAAAACATATAAATCTGTATTGTAATGTTACACGATAAAATATAATTGTAAGAAATTTCGGAGACTGCGCGCATGATTATTGATGTTTAATAACTATGTGATATCGGAGGAATTAAATGGCGCTGTAATAAATTTTTAGAAACAGATCCGCTTTTCATCGATAAGAAGATCTGTGCGGTTTCTTGTTACAATTTAACTATATATGTGTTATATGTTTTGCTTGTTAATTGATTTCTGAGAGAATCACGATAACGAAGCACAGTCTCCGAAGGGTCGTTAAAAAATTGATGAATTGCGAGCGTCCAGTCGCGGTAGCGCATACCTTTGACAATTTTTGCCAAAAGTAAATTCTGTCCTTTCGAAGGAGCCCGAGAGATACGGTGTCCTTCTGTACATTTAGCGTCCTTCATAAAGTTCCTCTGTGTCGTAAAGGGTTGCGTATCAGCACCGTGAATTTCTATTTGCATTATCTCGTTATGTATCTCCTAAATTCTTCTTCGGAAAAAAGATTCTTCTTTCTCCTCTTGAATTTTTTATCTTTTTTTTTTCACTATCATAATTATATTGATCGATGATTTATTATCTATATTAATGACTTCAATGTCCGGCTAAATCTGTGTCTTCTTTCGTAAAATCTCTTTGTGTAATAAACTTTATGTTCTTTGGGAAGGATCGAAGAAAATACGCAACCTGTGTGTACCGAATTATTTATCAAGATCGCGTTTAAGACTGAGCTAGAGAGAAAGAGAGAACAGAACGCGAGTTTGAGACAAACCGAATTAAGTAATCTAGAGAGAAAATCGAGAGGATACATTGTGAACAATAATATAAAAATCTGCCCGTCGAGGATTGGTAAACGAGGATTAGGATGACGGACAGATTTGTGCTCAAGGCTTCCACGAAAATTCTCATTGCGTCCCGTCCGGCGAATCTCCCGATGGTGGTGCGTTTAGATCACGATACGTGAGACTAGGAATAATAAAAAAAAAAAAGAAAAAGAGAGAGAGAAAAGTGTAAAACTCGCGAATAACGAGTCCGACTAGCTGTAACGCGGCGTAGACTAACAATAAGAGATTAATCGACTGCGTAATGTGCGCTGAAACTATTTCTCTAGAAGGAGGACTCGGAGAGAGAAGTCTCTCTCGATGTAATGACGTGCATGAGACGTCCCGACGACGTTGGATGTATCGCACTTTAACCGGGTCCATGTTGCACTTATGCGAAATATTTTTACACTCTTCGTCATTGACAGAAATATGTATCTCTTAGTAATAATTAATTGATGAGCAGACTGGACAGCATTTTGCGAATTTGTGAATTGTCATTAAGCGGTATTATGTATATTGTTTATTGTATAGGCATTATTGTGGTAAGATATTTTATTTATGGCACCAAAACTTTAGAATTCATTTCTTCGATTTACGAAATATGTTTCGAACGATATTCACAAATTTGCAGAATGACGTGATGTTATTTCAATTATTAAGTATCTCTTTTTTAAATCAAATTTTGGTCCAAGGAACTATTTATTATTTCACTGTATTATATGCTAATTATAGATTTAAATATTATTAATTATATTCTGAGATATAGAACACACGCATGTAGCTCAATTAATTTAATATTCACGAGTTAGTTGCAATTTTAATAATCTTAATATTTATGTATGTGTAGATTTGTATAATAATTGCTTTATTTAACGTATTTATAGAGTTCAATATTTGTTATTGCATTTTAATCAGCGTGTATGGAGACAGACTCGATAAATTATTGAATTAGTTCGATATTTATACCGTTCTCGATTGAAAAAAAAACATCTTTATCACGAATTTGGTTTTGCCTTGTACTTGATCATGGACCCAGAACATTGTATGTTGTATATACTGTAAATGCACTCTAGCGTTACGGCATTAATGATACATTATATAAAAACGTACCAAATTTCGCAGAGATTATCGAAAACGATTTATACATACATACATACATATATGTATACATATGTATGTATGTCTGTATATATTATACGAAGGTCTCAACGAGCATTATATTTTCTCCGTAGCTATTATAGCTCATTAATCGTTAAATCGTAGGAGGAAAAAAAATCCGGAACCAACCATTTATAGCAACCTCGTGATTTTTATCCTGCGTTTATTGACAAGTAATCGGAACGAAGACGAACAGTCGTTTTAAATTAGATCGAATGTAGTAATTAAGTAGATGTTCAGTAACATTATTTACAGGTAAAAAAATGAAAGAAAGAGTCGAAAAGAAAGAGAGAGACAAAGAGGAAGAGATGAATATTCAAGCCACACTTGTGGTACCTGGAGTTGACGTTATTAAACAATAGTACATTATACGTAGTGGAAATTCTTTTTGTAACATAAAGTGAAAAATATAATCGTTTGTAACATGAGCGCGAATTAATTTTCTCCATACATTCCTTGTTATTATTGTAATTATCTATAAGAATATGCGCATGTATGTGTGTGTGTGTGTATGCTTCAATATTATTTATTTTAAGCTGAGGAAAGACTTGTGAAGAAAGTCGAAAAATGACTACTATTCACAAATACAGCTATGCTGTATCATACATTTCATATATTACATTTTACAAACGTCAGAAATGCCTTTCTTTCCAGTTTAAATATTTTCGAGTCGAATCACATCGTGTCTAGATATTCACGTATCATGATATTAATGATTCTGAGATGAATCATTAATATCAATTCTATAACAAATAAGTTTAACAACTGTCTGATTAAGGAAAAAAATATAAAATTTAAATATATAAAATATAAATATATAATATATTATTAAATATCATAATATAATCAATATAATGTCATTTATTATATTAAGCCCACTTTACACGATCTACAATTCGAGACATAATTGAAGATAGAATTCCATTTATAAATTTATGCGTCATATGTTTTAATGTATACGTGTATTGCGATATATATTTTATTTTGTATGTATTTTACATATTCAAAAAACATTTGAAAATATGTAAATAATTATGTCAGTATTCTTTTGTACACCATTCTGTAAGCATCATGTCGAAGATGGTCCTAAGAAAGGACCACAACTTTCAAATTTATTTAAAGAAGATTACCAGCGAAGTCTTAGCGCTTTAGACCTTGCGCCCGACTTTCACTTGCCTATTCCACATCTCCTGATATGTAAGTATAACAGAGCCTTTATTTTAATTTACTATATATCATATATTTTAATTATAAATGTAGTAAAATTATAATTTAAATAAAATTGTATTTTAATGGTATTTATAATTTATTATCTATAAGAAATATTCTTCAGTTGTTCATTACATATTCTTCATGTTATATTTTAATTTTAAAATTAAAATTACATGTGTATTATAATTTACATCGTAGGTCGAAGTTTTAATGTTCTAACACACATTATAATATTATTCGCATTATTGGATATTTGAATAAATCGTATATATTTATTTGATAGTGATAAAATCGTCAATTAATTAATTCTACTGTTATTAAAATTATATTTCAATTATAATCATATACTTTATGTCCCATTTTCGTTATTTATTCCGTTACGATATAATTAAATAATTTATTTTACTTTGATTACCCGACTACATATATTAACGATCTGTTATTCATCGGCTCATCATACCTCGCTCCTTTAATATTTATTTTGATTTCACAATCCGTCAGTATTCTTTTGTACACCATTCTGTAAACATCATGTCGAAGATGGTCCTAAGAAAGGAACACAACTTTCGAATGAATTTAAAGAAGATTACAAGCGAAGTCTTAGCGCTTTATACTTTGCGCCCGACTCTCACTTGCCTATTCCACATCTCCTTATATGTAAGTATAACAGAGCCTTTACTTTAATTTACTATATATCATATATTTTATTTATAAATGTAGTAAAATTATAATTTATATAAAATTGTATTTTAATAGTATTTATAATTTATAATCTATAAGAAATATTCTTCAGTTGTTTATTACATATTCTTGACGTTATATTTTAATTTTAAAATGAAAATTACATATGTGTATTATAATTTACATATTAGGTCGAAGTTTTAATGCTGTCACACACATTATAAGATTATTCGCATTATTGGATATTTGAATAAATCGTATATATATATTTGATACTGATAAAAACGTCAATTTATTAACTTTACTGTCATTAAAATTATATTTTAATCATAATCATATACTTTATGTTTCATTTTCGTTATTTATTTTGTTACGAACTAATTAAATAATTAATTTTATTTTGATTACCCGACTACATATATTAACGATCTGTTATTCATCGGCTCATCATACCTCGCTCCTTTATTATTTATTTTGATTTCACAATCCGTCAGTATTCTTTTGTACACCATTCTGTAAACATCATGTCGAAGATGGTCCTAAGAAAGGAACACAACTTTCGAATGAATTTAAAGAAGATTACAAGCGAAGTCTTAGCGCTTTATACCTTGCGCCCGACTCTCACTTGCCTATTCCACATCTCCTTATATGTAAGTATAACAGAGCCTTTACTTTAATTTACTATATATCATATATTTTATTTATAAATGTAGTAAAATTATAATTTATATAAAATTGTATTTTAATGGTATTTATAATTTATTATCTATAAGAAATATTCTTCAGTTGTTCATTACATATTCTACATGTTATATTTTAATTTTAAAATTAAAATTACATGTGTATTATAATTTACATCGTAGGTCGAAGTTTTAATGTTGTAACACACATTATAAAATTATTCGCATTATTGGATATTTGAATAAATCGTATATATTTATTTGATACTGATAAAATCGTCAATTAATTAATTCCACTGTTATTAAAATTATATTTTAATTATAATCATATTCTTTATGTTCCATTTTCGTTATTTATTCCGTTACGATGTAATTAAATAATTTATTTCACTTTGATTACCCGACTACATATATTAACGATCTGTTATTCATCGGCTCATCTCATCTCGCTCCTTTATTATTTATTTTGATTTCACAATGTGTCAGTATTCTTTTGTACACCATTCTGTAAGCATCATGTCGAAGATGGTCCTAAGAAAGGACCACAACTTTCAAATTTATTTAAAGAAAATTACCAGCGAAGTCTTAGCGCTTTAGACCTTGCGCCCGACTTTCACTTGCCTATTCCACATCTCCTGATATGTAAGTATAACAGAGCCTTTATTTTAATTTACTATATATCATATATTTTAATTATAAATGTAGTAAAATTGTAATTTAAAAAAATTGTATTTTAATGGTATTTATAATTTATTATCTATAAGAAATGTTCTTCATTTGTTCATTACATATTCTTCACGTTATATTTTAATTTTAAAATTAAAATTACATGTGTATTATAATTTACATCGTAGGTCGAAGTTTTAATGTTGTAACACACATTATAAAATTTTTCGCATTATTGGATATTTGAATAAATCGTATATATTTATTTGATACTGATAAAATCGTCAATTAATTAATTCCACTGTTATTAAAATTATATTTTAATTATAATCATATTCTTTATGTCCTATTTTCGTTATTTATTCCGTTACGAACTAATTAAATAATTTATTTTACTTTGATTACCCGACTACATATATTTACGATCTGTTATTCATCGGCTCATCATACCTCGCTCCTTTATTATTTATTTTGATTTCACAATCCGTCAGTATTCTTTTGTACACCATTCTGTAAACATCATGTCGAAGATGGTCCTAAGAAAGGAATACAACTTTCGAATGAATTTAAAGAAGATTACAAGCGAAGTCTTAGCGCTTTATACCTTGCGCCCGACTCTCACTTGCCTATTCCACATCTCCTTATATGTAAGTATAACAGAGCCTTTACTTTAATTTACTATATATCATATATTTTATTTATAAATGTAGTAAAATTATAATTTATATAAAATTGTATTTTAATAGTATTTATAATTTATAATCTATAAGAAATATTCTTCAGTAGTTTATTACATATTCTTGACGTTATATTTTAATTTTAAAATGAAAATTACATATGTGTATTATAATTTACATATTATGTCGAAGTTTTAATGCTGTCACACACATTATAAGGTTATTCGCATTATTGGATATTTGAATAAATCGTATATATATATTTGATACTGATAAAAACGTCAATTTATTAACTTTACTGTTATTAAAATTATATTTTAATCATAATGATATACTTTATGTTTCATTTTCGTTATTTATTCCGTTACGAACTAATTAAATAATTAATTTTACTTTGATTACCCGACTATATATATTATCGATCTGTTATTCATCGGCTCATCATATCTCGCTCCTTTATTATTTATTTTGATTTCACAATCCGTCAGTATTCTTTTGTACACCATTCTGTAAGCATCATGTCGAAGATGGTCCTAAGAAAGGAACACAACTTTCAAATGAATTTAAAGAAGATTACAAGCGAAGTCTTAGCGCTTTATACCTTGCGCCCGACTCTCACTTGCCTATTCCACATCTCCTGATATGTAAGTATAACAGAGCCTTTACTTTAATTTACTATATATCATATATTTTAATTATAAATGTAGTAAAATTATAATTTAAATAAAATTGTATTTTTATGGTATTTATAATTTATTATCTATAAGAAATATTCTTCAGTTGTTCATTACATATTCTTCATGTTATAATTTAATTTTAAAATTAAAATTACATGTGTATTATAATTTACATCGTAGGTCGAAGTTTTAATGTTGTAACACACATTATAAAATTATTCGCATTATTGGATATTTGAATAAATCGTATATATTTATATTATACTGATAAAATCGTCAATTAATTAATTCTACTGTTATTACAATTATATTTTAATTATAATCATATACCTTATGTCCCATTTTCGTTATTTATCCCGTTACGATCTAATTAATTAATTTATTTCACTTTGATTACCCGACTACATATATTAACGATCTGTTATTCATCGGCTCATTTTATCTCGCTTTTTTATGATTTATTTTGATTTCACAATCCGTCAGTATTCTTTTGTACACCATTCTGTAAGCATCATGTCGAAGATTGTCCTAAGAAAGGACCACAACTTTCAAATTTATTTAAAGAAGATTACCAGCGAAGTCTTAGCGCTTTAGACCTTGCGCCCGACTCTCACTTGCCTATTCCACATCTCCTGATATGTAAGTATAACAGAGCCTTTATTTTAATTTACTATATATCATATATATTAATTATAAATGTAGTAAAATTTTAATTTATATAAAATTGTATTTTAATACAATTTTTAAATTATAAAATATAAGATATATTCTTCAGTTGTTCATTACATATTCTTCATGTTATATTTTAATTTTAAAATGAAAATTTCATATGTGTGTTATAATTTACATATTAGGTCGAAGTTTTAATGCTGTCACACACATTATAAAATTATTCGCATTATTGGATATTTGAATAAATTGTATATATTTATTTGATACTGATGAAATCGTCAATTTAATAATTCTACTGTTATTACAATTATATTTTAATTATAATCATATACCTAATGTCCCATTTTCGTTATTTATCCCGTTACGATCTAATTAATTAATTTATTTCACTTTGATTACCCGACTACGTATATTAACGATCTGTTATTTAACGGCTCATCTTACCTCGCTCCTTTATTATTTATTTTGATTTCACAATCCGTCAGTATTATTTTGTACACCATTCTGTAAGCGTCATGTCGAAGATGCTTTTAAGAAAGGACCACAACTTTCAAATTTATTTAAAGAAGATTACCAGCGAAGTCTTAGCGCTTTAGACCTTGCGCCCGACTTTCACTTGCCTATTCCACATCTCCTGATATGTAAGTATAACAGAGCCTTTATTTTAATTTACTATATATCATATATTTTAATTATAAATGTAGTAAAATTATAATTTAAATAAAATTGTATTTTAATGGTATTTATAATTTATTATCTATAAGAAATATTCTTCAGTTGTTCATTACATATTCTTCATGTTATATTTTAATTTTAAAATTAAAATTACAAGTGTATTATAGTTTACATCGTAGGTCGAAGTTTTAATGTTGTAACACACATTATAAAATTATTCGCATTATTGGATATTTGAATAAATCGTATATATTTATTTGATACTGATAAAATCGTCAATTAATTAATTCTACTGTTATTAAAATTATATTTCAATTATAATCATATACTTTATGTCCCATTTTCGTTATTTATTCCGTTACGATATAATTAAATAATTTATTTTACTTTGATTACCCGACTACATATATTAACGATCTGTTATTCATCGGCTCATCATACCTCGCTCCTTTATTATTTATTTTGATTTCACAATCCGTCAGTATTCTTTTGTACACCATTCTGTAAACATCATGTCGAAGATGGTCCTAAGAAAGGAACACAACTTTCAAATGAATTTAAAGAAGATTACAAGCGAAGTCTTAGCGCTTTATACCTTGCGCCCGACTCTCACTTGCCTATTCCACATCTCCTTATATGTAAGTATAACATAGCCTTTACTTTAATTTACTATATATCATATATTTTATTTATAAATGTAGTAAAATTATAATTTATATAAAATTGTATTTTAATAATATTTATAATTTATAATCTATAAGAAATATTCTTCAGTTGTTTATTACATATACTTGACGTTATATTTTAATTTTAAAATGAAAATTACATATGTGTATTATAATTTACATATTAGGTCGAAGTTTTAATGCTGTCACACACATTATAAGATTATTCGCATTATTGGATATTTGTATAAATCGTATATATATATTTGATACTGATAAAAACGTCAATTTATTAACTTTACTGTTATTAAAATTATATTTTAATCATAATCATATACTTTATGTTTCATTTTCGTTATTTATTCCGTTACGAACTAATTAAATAATTAATTTTACTTTGATTACCCGACTACATATATTAACGATCTGTTATTCATCGGCTCATCATACCTCGCTCCTTTATTATTTATTTTGATTTCACAATCCGTCAGTATTCTTTTGTACACCATTCTGTAAGCATCATGTCGAAGATGGTCCTAAGAAAGGAACACAACTTTCAAATGAATTTAAAGAAGATTACAAGCGAAGTCTTAGCGCTTTAGACCTTGCGCCCGGCTCTCACTTGCCTATTCCACATCTCCTTATATGTAAGTATAACAGAGCCTTTATTTTAATTTACTATATATCATATATTTTAATTATAAATGTAGTAAAATTATAATTTATATAAAATTGTATTTTAATAGTATTTATAATTTATAAAATATAAGAAATATTCTTCAGTTGTTCATTACATATTCTTCATGTCATATTTTAATTTTAAAATTAAAATTACATATGTGTGTTATAATTTACATATTAGGTCAAAGTTTTAATGCTGTCACACACATTATAAAATTATTCGCATTATTGTATATTTGAATAAATCGTATATATTTATTTGATACTGATAAAATCGTCAATTAATTAATTCTACTGTTATTAAAATTATATTTTAATTATAATCATATACTTTATGTCCCATTTTCGTTATTTATTCCGTTACGATATAATTAAATAGTTTATTTTACTTTGATTACCCGACTACATATATTAACAATCTGTTAGTCATCGGCTCATTTTATCTCGCTCCTTTATGATTTATTTTGATTTCACAATCCGTCAGTATTCTTTTGTACACCATTATGTAAGCATCATATCGAAGATGGTCCTAAGAAAGGACCACAACTTTCAAATTTATTTAAAGAAGATTACCAGCGAAGTCTTAGCGCTTTAGACCTTGCGCCCGACTCTCACTTGCCTATTCCACATCTCCTGATATGTAAGTTTAACAGAGCCCTTATTTTAATTTACTATATATTATATTTTCTAATTATAAATGTAGTAAAATTATAATTTATATAAAATTGTATTTTAATAGTATTTATAATTTAAAAACTATAAGAAATATTCATCAGTTGTTCATTACATATTCTTCACCTTATATTTTATATTAAAAATAAAAATTACATATGAGTATTATAATTTACATATTAGGTTGAAGTTTTAATGCTGTCACACACATTATAAAATTATTCGCATTATTGGATATTTGAATAAATCGTATATATTTATTTGATAATGATAAAATCGTCAATTTATTAGTTCTACTGTTATTAAAATTATATTTTAATTATAATCATATACTTTATGTCCCATTTTCGATATTTATTCCGTTACGATGTAATTAAATAATTTATTTCACTTTGATTACCCGACTACGTATATTAACGATCTGTTATTCATCGGCTCATCTCACCTCGCTCCTTTATTATTTATTTTGATTTCACAATGTGTCAGTATTCTTTTGTACACCATTCTGTAAGCATCATGTCGAAGATGGTCCTAAGAAAGGACCACAACTTTCAAATTTATTTAAAGAAGATTACCAGCGAAGTCTTAGCGCTTTAGTTTTTGCGCCCGACTCTCACTTGCCTATTCCACATCTCCTGATATGTAAGTATAACAGAGCCTTTACTTTAATTTACTATATATCATATATTATATTTATAAATGTAGTAAAATTATAATTTATATAAAATTGTATTTTAATAGTATTTATAATTTATAAATTATAAGAAATATTCTTCAGTTGTTCATTACATATTCTTGACGTTATATTTTAATTTTAAAATGAAAATTACATATGTGTATTATAATTTACATATTAGGTCGAAGTTTTAATGCTGTCACACACATTATAAGATTATTCGCATTATTGGATATTTGAATAAATCGTATATATTTATTTGATACTGATAAAAACATCAATTTATTAACTCTACTGCTATTAAAATTATATTTTAATCATAATCATATACTTTATATTTCATTTTCGTTATTTATTCTGTTACGAACTAATTAAATAATTAATTTTACTTTGATTACCCGACTACATATATTAACGATCTGTTATTCATCGGCTCATCATACCTCGCTCCTTTATTATTTATTTTGATTTCACAATCCGTCAGTATTCATTTGTACACCATTCTGTAAACATCATGTCGAAGATGGTCCTAAGAAAGGACCACAACTTTCAAATTTATTTAAAGAAGATTACCAGCGAAGTCTTAGCGCTTTAGAACTTGCGCCCGACTCTCACTTGCCTATTCCACATCTCCTGATATGTAAGTATAACAGAGCCCTTATTTTAATTTACTATATATTATATTTTTTAATTATAAATGTAGTAAAATTATTATTTATATAAAATTGTATTTTAATAGTATTTATAATTTAAAAACTATAAGAAATATTTATCAGTTGTTCATTACATATTCTTCACCTTATATTTTATATTAAGAATAAAAATTACATATGAGTATTATAATTTACATATTAGGTTGAAGTTTTAATGCTGTCACACACATTATAAAATTATTCGCATTATTGGATATTTGAATAAATCGTATATATTTATTTGATACCGATAAAATCGTCAATTTATTAGTTCTACTGTTTTAAAATTATATTTCAATTATAATCATATACTTTATGTCCCATTTTCATTATTTATTCCGTTACGATGTAATTAAATAATTTATTTCACTTTGATTTCCCGACTACATATATTAACGATCTGTTATTCATTGGCTCATCTCATCTCGCTCCTTTATTATTTATTTTGATTTTACAATGTGTCAGTATTCTTTTGTACACCATTCTGTAAGCATCATGTCGAAAATGGTTCTAAGAAAGGACCACAACTTTCAAATTTATTTAAAGAAGATTACCAGCGAAGTCTTAGCGCTTTAGACCTTGCGCCCGACTCTCACTTGCCTATTCCACATCTCCTGATATGTAAGTATAACAGAGCCTTTATTTTAATTTACTATATATCATATATTTTAATTATAAATGTAGTAAAATTATAATTTATATAAAATTGTATTCTAATAGTATTTATAATTTATAAAATATAAGAAATATTCTTCAGTTGTTCATTACATATTCTTCACGTTATATTTTAATTTTAAAATTAAAATTACATATGTGTGTTATAATTTACATATTAGGTCAAAGTTTTAATGCTGTCACACACATTATAAAATTATTCGCATTATTGGATATTTGAATAAATCGTATATATTTATTTGATACTGATAAAATCGTCAATTAATTAATTCTACTGTTATTAAAATTATATTTTAATTATAATCGTATACTTTATGTCCCATTTTCGTTATTTATTCCGTTACGATATAATTAAATAATTTATTTTACTTTGATTACCCGACTACATATATTAACGATCTGTTATTCATCGGCTCATCTTACCTCGCTCCTTTATTATTTATTTTGATTTCACAATCCGTCAGTATTATTTTGTACACCATTCTGTAAGCGTCACGTCAAAGATGGTCCTAAGAAAGGACCACAACTTTCAAATTTATTTAAAGAAGATTACCAGCGAAGTCTTAGCGCTTTAGACCTTGCGCCCGACTTTCACTTGCCTATTCCACATCTCCTGATATGTAAGTATAACAGAGCCTTTATTTTAATTTACTATATATCATATATTTTAATTATAAATGTAGTAAAATTATAATTTAAATAAAATTGTATTTTAATGGTATTTATAATTTATTATCTATAAGAAATATTCTTCAGTTGTTCATTACATATTCTTCATGTTATATTTTAATTTTAAAATTAAAATTACATGTGTATTATAATTTACATCGTAGGTCGAAGTTTTAATGTTCTAACACACATTATAATATTATTCGCATTATTGGATATTTGAATAAATCGTATATATTTATTTGATAGTGATAAAATCGTCAATTAATTAATTCTACTGTTATTAAAATTATATTTCAATTATAATCATATACTTTATGTCCCATTTT
This sequence comes from Lasius platythorax, assembly GCA_963971435.1. Taxonomy (NCBI): domain Eukaryota; kingdom Metazoa; phylum Arthropoda; class Insecta; order Hymenoptera; family Formicidae; genus Lasius; species Lasius platythorax. Next base: position 5,904,216 of record OZ020540.1, on the reverse strand, counting down.
CGTTATTTATTCCGTTACGATATAATTAAATAATTTATTTTACTTTGATTACCCGACTACATATATTAACGATCTGTTATTCATCGGCTCATCATACCTCGCTCCTTTAATATTTATTTTGATTTCACAATCCGTCAGTATTCTTTTGTACACCATTCTGTAAACATCATGTCGAAGATGGTCCTAAGAAAGGAACACAACTTTCGAATGAATTTAAAGAAGATTACAAGCGAAGTCTTAGAGCTTTATACTTTGCGCCCGACTCTCACTTGCCTATTCCACATCTCCTTATATGTAAGTATAACAGAGCCTTTACTTTAATTTACTATATATCATATATTTTATTTATAAATGTAGTAAAATTATAATTTATATAAAATTGTATTTTAATAGTATTTATAATTTATAATCTATAAGAAATATTCTTCAGTTGTTTATTACATATTCTTGACGTTATATTTTAATTTTAAAATGAAAATTACATATGTGTATTATAATTTACATATTAGGTCGAAGTTTTAATGCTGTCACACACATTATAAGATTATTCGCATTATTGGATATTTGAATAAATCGTATATATATATTTGATACTGATAAAAACGTCAATTTATTAACTTTACTGTCATTAAAATTATATTTTAATCATAATCATATACTTTATGTTTCATTTTCGTTATTTATTTTGTTACGAACTAATTAAATAATTAATTTTATTTTGATTACCCGACTACATATATTAACGATCTGTTATTCATCGGCTCATCATACCTCGCTCCTTTATTATTTATTTTGATTTCACAATCCGTCAGTATTCTTTTGTACACCATTCTGTAAACATCATGTCGAAGATGGTCCTAAGAAAGGAACACAACTTTCGAATGAATTTAAAGAAGATTACAAGCGAAGTCTTAGCGCTTTATACCTTGCGCCCGACTCTCACTTGCCTATTCCACATCTCCTTATATGTAAGTATAACAGAGCCTTTACTTTAATTTACTATATATCATATATTTTATTTATAAATGTAGTAAAATTATAATTTATATAAAATTGTATTTTAATGGTATTTATAATTTATTATCTATAAGAAATATTCTTCAGTTGTTCATTACATATTCTACATGTTATATTTTAATTTTAAAATTAAAATTACATGTGTATTATAATTTACATCGTAGGTCGAAGTTTTAATGTTGTAACACACATTATAAAATTATTCGCATTATTGGATATTTGAATAAATCGTATATATTTATTTGATACTGATAAAATCGTCAATTAATTAATTCCACTGTTATTAAAATTATATTTTAATTATAATCATATTCTTTATGTTCCATTTTCGTTATTTATTCCGTTACGATGTAATTAAATAATTTATTTCACTTTGATTACCCGACTACATATATTAACGATCTGTTATTCATCGGCTCATCTCATCTCGCTCCTTTATTATTTATTTTGATTTCACAATGTGTCAGTATTCTTTTGTACACCATTCTGTAAGCATCATGTCGAAGATGGTCCTAAGAAAGGACCACAACTTTCAAATTTATTTAAAGAAAATTACCAGCGAAGTCTTAGCGCTTTAGACCTTGCGCCCGACTTTCACTTGCCTATTCCACATCTCCTGATGTGTAAGTATAACAGAGCCTTTATTTTAATTTACTATATATCATATATTTTAATTATAAATGTAGTAAAATTGTAATTTAAAAAAATTGTATTTTAATGGTATTTATAATTTATTATCTATAAGAAATATTCTTCATTTGTTCATTACATATTCTTCACGTTATATTTTAATTTTAAAATTAAAATTACATGTGTATTATAATTTACATCGTAGGTCGAAGTTTTAATGTTGTAACACACATTATAAAATTTTTCGCATTATTGGATATTTGAATAAATCGTATATATTTATTTGATACTGATAAAATCGTCAATTAATTAATTCCACTGTTATTAAAATTATATTTTAATTATAATCATATTCTTTATGTCCTATTTTCGTTATTTATTCCGTTACGAACTAATTAAATAATTTATTTTACTTTGATTACCCGACTACATATATTTACGATCTGTTATTCATCGGCTCATCATACCTCGCTCCTTTATTATTTATTTTGATTTCACAATCCGTCAGTATTCTTTTGTACACCATTCTGTAAACATCATGTCGAAGATGGTCCTAAGAAAGGAATACAACTTTCGAATGAATTTAAAGAAGATTACAAGCGAAGTCTTAGCGCTTTATACCTTGCGCCCGACTCTCACTTGCCTATTCCACATCTCCTTATATGTAAGTATAACAGAGCCTTTACTTTAATTTACTATATATCATATATTTTATTTATAAATGTAGTAAAATTATAATTTATATAAAATTGTATTTTAATAGTATTTATAATTTATAATCTATAAGAAATATTCTTCAGTTGTTTATTACATATTCTTGACGTTATATTTTAATTTTAAAATGAAAATTACATATGTGTATTATAATTTACATATTATGTCGAAGTTTTAATGCTGTCACACACATTATAAGGTTATTCGCATTATTGGATATTTGAATAAATCGTATATATATATTTGATACTGATAAAAACGTCAATTTATTAACTTTACTGTTATTAAAATTATATTTTAATCATAATGATATACTTTATGTTTCATTTTCGTTATTTATTCCGTTACGAACTAATTAAATAATTAATTTTACTTTGATTACCCGACTATATATATTATCGATCTGTTATTCATCGGCTCATCATATCTCGCTCCTTTATTATTTATTTTGATTTCACAATCCGTCAGTATTCTTTTGTACACCATTCTGTAAGCATCATGTCGAAGATGGTCCTAAGAAAGGAACACAACTTTCAAATGAATTTAAAGAAGATTACAAGCGAAGTCTTAGCGCTTTATACCTTGCGCCCGACTCTCACTTGCCTATTCCACATCTCCTGATATGTAAGTATAACAGAGCCTTTACTTTAATTTACTATATATCATATATTTTAATTATAAATGTAGTAAAATTATAATTTAAATAAAATTGTATTTTTATGGTATTTATAATTTATTATCTATAAGAAATATTCTTCAGTTGTTCATTACATATTCTTCATGTTATAATTTAATTTTAAAATTAAAATTACATGTGTATTATAATTTACATCGTAGGTCGAAGTTTTAATGTTGTAACACACATTATAAAATTATTCGCATTATTGGATATTTGAATAAATCGTATATATTTATATTATACTGATAAAATCGTCAATTAATTAATTCTACTGTTATTACAATTATATTTTAATTATAATCATATACCTTATGTCCCATTTTCGTTATTTATCCCGTTACGATCTAATTAATTAATTTATTTCACTTTGATTACCCGACTACATATATTAACGATCTGTTATTCATCGGCTCATTTTATCTCGCTTTTTTATGATTTATTTTGATTTCACAATCCGTCAGTATTCTTTTGTACACCATTCTGTAAGCATCATGTCGAAGATTGTCCTAAGAAAGGACCACAACTTTCAAATTTATTTAAAGAAGATTACCAGCGAAGTCTTAGCGCTTTAGACCTTGCGCCCGACTCTCACTTGCCTATTCCACATCTCCTGATATGTAAGTATAACAGAGCCTTTATTTTAATTTACTATATATCATATATATTAATTATAAATGTAGTAAAATTTTAATTTATATAAAATTGTATTTTAATACAATTTTTAAATTATAAAATATAAGATATATTCTTCAGTTGTTCATTACATATTCTTCATGTTATATTTTAATTTTAAAATGAAAATTTCATATGTGTGTTATAATTTACATATTAGGTCGAAGTTTTAATGCTGTCACACACATTATAAAATTATTCGCATTATTGGATATTTGAATAAATTGTATATATTTATTTGATACTGATGAAATCGTCAATTTAATAATTCTACTGTTATTACAATTATATTTTAATTATAATCATATACCTAATGTCCCATTTTCGTTATTTATCCCGTTACGATCTAATTAATTAATTTATTTCACTTTGATTACCCGACTACGTATATTAACGATCTGTTATTTAACGGCTCATCTTACCTCGCTCCTTTATTATTTATTTTGATTTCACAATCCGTCAGTATTATTTTGTACACCATTCTGTAAGCGTCATGTCGAAGATGCTTTTAAGAAAGGACCACAACTTTCAAATTTATTTAAAGAAGATTACAAGCGAAGTCTTAGCGCTTTATACCTTGCGCCCGACTCTCACTTGCCTATTCCACATCTCCTTATATGTAAGTATAACAGAGCCTTTACTTTAATTTACTATATATCATATATTTTATTTATAAATGTAGTAAAATTATAATTTATATAAAATTGTATTTTAATGGTATTTATAATTTATTATCTATAAGAAATATTCTTCAGTTGTTCATTACATATTCTACATGTTATATTTTAATTTTAAAATTAAAATTACATGTGTATTATAATTTACATCGTAGGTCGAAGTTTTAATGTTGTAACACACATTATAAAATTATTCGCATTATTGGATATTTGAATAAATCGTATATATTTATTTGATACTGATAAAATCGTCAATTAATTAATTCCACTGTTATTAAAATTATATTTTAATTATAATCATATTCTTTATGTTCCATTTTCGTTATTTATTCCGTTACGATGTAATTAAATAATTTATTTCACTTTGATTACCCGACTACATATATTAACGATCTGTTATTCATCGGCTCATCTCATCTCGCTCCTTTATTATTTATTTTGATTTCACAATGTGTCAGTATTCTTTTGTACACCATTCTGTAAGCATCATGTCGAAGATGGTCCTAAGAAAGGACCACAACTTTCAAATTTATTTAAAGAAAATTACCAGCGAAGTCTTAGCGCTTTAGACCTTGCGCCCGACTTTCACTTGCCTATTCCACATCTCCTGATGTGTAAGTATAACAGAGCCTTTATTTTAATTTACTATATATCATATATTTTAATTATAAATGTAGTAAAATTGTAATTTAAAAAATTGTATTTTAATGGTATTTATAATTTATTATCTATAAGAAATATTCTTCATTTGTTCATTACATATTCTTCACGTTATATTTTAATTTTAAAATTAAAATTACATGTGTATTATAATTTACATCGTAGGTCGAAGTTTTAATGTTGTAACACACATTATAAAATTTTTCGCATTATTGGATATTTGAATAAATCGTATATATTTATTTGATACTGATAAAATCGTCAATTAATTAATTCCACTGTTATTAAAATTATATTTTAATTATAATCATATTCTTTATGTCCTATTTTCGTTATTTATTCCGTTACGAACTAATTAAATAATTTATTTTACTTTGATTACCCGACTACATATATTTACGATCTGTTATTCATCGGCTCATCATACCTCGCTCCTTTATTATTTATTTTGATTTCACAATCCGTCAGTATTCTTTTGTACACCATTCTGTAAACATCATGTCGAAGATGGTCCTAAGAAAGGAATACAACTTTCGAATGAATTTAAAGAAGATTACAAGCGAAGTCTTAGCGCTTTATACCTTGCGCCCGACTCTCACTTGCCTATTCCACATCTCCTTATATGTAAGTATAACAGAGCCTTTACTTTAATTTACTATATATCATATATTTTATTTATAAATGTAGTAAAATTATAATTTATATAAAATTGTATTTTAATAGTATTTATAATTTATAATCTATAAGAAATATTCTTCAGGTTTTTATTACATATTCTTGACGTTATATTTTAATTTTAAAATGAAAATTACATATGTGTATTATAATTTACATATTATGTCGAAGTTTTAATGCTGTCACACACATTATAAGGTTATTCGCATTATTGGATATTTGAATAAATCGTATATATATATTTGATACTGATAAAAACGTCAATTTATTAACTTTACTGTTATTAAAATTATATTTTAATCATAATGATATACTTTATGTTTCATTTTCGTTATTTATTCCGTTACGAACTAATTAAATAATTAATTTTACTTTGATTACCCGACTATATATATTATCGATCTGTTATTCATCGGCTCATCATATCTCGCTCCTTTATTATTTATTTTGATTTCACAATCCGTCAGTATTCTTTTGTACACCATTCTGTAAGCATCATGTCGAAGATGGTCCTAAGAAAGGAACACAACTTTCAAATGAATTTAAAGAAGATTACAAGCGAAGTCTTAGCGCTTTATACCTTGCGCCCGACTCTCACTTGCCTATTCCACATCTCCTGATATGTAAGTATAACAGAGCCTTTACTTTAATTTACTATATATCATATATTTTAATTATAAATGTAGTAAAATTATAATTTAAATAAAATTGTATTTTTATGGTATTTATAATTTATTATCTATAAGAAATATTCTTCAGTTGTTCATTACATATTCTTCATGTTATAATTTAATTTTAAAATTAAAATTACATGTGTATTATAATTTACATCGTAGGTCGAAGTTTTAATGTTGTAACACACATTATAAAATTATTCGCATTATTGGATATTTGAATAAATCGTATATATTTATATTATACTGATAAAATCGTCAATTAATTAATTCTACTGTTATTACAATTATATTTTAATTATAATCATATACCTTATGTCCCATTTTCGTTATTTATCCCGTTACGATCTAATTAATTAATTTATTTCACTTTGATTACCCGACTACATATATTAACGATCTGTTATTCATCGGCTCATTTTATCTCGCTTTTTTATGATTTATTTTGATTTCACAATCCGTCAGTATTCTTTTGTACACCATTCTGTAAGCATCATGTCGAAGATTGTCCTAAGAAAGGACCACAACTTTCAAATTTATTTAAAGAAGATTACCAGCGAAGTCTTAGCGCTTTAGACCTTGCGCCCGACTCTCACTTGCCTATTCCACATCTCCTGATATGTAAGTATAACAGAGCCTTTATTTTAATTTACTATATATCATATATATTAATTATAAATGTAGTAAAATTTTAATTTATATAAAATTGTATTTTAATACAATTTTTAAATTATAAAATATAAGATATATTCTTCAGTTGTTCATTACATATTCTTCATGTTATATTTTAATTTTAAAATGAAAATTTCATATGTGTGTTATAATTTACATATTAGGTCGAAGTTTTAATGCTGTCACACACATTATAAAATTATTCGCATTATTGGATATTTGAATAAATTGTATATATTTATTTGATACTGATGAAATCGTCAATTTAATAATTCTACTGTTATTACAATTATATTTTAATTATAATCATATACCTAATGTCCCATTTTCGTTATTTATCCCGTTACGATCTAATTAATTAATTTATTTCACTTTGATTACCCGACTACGTATATTAACGATCTGTTATTTAACGGCTCATCTTACCTCGCTCCTTTATTATTTATTTTGATTTCACAATCCGTCAGTATTATTTTGTACACCATTCTGTAAGCGTCATGTCAAAGATGGTTTTAAGAAAGGACCACAACTTTCAAATTTATTTAAAGAAGATTACCAGCGAAGTCTTAGCGCTTTAGACCTTGCGCCCGACTTTCACTTGCCTATTCCACATCTCCTGATATGTAAGTATAACAGAGCCTTTATTTTAATTTACTATATATCATATATTTTAATTATAAATGTAGTAAAATTATAATTTAAATAAAATTGTATTTTAATGGTATTTATAATTTATTATCTATAAGAAATATTCTTCAGTTGTTCATTACATATTCTTCATGTTATATTTTAATTTTAAAATTAAAATTACAAGTGTATTATAGTTTACATCGTAGATCGAAGTTTTAATGTTGTAACACACATTATAAAATTATTCGCATTATTGGATATTTGAATAAATCGTATATATTTATTTGATACTGATAAAATCGTCAATTAATTAATTCTACTGTTATTAAAATTATATTTCAATTATAATCATATACTTTATGTCCCATTTTCGTTATTTATTCCGTTACGATATAATTAAATAATTTATTTTACTTTGATTACCCGACTACATATATTAACGATCTGTTATTCATCGGCTCATCATACCTCGCTCCTTTATTATTTATTTTGATTTCACAATCCGTCAGTATTCTTTTGTACACCATTCTGTAAACATCATGTCGAAGATGGTCCTAAGAAAGGAACACAACTTTCAAATGAATTTAAAGAAGATTACAAGCGAAGTCTTAGCGCTTTATACCTTGCGCCCGACTCTCACTTGCCTATTCCACATCTCCTTATATGTAAGTATAACATAGCCTTTACTTTAATTTACTATATATCATATATTTTATTTATAAATGTAGTAAAATTATAATTTATATAAAATTGTATTTTAATAATATTTATAATTTATAATCTATAAGAAATATTCTTCAGTTGTTTATTACATATACTTGACGTTATATTTTAATTTTAAAATGAAAATTACATATGTGTATTATAATTTACATATTAGGTCGAAGTTTTAATGCTGTCACACACATTATAAGATTATTCGCATTATTGGATATTTGTATAAATCGTATATATATATTTGATACTGATAAAAACGTCAATTTATTAACTTTACTGTTATTAAAATTATATTTTAATCATAATCATATACTTTATGTTTCATTTTCGTTATTTATTCCGTTACGAACTAATTAAATAATTAATTTTACTTTGATTACCCGACTACATATATTAACGATCTGTTATTCATCGGCTCATCATACCTCGCTCCTTTATTATTTATTTTGATTTCACAATCCGTCAGTATTCTTTTGTACACCATTCTGTAAGCATCATGTCGAAGATGGTCCTAAGAAAGGAACACAACTTTCAAATGAATTTAAAGAAGATTACAAGCGAAGTCTTAGCGCTTTAGACCTTGCGCCCGGCTCTCACTTGCCTATTCCACATCTCCTTATATGTAAGTATAACAGAGCCTTTATTTTAATTTACTATATATCATATATTTTAATTATAAATGTAGTAAAATTATAATTTATATAAAATTGTATTTTAATAGTATTTATAATTTATAAAATATAAGAAATATTCTTCAGTTGTTCATTACATATTCTTCATGTCATATTTTAATTTTAAAATTAAAATTACATATGTGTGTTATAATTTACATATTAGGTCAAAGTTTTAATGCTGTCACACACATTATAAAATTATTCGCATTATTGTATATTTGAATAAATCGTATATATTTATTTGATACTGATAAAATCGTCAATTAATTAATTCTACTGTTATTAAAATTATATTTTAATTATAATCATATACTTTATGTCCCATTTTCGTTATTTATTCCGTTACGATATAATTAAATAGTTTATTTTACTTTGATTACCCGACTACATATATTAACGATCTGTTAGTCATCGGCTCATTTTATCTCGCTCCTTTATGATTTATTTTGATTTCACAATCCGTCAGTATTCTTTTGTACACCATTATGTAAGCATCATATCGAAGATGGTCCTAAGAAAGGACCACAACTTTCAAATTTATTTAAAGAAGATTACCAGCGAAGTCTTAGCGCTTTAGACCTTGCGCCCGACTCTCACTTGCCTATTCCACATCTCCTGATATGTAAGTTTAACAGAGCCCTTATTTTAATTTACTATATATTATATTTTCTAATTATAAATGTAGTAAAATTATAATTTATATAAAATTGTATTTTAATAGTATTTATAATTTAAAAACTATAAGAAATATTCATCAGTTGTTCATTACATATTCTTCACCTTATATTTTATATTAAAAATAAAAATTACATATGAGTATTATAATTTACATATTAGGTTGAAGTTTTAATGCTGTCACACACATTATAAAATTATTCGCATTATTGGATATTTGAATAAATCGTATATATTTATTTGATAATGATAAAATCGTCAATTTATTAGTTCTACTGTTATTAAAATTATATTTTAATTATAATCTTATACTTTATGTCCCATTTTCGATATTTATTCCGTTACGATGTAATTAAATAATTTATTTCACTTTGATTACCCGACTACATATATTAACGATCTGTTATTCATCGGCTCATCTCATCTCGCTCCTTTATTATTTATTTTGATTTCACAATGTGTCAGTATTCTTTTGTACACCATTCTGTAAGCATCATGTCGAAGATGGTCCTAAGAAAGGACCACAACTTTCAAATTTATTTAAAGAAGATTACCAGCGAAGTCTTAGCGCTTTAGTTTTTGCGCCCGACTCTCACTTGCCTATTCCACATCTCCTGATATGTAAGTATAACAGAGCCTTTACTTTAATTTACTATATATCATATATTATATTTATAAATGTAGTAAAATTATAATTTATATAAAATTGTATTTTAATAGTATTTATAATTTATAAATTATAAGAAATATTCTTCAGTTGTTCATTACATATTCTTGACGTTATATTTTAATTTTAAAATGAAAATTACATATGTGTATTATAATTTACATATTAGGTCGAAGTTTTAATGCTGTCACACACATTATAAGATTATTCGCATTATTGGATATTTGAATAAATCGTATATATTTATTTGATACTGATAAAAACATCAATTTATTAACTCTACTGCTATTAAAATTATATTTTAATCATAATCATATACTTTATGTTTCATTTTCGTTATTTATTCTGTTACGAACTAATTAAATAATTAATTTTACTTTGATTACCCGACTACATATATTAACGATCTGTTATTCATCGGCTCATCATACCTCGCTCCTTTATTATTTATTTTGATTTCACAATCCGTCAGTATTCATTTGTACACCATTCTGTAAACATCATGTCGAAGATGGTCCTAAGAAAGGACCACAACTTTCAAATTTAAATAAAGAACATTACTAGTGAAGTCTTAGCGCTTTAGACCTTGCGTTCGGCTCTCACTTGCCTATTCCACATCTCCTAATATGTAAGTATAAAAAAGCCTTTATTTTAATTAACTATATATCATATATTTTAATTATAAATGTAGTATAATTATAATTTATATAAAATTGCATTTTAATTGTATTTATAATTTATAAACTATAAGAAATATTCTTCTGTTGTTCATTACATATTTCTCACGTTATATTTAATTTGAAAATAAAAATTACATATGTGCATTATATGTTACATATTAGGTCGAAGTTTTAATGCTGTCACACATATTATAAAATTATTCGCATTATTAGTTATTTGAATAAATCTTATATATTTATTTGATACTGATAAAATCGTCAATTTATTAATTCTACTCTTATTAAAATTGTATTTTAATTATAATCAAATACTTTATGTCCCAATTTTGTATTTTATTCCGTTATGATCTAATTGTATAATTAATTTTACTTTGATTACCCGACTACATATATTAATTATCTATTATTTATCGGCTCATCTTATCTCGCTCCTTTATGATTTATTTTGATTTCACAATCCGTCAGTATTCTTTTGTACACCATTCTGTAAACATCATGTCGAGGATGGTCCTAAGAAAGGACCACAACTTTCAAATTTAAATAAAGAACATTTCTAGCGAAGTCTTAGCGCTTTAGACCTTGCGCTCGGCTCTCACTTGCCTATTCCACATCTCCTAATATGTAAGTATAAAAAATCCTTTATTTTAATTAACTATATATCATATATTTTAATTATAAATGTAGTAAAATTATAATTTATATAAAATTGCATTTTAATTGTATTTATAAATTATAAACTATAAGAAATAATCTACTGTTGTTCATTACATATTTCTCACGTTATATTTAATTTGAAAATAAAAATTACATATGTGCATTATTAATTAGATATTAGGTCGAATTTTTAATGCTGTCACACACATTATAAAATTATTCGCATTATTAGATATTTGAATAAATCTTATATATTTATTTGATACTGATAAAATCTTCAATTTATTAATTCTACTGTTATTAAAATTGTATTTTAATTATAATCATATACTTTATGTCCCAATTTCGTCATTTATTCCGTTATGATTTAATTGAATAATTAATTTCACTTTGATTACCCGACTACATATATTAATTATCTATTATTTATCGGCTCATCTTATCTCGCTCCTTTATGATTTATTTTCATTTCACAATCCGTCAGTATTCTTTTGTACACCATTCTGTAAACATCATGTTGAAGATGGTCCTAAGAAAGGACCACAACTTTCAAATTTAAATAAAGAACATTACTAGTGAAGTCTTAGCGCTTTAGACCTTGCGCTCGGCTTTTACTTGCTTATTCCACATCTCTTAATATGTAAGTATAAAAAAGCCTTTATTTTAATTTACTATATATCATATATTTTAATTATAAATGTATTATAATTATAATTTATTTAAAATTTAATTATTATTTTATTTTTAATTTTATTTATAATTTATATATTTAATTTAATATACCTCTTTTGCAAATCACACGAAGAATTACCGTAGGAACACGTATAATGACAATATAATAGAAATTCGTTAAATTAACATATTTATTTCTGAAGTATATATTTTAAAAATATTTATAAATTTAACCGCTGTGTTTTTATACCTAAGAATCGTTAATAAATTCGTGAAATTTTATTTTAAATTTTACAAATATTGCGAATATTTCTAATGCTCTCTTTTCATATTTAATATAAGAAATATCGGATAAGATTGTAAAGTCTCGATGTTCATCTAATGATTAAATATTATCTTCTTATTCGCGAAATTTAACGATTGTTTCCTATATTGCAGAATTGTGAGTAAATTAATAGACTTTTATAATTTGATTTCAATTAATTTGGTGTATTTACAAATTTCGTATCGAATTGTTGGGCCAGTTATTATCCATTAAACGCGATGATAATGCAATGTTTTATGGTACTTAAGTCTTATTAAGCTTGTTTTATGTTTAATTATTCGTCCGCGAAACAGAATATATATCCTATTCTTGATTGATTTTATGACATTTGCAAATTTATATATTCACGTATTTAGAAATAAATCAGGCATTAAGTTCTGTATCCGCAAACTCATTTTATATATTACAGACGTTTTAAAATTATATAAATTATAAAAAAAGATTTTAAAAAACATTCTGAATAAGCGTTGAAACACTTTCTCGTATAAAGCAATAGTAATTATATAAGTTGCTCCGATTGTTTCAGGAATTACGCGTATATATCGAGTGTATACGGTGATTGTCGATTTATTTGTCCGCGTTTCTCGCGAATTTTAAATCGCGATTTATCTCGATTCGTGATTTAATTGTTGATTAACATCGAAGCTTCGTCTATCTTTTCTCGTATATTTTCTTTGAAATCCTACGCAAAAGTTTATGCCAGTCTAAAAAGATTCTCCTACAATTGAAACTTCAACGTCATATATTTAATAAAAGAATTATATAAATGCGTAAATATAAAATATTATATATATATATATATATATCATCAATCATTTAATAAGTAATTAATCTAAACTTTGAAATGCTTGTATAATTTAATATTTCATATGTATGTATCATAGTGCGTAAAATATTTCGGCATCGAATTATGAATAATATATGGTATGCGGCCTTGACATAGTCTAGCGCACTATTGTTGATATACTTCGATTTGTTATCATTAGCGCGTTGACACTCGAACAGTAAAGTAGAGGTGCAAAACGCTTCGTGAATTTTCAAAATTTTATTCTAAACGCGATCACGACTAGTTTCGAAATATTATTCGCTATGATTATTACATTTAACGATTATTAAACTTTTGATAATCGACACGAAACCCTATTGTGACGATAAATCATTATCAAAGCGCGATTACTCATTATTGCAAGTAAAAATCGGAGCAGCATGGATAAAAATTAGAAATTATTCTTCTATACGATCCTTCAATTGCTGATCTTTACAGGTAATAATTATTTTTCTAATAATGCTTAAAGTTGAATACATTTTGTTCGATAATTTAAATTTTCCAAAAAGGCGAGCCTTTATATTAATTATTAAATCAACAATTGCTATATTACGACTTTTCATTACTTTAATTTTTCGATCTTACGATTTTATACGTGTTATAGTATTTTATTATAAAATTATATAATATAATATAATACAATAACCTTCCCACGTGCTGTTAAAAAGTATCGCGCGTACATGTGCGAAAGTGCCGTTTAAAGTGTCGCGTGTGTTAACTTTAACGACCAATCCAATCTGAGAGAAAAAAAAGACCTAGGAGAGGCATCAGGCACCGGCAGAGCAATCCTGAGATATTTATTATCTTATACATTAATTGTTATATAAATCGCGTACGCGCATTAATTCGGTTTAAGTTTCTATTTTTAAAAAATTGCTTTTTTTTAATTTAGAAAATTATGTCATTAAATATCCGCTTATTATAATACATCAAATATTAAATTAAATGCATACAATAATAATTTTTTGAATTATTAATTATTTTGGGCGCTGCTACAATTAGAATTCTACTTTTATATTACAGATCAATTTAAGCTGACGTCCCTGTAACAACCTGAGAGGAGGAGGAGGCCTAGGAGAGGTGTCGGGCACCGGCGGAGCAACCCTAGGGTGAGTATCGTTATTTGTATATTAATTATTATAAATCGTGTATACACGCATTAATTCGGTTTATTTGAATTATTAAAAATAAGAAAGAGTTAGACAAAAATATTTTTATGAATTTTTTTTATAAATCCTATAAAAGTTTCTATTTAAAAAAATTGTTTTTTCAAAATTTAGAAAATTATTTCATTATATATCCGCTCATTATTATACGTCAAATATAAAATTAAATACATACAATAATAATTTTTTGAATTATTAACTATTTTGGGCGCTGCTACAATTTGAATTATACTTTTATATTACAGATCAATTTAAGCTGACGTCCCTGCGACAACCTGAGAGGAGGAGGAGGCCTAGGAAAGGTATCGGGCACCGGCGGAGCAACCCTAGGGTGAGTATCGTTATTTGTATATTAATTATTATAAGTCACGTATACGCATTAATTCGGTTCATTTATTTGAATGATTTAAACAAAAAAAACTCAGAGAGAAAAAGAAACTTTTAAATAAATCGTATAAAAATTTCCATTTTATTTAAAAAATTGTTTTTTTAGAATTTATTAAATTATTCCATATTTATATATTTGTTTATTATTGTATGCATCGGATACAAAATTCGGCGTGTACAATAATAACAATTTCTTGAAATATTAATTATATTCAGCACTGCGCTATAATTTGGATTTTATATTTGTATGTTACAGACAACGTAGCTTCAATAACTCAACAACTCCGCTGTTGCGCATCGGTGCCGGTGAGTGACAACTTTTCTTTAACTTTTGAGGTAACGGATTTGTGGAGATTATAGATGTAGATTGTAGATTGTAGTTAGGTCCGTTGCCTAAAAATGGATGAGCTAGAACAAATTAAGTTAAATATCTTTTAATAAATTCGCTTAATATGTATCTGTTCCAAACATAAATTGAAGCACAAATTAAAGAAGGAGAATTATAGAAAGCAATTTTTACAATTAATAAATTTTATCTAATTTATTTAATAAAGAATATGCTAATTTTAAAAATTACATGTAATGATATTAATTAATTTTTATATCGCATCGATATCTTATTCTCATTTGTTACAGCTCATCCATTTTTGTTTTAGAGAAACTTGTTTAGTAGAAATTGTTTTTAAACTTTGCTTTATCTGGTGCAAAGCCAAGTAATTAATCAATTATATTAGTAATGTGTAATAATAAATAAATATAATGTAATAAAAAAATTATAATAATTAATAATGAGTAATAATAATAATAATAAATAATGTTTGATTAATTTCGTTGTGTTATAAAACACATTTTATTATAAATTATATATTATTATTAAAATTATAATCAATCAATTTTGATTGGAAACTTGGCTTTATCTTAGTTAAAGTAAAGTTATATTAAAATATAAGACGTTCAACACGAACGATCGTAAAATCGTACGATCGTCAACGAGCGCAAAATGTTTACGCTCATATGCCGGCAACGGTAATTAATCGACAATAGAAGTTTATCCTGAAGAAGAAGAAGCCATCAAGAAGAAGCCTCTAAACACAGCATTGCCACGAGTCTTAATGTCTCATATGTGGCACGCGCATCTGATGCGTTGGACGCACGTGCGTCGTCGGTTTCCGATGTGCCGCGGATCGGCATTCGCGTCGTCCGTCGCGTCTTCGCGTAATAGCTCGATTTCATTATTGTCATCGAGGATCATACTTCCGATGTCGACAGAATGGGATGTCTCATTGAGGCGTTGCGAATGCAACGTTTTCACGCCTCGTGTTTCGTGACACGAGGTGATGCCGGCCGCGTGCGTATGGCATGTACATCTACGTACGATGCTTGCGCGGTTTTGAGTTTAGGCTCAAGTTTCGGCTAATTGAGGTACACGCTCTGCTCCGACAAACGGTTAGATCCGAATCGGCTAGAGTTCGATCGATTGTCTTGAAATCATCGTTAATGGGTCCCTTCTCTTGTACCGTCTACCAGCCATATATCGCATTGATATTTATATTTCGCATTGATGGGTTGACGAGACTACTTAGGTACGATTTTCGCTCGAGAAAAGAGGTTGAACGCCCATTTTCTAGATTGCTATATTGTTAGCATCGAAAATGGGTATCTTCATTCTTTTCCCGTCTACCAGCCCTATGATATCGCCTGTGGTATAGCACCCTGGTGTCTTATTTGAAATCGTACCTTATGTATCTAGTTCGAGTCGCTCTGAGATGCGAATAGGCGCGGACAAGAGTCGAGCGAATCCCATTCGCGTCGATTTCATCCACTCGATTTCGTCTTCTTCCGCTTCGGGCTTAATCTTTGCTCGAGAGTACCGTTGTTATCCCGACTTGTTGACTCGAAGTGTGATTCTCGTATGAAACGAGCATCGATCGTAAAATTCGGGAGTGCCGTTAAAAGTATCGCGCGTACAAGTGCGGGATTGCCTTTTAAAAATAGTGTCGCGTGTGTTAGTCAACGGACTTTAACAACCCTGCCAATCTGAGAGGAGGAGGAGGCCTAGGAACGGCATCAGGCACTGGCGTTAGTCAACGGACTTTAACAACCCTGCCAATCTGAGAGGAGGAGGAGGCCTAGGAACGGCATCAGGCACTGGCGGAGCAATCCTGAGGTATTTATTATTTTGTATATTAATTGTGTTATATAAATCGCGTACGCGCATTAATTCAGTTTATTTGAATTATTTAAAAATAGAAAGAATTAGACAAAAATACCTTTATAATTTTCTATTATAAATTTTGTTTAAATTTCTATTAAAAAAAAATAGTTTTTCTTCAAAATTTAGAAAATTATTTAATTATATATTCGCTCATTATTATACGTCAAATATAAGATTAATGCATACAATAATAATTTTTTGAATTATTAATTATTTTGGGCGCTACTACAATTTGAATTCTATTTTTTAATTACAGATCAATTCAAGCTGACATCTCTGACAATCTGAGAGGAGGAGGAGGCCTATGGGTGGAGAGGCATCGGGCACCGGCGGAGCAACCCTAGGGTGAGTATCGTTATTTGTATAATAATTATTATTAGTCGCGTATACATACACGCATTAATTCGGTTCATTTTTTTGAACGATTAAAACAAAAGAGACTCAGAGAGAAAGAGAAACTTTTATATAAATCGTATAAAAATTTTTATTTTATTTAAAAAATTGTTTTTTTTAATTTATAACATTATTTCATATTTATATATTTGTTTATTATTGTATGCATCGGATATAAAATTCGGCGTGTACAATAATAACAATTTCTTGAAATATTAATTATTTTCAGCACTGCTATAATTTGGATTTTATATTTGTATGTTACAGACAACGTAGCTTCAATAACTCAACAACTCCGCTGTTGCGCATCGGTGCCGGTGAGTGACAACTTTTCTTTAACTTTTGAGGTAACGGATTTGTGGAGATTGTAGATGTATATTGTAGATTGTAGTTAGGTCCGTTGCCTAAAAATGGATGAGCTAGAAGAGATTAGGTTCAATAACTTTTAAAATGATCTTTCAATATCCATTACATCTATTGCAAAAGTAAATTATAAATTATAAAGTAAATTATTAATTATAAATTAAAGAAGGAAAATTATAGAAAGCATTGTTTTAATTAATAGATTTTGTTTGATTTATTGAATATAGAACGCTAGTATTTTATTGAATAAAGAACGCTAATAATTTTATTAATTATATGCGATGATAACTTAATCTTATAAGGTGCGTCAATCTTATTCTAATTTTTTATAGCCCATCCATCTATATTGTAGAATTTTGTAGTTAAACTTTGCTTTAACTGATGTAAAGCCAAGTAGTCAATTAATTAAATTATTCGTAAAGGGATGATAAATGATATATATGTTTAATTAATTTTATTTTGTTTTATAAATTACATTATATTATAAATTATATTATAAATTATATGTTACTATAAAAATTTCAATTAATTAATTTTGATTCAAAACTTGGCTTTTTCTTGGATAAAGTAAAGTCATATTAAAATCAACATCCAACGAATGATCGTAATGTCACGATCGTAAACGAGCGTGATTTGTTCACGCTTATCTGCTGGCAATAATAATTAGCCGGCAAAAGAAGGAGTTTTTCTCCTTCCTCGATCGAAATGCGTGCGTTTAACAAACCGTCAACGCAAACGGGCGCATATAAAATCTTTACGCTTTCTATTCGCCGACAATAAGTAGCCTGCAATGAAAGGAGTGTTTATATCTCCTATTTCGATTTCTGATTAGAGGTCGAGAATGTAGCCAGGAAAGATAGGTCCAACTAGCTCTTAGAATTGATATAGGCTACGCAAAATAAACGGCCAATACTGGCCAAAATGCGTAGCGAAAGGTACATTTGAGAGTATCATTGAAAGGATACGAAAATGTTTCGCGTACTTTATATTTTACCTACGTGCAATAGCACGTAATCAGGAATGCAATTGATTCATTCGATTAGGACACGCGAGTAGGGCACGCGATTAGGGAACGCAATATTGCTAAATTTCACTCTTAAAATCATTTAATATCATTACACATGATTAAAAAATAGACCTTAATGTCATCTCATTGTTAAAATTATTTTCATTATATATAAATAATTTTATATACATATAAAATTATTTATATAAAGGAACGATTTTAATCCGAATTATTATAACTGTTATATTTATCAGTTTAAATTTTAAATTTATAATCTATTTAAAATTTAAACCGATAAATATAACAGTTATAATAATTCAGATTAAAATTATATTATCGGAGTAAAATCGTGTCGCGTGTATAAATGCGGGAGTGCCGTGAAAAGTATCGCGCGTTCGTTTTCATCGTGCCGAATGCCGATGAACTTTTACATAAACTTTTCGCGAGTAAACTGTTTGTTTACTCGCAACGTGTGAATTGAAAGGAAGAGATTGAGAAATTGAAAGGAAGAGAAGAGAAAAGAAGAAGAGGCATCGAGTGCCGGCGGAGCTACTCTGAAGTGAGTATTATTTATTTGTTTATTAGTTGTATTTGGGCACTGTTACAGCTTGGATTTAGGTTCTGTTACAGATCAACATACTTGACGACTCTAACATCCTGAGAGGAGGAAGTCTGGGAGAGGCATCTGGCGCCAACGGATCAATCCTGGAGTGAGTATTCATCATTTCTTTTTAATTGTATTGAATCAAAATTTGTAAAATTATTTAATTACATTTATGCTTATTGTTGGACGCAACGAAAATACGTGAAATTCTATGCGTATAACAATAAGTTTTTCAAATATTAAATATTGTATGTGGTGTTTTAATTTGGATTTAATTTCTATGTTACAGAACAACGCAGCTGAGGACCTTGGCAACCTGAGAGGAGGAGGAGGTCTGGGAGAAGCATCGGGCGCCGGCTGAGCAACCGTAGTGTGAGTATTGTTATTTGTATATTAATTATTATAAATCGTGTACATGCATTAATTCGGTTCATTTGAATTATTTAAAAAAACAAAGAGTTAGACACAAAAATATTTTTATGAATTTTTTTTATAAATCCTGTAAAAATTTCTATTTAAAAAAATTGTTTTTTCAAAATTTAGAAAAATTATTTCATTACATATCCGCTCATTATTATACGTCAAATATAAAATTAAATGCATACAATAATAATTTTTTGAATTATTAACTATTTTGGGCGCTGCTACAATTTGAATTATACTTTTATATTACAGATCAATTTAAGCTGACGTCCCTGTGACAACCTGAGAGGAGGAGGAGGCCAAGGAGAGGTGTCGGGCACCGGCGGAGCAACCCTAGGGTGAGTATCGTTATTTGTATATTAATTATTATAAATCGTGTATACACGCATTAATTCGGTTTATTTGAATTATTAAAAATAAGAAAGAGTTAGACAAAAATATTTTTATGAATTTTTTTTATAAATCCTATAAAAGTTTCTATTTAAAAAAATTGTTTTTTCAAAATTTAGAAAATTATTTCATTATATATCCGCTCATTCTTATACGTCAAATATAAAATTAAATACATACAATAATAATTTTTTGAATTATTAACTATTTTGGGCGCTGCTACAATTTGAATTATACTTTTATATTACAGATCAATTTAAGCTGTCGTCCCTGCGACAACCTGAGAGGAGGAGGAGGCCTAGGAAAGGTATCGGGCACCGGCGGAGCAACCCTAGGGTGAGTATCGTTATTTGTATATTAATTATTATAAGTCACGTATACGCATTAATTCGGTTCATTTATTTGAATGATTTAAACAAAAAAAACTCAGAGAGAAAAAGAAACTTTTAAATAAATCGTATAAAAATTTCCATTTTATTTAAAAAATTGTTTTTTTAGAATTTATTAAATTATTCCATATTTATATATTTGTTTATTATTGTATGCATCGGATATAAAATTCGGCGTGTACAATAATAACAATTTCTTGAAATATTAATTATATTCAGCACTGCGCTATAATTTGGATTTTATATTTGTATGTTACAGACAACGTAGCTTCAATAACTCAACAACTCCGCTGTTGCGCATCGGTGCCGGTGAGTGACAACTTTTCTTTAACTTTTGAGGCAACGGATTTGTGGAGATTATAGATGTAGATTGTAGATTGTAGTTAGGTCCGTTGCCTAAAAATGGATGAGCTAGAACAAATTAAGTTAAATATCTTTTAATAAATTCGCTTAATATGTATCTGTTACAAACATAAATTGAAGCACAAATTAAAGAAGGAGAATTATAGAAAGCAATTTTTACAATTAATAAATTTTATCTAATTTATTTAATAAAGAATATTCTAATTTTAAATATTACATGTAATGATATTAATTAATTTTTATATCGCATCGATATCTTATTCTCATTTGTTACAGCTCATCCATTTTTGTTTTAGAGAAACTTGTTTAGTAGAAACTGTTTTTAAACTTTGCTTTATCTGGTGCAAAGCCAAGTAATTAATCAATTATATTAGTAATGTGTAATAATAAATAAATATAATATGTAATAAAAAAATTATAATAATTAATAATGAGTAATAATAATAATAATAAATAATGTTTGATTAATTTCGTTGTGTTATAAAACACATTTTATTATAAATTATATATTATTATTAAAATTATAATCAATCAATTTTGATTGGAAACTTGGCTTTATCTTAGTTAAAGTAAAGTTATATTAAAATATAAGACGTTCAACACGAACGATCGTAAAATCGTACGATCGTCAACGAGCGCAAAATGTTTACGCTCATATGCCGGCAACGGTAATTAATCGACAATAGAAGTTTATCCTGAAGAAGAAGAAGCCATCAAGAAGAAGCCTCTAAACACAGCATTGCCACGAGTCTTAATGTCTCATATGTGGCACGCGCATCTGATGCGTTGGACGCACGTGCGTCGTCGGTTTCCGATGTGCCGCGGATCGGCATTCGCGTCGTCCGTCGCGTCTTCGCGTAATAGCTCGATTTCATTATTGTCATCGAGGATCATACTTCCGATGTCGACAGAATGGGATGTCTCATTGAGGCGTTGCGAATGCAACGTTTTCACGCCTCGTGTTTCGTGACACGAGGTGATGCCGGCCGCGTGCGTATGGCATGTACATCTACGTACGATGCTTGCGCGGTTTTGAGTTTAGGCTCAAGTTTCGGCTAATTGAGGTACACGCTCTGCTCCGACAAACGGTTAGATCCGAATCGGCTAGAGTTCGATCGATTGTCTTGAAATCATCGTTAATGGGTCCCTTCTCTTGTACCGTCTACCAGCCATATATCGCATTGATATTTATATTTCGCATTGATGGGTTGACGAGACTACTTAGGTACGATTTTCGCTCGAGAAAAGAGGTTGAACTCCCATTTTCTAGATTGCTATATTGTTAGCATCGAAAATGGGTATCTTCATTCTTTTCCCGTCTACCAGCCCTATGATATCGCCTGTGGTATAGCACCCTGGTGTCTCATTTGAAATCGTACCTTATGTATCTAGTTCGAGTCGCTCTGAGATGCGAATAGGCGCGGACAAGAGTCGAGCGAATCCCATTCGCGTCGATTTCATCCACTCGATTTCGTCTTCTTCCGCTTCGGGCTTAATCTTTGCTCGAGAGTACCGTTGTTATCCCGACTTGTTGACTCGAAGTGTGATTCTCGTATGAAACGAGCATCGATCGTAAAATTCGGGAGTGCCGTTAAAAGTATCGCGCGTACAAGTGCGGGATTGCCTTTTAAAAATAGTGTCGCGTGTGTTAGTCAACGGACTTTAACAACCCTGCCAATCTGAGAGGAGGAAGAGACCTAGGAACGGCATCAGGCACTGGCGTTAGTCAACGGACTTTAACAACCCTGCCAATCTGAGAGGAGGAGGAGGCCTAGGAACGGCATCAGGCACTGGCGGAGCAATCCTGAGGTATTTATTATTTTGTATATTAATTGTGTTATATAAATCGCGTACGCGCATTAATTCAGTTTATTTGAATTATTTAAAAATAGAAAGAATTAGACAAAAATACCTTTATAATTTTCTATTATAAATTTTGTTTAAATTTCTATTTAAAGAAAATAGTTTTTCTTCAAAATTTAGAAAATTATTTAATTATATATTCGCTCATTATTATACGTCAAATATAAGATTAATTGCATACAATAATAATTTTTTGAATTATTAATTATTTTGGGCGCTACTACAATTTGAATTCTATTTTTTAATTACAGATCAATTCAAGCTGACATCCCTGACAACCTGAGAGGAGGAGGAGGCCTATGGGTGGAGAGGCATCGGGCACCGGCGGAGCAACCCTAGGGTGAGTATCGTTATTTGTATAATAATTATTATTAGTCGCGTATACATACACGCATTAATTCGGTTCATTTTTTTGAACGATTAAAACAAAAGAGATTCAGAGAGTGAGAGAAACTTTCATATAAATCGTATAAAAATTTTTATTTTATTTAAAAAATTGTTTTTTTTTAATTTATAAAATTATTTCATATTTATATATTTGTTTATTATTGTATGCATCGGATATAAAATCCGGCGCGTACAATAATAACAATTTCTTGAAATATTAATTATTTTCAGCACTGCTATAATTTGGATTTTATATTTGTATGTTACAGACAACGTAGCTTCAATAACTCAACAACTCCGCTGTTGCGCATCGGTGCCGGTGAGTGACAACTTTTCTTTAACTTTTGAGGTAACGGATTTGTGGAGATTGTAGATGTATATTGTAGATTGTAGTTAGGTCCGTTGCCTTTTGAAATGGATGAGCTAGAACAAATTAGGTTAAATTATTTTTTTAATAAATTCTTTTAATATTCATCTGTTCTTCAAGAATAAGTTAAAACTTTAATTAAAGAAGTAGAATTATGGAAAACCATTTTGTCAGTTAATAAATTTTATCTAATTTATTTAGTAAAGAATATGCTAATTTTTTAAATTACATGTAATTGCAATAATTAATTCTTATTTCGCGTTGATGATATTGTGATTTGTTATAGCTTATCCGTTTGTTTTAGAATTTGTTTAGTAGTAACTGTTTTTAAACTTTGCTTTAATTGATATAAAGCCAAGTGATTAATCAATTAAATCAGTAATGTGTAATTATAAATAAATATAATATTTAAAAATAAATAATAATATATAATAATGTTTAATAATAATAATAATAGTAAATAAATGTTAAATTTATTTTATTTTATTATAAAATACAGTTTATTATAAATTATATATATTATTATAAAAATTTTAATGATACAATTTTGATTGGAAACTTGGTTTTATCTTAGTTAATGTAAAGGTATATTAAAATAGAAGTCCAACGAACGATCGTAAAATCGCACGATCTTCAACGATCGTAAAATGTTTACGCTCATGTGCCAACGGTAATTAATCGGCAATGGAAGGAGTTGCTCTCTTTCTTCGATTGAAACGATGCGTGTAGCAAATATGTAAATTGTCAACTTAAACAAGCGTAATAAAGTCTTTGCGCTTATTCGCCGACGACAATAAGTCGGTAATAAAAGGAGTGTTTAACTCCTTTTTCGATCTCTGGCTAGAGCCAGATTGTTGCCAGAAGCAATGAAACGTAGGTCCAATTGGCCCGATGAATGGATATAAGCTACGTACAATATAGGCGGCCAATATTGGTCAAAGTGCGTAGCGAGAGGTATATAAGGTACCTTTGAGGGCATACGAAAACATTTCGCGTATTTTATATTTTACTTACGTGCAATAGTACTTAATCAGGAATGCTATCGACGCATTCGATTAGGGCACGCGAGTAGGGCACGCGATTAGGGCCCGCGATTAGGGCACACGAGTAGGGCATGCGATTAGGGCACGCGAGTAGGGCACGCTCCCCAAATCTCGGATAATCGCGGATTCCCTCTGGCTTAGCCAGCAAAGGTTGTTAGGGCTATTAGGTGTGTTAGGACTTTTTTAATATTCCAATAGTTATAGGGATTCTGAAAGCTCGAAATAAAATTAAAATAATATTAAATAATATTAAACTGAAATTTCTTTTTAGGAAAATTTAAATTCATAAATTGAAATCCATCTTATTTGAAGAAATTTAAACTAAATTTATTTTTAAGTAAATTTTAAAAATTGTATTATAATTATTTTTAGGAAAATAAAAAAATTATTTAATTATAAATGTTTAAAGGACAATTATGTTTTGTTCATGTTATATTTTATTTTAAAAATTAAAAATTATGTATGTGTATTATAAGTTACATATTAAGTCCAAGTGATAATGCTGTCAATATCAAATTATCCGTATTATTGGATATTTGGATAAATCGAATATATTTATTTGATACTGATAGCATCATCAATTCATAAATGGTACTGTAATTATAATTGTATTTCAATTATCTTATAATAATCTTCTATTTTAATTATAAATGTATTATAATTATAATTTATATAAAATTGTATTATAATTGTATTTATAATTGTATTTATAATTCATAAATTATATGAAATATACCTCTTTTGTAAATTACGTTAAATATAATTTGTCCGATAATTTAAATTGTTCAAAAAGTCGAGCATAAATTAATTATTAAATCAGCAATTGCTATATCACGACTTTTCATTACTTTAATCTTTCGATCTTACGATTTTATACGTGTTATAGTATTTTATTACAAAATTATATAATATAATATAATACAATTATATGATATAATATAATACAATACCCGAATCAAAATTTTGACGCTACGCTAAACTTTTAATTCTACTATATAGTAGAGGCTAAGATAGCAAATAAGGTCCAATTGCAAGGATATAATTTACTCTTACTTTAAACCTAAAAGTGTCTGAAATTTCTGTTTTTGTTAATTTAGCATTAAAGTAGGTCCTTTTTAAGTAGAAGCCAAGATAGCACGGTAGATTCAGATCAAACCTCTATTGAAGCTTTATCTCCTACACGTATGTGTTTCGTTTATAAAAAAATTATATTAATAAAACTATAATAATAAACGAAAAGATATACGTTAAATCATGTAAAATATAATTTTATTTATTTAACACTGTAAAATAATTGTAATTTAACAATTGTGAAATAAGACATAAGATATAAGATGCAATAAGATATTAATTATAATAAAAATATTTACATGTTTGGTATTTATTACATATAATATTTTAATAATATTTATAATATTTATTTATATTATTTGTTCATTTTTTTAAATTTACGTACGTGTGTAATTATTATAAAAATCATTACAATTCAGTTAATGTATATGGAGAAGATGATTCTGAAACGTATAAAGATGGTAATTAACTATAAATAAATAATTTTTAAATTTTTATTTTTGCTTATAAAATTTTTTCTTACTGCTCGCAAAAGGAGTTGCCTCATAAATGTTATACATTTGCATGCTTGTAGATTGCTGGGGTGTTGTATTATTTGGATTATTAATTCTGGAGTCATTTCTGGAGTCCATTATTGATATGGAGTCTATGGAGAAATAAAAGAAAATTTTAAAAAATAAAAGAAATAAAAGAAAATTTTGAAAAACGGTTTAATATTAAAGAATTAAGAAAGTTACTTTGTAAAAGTAACTCGTTACCGATTTTAAAAAGTAATTCGTTATCGTTACTGTTATTTAAAAAGTAAAAAATGTAACTATAACGGTAACATTATTATTATCCAATCCCAAGTAATAATAAAATAATTGTAATTTAATTACCGTCAATATTAATATTATGATTATTAAACGATTGAATATTTTGATTTTTCTTTCCTTTCGATTGAATATTTTGATTTCTTTATCCTTTGGTTTTTATTTCTTCTTTTGATTTTGTTTCTCTGTATTTTCTCTGATTTGATGCAATTTTGTTAATAAAATTAATCAATTCTTTTCTTGTAACAACAAATTTTGTGTTTATCCATTCTGAAAATATAAAACATATGTTTTTTCATATCTTTCTTATTTGTTGCAATTTTTTTCATATTTACAATTTTAAATGAGTATACGCACACATATGTATATGTATATATAATTTACCATACAAAATCCTTTGAATAACGTATGATCAATTGCTGGTCTGTTCGTTCTTTTTCCTGTTGCAGAATAATTTTCAATACTAGAGCTGTACACATCTAATATCGTTTTACGCACCATTATTTTTTAATCTTTATTCAAGTTTGCCTTCATTTCTAAAAACGTTTTTTTTTTTGATATATAAAAACCTGAATTTGCTATTTCTTACTAAAATCGTTAATATTGAGAAAATTAGAAGCAAAACTAATAATATTAATTAATTAATTTTATATAATGTATATTACTCTATTTTTAGTATATTTAATATTTTTACTTTATTTTCAGCCGTCTTAAAATAATGATTTGATAACTGCAAAAAGAGAATAAATTTGTACTATAATTATGTACTTATTATGTACTTTATATATTTTTTTATATCAGATATTAATTTATTAGATATTCATTATTTTTGTATTTATATATATATAATTTATATTTATATATTCATTTATATATTTATTTTTTTATTTTTTATTTATTATTATTATGAAACATTACATATATGTATAAATGGTACTTAAAATAAATTTGTACTTTATAATTATGTACTAATTATGTACTTTATATTTTATATATGTACTTTATATTTTTTTATATCAAATATTAATTTATTAGATATTAATTATTTTTGTATTTACTTATATATAATTTATATTTATATATTTATTTATATATTTATTTTTTTATTTTTTATTTATTATATATTATTATAAAACATTATATATATATAATTTATTTGTTGTTTATAATTTATATAATTAATATGTTGTTTATAATTACTGCGAAGATTTCTTCTGACTCAATGTCTATTTTCTTTTGATTTTCATAAGCCTTTTTCATCATTTGTAATAACTGCTCTTGAAAATAAATCTCTCTTGGTGACTGTAACTAATAAATTAAAATTCTTAATTAATGCGAATAATTTATAAACAAAATAATGCTTACTTATTCCACTTGGAAGCCCTGAAAATATTCCACTTCCAACATTATTCTTTTCACTTTCTCATCAACTTTGTGAACTTTGTGAAGAGTCAGAATCTGTGTTGTGTTTTGATATTTACGTGATATGTTTGGTTGTTGTTGATTTAATTGTACTGTGTTTGCATTACAACTATTTTATTATTATGAGGCAATTCCTTTTGCGAGCAGTAAGAAAAATTTTATAAGCAAAAATAAATATAAAAATTATTTACTTGTAGTTAATTACCATCTTTATACGTTTCAGAATCATCTTCTCCATATACATTAACTAAATTGTAATGATTTTTATAATAATTACACACGTACGTAAATTTAAAAAAATGAACAAATAATATAAATATATATTATAAATATTATTAAAATATTATATGTAATAAATACCAAACAAGTAAATATTTTTATTATAATTAATATCTTATTGCATCTTATATCTTATGTCTTATTTCACAATTGTTAAATTACAATTATTTTACAGTATTAAATAAATGAAATTATATTTTACATGATTTAACGTATATCTTTTCGTTTATTATTAAAGTTTTATTACCTACCGTGCTATCTTAGCTCCTATATTTAAAAAGGACCTATTTTAATCATCAAAGAATCGAGAACATTTTTAGCTTCAAAGTAGCATTAGGGCAAAATTTTTAGAATTAAAGATTCAAGGGAGGAGTAAACAAATATAATATCGTGAAAGCAGGCTATTGCTAGTCTAAGTAGGTGTATAGATCAGCTAAGTAGATGCAAATTATTTTTGAAAGTGTCAAAGTAGCATCAAAATTTTGACTCGGGTAACCTTCCCACGGGTACACCTTGACGTGGTGGGAGGGCTCAGTATCTGGATGGTTAATCCTTAAGGATAAACCTTAACTTTAAGGTTTATCCTAAAGGTTTATCCTGAATGAGAAGCCAAGTACCCAAAACACAGCATTGCCACGAGTCGTAAATGGCTCACATGTGGCGCGCGCATATTTCAGGAGTATCGAAAGATTGCATACGCATTTTTCCACAAATTTTATTCTCTCAAAGAAAAAGTGTTCTATTATAGTTCTATATAATTATTTAATCTTTTAAGCTGTATTATTTCAATTTTTAATAATTTTAAATGTTTAACAGCGACATTTAATTTTTTCCTAATTTTGTCTCGATTCTGATAAGAGTATCGATAGGTTGCATACGCCTTTTTCCAGATATTTTATTCTTTTAACGGAGGACTGTTCTATTATAATTATTTAGTAGTTTAAACAGTATTATTTTAGACTTTTTATGTGTTTAAGACCATATTCTTTCATTCTTTAAAGATGTTTAATCATTAACAACGACAATTAGTATTTCATAATTTTATGAACATCTTTAAAGAATGAAAGAATATGATTTTAAATACAGAAAGATGAAATACAAGTTTTAAAATATAGAAAGATGAAGTATAAGGTGTAGCTTTATGTTATTTTTACTTGTTTGTGAAGATATTTAATTTTAAAACGGAGGACAATTCTGTTAGAATTTTCCTATATTTTAAATTTGAACCTTTTTCTGTTATTTTCTAAGTTGCTTTAATCATTAGCAGCGTTAATAAATTTTCTCTTTATTTTAAGGACTCTCTTTATAAACATGTGTTCGGATAAGAGATCTCTTTATAAAGTTTATGGTTATTTACGCTATTTTTAAGATTTTTATTTTTGCAACTGCATTCTAATTTATTTGAGTTGTTGTCCTATATTTCAAACCATATTCTTTAATTTTTTAAAGAATTAGATCAACATTGGCGCGCGATACGCGCGCGCTTTTATTTGCTGACGTTGTACAATATTTATTAAATTATACAGTTAAACATGTGATTTCATATTTACATACACGTTTTCACACCAGCACTTAGAACCCTGCAACATCTTGCACCCTGCACTAGCAGGTGCCATTTTTTTCCTTACATAGGGAAAACTTTGCATAGGTTCCCTCAGTTCTGAAAGGAACCGAGAGATACGCCGGATCTCTACCGGCTAAGAATCCGTACATAAATTTATCTCTATGAATTAAAATTACGTAAGGACATAATTTTAATTCTATGAAATTTTTGAATTAAAATAATGTACTCGCTGTGCATGCATGCCATCTGATTGACATGCATATATAATTTTAATTCTTAGATTCTTTGATCTTTGACAAAATGTTGCATCTTAAAATTAAAATTCTGCCTCGGTGCAGGCATATTCATTGGTTTCTGCAAAAATATTGCACTTTAAAATTAAAATTCTGTTTCGGTGCAGGCATATTTTGTTTGTTTTCTGCAACAATTTTGCATCTTAGAATTAAAATTCTGCCTCGGTGCTTATTCTTTGATTCCTGCAATGATATTGCATATTACAATTAAAATTCTGCGTCAATGCATATTCTTTGATTCCTGCAATGATATTGCATATTAGAATTAAGATTTTGCCTCGGTGCAGGCATATTCATTGGTTTTTGCCAAAATTTTGCATCTTGAAATTAAAATTTTGCTTCAGTAATCGTGTAGTATCGCGGATGCTAAAAAAAATCGAATGACCATTTTATTATGCATACATCCAGTAATATTGCATTAAAATTCATAATAATGCATTGAAATTCAAACGTGCGATAATTTCGTTAATAGAAGCTTGTGCAGCCGTAGTTATAACATTGTGTTAAGCATCTTAATAAAGGAATTATAATTATATCACGAATCGTAATACGAACGTTCAGCAGTTCTGTTAAGTTAATTCCGTGCAACCGTAGCGTAATTATCTACTTTTATTCATAATTGCTACTTGGAGTGTTTCTCCAAAGTTTTACGTAATTAATATTGCCAAAAAGAAATTTCGCGAATTATAAATATTGTGAGAATAATGCAAATTATCACATTTATAAGTAGAAATAGCGTCGAAGTTCGAATCAAATACGTTTACAGTTTAATGACTGTGATGTGCGTCATTGACACTTTAAAAATTAAATATTTTCAAATAAAATGTGAATGAGTTTCTCCTCGACAAAAAATTTAACAGAATGGCAGTAACGTTGCAACAATCGATAAGTAAATTTATTTATTATATTCGCGTGATTAATATAATTTAATTTTCAAAAAAAAAAACCATAAAAAATAGCCGAAATTCACGAACTTCGCCTAACACACATTATACACATAACAAACATTTTTATTTCATTAGAATTAAATTTTTAATATTAATCTAAAATAAAAATAATGTAGAAGTAAATAATAAAGATTCAGATATCTCAAACAACTTATAAGAATACAAAATACATATCAAATATTTTTTTATTACTGCATCTATTATCGTTACAAATTGAGAATAATAGAGCCTTTTACTTTAATTTACTATATATCATATAATAGAATTACAAATGTATTATAATAAAAATTTATATGAAATAATATTTAAATTGTACTTATAATTGTATTTATAATTTATACATTATATAAGATATATTTCTGTTGTTCATTACATTTTCTATACGTTATATTTAATTTTGAAAATTAAAAATTATGTATGTGTATTATTAATTAAATATTAAGTAAAAGTTTTAATGTTGTTATTATAAAATTATCCGCATTATTAAATATTTGAAAAAATCGTAAATATTAATTTGATACTGATAAAATAAATTCTACTGTAATTACAATTGTATTTTAATTATAATCATATATTTTAAGTCCCATTTACGTTATTTATTCCGTTACGGTCGAATTAGATAATTTGTTTCTCTTTGATTACCCGACTACATATATTTACGATCTGTTATTCATCGGTTCATCTTATCACGCTCCTTTATGATTTATTTTGATTTCACAATCCGTCAGTATTATTTTGTAAACTATTCTCTAAACATAATGTCGAAGATAGTCCTAAGAAAAGACCACAACTTTCAAATTTAAATAAAGAAGATTACCAGCGAAGTCTAAGCGCTTTAGACCTTGCGCCCGGCTCACACTTGTCTATTCCACACCTCCTGATATGTAAGTATAACAGAGCCTTTATTTTAATTTACTATATATCATATATTTTAATTATAAATGTAGTAAAATTATAATTTATATAAAATTGCGTTTTAATTGTATTTAAAATTTATAAACTATAAGAAATATTCTTCTGTTGTTTATTACATATTCGTCACGTTATATTTTATTTTAAAAATAAAAATTACATATGTGTATTATAAGTTACATATTAGGTCGAAGTTTTAATGCTGTCACACACATTATAAGATTATTCGCATTATTGGATATTTGAATAAATCGTATATATTTATTTGATACTGATGAAAACGTCAATTTATTAACTCTACTGCTATTAAAATTATATTTTATTCATAATCATATACTTTATGTTTCATTTTCGTTATTTATTCCGTTACGAACTAATTAAATAATTTATTTTACTTTGATTACCCAACGATCTGTTATTCATCGGCTCATCATACCTCGCTCCTTTATTATTTATTTTGATTTCACAATCCGTCAGTATTCTTTTGTACACCATTCTGTAAGCATCATGTCGAAGATGGTCCTAAGAAAGGAACACAACTTTCAAATGAATTTAAAGAAGATTACAAGCGAAGTCTTAGCGCTTTATACCTTGCGTCCGACTCTCACTTGCCTATTTCACATCTCCTGATATGTAAGTATAACAGAGCCTTTATTTTAATTTACTATATATCATATATTTTAATTATAAATGTAGTAAAATTATAATTTAAATAAAATTGTATTTTAATGGTATTTATAATTTATTATCTATAAGAAATATTCTTCAGTTGTTCATTACATATTCTTCATGTTATATTTTAATTTTAAAATTAAAATTACATGTGTATTATAATTTACATCGTAGGTCGAAGTTTTAATGTTCTAACACACATTATAATATTATTCGCATTATTGGATATTTGAATAAATCGTATATATTTATTTGATAGTGATAAAATCGTCAATTAATTAATTCTACTGTTATTAAAATTATATTTCAATTATAATCATATACTTTATGTCCCATTTTCGTTATTTATTCCGTTACGATATAATTAAATAATTTATTTTACTTTGATTACCCGACTACATATATTAACGATCTGTTATTCATCGGCTCATCATACCTCGCTCCTTTATTATTTATTTTGATTTCACAATCCGTCAGTATTCTTTTGTACACCATTCTGTAAACATCATGTCGAAGATGGTCCTAAGAAAGGAACACAACTTTCGAATGAATTTAAAGAAGATTACAAGCGAAGTCTTAGCGCTTTATACCTTGCGCCCGACTCTCACTTGCCTATTCCACATCTCCTTATATGTAAGTATAACAGAGCCTTTACTTTAATTTACTATATATCATATATTTTATTTATAAATGTAGTAAAATTATAATTTATATAAAATTGTATTTTAATAGTATTTATAATTTATAATCTATAAGAAATATTCTTCAGTTGTTTATTACATATTCTTGACGTTATATTTTAATTTTAAAATGAAAATTACATATGTGTATTATAATTTACATATTAGGTCGAAGTTTTAATGCTGTCACACACATTATAAGATTATTAGCATTATTGGATATTTGAATAAATCGTATATATATATTTGATACTGATAAAAACGTCAATTTATTAACTTTACTGTCATTAAAATTATATTTTAATCATAATCATATACTTTATGTTTCATTTTCGTTATTTATTCCGTTACGAACTAATTTAATAATTAATTTTATTTTGATTACCCGACTACATATATTAACGATCTGTTATTCATCGGCTCATCATACCTCGCTCCTTTATTATTTATTTTGATTTCACAATCCGTCAGTATTCTTTTGTACACCATTCTGTAAACATCATGTCGAAGATGGTCCTAAGAAAGGAACACAACTTTCGAATGAATTTAAAGAAGATTACAAGCGAAGTCTTAGCGCTTTATACCTTGCGCCCGACTCTCACTTGCCTATTCCACATCTCCTTATATGTAAGTATAACAGAGCCTTTACTTTAATTTACTATATATCATATATTTTATTTATAAATGTAGTAAAATTATAATTTATATAAAATTGTATTTTAATACTATTTATAATTTATAATCTATAAGAAATATTCTTCAGTTGTTTATTACATATTCTTGACGTTATATTTTAATTTTAAAATGAAAATTACATATGTGTATTATAATTTACATATTAGGTCGAAGTTTTAATGCTGTCACACACATTATAAGATTATTCGCATTATTGGATATTTGAATAAATCGTATATATATATTTGATACTGATAAAAACGTCAATTTATTAACTTTACTGTTATTAAAATTATATTTTAATCATAATCATATACTTTATGTTTCATTTTCGTTATTTATTCCGTTACGAACTAATTAAATAATTAATTTTACTTTGATTACCCGACTACATATATTAACGATCTGTTATTCATCGGCTCATCATACCTCGCTCCTTTATTATTTATTTTGATTTCACAATCCGTCAGTATTCTTTTGTACACCATTCTGTAAGCATCATGTCGAAGATGGTCCTAAGAAAGGAACACAACTTTCAAATGAATTTAAAGAAGATTACAAGCGAAGTCTTAGCGCTTTATACCTTGCGCCCGACTCTCTCTTGCCTATTCCACTACTCCTGATATGTAAGTATAACAGAGCCTTTACTTTAATTTACTATATATCATATATTTTAATAATAAATGTAGTAAAATTATAATTTAAATAAAATTGTATTTTAATGGTATTTATAATTTATTATCTATAAGAAATATTCTTCAGTTGTTCATTACATATTCTTCACGTTATATTTTAATTTTAAAATTAAAATTACATGTGTATTATAATTTACATCGTAGGTCGAAGTTTTAATGTTGTAACACACATTATAAAATTATTCGCATTATTGGATATTTGAATAAATCGTATATATTTATTTGATACTGATAAAATCGTCAATTTATTAATTCTACTGTAATTAAAATTATATTTTAATTATAATCATATACTTTATGTCCCATTTTCGTTATTTATTCCGTTACGATCTAATTAAATAATTTATTTCACTTTGATTACCCGACTACATATATTAACGATCTGTTATTTATCGGCTCATCTTATCTCGCTCCATTATTATTTATTTTGATTTCACAATTTGTCAGTATTCTTTTGTACACCATTCTGTAAGCATCATGTCGAAGATTGTCCTAAGAAAAAACCACAACTTTCAAATATATTTAAAGAAGACTACCAGCGAAGTCTTAGTGCTTTAGACCTTGCGCCCGACTCTCATTGCCTATTCCACATCTCCTGATATGTAAGTATAACAGAGCTTTTATTTTAATTTTTTATATATCTTATATTTTAATTAAAAATGTAGTAAAATTATAATTTATATAAAATTGTATTTTATTTGTATTTATAATTTATAAATTATAAAAAATATTCTTTTGTTATTCATTGCATTTTCTTCACGTTATATTTTAATTTGAAAATTAAAATTATATATGATTATTATAAGTTACATATTAGGTTGGAGTTTTAATGCTGTCATTATAAAATTATCCGCATTATTGGATATTTGAATAAATCGTATATATTTATTTGATACTGATAAATTCGTCAATTTATAAATTCTACTGTCATTAAAATTGCATTTTAATTATAATCATATACTTTATGTCTTATTTTCGTTATTTATTTCGTTACTATCTAATTAAATAATTTATTACACTTTGATTAACCGACTACATAAATTTACGATCTGTAATTCATCGGCTCATCTTATCTCGCTTCTTTATGATTGATATTGATTTCACAATCCGTCAGTATTCTTTTGTACACCATTCTGTAAGCATCATGTCGAAGATGGTCCTAAGAAAGGACGACAACTCTCAAACTTATTTAAAGAAGATTACCAGCGAAGTCTTAGTGCTTTAGACCTTGCGCCCGACTCTCATTGCCTATTCCACATCTCCTGATATGTAAGTATAACAGAGCCTTTATTTTAATTTTCTATATATCTTATATTTTAATTATAAATGTAGTAAAATTATAATTTATAAAAAATTGTATTTTAATAGTATTTATAATTTATAAACTATAAAAAATATTCTTCAGTTTTTTATTACATATTCTTCACGTTATATTTTAATTTTAAAATGAAAATTACATATGTGTATTATAATTTACATATTAGGTCGAAGTTTTAATGCTGTCACACACATTATAAAATTATTCGCATTATTGGATATTTGAATAAATCGTATATATTTATTTGATACTGATAAAATCGTCAATTTATTAATTCTACTGTTATTGAAATTATATTTTAATTATAATCATATACTTTATGTCCCATTTTCGTTATTTATTCCGTTACGATCTAATTAAATAATTTATTTCACTTTGATTACCCGACTACATATGTTAACGATCTGTTATCTATCGGCTCATCTTATCTCGCTCCTTTATTATTTATTTTGATTTCACAATCCGTCAGTATTCTTTTGTACACCATTCTGTAAACATCATGTCGAAGATGGTCCTAAGAAAGGACCACACCTTTCAAATTTATTTAAAGAAAATTACCAGCGAAGTCTTAGCGCTTTAGACCTTGCGCCCGGCTCTCACTTGCCTATTCCACATCTCCTGATATGTAAGTATAACAGAGCTTTTATTTTAATTTACTATATATCATATATATTTTATTTATAAATGTAGTAAAATTATAATTTATATAAAATTGCATTTTAATTGTATTTAAAATTTATAAATTATAATAAATATTCTTCTGTTATTCATTACAATTTCTTCACGTTTTATTTTAATTTGATAATTAAAAATTATATATGTGTATTATAAGTTACATATTAAGTCGAAATTTTAATGCTGTCACACACATTATTAAATTATCTGCATTATTGGATATTTGAATAAATCGTATATATTTATTTGATACTGATAAAATCGTCAATTTATAAATTTTACTGTCATTAAAATTGTATTTTAATTATAATCATGTACTTTATGTCCAATTTTCGTTATTTATTCCGTTACGGTCGAATTAAATAATTCATTTCACTTTGATTACCCGACTACATATATTTACGATCTGTTATTCATTGGCACATCTCATATGGCTCTTTATCCCGATTGTTTCAAGAATTACGCGTATACATCAAGTGTATACGGTGATTGTCGATTTATTTGTTCTCGTTTCTCGCGAATTTTAAATCGCGATTTATCTTGATTCGTGATTTAATTGTTGATTAACATCGAAGCTTCGTTTATCTTTTCTCGTATATTTTCTTTGTAATCCTACGCAAAAGTCTACGCCAGTCCAAAAAGTTTTTCCTACAATTGAAACTTCAACGTCAAACATTTAATAAAAGAATTATATAAATGCGTAAATATAGCATATTATATATATATATATATATATATATATATATATATATATATATCATCAATCATTTAATAAATAATTAATCTAAACTATGAAATGCTTGTAAAATTTAATATTTCATATGTATACATATGAATCATAGTATATATATATATATATATAGTATATATATATATATAATAATAATTAAATATATTATTACTATATATATATATAGTAATAAATATATATATATATATATAGTATATATATATACTATATATATACACACACTATATATATATATAAATATATATATAATCGTAGTATATATGTATCATAGTGCGTATATAGTATATATAAATATATATATATATATATATATATATATATACATAGTATATATGTATCATAGTGCGTAAAATATTTCGGCATCGAATTATAAATAATATATGGTATGTGGCCTTGACGTAGTCTAGCGCACTATTGTTGATATGCTTCGATTTGTTATCAGTAGCGCGTTGACACCCGAACAGTAAAGTAGTGGTGCGAAACGCTCCGACATATTTCTGTTCTAAACGAAATCGCGATCAATGTCGGCAAATTTTTTTGCTTTTATAATGTGATTACAGAATAATTAACTGTTCTAAATAATAAAGAAAAGTCATTTCGGGAAATTACGGTAATACACGGGAGTGCGGGAGTGCCGTTAAAAGTATCGCGCGTACAAGTGCGGGATTGCCTTTTAAAGCGAGTGTCGCGTGTGTTAATCAATGGACTTTAACAACCCTGCAAATCTGAGAGGAGGAGGAGGCCTGAGAGAGGCATCGGGCACCGGCGGAGCAGCCCTAAGGTGAGAATCGTTATTTGTACATTAATTATTATAAGTCGCGTATATACACGCATTAATTCGGTTAATTTTTTTGAACAATTAAAACAAAAGAGACTCAGAGATAAAGAGAAACTTATATATAAATCTTATAAAAATTTTCTTTTTATTTACAAATTGTTGTTTTAGAATTTACAAAATTAAGTATTCTATATATTAAAGAGAATTTATAAAATTATTCCATATTTAGATATTTTTTTATTATTGTATGCATCGAATATAAAATTCGGCGAATACAATAAAATCAATTTCTTGAAATATTAATTATTTTTAGCACTGCTATAATTTGAATTTTATATTTGTATGTTACAGACAACGTAGCTTCAATATCAACTCCGCTGTTGCGCATCAGTGTCGGTGAGTGACAAACTTTTTTAATTTTGAGGCAACGGATTTGTAGTAGATTTTGTAGATGTAGATAGTAAAATGTTGATGTAGATAGTAAATTGTAGATAGGTCCGTTGCCCTTTATAATGGATGAGCTAGAATAAATTATGTAAAATAACTTTTGATAAATACTTTTAATATGCATCTCTTCCAAGATTAAGTTAAAACAAATTAAATAAGAAAAAATATAGAAAGCAATTTTGTCAATTAATAAATTTTATCTAATTTACTTT
Organism: Lasius platythorax; assembly: GCA_963971435.1. Lineage (NCBI taxonomy): Eukaryota > Metazoa > Arthropoda > Insecta > Hymenoptera > Formicidae > Lasius > Lasius platythorax. The sequence continues at coordinate 5,865,064 of OZ020540.1, read as the reverse complement.
GTGATAAATATGCTAATTTAAAAAAAAATACATCTAATGGTAATAACTGATTCTTAAATCGCTCGTCGATGATATTCTGATTTATTATAGCTCATCCGTTTTTATTTTAGAATTTATTTAGTAGAAACTGTTTTTGAACTTTGCTCTAGCTGATGTTAAGCCAAGTGATCAATTGATTAAAAAGTGTAGTAGTAAATAAATATAATATGTAATATTAAATAATAATAATTAATAATGTGTAATAATAATACATACATGTTTAATTAATTTTAATTTGTTATAAAAAATACATTTTATTATAAATTATATATTATTCTAAAAATTTGATTGAATCTAATTATTGGAAACTTGGCTTTATCTTACCTAAAGTAAAGTTATATTAAAATAGAATACGTCCAACGAACGATCGTAAAATCGTACGACCGTCAACGAGCGTAAAATGTTTACGCTCATATGCCGGCAATGTAATTAATCGGCAATAGAAGGAGTTTCTCTCCTTCCTCGATCTAAACAATGCGCGTATCTAATATGTAAATCAATAACGTAAATAAAGTCTTTGCGCTTTTTCGCCGACGACAATAAGTCGGTAATAAAAGGAGTGTTTCTTCTCTAAACGCAATCGCGATCAGTGTCGGCAAATTAATTGCTATTATGATGCGATTAATGAATGATTACCTTTTATAAATAATAAATAAGAGTCATATAGGGAAATTTCACTATTATTGTGACAATTAATTAACTTTCGATAAATAACACATAACTGTATCACGATGATATGTAGATCTTTATCGAAGCGCATAGTATTCCGCGCAATCACTAAATATTTCAAGTAAGATTCGAAGCAGCAGAGATAAAAATTATAAATTATTGTTTTATTTCCCTAACAATACTTGAAGTTAAATACATTTGTAATATACTTTTTTATATTTTACTGATCTAACTGTAATGTTTTTCGGATTGAGAATGCACAATAGAATACGAATCGCAGAATCGAGTGATTAACGTAAAGAAAGATCGCGTTACATACTAAAAGTTTAATTAATAATTAACAAACCTTAGATTTTATTTGCGACGGTATATCGATTTTAATTTGAAATATAATATATAGAATATTCACCGTAAATTTCTATTATTAAATGTGTGTGTGTGTTAAATATTTCCAAGCGACAACAATTTGTTGTCATACGAAGGTATATGGCCTTCAAGGTGTATAGCTTATTAATGTTGACATTCTTCGATTTCATGTTATTCGCGCGGTGACACTCGAACAGAAAAGTAGTGATGCGAAACGCTCCGACATATTTCTTCTTTAAACGCAATCGCGATCAATGTCGGAAAATTATTTGCTATTATGACGTGATTAATGAATAATTAACTTTTATACATAATATACAACTATAAATATCGCGACAATAGTATTCGAAACGCATACACGTATTTCGCGTAATATATTTGTTTAATCAAGTAACAATCGAAGTGACGATAAATCTTTTCACGGGTACATCTTGAGTGCGGGAGTGCGGGAGTGCCGTTAAAAGTATCGCGCGTACAGATGCGGGATTGCCTTTTAAAGCGAGTGTAGCGTGTGTTAATCAATGGACTTTAACAACCCTGCAAATCTGAGAGGAGGAGAAGGCCTAGGAGAGTCATCAGGCACCGGCGGAGCAATCCTGAGGTATTTATTATTTTGTATATTAATTTTATATAAATCGCCAACGCGCATTAATAAGGTTTATTTGAATTATTTATAAAAAAAAAGAATTAGACAAAAATACTTTTGCAATTTTTTTATAGATCCTATAAAAGTTTCTATTTAAAAAAATTTTTTTTTAAATTTAGAAAATTATTTCACTTACTAGTCTAAATAGGTGTAAAGATCAGCTAAGTAGATTCAAATTATATATAAAAGTGTCATAGTAGCATCAAAATTTTGACTCGGATAACCCTCCCACGGGTACACCTTGACGTGGTGGGAGGGCTCAGTATCTGGATGGTTAATCCTTAAGAATAAACCTTAATTTTAAGGTTTATTCTAAAGGTTTATCCTGAATGAGAAGCTAAGTACCCAAAACACGCCATTGCTTGGTACGGGCAACGCCATTGCCAGGTACGGGCACCGCCATTGCTTGGTACGGGCAACGCCATTGCCAGGTACGGGCACCGCCATTGCTTGGTACGGGCAACGCCATTGCCAGGTACGGGCAACGCCATTGCTTGGTACGGGCAACGCCATTGCCAGGTACGGGCACCGCCATTGCTTGGTACAGGCAACGCCATTGCCAGGTACGGGCAACGCCATTGCTTGGTACGGGCAACGCCATTGCCAGGTACGGGCACCGCCATTGCTTGGTACGGGCAACGCCATTGCCAGGTACGGGCACCGCCATTGCTTGGTACGGGCAACGCCATTGCCAGGTACGGGCACCGCCATTGCTTGGTACGGGCAAAGCCATTGCCAGGTACGGGCACCGCCATTGCTTGGTACGGGCAACGCCATTGCCAGGTACGGGCAACGCCATTGCTTGGTACGGGCAACGCCATTGCCAGGTACGGGCAACGCCATTGCTTGGTACGGGCAACGCCATTGCCAGGTACGGGCACCGCCATTGCTTGGTACGGGCAACGCCATTGCCAGGTACGGGCAACGCCATTGCTTGGTACGGGCAACGCCATTGCCAGGTACGGGCACCGCCATTGCTTGGTACGGGCAACGCCATTGCCAGGTACGGGCACCGCCATTGCTTGGTACGGGCAAAGCCATTGCCAGGTACGGGCAACGCCATTGCTTGGTACGGGCAACGCCATTGCCAGGTACGGGCACCGCCATTGCTTGGTACGGGCAACGCCATTGCCAGGTACGGGCAACGCCATTGCTTGGTACGGGCAACGCCATTGCCAGGTACGGGCAACGCCATTGCTTGGTACGGGCAACGCCATTGCCAGGTACGGGCACCGCCATTGCTTGGTACGGGCAACGCCATTGCCAGGTACGGGCAACGCCATTGCTTGGTACGGGCAACGCCATTGCCAGGTACGGGCACCGCCATTGCTTGGTACGGGCAACGCCATTGCCAGGTACGGGCAACGCCATTGCTTGGTACGGGCAACGCCATTGCCAGGTACGGGCACCGCCATTGCTTGGTACGGGCAACGCCATTGCCAGGTACGGGCAACGCCATTGCTTGGTACGGGCAACGCCATTGCCAGGTACGGGCACCGCCATTGCTTGGTACGGGCAACGCCATTGCCAGGTACGGGCACCGCCATTGCTTGGTACGGGCAACGCCATTGCCAGGTACGGGCACCGCCATTGCTTGGTACGGGCAAAGCCATTGCCAGGTACGGGCACCGCCATTGCTTGGTACGGGCAACGCCATTGCCAGGTACGGGCAACGCCATTGCTTGGTACGGGCAACGCCATTGCCAGGTACGGGCAACGCCATTGCTTGGTACGGGCAACGCCATTGCCAGGTACGGGCACCGCCATTGCTTGGTACGGGCAACGCCATTGCCAGGTACGGGCAACGCCATTGCTTGGTACGGGCAACGCCATTGCCAGGTACGGGCACCGCCATTGCTTGGTACGGGCAACGCCATTGCCAGGTACGGGCACCGCCATTGCTTGGTACGGGCAAAGCCATTGCCAGGTACGGGCACCGCCATTGCTTGGTACGGGCAACGCCATTGCCAGGTACGGGCAACGCCATTGCTTGGTACGGGCAACGCCATTGCCAGGTACGGGCACCGCCATTGCTTGGTACGGGCAACGCCATTGCCAGGTACGGGCACCGCCATTGCTTGGTACGGGCAAAGCCATTGCCAGGTACGGGCAACGCCATTGCTTGGTACGGGCAACGCCATTGCCAGGTACGGGCACCGCCATTGCTTGGTACGGGCAACGCCATTGCCAGGTACGGGCAACGCCATTGCTTGGTACGGGCAACGCCATTGCCAGGTACGGGCAACGCCATTGCTTGGTACGGGCAACGCCATTGCCAGGTACGGGCACCGCCATTGCTTGGTACGGGCAACGCCATTGCCAGGTACGGGCAACGCCATTGCTTGGTACGGGCAACGCCATTGCCAGGTACGGGCACCGCCATTGCTTGGTACGGGCAACGCCATTGCCAGGTACGGGCAACGCCATTGCTTGGTACGGGCAACGCCATTGCCAGGTACGGGCACCGCCATTGCTTGGTACGGGCAACGCCATTGCCAGGTACGGGCAACGCCATTGCTTGGTACGGGCAACGCCATTGCCAGGTACGGGCACCGCCATTGCTTGGTACGGGCAACGCCATTGCCAGGTACGGGCACCGCCATTGCTTGGTACGGGCAACGCCATTGCCAGGTACGGGCACCGCCATTGCTTGGTACGGGCAAAGCCATTGCCAGGTACGGGCACCGCCATTGCTTGGTACGGGCAACGCCATTGCCAGGTACGGGCAACGCCATTGCTTGGTACGGGCAACGCCATTGCCAGGTACGGGCAACGCCATTGCTTGGTACGGGCAACGCCATTGCCAGGTACGGGCACCGCCATTGCTTGGTACGGGCAACGCCATTGCCAGGTACGGGCAACGCCATTGCTTGGTACGGGCAACGCCATTGCCAGGTACGGGCAACGCCATTGCTTGGTACGGGCAACGCCATTGCCAGGTACGGGCACCGCCATTGCTTGGTACGGGCAACGCCATTGCCAGGTACGGGCAACGCCATTGCTTGGTACGGGCAACGCCATTGCCAGGTACGGGCACCGCCATTGCTTGGTACGGGCAACGCCATTGCCAGGTACGGGCACCGCCATTGCTTGGTACGGGCAACGCCATTGCCAGGTACGGGCACCGCCATTGCTTGGTACGGGCAAAGCCATTGCCAGGTACGGGCACCGCCATTGCTTGGTACGGGCAACGCCATTGCCAGGTACGGGCACCGCCATTGCTTGGTACGGGCAAAGCCATTGCCAGGTACGGGCACCGCCCCCCCGTGGACCACCACCTTGTCGTGGTGGGGGGGCTCACCCAATCCGCTGTAGGATTGGGTGCTAAGAGTGGTCCGTACCCAAGTTTATTGGGTACAACAGCTCCCCGAGTTCTGGGGAGCTTCTCCTCAGCCATTGCCTGGTACGGGCAACGCCACTGCCAGGCACTGTGTGCAAAGCCACTGTCAGGCACTGTGTGCAAAGCCACTGTCAGGCACTGTGTGCAAAGCCACTGTCAGGCACTGTGTGCAAAGCCACTGTCAGGCACTGTGTGCAAAGCCACTGTCAGGCACTGTGTGCAAAGCCACTGTCAGGCACTGTGTGCAAAGCCACTGTCAGGCACTGTGTGCTAAGCCACTGTCAGGCACTGTGTGCTAAGCCACTGTCAGGCACTGTGTGCAAAGCCACTGTCAGGCACTGTGTGCTAAGCCACTGTCAGGCACTGTGTGCTAAGCCACTGTCAGGCACTGTGTGCAAAGCCACTGTCAGGCACTGTGTGCAAAGCCACTGTCAGGCACTGTGTGCAAAGCCACTGTCAGGCACTGTGTGCTAAGCCACTGTCAGGCACTGTGTGCAAAGCCACTGTCAGGCACTGTGTGCTAAGCCACTGTCAGGCACTGTGTGCTAAGCCACTGTCAGGCACTGTGTGCTAAGCCACTGTCAGGCACTGTGTGCAAAGCCACTGTCAGGCACTGTGTGCAAAGCCACTGTCAGGCACTGTGTGCTAAGCCACTGTCAGGCACTGTGTGCAAAGCCACTGTCAGGCACTGTGTGCAAAGCCACTGTCAGGCACTGTGTGCAAAGCCACTGTCAGGCACTGTGTGCAAAGCCACTGTCAGGCACTGTGTGCTAAGCCACTGTCAGGCACTGTGTGCAAAGCCACTGTCAGGCACTGTGTGCAAAGCCACTGTCAGGCACTGTGTGCTAAGCCACTGTCAGGCACTGTGTGCAAAGCCACTGTCAGGCACTGTGTGCTAAGCCACTGTCAGGCACTGTGTGCAAAGCCACTGTCAGGCACTGTGTGCAAAGCCACTGTCAGGCACTGTGTGCTAAGCCACTGTCAGGCACTGTGTGCAAAGCCACTGTCAGGCACTGTGTGCTAAGCCACTGTCAGGCACTGTGTGCAAAGCCACTGTCAGGCACTGTGTGCAAAGCCACTGTCAGGCACTGTGTGCAAAGCCACTGTCAGGCACTGTGTGCTAAGCCACTGTCAGGCACTGTGTGCAAAGCCACTGTCAGGCACTGTGTGCTAAGCCACTGTCAGGCACTGTGTGCAAAGCCACTGTCAGGCACTGTGTGCAAAGCCACTGTCAGGCACTGTGTGCTAAGCCACTGTCAGGCACTGTGTGCAAAGCCACTGTCAGGCACTGTGTGCAAAGCCACTGTCAGGCACTGTGTGCTAAGCCACTGTCAGGCACTGTGTGCAAAGCCACTGTCAGGCACTGTGTGCTAAGCCACTGTCAGGCACTGTGTGCTAAGCCACTGTCAGGCACTGTGTGCAAAGCCACTGTCAGGCACTGTGTGCAAAGCCACTGTCAGGCACTGTGTGCTAAGCCACTGTCAGGCACTGTGTGCTAAGCCACTGTCAGGCACTGTGTGCAAAGCCACTGTCAGGCACTGTGTGCAAAGCCACTGTCAGGCACTGTGTGCTAAGCCACTGTCAGGCACTGTGTGCTAAGCCACTGTCAGGCACTGTGTGCTAAGCCACTGTCAGGCACTGTGTGCAAAGCCACTGTCAGGCACTGTGTGCAAAGCCACTGTCAGGCACTGTGTGCTAAGCCACTGTCAGGCACTGTGTGCAAAGCCACTGTCAGGCACTGTGTGCAAAGCCACTGTCAGGCACTGTGTGCTAAGCCACTGTCAGGCACTGTGTGCAAAGCCACTGTCAGGCACTGTGTGCTAAGCCACTGTCAGGCACTGTGTGCTAAGCCACTGTCAGGCACTGTGTGCAAAGCCACTGTCAGGCACTGTGTGCAAAGCCACTGTCAGGCACTGTGTGCTAAGCCACTGTCAGGCACTGTGTGCTAAGCCACTGTCAGGCACTGTGTGCAAAGCCACTGTCAGGCACTGTGTGCAAAGCCACTGTCAGGCACTGTGTGCTAAGCCACTGTCAGGCACTGTGTGCTAAGCCACTGTCAGGCACTGTGTGCTAAGCCACTGTCAGGCACTGTGTGCAAAGCCACTGTCAGGCACTGTGTGCTAAGCCACTGTCAGGCACTGTGTGCTAAGCCACTGTCAGGCACTGTGTGCAAAGCCACTGTCAGGCACTGTGTGCAAAGCCACTGTCAGGCACTGTGTGCTAAGCCACTGTCAGGCACTGTGTGCAAAGCCACTGTCAGGCACTGTGTGCAAAGCCACTGTCAGGCACTGTGTGCTAAGCCACTGTCAGGCACTGTGTGCAAAGCCACTGTCAGGCACTGTGTGCTAAGCCACTGTCAGGCACTGTGTGCTAAGCCACTGTCAGGCACTGTGTGCAAAGCCACTGTCAGGCACTGTGTGCAAAGCCACTGTCAGGCACTGTGTGCTAAGCCACTGTCAGGCACTGTGTGCTAAGCCACTGTCAGGCACTGTGTGCAAAGCCACTGTCAGGCACTGTGTGCAAAGCCACTGTCAGGCACTGTGTGCTAAGCCACTGTCAGGCACTGTGTGCTAAGCCACTGTCAGGCACTGTGTGCTAAGCCACTGTCAGGCACTGTGTGCAAAGCCACTGTCAGGCACTGTGTGCTAAGCCACTGTCAGGCACGTGGCGTTGTCATTGCCAGGTACGGGCACGGGGGGGAGGTTTTAGTGCGGTGAAAGTCCCACACTACCCGGCGGTACGGGCCGTCGGGTGTGCATTAGCATTTCCTCCTCCCTCGTAAAAAAAAAAAAAAAAAAAAAAGGTTCTGGCATTGCCTTTGCCAGGTATGGGCATAAGTTGAGTAGGAGCCCACCGTGGGAGCACCCTGAGAAGCACCCTGAGTAGCACCTTATTCCATTTATCTTAATTTTTTATAGCTCATTCATCCATATTGATTAATAACTTGTCTTTACATCAGTTGCAAAGTTATTATAAAATGATTTGAGATCATGCAAAAGATATTTCGCGGATGTTTTATCGCGGATAATTTTTTATATAGATTGTCTTAAAGCTGATTAGTTTTACATTAATTGTATTTATATTAATTGCAAATATTTTATTTTAAAATATATATTATATATAAAATATAATTTTGATACGAACAATGTGCACGAGATGTATACATAATATATAATGTAATAACAAGATTAATATCAATATTAAACTTTCTATAAAGATGTATACACAATATGAGAAAAGCATTCTTATATTGATTGTGCAAGAAATTCATTATGTCTTTCGAATCTCACATTATTCATTATGCATGTTATTTAATAAACTTTTAAGGTATAACAACAACTACGGGCAATGAACAAAAATACGGGTTTTGCGCGGATAAATACAAAGATAAATACGCATTTTAGAATTGCGCTTGCAAAATTTGTTCGTTTTTTAAACGTTTATAATTTACCAAAATTTTTCTAATTTTTCGGGGATGGCGACGATGGTTTTTTTTCCATGATTGAAAATTAAGTCGCAAATATGAATAAATTGAATTAAACAATAAATACAAAGTTGAAAATATTTTTTATATGTCATTAACATAACAGAATATAAATAGATTTTCAACATAGGAACAAAATTATATCTGAAGAACAAATTTGTGTACAACAAACTTTTTTGGATAAATACACTACTTATAGATAGCACACATTTACTGCCTAAGTATATATATTAATGTGCAACACTTTTTTTATATTTAAAAAGAATATTACTATTTGCCATATTCTTCGAAGGTTTCGAAGGTTGCATTCTTAAAGATTCCTCTTCCTTAATACTCTCTACTTTACTTTGATAATACGAAATATCTTACAAAGCGTAAGCGATGTATAACAATGATACTAGTTTTTTTCTGAATCTGGACTTCTCAGGTCAGAGAAAGATTTCTCGAAGTTCAATATGTATTAATACATGTGTACGTATTAATACGCGTTTCTAAAGTATAAATCTACATTGTTGTTTTTTCGGCGGAGAATCATAATTTACAATTCTACAATATTAATTATTAAACGCATCATGTGATACTTGAGTTCTGTAAGAAGTGCCACAAACGTTCATTAGAATATTGTTTATAGAAGAATTTTTGCTGCACAATTACCTTCCGAGTAGCGATAAATACCATAAGTAATGAATTTTTTTTATATTTGAGCATAGTCACAGTTTCAAAACGGCTTTACTTCAGAGCAAAAATAAATTAAATCTCTAATTTATAAATCCTGATATAAATATGAAATCATATATTTAAAATATATCCCAGAAATCAAGATGTTGTTCTAAACTTTTCGCGTAAACTCTTTTGTTTAAAATACTATTCAAAGATCATTTTTTAAAATTTTAATATATTCTCTTGTAGCATTATTCTGCACAAAAAATGTTCTCCAAGCGCTTTCGTTAATTGCTACTTGTAAGGGAGAGTCGTTGCAGAGAAAGTATCCTTTTATTTTGAAAACTATTGTGATGAAGATATTATGCACAAAATTTTTTCACTCAAAACAGTTCTGTATTGCATTATTACTACGAGTACATATAACGTGCATTAATGCATGATTGTGTGTTCATTTAAATCAATATATTGATCCGGCATGTAGAGATTTGCCGAACTACGAAGTTTACGTAGAGCTGTGCGCGTAGGGTCAAAATAATTCGCTATTACTCGCGGCTCAGCATTTCCGTAGATCATCGATATGTAAGCCGTAAATAAGTAGGCCAAAAAGGACTTGTGTGCAGCAACTAATTAATAATAGATAATAATAGATAAGAACTAACAAGTTCGTATATGACTATGAGTCGGTGAGTTAGATGTTTCGGTTCAGATTCCAAAAGCGAAATAAAAAGAACTTTTTCTTTGTAAAAATAGCAATATATAATAGCGCAAAAAATGATAAATAAACAGTGTTGTATACCAGAATAAAAATACTGTGAGGTGGTGAGACGGTGAGACGGAGAGACGGTGAGACGTTGAGACAGATGTTACGGTTTGGATTCTAAAAGCGAAATTATAATATCTTTCTCTTTGTAAAGATAGCAATAAATAATAGCGCAAAGATTTAGATCTATAAGTTAAGTCTTAGCTTTTGGCGTTCCTAGGGTATAACCGGTGTAAGCAGGTTGCCCAATAAAAAAATAGAGATCTCTTCTTCTTTTACTAACTTAGGTTTTGTAGAAGAAAGAATTGTTACCTCAGACGTGACAATACTATATTCAATTAAGACTTATTAAGGAAAATTGATTTTAGAAAATTTATTTAATTGCACATGTGTATATACGTAAAAATACTTCAGTAACAATTTATATCGCTGTATTTATATCGTAATATATACTAGAATGCTAAAACGTAACGCGCAGTTAATAAACATATTAATAAATTTATGATGTTTCAATATCTTTGATCTACAATTACGGAAAGAAACACTCTGGTCTGACTCATCTCTTCATCTCGTCTGATTCTCATCTTGGTTATCTGATTAGTTCGGATATGAACCATATCACGGACATGAACCATGTACTACGTCTGTTACCGAGCACGACGGACTTAGTTTATGTCCACTTTCTCAGGGAGCGCATCAGGACATGCGTCCGCTGAAGCGGGATGGCCGCTCTCAGGTTTCTCTCTGTATGTACCAATTGACATCCACGTTTCGGATAACATAGTACTACTGCCTTATTAACATTGCTCCACGCGAGTACGTAGTTCAGACAGATGGCGCAATGCAACGGCTTAAATTTCGTGGACGGGATTTTTCGGAGCATTGGTCATCTCTCCCCTCATCACTGCGTCAAGCGGAGCGCACCTATTATATGTTTATTTTCAAAAGACTTCGCATCCAATCGAATTTATAAATAAAAAATTAATTAAATTAATAATAAGTAAAAAATAAATTAATATAAAAAAATTAACATAAAAAGCTATAAATTTAAATTATAATTTGATTAAAATGCATGATTGCTTAAATGCTTGATACCTTTGTTCTAAGAATAAGAAAAAAGTAAAAGTAATTTATTGCAGATATTTTCTACATTATATTCAATTAAGACTTATTAAGAAAAATTGATTTAAGAAAAAATTTATTTCATTGCACATGCGGATATACGTAAAAATATTTTAGTAATAATTTATATCGCTGTATTTATATCGTATTATATACTAGAATGCCAAAACATTACACGCATTTAATAAAACATATGAAGTTTCGATATATATATATTTTTGATCCACAATTATATGGATGTAGCACGGACATGAACCACTAAATGATCGACAGTATCGAAAAGTGGATTTATATTAGCACGGACATGAACCAAATGACCGATAGTTTTGAAAGTGGATGTGGATCAGTGATTCCAATTCCTAAAAGTGGATGTATGGCGCTGCTCTACGGCCTAGTAAAAGCGTCTCACGAAAATCGCCGGCATGGCCGCTCTCAGGCTTCTCTCTGACAATAGTCATGATATTTAAATACATACTTCTAATCGAAATAAATTTTATTGATATCACAATTGACGCGCATGCGCGAAAAATCTGGCTAAACACTGATCAGCTGATGAATATCCCCTCCACGCGAGTTGATGCTCTTTGAATAAATGTGCATAACCTTTGATTGTACAATTTCATATATATAGCAAAAAAAGACTAATAAAATAATTTGAGACAATAAAGTCATAAGAAAAAGTCTAATAGTAAATGTGCTAGATCACTTTTTTTAGTTGAAAGCACTTCTGGAAAAAAAAAAATTACACAATTACAACTCACTTGCATTTTACTTTTGTTTATATAACTAAAATGATCATTGTAATTGGAAAGCTTGAGATGAATAAATCTCCAACACACGCGAAGAGAAATTACTAATTAATCTTTAATGTAGTATACATTTTTATATCACTTATTTATACAAGAAAATTGTGTACAATATTAAACTGCATCATGACATTTGTTGAATACATACAAACTTTATCTGATAATCCTTACTTTGGTGCTGGTTTTGGTCTTTTTGGACTCGGGGCTGGAGCTGCTTTGTTGAGAAAAGGAGCGCAGTATGGAGCCGTACTATTCAGGTATTGTATTAAATATTGTTCATTTTTTTGTAAATCATATTATTACTATTCTTTATTTATAGGCGACATTATATGATCACTCTGGAAGTGCCATGCCGAGATAAGAGTTATCAGTGGGTTCTGCAATGGATCACGCTTAAAGGTGCACGAAAGACGCAACATCTCTCTGTGGAGACTAGCTTTGAACAGAGAGAAACTGGTCACGTGAAAACCAAATATGACTTTATTCCAAGTATAGGGACTCATTTCTTCAAGTAAGAGGATATTGCCAGATACATTTTAAACTCGTTCTTGTCTTTTTTGCTAAAATATATCATAAAATATATGAACCATGATTTTATCTTGCGCATTAAAATTTTTCTAATTATACATCTTTCCTAATTTCCGCAGATATAAGGGGAATTGGATAAAGGTCGAAAGAACAAGGGAGCAACAAACTCTAGACCTACACATGGGTGTACCGTGGGAAACTGTGCAACTGACAGCATTCGGCAAAGACAAAAGCATATACTTTAGTATTCTCGAAGAAGGTTGAGTTCTTGCAAAATATATATTTACAGATACGTTATATAACAAATTGGGAAATCAGAGGCAATTCTTAATTCGTATAGCCAGACAGATGGCTTTGAAAGAGCACGAGGGAAAGACTCTAATGTACACTGCTATGGGAAGCGAGTGGCGGCAGTTTGGACACGCCAGGAAGAAGAGACCATTAGAATCTGTCGTTTTGGATACCGGCGTTTCCGAGAGAATAATAAGCGATTGTCAGGAATTCATCAATAATCCGTCATGGTACAGTGAAAGAGGTATGCAAACTTAAATGTCTATCGCTTCGGTTGTAAACGTCTGATGTATCAACGAGATTAAAAATTGATGTGGTTTCTCCCCGCATTACTTTTTTCTGATAAAAGTCGTAATCTTTCCAGGCATTCCGTATCGCCGAGGCTATTTGTTACATGGACCTCCGGGATGCGGAAAGTCTTCATACATTACCGCATTGGCCGGGGAATTGGAGCGCGGTATTTGCGTTTTAAATTTATCCGAGAGAGGTCTAACGGATGACAGATTGAATCACTTATTAGCGGTGGCTCCACAGCAGACTATTATCCTGCTCGAGGATATTGACGCCGCTTTTAGCAGTAGAGAAGAATCTAAAGAAGGTACATATAGCGATTCTGAAAACATGAGATATCGTAACACAAAAAATGAATTATTTATCACGTTACTTTGATGTACATTTTGTTTCCAATATTTTAGTTAAAGCAGCATACGATGGTCTCAATAGAGTAACATTTAGCGGTTTATTGAACTGCTTGGATGGCGTAGCCTCCACAGAAGCTAGGATATTATTTATGACAACCAATTATTTGGACAGATTAGATCCTGCGCTTGTTAGGCCAGGCAGAGTCGATGTCAAAGAACACATTGGTATGTATGTAGAAAAATAGGAGATTAAAAATGTTAATTGAGAAACTTGTATAATAATCTCAATATATATTATTACGTTCTTTCAGGTTGGTGTAGCACAAATCAAATCGAACAAATGTTTCTGCGATTCTACAAGGAACCGGGTAAGGATCCTGGTGTACTTGCAAGGAAATTTGCAGAAAACGTTATATCCTTTAATAGAAACGTTAGTCCGGCGCAGATTCAGGGATACTTTATGTTCCATAAAAATAATCCCGAAGCTGTCATAAATAACGTCACGCAAATTTGGGAACTTACATGATAAAAGATGAAATTGTATAGCTATAATTTGAAGTAAAGGTACATGTTGGTGACCATGCGATTGACTTAATATCCCCCTTCTGTACAAAGATACTTTATTATTCTTAAAGAAGATCAGCCAACACACACAGTATGGAGAGTGAGTAGTAGTCAGTTTTATTTTCCTTTATAAAACAAATATAAAACGAGTAAAGGTCTCAATAAGAATGTCGTTGAAAATATTTCTATTAACTTTGTAATACATTGTTAATGTGTGTGTATGTCACGCGTTGTGAAAAAACGCGATACATTCACTTATAAAGATGTGAGTGTACATAATACTCTTTTAAATATTATTGCAAAATGAAAATGAACATTTGAAATTTTTCTACAATATCTCCTACTTCTCGTGTAACTCTCTCTAGTGCACTACTTTGCATTTGTACCACCAGTAATTGTATATGGACGAACTATATGAATACTGCTTTGTAAAAAAATTAAAAAAAAAAAATAAAACCTAAATATCATAACAGAACTTTCTTGCAATATAAATCCTGATTCTTAGTCAGATGCTACTTGTCAGAATAGCTGATGCGTAAAAAACAGTAACAGTCTTGTAATAGTATATATGTATATAACGGCAACCCTCTCTCTATGTTCGTCATTAAAAAAAAAATGATACACGTGTATGTAAATATGAGTATGTTAGAAAAGGCAGTTTATACGTTAAATGTAAGTATTTTGGCAGCCTGTTTAAAGTTGTGATTTACTATGCATTTTTCTGATTGGAACATGCCAATTTGTACTATAATTTCAAAGCAGATTCATATATATAATAATTAAAAATATGCATCATAGAATATACACATTTTATCTGAAATCATCTATACTCTCACAAAAAAAAAGATAACACATAGATCGAAAATAGATCTATTGCTGAGAATTTGTTAAAAAATTTCTTGGGCTTTCCATTCTCTCTACGCAGTTATTAATAAGTAGTTTACCTGTTAAATCTATATTTTTTACTGAAATCGTTTGATATTCAGATTTTTGTTTTCTTTCTCTCTCTCTCAATCATTAAAAATAACATAAAATGCTCTTGATTTAATGAAGTCTAATCGTATAAATATTAATTTTTAATATATATAATATGATTTCTGATTACGACTCCATATTATTTAAAGAGACGATATATCATAGCAAAATAAATGTCGTGATGTACGTTTTCGCTACTCTACACGATTCTATATGTATTCTATATGTACATGCTATCGCCTTCATGCTGATTTACTTAAATTGGTCTAAATGCGCTGCATGTTACCATAAACATTTTTAAGTTAATATAACTTTTTCTCACAGATATAACAATAAACTCACCAAACTTTCTTCTTGCACATGTACAGATTGCATCTTCTAATATTGCAATTTATGCACAAGTCAAATCGCGCAAAAAAAAAAAAAGAAAAAACTCCTAATGTAAAAAATTGACAGGATCTGTGTATCACTGATTTCTCAAATGTTTTCGGAGTTTCTTTTTATAAAAACAAAATGTTGCAGAACTAGATCGGTAAATGCGAGATTTCCCTCAAATTCACGCCTGTGTGCCTTTTCATTCAATTCTGTCGCGATTTCAGATTGTCATTGCTGATATTTAAAAGCTCCAAATGTACGGTTCGTAATTTAGGGGATCCGTTTGCTCCATGTGACCCGCGTGATTATTACCGCCGACCATGCACGATGGATAAGCGACAGCGGAATTGCCCGACACGGGCGGAACTATGGTCGGTGCTAGCCTGCAATCCGGTCTCTGCGGCATTATCGGACCCATCGGCTGCTGCTGCATCGGTTGCGGCGCCGGCGGCGGCGGCGGAGGTGGTTGCGGCAGTGCGGGAGGCACCGATGCGGCAATATTATGCACCGGTTGCATTATGTTAGGGCCCGAAGCGTAATTCACTGAGGAAGAGCGATTTTAAGAATAATTAGTTTCGAATAAACATGTGTGTTGTATTAGAAGATATCGTTACGACGATATTTCGACGACGCTTACTGTTTCCAGGATTGTGGAACGACAACGGGGTCTGTTCCGGTATCATGTTCGCTGGGGCCGGAGCCGTTTTCAATGCCGACGGTTCAACGTCGTTCTTCTTTTTCCGCGCGACGCGTTTCTGACTGCTGTTCGTTATCTGATCGCGTCTTTTATTACCAGCACTCTTCCTTTTCTTTTCTCCTGGCATTTTTGGTTTGTTAGGACGATTACCACTCGGTTGCCACAAGTGAACAGTGTGGACTGCGTTCCCTTCTCTAAAAAAAAAATTTATATCACATTTAATTATACATTTTACTTTTTGTGCTAGAAAAGATGTTGCAAGAATTATGGAAGGATTTTAATTTCAATGATGGACTTCCCGGGACTTAATCTATATTCTGGTAGTCTAAAAATTTCTGAAGGAATTTCTGGGGAATAGCTTTGAGTTTGGAAAGGAAAAATGTAAAAATATCATAATTCACACTCTAACCCTTGCTTTTTGCCTAATTTCCAGCTGTGTATCCCAGCTTTGTGAAGCCTCTCTCTAATTGTATCCACGCTGCATTTTAGACCTAGCGCAGGCGCTACGAATTTAGCAGCGGTGAGAGGATGCTGAGTCGCCATCGCGACGATGGCATCGTCTTGTTCCTTGGTAGTGATCCGACGTCGGCCCTTTCGTTCCTTCGTTTGCACATTGCCTTCCTTATGCCAACGTTCTAACCATCTTTTAACAGTACGTTCCTGATTAATTCAAAACCACGTCCATGTAAATCTCCTGCATTAATTTTTCTCGAGTTCGTAATACAACTTTCATATCTATTCGCATATGATATATATACGATAGATGTCAGAGATTCTACGATATATAAATTAATGTAGAATGAACACAAAGAGTAAAACTTTACGTACCGATCTATCGATCGCCAGAGCGATGGACAGAGTCGATAATCCGGCCTCGGACATTCCAATCATGCGATTCCTGATCTCCACGCTAGTCTCCAATGTCCCTTTCGCTTTGCCGCCCTTCTTCTTCTTCTTCTTTTGCCGTTCCGATTCTGATTTTCTACCACCTTTCCTCGATGATTCTTTATTCTGCTGGGGCTCGCAAGACGATTGGCTATTCTCGTTGGAGCTACAAGAACTGTCCGATCCTATATTCACGATCGTCTGCTCCGGGCTAGATATGTGCAAACGTTGCTGTTGAATCTGATGCTCCACCGGCAGTTGTTGCTGATCGAGATTATGATGATGAGTATTTTGAATATTCTGCTGATGCGACTGCTGATCCTGCAATCGCGGCTGCTCTTGCACATGCTGCTGAGCCTGTCGCGCATGATGCTGTTGTTGTTCCTGCTGCGTGTGCAGCTCTTGCAGTTGTTGCTGCTGCGGCAGAGAGTGCTCGTGAGATATCGGTTGTCCCTGTGGGCAATACACACGAATAATTATGATAGCAATTTATTTTGCCATGTAATATATCACATTTATATTTTCTAAATAAGCTAAGAGACAAACCTGCGGATAATGATGACTGCCTTGTACTAAATCTAGCGGCCAATTTTGTACCATATTCAATCCCGGATGTTGATAGATGGACTGCGATTGTTGCGCCAGGCTCAATGCGTTGCCAAACTCCGTCTGACTCGTTGATAGAGGTTGCGCAGAAGGTTGCATTTCGGTGGCTTGAGGTGCGGGAGGCGGTGGAGGAAGATTTTGCTGAGGAAACACGAATTCCTGTTGCTGCTGCTGCTGCTGCTCGGTATTTTGGTTTTGCCTCGGAGTCTCGGACATTGCACCGTCGTCGACGTACACCTCTCGGGATCTGACCTTCTTCGATGGATTCTTCTTCTTAACCGTGGTACCATTCTTCTCGGACTTGTTCGAGCTCTTGGAAGTTTTCTTCTTGCCCAATTGGGTGCCGGTTGGTCGCCATACCGCCTGCTGAATCGCTGCGCCGTCCGCATCACTAATTGATGAAGATAAAGAGATGCGTAATTAGATGAGAAAGAAAAGAGACATTAAAAGTAAAACTATATTTTTACACATACACGCTTAAACAAATAAGATTCGCCTTTTTAATTTTCGATATATTCTGAGATTTTATTTAATATATGAATTTGAATTAAAATACAAGTAATATTAGACACATATACTTATGACTTATATACAAATACTGTAATCTGTACAACAGTATCTGTATAATAGTCAAGCTCGAACTACCAAAACGAAATTCTTTCAATCTGTTTCTAATGTGTATTTGTGCATATATTATTTTATATTTTTTGATAGTAAAATAATATGAAAGAACCGTACAAGTGAATCAAAATCTTCTACTTAAAAATACAAACCCCAATGGAATCCTTTGCATATATTTGCGCGAGGGACTCCAATTGTGAATTCCAGCTTTATGCAGCCTTTCTCTCACAGTATCCACAGAACAGGTGAGACCTAGCGCAGGAAGCACCGCTTTTGCTGCTGTTATGGGTGTCTGAGTAGCTAAACGAACAATCGCTTCATCCTGCTCCGAAGTAGTGGCTCTTTTGCGACCGCAACGCTCTCGTGTCTCCACTGTGCCTTCCTTATCAAATCTATTCAACCATCTCTTCACCGTACGTTGCTGCAACACAATCACGATACAATAAGTTGAGCATTACGATCTTACTGGATCACAAAGCACACACGCAAGCTAAAATATCCTTCCAAATATTCTAAATTTTAGAAATCAAAGTCGGTCTCTATTTAATATACGCTGAGCAATTACTCCAGTCATTAATGAGAATCACTTAACTAGACATTGTGTGGACAGAAGCAAGGTTTATACGTACCGAGCAATTGATCGCGGCGGCGATCTCTCTCAAGCCCAAACCGGCTTCATACATTCCCACCATCCGATTCCTCAATTCGGGGGTCGTCTCGTGCACGCCTCTAGTCTTGCCCATCTTAGGCTGATCTTAGGTAGCTTAGAGATTTGAATCGCACGCGACGTGTGACGTACGCGTAGGAAACGCGAACCACGTGACGACGTGAAGGGAAACGTGCGAACGTTGCTTTCGCTCGAGTTCGAATTTCCCTTCGAGACTCGAGGAGTCGCCGATCACGCGATCACTTCGCGAGCATCCTGGACCGAGCTAAGATCCAGCCTAGGATCAATTCAAAGTCGGCGAACGCCGACGCTTCCTCATCGCCGACATCGTCGTCGTCCGATTTCCCGGATATTCGCGAATCACGAATAATTCTAACGGAATTCGCCGCCGAGCCACGTCGCCCGGGTTCTCTTCCTCTTCTTCGTCGAGACGAAGAATCGCGCCTCTCGCCCCGCGCGACGACGTCAAGGAACACTCGCCGCGGTCAATACAACTGCCACCGCGCTGTGCCGAGTCGAGTACAGTCAGTCGAGAATCTTTTGTCCCCGCTTTCGGCGCGACCGAGTCGTCCGCGACGCCCGTTCGTGACGTATGCGAGGAAGATAGCTGATATGTATCGTCGAGCTGGATCGCGAAGATCGAGGATCTTTGCCTCCCCCTCGATTATTCCGCGACCTGGATATCGCGCGACTATCGCGGAGCGAAGTTGTCAATTAAAATCCCGCGGACTGTACCGAGGATGGCGCGGAGGTACAGTCCGCGGAGATCGATCCGCCGAAAGACGGATTATCATTTCGCATGTGACTCTTGGCGAGGTGATTACATCATGCGCGATCACACAGGCGCGCTTTTGATTATTAATCTTCCTAATCTTAGGCGTAAATCTTTCCGTCGAGACGAATCGGCTGAGAGGGACATCGCTAGTCAATACTTGATCCGACAATAGGAGTTAGACAATATTTATTCCGCGGACTATACCAAGCGGGAAAAGTACAGTCGGTGGTGGAAGGGTTATGTCGCAACCGGCGAAAGTTTCTCCATCGAAATACCACGTTAATTGACGACGACTCGCGACTTACTATTGACACGAGTACGATATACTTGTACGAGGCAATGTTCCCCCGAATATTTTTAATTATTCCGGCTGAAGGCGATTAATCATCGGTCGCGTAACACCGAGTCGTCTGTAATCGCATCGTCGCGTTCGATGGTCAATAATTTCGCGGGCGACTGTACTAGAGAAGTGAGGTTATTCGGGGTCCGCGCTCGGGCGCGCTCGCCCACCTTCGCCGGAATTGTATTGACCCACAAAACGCGTCCCTCGCACGACCCACGTGTCAGCTGCGTTTTTACGAGACGTGCATCATCAATGCATCTGCGTGAAAACGTAAAAACATTGCAGATCTGTCGATTCTTGCCTCTACGTATTTTCATACTTTTTTATTTAGAATGAAATATAAACATTTATTTATGTTATATTTTATTCTAAACACAAAATGAGCGACTCAGAGTATAAAGATAAACTAATATAAAATATAATATAAAATATGAAATATAATATATATATAATATAGTATTGTTTTATTATTTTTATATATAAATGTGTTGTTACATCATGCTATATATGTAACAAGTATTATATTCAGTTTTGTAAACCATGTCTAATTTTTTTTTTTTTTTTACAGATTCAAGGTGCGCCTACAGATGCAACACGCGCTACTCTTGAAAAGGTATTATATCATTATATAAGGAGATAAATTTCTTATCGTAGAATAAAATATATTTTTTCCCACAATTCTCTATACTTAATTGTTTTAATAATGAATCTACATTTTGATATTAGATTTTCATTAATCGTTAACTGTACATCTTTAATTAACTACCTGTTTAATAACGTAAAATGATATATATGAGGCAAGTAGTTGAGGCCATAATTAATCGTACAAAACATTTATTAGATAGAACTGTTTGTTTGTACTGAGTCGCTCATTTTGTATATTTTGTTTCCTTTCTCTTTCTTCTTCTGAAACTTAAATACTTATTTTATTTTAATTGTATAGAATAATACGAAACAAACAGAGCGCTAATACAATGCAAATAATGGAAATGATAGTGATAAGTTTTCAGTAGAAACAGATTATGTCGATCGGACAGTAGTCAGTGGAATTAATGTGAAATTATATGTGGCTCCTTTTTGACATTAAAAAATAAATTGTCGTAAAATGATAATGTTATAAATTAAAAATGAAATTCTTAATCTCTTTCCTTTTCTCAATTATTCGCCGAAATTTTACTTACTTTTTGTTTAGTATATATATGTGGCGTTCGTAAATTAAAAGGTAAAATTATTCCAAATCTTACACAACGAATTTTTTTGACATTAAAAAAATTAATTGTCGTAAAATGATAACGTTATAAATTAAAAATAAAAATTCTTAATCTCTTTCTTCTCAATTATTCGCCGAAATTTTACTTACTTTTACTATAAACAATCCTTGTTTAGTATATATATGTGGCGTTCGTAAATTAAAGGTAAGATTATTCCAAATCTTACATAACGAATGAAAAAATTTCTCACGAGATGATTTGATATAAAAAACTGCGTTGATATATAAAACGCGGAGATGAAGCCTGAGGAGCAGGGAGGGAGAGAATAAGAGTCATATTTGTGTCGACATCGTATAGAAGAGAGATTATGTAGGGTCGGATCGTAAACTGGTAACATCCGCCAATCAAATCTGTCTATCTATGTGTGTGATGACCTGGCCTAGAATCGAAAGCTTCTATGCTG
Organism: Lasius platythorax; assembly: GCA_963971435.1. NCBI lineage: Eukaryota > Metazoa > Arthropoda > Insecta > Hymenoptera > Formicidae > Lasius > Lasius platythorax. The sequence goes on along the minus strand of OZ020540.1, from coordinate 5,843,527 downwards.
AGGAGCCGGTAATTTATCTTTGCGCGATGAAAAGAGCGCGCTATATCGCGTATTCGCGTAGGACGTTTAAGGACGTCGTATTGTCGATTTAACAATGCACATCGTTGAAAAAAAGAAGCGCGTTTCATTCAAGAAGTTAAATTAAAAATGCAGTTTAATTCAATGAGAGAGCCAGCTGTAATAATAAATCCGACGATCTAAAACCGATCATCAATCTCTCCGAATCGTTCAATAATAAAATTTGCGCTATTTCCCATCTCTCGCGCAAAATACGTGCCACACGTGTAGCGTTGCATACAATTATTAATGACATTTAATTAAATCTTTCCATCGAAACACGTGATATCGGACCAGATCCAGTATATCGATCTCTGTATTGCGCGAGGGCGGCGGACGAGAATCAGAGAGAAGGAGAGTAGCTCGCGACCTGCTCTCGAATCACAGCTCTTCCAGAGGGGCGCGCAGCTTCCATCTCCGTCTCTCCTCTCGGCCTCTGAAGCACGGGGATCCCGTGCTTCATCCCGATCCCCCGACCGACCATCCACGTCGTCGCTCTCTTTCTCTCTGTCTCTCTTTCTCTCTCCCGTCTCCGACGTTCAGTCGCACCCTCGCCTCGCGCAAGGCGCGCACTTCGCACGCTCGTCAGTCGACACGCGCCGGAAACGTCGTCGGCAAAGGGAGCACACGCACCATCAGCACCATCAGCAGCAGCTGCAGTAGCCAGTAAGGAGTGATCTCCGCGAAGTGATATAAGGACGAGAGATTCGTTTGGGATATCAAGGATGAGGCTTCTCGCGATCGCCGTGGGTTTTCTCCTTCAGGCGTGGATCGTCTCATGCGGGGTACGTTTTGAAACTAATAGAGCGGTGATCTGATCGAGACATAGGCGGATCTACCTCGAATGAGGACTGTACTCTCTCAGGAAGGATCTAGGACGAAAAAAAAAATATATATATATAAAGAGAAAATTCGGTAAAATGATTGATGTAGAAAAAATTTCTTATTTATTTAGTTGTTATAAAGTCCTCTGTGAAATCGAGAAGTTAGACCCGAAACCGTATCTCTATTACTCGATAGAGATAGACGGGGATGAAGGAAGATTTTGTTTTTCCTGATGGTTCTCGATCCCCGGATGGCCGGGGATGAATCGCTCAATAATGCGTACGATGTTTTTTTTGGCGCTATTTTTTCCGTCTTGAAGTAATCTCGCTTTTCTCGAGTTAAAGGCAAAGAGGCATGAAAACGTTTCAAATTAAAAAAAGATACAGCATTACTGTCTTTTTTTCTATTTTATCTTTTCGTGTGAAAATCATAGAAAATAATTCTAGTATAACTCTAGTATGAAAAGAAAAATGTTGAAATAATTAAAAAAATTATTAGATACTTAAGGCGATAAAATTTAAATAACAAAAAAGATAGAGCATTACTGTCTTTTTTCTATTTTATCTTTTCGTGTGAAAATCATAGAAGATAATTCTAGTATAACTCTAGTATGAAAAGAGAACGATGTTGAAATAATTAAAAAAATAATTAGATACTCAAGGCGACAAAATTCAAGTAACAAAAAAAGGATGTAATTACATCTACGATGATGTTTCTTCGCTAAGTTGATATAAATAAATATAGAAATATATATTGTCAGCTTAGTGTACTGCTTGCGTGACTAAAATCTTATTGCGACTACAACTTATTAATCTTAATAGCACTGATCTCGTCTATTTTTTACAGACAAGACCCAGCTTCGTTTCCGATCAGATGATCGCGACTGCAGCCAGTGTTGTAAACGCCTGTCAAACGCAAACGGGAGTTGCTACAGGTATTTTATTCAACGCGAGAGTTTGTTCACCTCCCCAACTTGAAACTATCGATCGAATCTTTCATTTAATCACGCGGCGGCGCATAAAATTCCACACACATATGTTATTCTGCCTCGAATTAAATTAATAGAAATTAATTTCAAAAGAATTAACAGACACTCAAGTCGATTTATTATATATTATTTCACGTATCTCTCCACAGTCTTAAAGAATTTATGATGAGATATGTATATGCGAAATATAGTAGGTATAGATCAACAAGTGCATATTGAATCCTTCTTTCAGCCGACATAGAAGCGGTAAGAAACGGTCAATGGCCGGAAACACGTCAATTGAAGGTGAGTTGCGTGAATTGCCAATTACGTTTGACCGCAAAGAAATCTCGGATTATTATTCTAACGTGCATAGCCGATGAAAATATATAAAAATATGTAAGACCTGTAAGACGCCGAGGGGGATTAAATCCGGTCTTTCTGATTTCCGCGTACGCAGTGCTACATGTATTGTCTCTGGGAACAATTCGGTCTGGTCGACGACAAGAGAGAGCTAAGTCTGAACGGTATGCTGACATTCTTCCAAAGAATACCAGCCTACAGAGCCGAGGTCGAGAAGGCGATCAGCGAGTGCAAGGGGATTGGTAACTATTTGGGTATCTATACTGTGTTTTCTTTTTCGTTTCTTTCCTCGATCGATTGCGTGTGCTCGAAACTTACGCGGAACCGCGTGGACTTTTTTTTTTTTTTTTTAAATAAATTTTAGTTTACTAGCCACTAACGGATCCTGACATCGATAATGGAAGAGGGGAAGGGACAAAATTATTTGGTTTGATATTTTTCGAGGTATCACGCTTAGCTTTTACTCCAGAATCAACGTGGTGAAACTTCTATGTGATCCCATTTTTGCCTTTTTTAAAATTTTTCTTTCTTTTTTTTTATTTTTTTACTTTTTATATATATATTTTTCTATTTTTTACATACTTCTTTTTATTATTATTTTTTTTTCATTATTTAAATGATTGCCCTCGAGTTCTTTTTAGCCATTTCACCTAAAATATCTTCCATAGACGGTGTTAAATCATGAAATCAGCAAAATTGATTTTTTTTTAATTTAGAAGAAAGGGGTTTTAATCCCTTCTCCTCTCTAGAATCCGCCAGCGTTATTTATTTCAAAACTGAGAGCATTCTCAAAGCTTCACAAGAGCGAACTTGACAGCTCGAGAGATAGGACGATGTTTTTAATGGCACATTTTGATCGCAATTAGATTGAAAATGATTTGAGAAAAATTCTCGCAATTAGATTGAAAATGATCTGAGAAAAACTAGTACATCTAGTCATCTGATGTTAGTGTCGCAAGCCTCTTCAGTTTTGAAGACTTTCAATGTTCAATCGCAGTTCTTTTAAATTTAAATTTTTCTTAAAATATATTAGAGAAAATTATTTTATTTGATGATAGTTTAATTTCGATTACACACGATCCTTCGTATCGCGTCTCGCCAAACGATTAATCGCCAATTATTTCTCCGTTCGCAGCGAAGGGTGATAATTGCGAGTACGCGTACACGTTCAACAAGTGTTACGCGGAATTGTCTCCGAGAGTAAGTGAATCATCATCATCAAATTGACCGAATTATATACTATTAGTATTCGTCATCTCACGCTCACATCTTCATGTTTCAGACTTACTATCTATTTTAATGGATCGCGGGTGAACAACGGCAAACAACAAGAAGACCAAAGAGAAAACAAAATGCTCAAGATACAATTTCGCCGAATGTGTTGAGATTTTTACGTTTAAACCACTTTCCATGTAACCGCTGTATTGCGTAAACCGTACATGATGTGTCGATGAAATAAAGGATTCAACGATCTAATCGATGTATCCTGTATCGTCCTGCTTTTTCTCTACGTCCTTTTGTTCCTCGCCGCAAAACGCATGAATCGACTTTTCAAGAGAAGTAACGAAAAATTCGAATTTTTGCAAAAATTACGATATTAAAAAGATATTTAAAAAAAAACGAGACTTACATATATGTAATTTACATAAAGTGTCCATCGGAATGTTTGGCAGATGTGATTGATATAAATTGATGGCGCTCTCGTTTGATATTGCGATAGTAGAACGCTCCAATTGCCGGTTGAGGTCACACTTGATGATCGAACGTAATGAAAGGAGAGGTCTACAACTATAACACACTTGAAACATTTATTTCGCAAACGAGTCCCTTGTGACGATCGGTGTAGAAATAGCACTGCGCGTTCAGCCAGTAGAAAAGCTCCGACACTGAACGGACGGGATGCGAATCTTCCGATGATACTAGCGGCACAAAAGAGAGAAAGAGGAATCATCATTATTAGATTATTTTAGGGAAAAAAAAAAACGAAATTTTTTCTATTAAAAAAAAACAAATTTTTTGTATAAGTCATTGATTCGATCGGTTTTAGTCGCAAAAATCTGTAAAATTGTGTAAGAACGATATTGCGTACGATCTCACATAACGCGAAGTTACACAACATACGGGATTGCTCTCCTCTGTGACTGTAATTAAAAGGCAAACGTTTTATTTGAAACTATATTGTAGTATACGCGCTGATCTAAACGTCAGGCGTACATAATTTTGCGAAATACTGAAATTACTGACTCCACGGAAAACGAAGAGATTATTGTTAATTATTTAGGAAGCGTTGGACTTTGATGAATATCCCAAGTTACAATTACACGTATGTTTACCGTCACGCATCTCGCTTGCGGCTAGCGCGTATTATGCAAAGTATATCGCAAATCCTTCCTGAAACTTTAAACAATCTCGAGCTTCTTCCTCTTTTAAATTTCGACCCTTTCAAATTTTCTTCACCAAGAATCTATCAAAAATAACGAGAAATATTAATTATTTTATATACAAACTCCTAGTTCTCTGTAAAAGAGCGAATGAAAAAGAAATTTTGAGAATTTGCATGTTTGAAATATTTTTTCAGATAAAACAAATTTCAATTAATTAAATGTAGATAACATTTTATTGTTTATAAAATTTATTCTCTCTGATTATCCGACGCTTAGTTAATTTCTTTGTTATTTGCGCAATTCGCCGGTAGTTGATTTTTAGGAAGGTAATGTCTTTGCCAGGCAATTATTATCTCCCACTTACTGTCCGGAGGATTCGTATAAATTCTCGATGATCCTACGTAGCTGCGCATTTAGTAATTTTAGACGAGTGAGATAACATTTTTGGGCTAAATACGAATCAATCGTGTGTGCGTGAAATACAAAAAAAAATGGCAAAAGAAAATTTAATACTTATTTGTGCCTCTCTAATTATCACGCAGCTCGTCGTGGTTCATTGTGTCAACGACGAAGTGAGTACAAAATCTGATCTTTAAACTTGTGAGAGATCTTCACGATCGCTGAAAATAATATTTTTATAGGACATAGATTGGACTACGGTTCACGACGAGTTAAGAAAATTGGCTGGAAATCTGCGAAAGAAGTGCACAGGTGAAACTGGCGTGACGGACGGTAAGTTCTCGAAATATCATATTTAATTAACGAATTATCTTACTCGGTACTATCGATACTTAATAAGAGAAATGATGAGAACATTATTTAATAATTAAGAATGATTTGTTTTCCACATCTTCTTCCTGTATCTAATTTATTATTTTATCTATATCTAATTTATACGTTAGATTATCTGATAATATTAACGATGTTAATCGCAGATATGCTAGAAGAGGCAGAGTTAGGTAACTTTGGAGCAGAAGACAAGAAATTGGCATGTTACTTTAAGTGCGTGATGGACAAGGGAGGAGTGGTAAAACAAGTTTCTTACAAGACATAAATTAATTAAGTAATAATATAGATTGAATCATTGAAACTTTGATTTTTGTGATTTAGATGAAGAAGGATGGCAAGATCAATTTTAAGCTCTTGGGCAAAATGATGCCGGCAGCATACAGGCATATTGGACAAGCAATGCTCGACGAATGTCGTGATATAAGCAAGTATCAACATTTATCGAGGCAAAAACGTTGATATTAATGTGATGCAAATCATATATATATAATTATTGTATAATATACTACGTATATTATTCAATATTATATACTTCAATATATAATATTCTTCGTTAATAAAACTGCATTAAATAATAATCATCTAAATAATTGCATTAAATAATAATGCGTCTTCATTACTTGAGTGATTAAAATTAATGTCTTACATAATCATTTTTGTGATTTTTAGCTGCTAGTGACAAGTGTACCTTAGCTCTCAACTTCAACCAATGCATGTTCAAGGCGAATCCTGTGGTACGTAAAAAAATACGAGATGAATATATTCTGCATGGATAAAATATAAATATATAGTATACAATAATTTCTACTGCAATGTGCTATATCTCACTGTGCACTTCTTTTCAGGCGTACTTTGTCATCTAAATATTGATAATGTAAATAGGAGTAAGAGCCCAGAGTATATATTATCCGTGTAAGTTTAAAATCATCTAAATATTGATAATGTAAATAGGAGTAAGAGCCCAGAGTATATATTATCCGCGTAAGTTTAACAAAAAATAAAGTACTGAAAAATCATTCGTCCTCTATTCCTCGTTCTTACATTAATTTGTAAGATAAAGTAAAACGCTTGCTTAAAAGATTAAGCATCGAATAAAAATTATTCGTTCTATTAAAGTAAGAATTAAAGTAAGAACGTTTAATAACAATTTCATAGATATTGTACAATAGTAATCTTTGTATATACATATATTTTATATTACCTAACGATTTTTACGTATCTCCGACGATGTGATTATCTTCGTGGATAATGCTTGCATTTTAATGTCTTAAAATATTATTTTTTATCTTTGATCATGTAACATCGTCGTTTTAATCTGTCTACGTATATAAATACTAGTAGTTCTAAATACATCAAATATCGAAATAATCTTTTTTCCACGATGCGCGCACACACACAATCGTCGTGACAAATATTACCGACAAACAAACTTCTGATAGTCAGACAGGTGTATAAAACATGAATGAGATATAGGATCTTTATACCTTCGATAATTCCCTTTTTTGAGACCACCAAAAATGACTCAATATCCGAAAGGTGACGGAGCTGATGATGGAGCCAATATGACTTATGTCTTTCGCGGCTTCGCCTTCCTCTTGTTAATATTCATTATTTGCTCGACTATGATATCGTCCGCTCTGGGATCGATGGGAATAGCTTGAACGGGTGTTCTGGAGCTCGGCACAGGCTTAGAACGTCTCTCGAGCAGCGCGTTCAACCACGTCCACAGTTTCTCGCGATTCACGAACGCCAATCCGACCATCATAATGAACGGCAGTGCAATCACCGATGTCTGATTCATGTCGCTTTGATCGACCTTCCGCTCCGCGTTGAACGTCAGCTTGACGTACTTGAACGACGAGTTCGCCTCAAAGTAGACCGGAATGGTTCGATACTTGTGCACGGCTTGCGATAGCGACGACTCCAGTTGCACAAAGTATTTTCTGCCGTCAGCTTGCAACGGCGGGAAGTGCACCAGGAAACCGGCGTTGTAATTACCGGTGTTCTTACTAACGGATTGTTGCACGTCCAGTTTCGAGATGTGCACCGGCGAATCCGGAGCGTCCTCCCGACACAGCTTTATCTTAATCGTGCGATAGTGTTCCGGCTGGGTGGACGTGAGGTGCACCGAGACGTCCGTACGCGAGATCGGATGGAAGGCGATCAGTCGTAGGCCGCGAATGTCCTCCTCCATCGGCTGCACCAGCTGAGAAGTTGGACTCGTACGCTGTATATGGGCATTACTTTCTACGTTCGGCTTCAAACGGAAGACGTAGGCGCACTATAAAATTATTACGTAAATTATTATGCAATATTCATGAAATAATTGAAGACATCCATTATATAAATGTAAATAATTATTCACCGTGGGCTGGAGACCGCGGATTCTGAAGTTGCCGTTCTCCTCGGTCGTGGCCTCCTCTTGGAGATTGGAACAGTTTCCTTGACCCTGAACCTCGACTAACAGACCGACTTCCGGCTCTCCGTTCAAGGACGTTACGGAGCCGTAAGCGCTATACGCGACTCGATTACCGAAAAGGTTGACTTTAACGGTCGCTCCCTCCACGACGTTGATCATCTTCGATGGCGGATCGAAGCGATACTCCTTCATCATGGGCCGAAGATAGTACTCGCCCGGAGATAGTGAATTAAATATGAACTTTCCGTCCTCGCCGGTTATACTGTTCTTGCGATAACTTTGACCACCAGACAAAGAAAGGAGCACACCCTGTGAAAAAGTATGGCGTTAGTTATATTTTTTTTCTATTATTTTGACAGTCTTCGAAAATACCTGCAACGAAGAGCTGTCAGCATGGTCAGAAACTTGCACGATAATCTCGGCCAATTTGTGCGCTAGAAAGACTCCCTTAGCATCGGGTCCAGTGATCACAAAACCCTCCTTCTCAGCTGTAACACTAATGGCAAGCAATTATTATACAATTTATTGATAATAATAATAGAAAAATAAAATTACTCTCTTGACATATACCTATATTCAATTTTTCCATCCAAAGGGCCAACGCTGTAAGTACCATCCTTCTGTGTAACTAATGTCTGAATCGGAGACTCCTTGTCTTTTCCAAATATTTGAATTGTTACACCTTCCAATGGAGGAGATATTTTTCCGGCTATAATCTGAATAATATTTTAATATTTTTAACTATATGATATATATATATATCATAGTAAATAAACAATATATATATATGTATATATACAATACAATATATATATATATATATAATAATAATAATAATAATAAAAAATATATATATATCATAGTATATACATATATATATATATAGTTATTTTCTTACCTTTCCTAAATCACCGACGAAACTTGCAATGTCATTATGACAATCATTCACGCCAAAGATTTTTAAGGACGGTGGATTGAATAGCAAAATGTCAGATAGTGGAGTAATAGTATACATGTTTTCCGTTTTCGCCTTAAACTCAAATTCGTATTTGTATTCGTTGTCTTTTCTTATTGGTTTCAGTGGACCAATCCTAACCAAAAATAAATTAATGTAATAAAGATATATGCGTTCTGTCCAAAATCAAATAAATGCGACGCTAATGTTACTCAAGAATAATTAAGTAGAAAAAGATATCTGAAGAGGAAGACGACTTATTGAGACAAATGCTGGCCTACTTACGTGACGCTGTCGCTTGCGTCTTCGATTTTTACTTTGAGATTATTCTGCGCGGTCGTGCATATAATATTGCCTCTGTGAGTATGCTCGGTGGAATGCAGCAAGATCGGGGAAAGATTGCTCGTGTCCCAAATGTAGGAAGATTTCTCGTATACGTGACAACCTTTTGGAACAAAAGTGTACGCACCAGATTTAGGCACGCAGTGCCTCGTACTGCCTTTGCTCAAGGGTAGAGTGATCAGTTTCGTGTTATTTGGTTCGAAGTATTCCACGGCGGTGTCGTGAGAAGATATGAAAGTGATGGAGAAGCCGGTTTGCTTGAACGCCGGCACTTCCGCCCGTTCCGACGTTATCGAGATTCTGTAACTGGGATTCTCCCAGCAAAACACGTCGTTGTCGATCAAGATTTCATAGTGGCCGGGTAACACGTCCGTGAACTGATATTGACCATCTGCGTATTGAAAAACGACTTTACAGACGAGAGGGGTAGCGTCATATCAAAATAAAAAGATATTACTGCAATAACAAATATGTACAATATCAGTTGCTTAAAACGACAAGCTAACTGCCAAGTTTATTACGAAGCAAGTTCGATTTATAAAATCGAACAGATTATTTCTATTTTACAAAAAAAAAAAACCATATTTGTTATTGCAGCTCGAATTATATTACACCGTTGAAAAAAATTATACGCTAATTAGAGAGGATTTTCGGCTTACCTTTAGCTTGCATCGTCTTTATCGTAACTCCATCGAGTATTTTTAATGTGACAGAAGCTTGACTGCAATCTGTCCGTGGCAAACAATTTACCGTTCCTGTTAATGTGGCCTTCAATTGCAAAAAATTGACATCGGTAATTGATTGAGATGTCACATCAATCATTTGTTGCAGCGGATAGAATCTGGAAAAAGATAATGAAAACTTTTCGTATTATAATTTTATAAACACACTTGTTATATCCTGATTTATTTTTACTCACTGCAAGCCCTTAGTCTTCTCTTCCGTGCTCACAATTACGCTCAGCTGATACTTATCCGGCGCAAGATACACAGAGTACTCTCCCGTTTTCTCGTCGGTGTTGAGCTCTTTGTAGAACGTAGCGGCCGTGTTCTGAACGGACAGTTTCCGAAAGTGCAAAGTCCCCTTCGCGGAGAGGGTTACTTTTCCCGAAACTTTATACGCCGAGGGTACAAACACCGGAAGCTCGGGCGAGGTCGGCGAGATTTTAACCGTCTTCTCGCTAAACTGTACATTTGCTGGAAGGAATAATTTGTCGATATAATTTCAATGAGTCATCTTGCTTAAAAAAAGTTCAGGTGAGAGAAATTTTACGTACCAGACTCCGCTCTGAGTGTATACTGGCCAGCTTTCATATTGTCCAATACATACTTTCCATTTTTATCCGTGACTGCGATCTCTTTTTGCGACAAGAATATCTTCGCTCCGGGCAAAGGATCGCCATTCGTGGAGCTACGAACGAGGCCGCCGACCGTGAAGCCGGTTACCTTAAAATCTTGAGCGAGGATCACGCTGTTGTGGCCAACCTTGAAGGACAATTCCGGCGGTTGAACGTCGAATTTCGTTTGGGCGCCGGCGTAGTGCGGTACAAGCTTGTAATCGCCAGGCGACAAACTGGGAAATATAAATCTACCGCTGTTGTCCGAAGTCACGTGACAAAGCGATTTCTCGGATTCGAAATCCTTAGCTATCGGCTTAGTCTCACACTTCTCCGCGAAACCGTTCTATGGGAAAGAAAAGGGAAAAAATTAATCATTCATATAATTCTTATTAATGAAACATACCTTAGAAATTTTTTTAAAATTTAAACTGCTAAATATTGAAATAATGATAATAAAGAAAATAAGAGAAATCTTACGCCAGAGAGGATGAAGGATACACCAGCGACTGGGTCATTTTCACTGCTGACTTTGCCACTCACATCGTATCCAGATATCACCAGGCTACCGTCCGCGAGTTCTGTGTTTCCCTCTTGTACAATCACTTCAACTTTACTTTTCTTTAATATCCAGCTAATAAAAATAATCGATTATATTCTCAGTTTGTAGGTATCTTTTAGAATAAATTTATCATTCATTATACACTTACATGGAATGAGATGCAACGAGCATGTACTTTCCAGGTTGAATGGGAGTAAAGTAAAATATGCCACCTTCCGCTGTTACTGTCGATTTAATAGGAACATGTTTATCGCTGTCTGCGTATAAGGAGATGGTAACACCCTTAGGACCAGAGTTAGTACCTAAACTAATTACCTAAAATATATGAAACAATCCATATTAATTGAAGACTTTGAATAACTTCTTCATATTTAATTTTTGATAGATTATCTTATCATCAAATATAGAAGTCAAATAAGAATTATTCTTAAATTATTTATATCAAAAGATTAACATAATATTTGTTTTTCAGATATCTCTTCTTATGTTAATAACAGAAAGAGAAAAGTAGTATTAATATTAAAAGTAGTATTTAAGTAATACTTACACGTCCTGTAATACCAAATCCTTTAAATGTAAAGTTAATATCTTTTCCTTGACTGCAGTCATCTGTAACACCGTCTACATTCAACGTCACTTCCGTAGGATCAAAACTCCAGCCTCTAGGAGGATCTACCTAATGTATTAAAAGATAGACAATATTTGAAAAATCTTTTATAGTATTTTATAAATTCTAGACAATATTAATCAATTTAAGATAACAATATTGTATTCTCTCCGCAATATTACAATCCGTCTCTCTTATATTCAGGATAGAAGAAATTTTTAATAATATCATTGTATTGAGAGACAAATTTACACTATAATAATGATACTCCTCTCTCTCTCTCACTAATGATAAATAAATTTTTATAGTACATTATAATATATATTATATATATATATATATATATATATATATATAATGTATTATAATGTATAATTATAATTCGGTATATGTATGTGTCACAACTATCGAGTCGAAAATGTCTAGTCAATGATGTTGTGCAACGGATGATGGTGCATCTTTCCAGCTTACCCTCAACGTGTATTCACCCTTATCGTACAGGGGTAGAAAGTAATAGCCGCTATTGGGCGCGCATTCGGTCTGATCCTTCAGACTGCCAGCCTTCGTGTACCTGATGACGAGTTTATCTCATGAATCGGTGATCCCCAACCGGTCGTACCGGGATAACCTCTTAAACGAGGACGAGCATGAATACTCACAGTCTCACGTGCACCTTCGTAAAGTCGATGTCGGCGTGGCTCTTTAGAAAACCGCCGCATCCTAGAATATCCTGGGCGACAGATAACGTCGCGGAATAAGCGAGGAGGAAAATTAAATTTCGCCAATTCGAAATCATGCCAATCAGCTGTTGCCGCATCGTTCGAATCGAGCCGTCTGCTTTAACGAGATCAAAGGACAGACGTCGAAGACTCCATCTGTCAGATCCGAACTCGTGCGGTTATCGCGGGGCGATTTCTGTAATAATCTAATTAGTGATTCGAGTCATCGCGAACAATAATAACGTAATAATTTGTAACTTATCCAACGAGACACACGAGACACGGCGATAGTATTCGAGGTTGCAACGCGCATGTGTAATTCTTCTAGAACAGGAACAGTCCAGCTGACTTCTTTTAGGTGTTCTCTTTTACGGAAGCTCGATTCGTCTTATCGAGCGAGATGAAATTATTGTCCGCGAATGTACATGTTTATCTGTCAATGTTTTGTAATATTTAAATATCTCGTTCGATATTTCAAATGTATCTTGTAACAAATAATACACAGTTTTACAGATTCTGAAAACTGTGACGCCTAGAAATCTCCTCTTCGTAAGGTTACGGAACTCTTTGTTTACCTTAATCTTGCTAAAATCGAATAATCGCACAAGCAACGTGATGTTTCATAGGAACTGATATTCTAATTTAACCAAAAATCTTTATGCCTGTAAGTAAAAAAAAAAAACCAATCTCAAAAAAATATATATATTCAATTCTAAAATAATTAATTGACTGGCTTAATTGTTTTACGATTTTAGAGCAGACATTCTACGGTCATAATGGTGAAAATAGCGCTGCAGATCACGTGCAGACTCGACAACATCGAGGAACTGAGGCCCTCGGAATCCGAATTCAGATGGTGCCTGAAGTTCACTTGTTGCAACTGCGGTGAGACGTCAGACAAGTGGAACTACGTCTGCTCGGACGACCTGGTACGTCCGACGATCCGTGGAAGCGGCGTCAATCACTTCGTGAGCAAGTGCAAGCTCTGCTCGCGGGAGAACTCCATGACGATAATAGAGGACTCCGTCGAGTCCTTCACCGAGAACGATCAGGGAGAGTTCAAGACGATTGTCGTATTCGACTGTCGGGGAATAGAACCCTCCGACTTCTCCGCGAGAGAGGGATGGGTGGCCAAAGCCACGGGTGGTAAGGAGTTCGACGAGATAGACCTGAGCGAAGGTGAATGGGAGGATTACTGCGACAAGATTATGCAACCTGTTGGAATATACGAGATCAAGCATAAGTTTGAGAGAATTAAGTAGATACGCTTAATGGGTTTTGAATATATCTATACAGCAGATACGCATTTCAATTGCCTAAATTTTCCAAGAATTGCTTTCTCGTCACTCAATGAAATAGAGCGACGTATCTATTGAGTGTAAATATGTAAAAATACATATTAAGATTACGATTTTCACGCTTCTTTAGTATTTATTATGCGTATATAATTAAAATTATATATAATGTTGTATAATGTATAAAATATATTAATATAAAATTATAATCTCGTTGGATTTCATTGGATTGTGTTAATCTTTGGGCTATGTAGAGTTCGTATTTGCGATTTCCATCAATAAGGCCTCTTTGTGTGTATCTGCGCCTGTAATTAATAAATCGATGTCAGAAAAATAATTTAAATCAAACTTCATCAATCATATAATGGATAATAATTTTGTTATACCGATTCTATAGAAAATTGTATCCTGTTCATGCCTCTGTATATAAATTTAAGCATATCACTAAATGTGCACATTTATTTGAAATAGACGCAAGTTATTTAACATGCATATGTAAACGAACATAGCTTGCGATATATGTTGTAGGAATTACTGCTTTTTCTTTCTTTTTTTAGTAAAGAATATTATAGTTTTTTTTATAACTTGAAATATTTTTCCTTTTTATACAGATAGTGCGTACTACTGGGTGACAATATCTTATAAAGAAAATACCTTTCATTCTCTCCTTTATCGAGGTAAAGAGTAAAAGCAGAACCAATCCAACGACATAATATAATTTATTCATAATCATATAAAAAAAAACCATTTTATTTCATAAATGGCTTAGTACACAAGAGATGTTGTTTGCCAACAATAATTCCACTTTTCCTCCAAGCACGTTCTTAATATGATTGCATATTACATATTACCCTGCGTAATTAATCGAATGATCAGTGTGTGTCACTTTGCAGCAGGGGCACAATATTCGGAACCGTGCGGATTTTTACCGATTTTCACAGATCGATCCAGACAATAAACTGCCTCTTCCAGCGTCAAACGCAAACTGCATTCTTGGAATGTCGATGCGAAACCGCATGAAACTCATCGAACTTATGACAACGCGGTATATTAATTCGTCTTACGATTATAAAAGTAAAGCATTACTTGGTTTAAAAATTATGTTTTCTCTTTATATACAGTTTCTTTTTTTTTTCACGTATAAAACTCTCGAACAACTTTCCCCACTTAACGATAGTTAAGCCTATCGCGTTAAGACTTTCGTTCGAAGTAACTCCCGCGATCCCGTCTTCACAATAAGCTATATAAAAACGAAAAATCACGATCTTCGAATGGAAATCATCGAGACGTACGTAGGAAAATGAATTACAAATCGCGATTCAGAAGAAATTGGGGGGAAAAATAATGTTTGTGTGTGTGTGACTTCGTTTACTCGATTGCCTAATGCACTAATGCTACTGCCACTATACTTGTCTAATGCTTTCATCATTTACTACGCTTCCTAATATCTAACACAAATAAATATATCGCGCGCGCGTCTTACAATATCCGTCGTTTCTCGGAGAATCTTTAACATATAAATCACATGTATAAGTAACCACTAAAAATTTTTAATCTAACAATCGATAACACTATCAGTCTATTCTCACAAAAATATCACTATGACCGAAAATATCGACGATGTAACCAGAGTCTAAAATTCCGAAATCACAATTCAACGAAATTCAACGAATAAATAAAAACAAACTTTTAAAACATTGCATTAAAATAAATATATTCTTTGCTTTGTTTAAAACTAGAGATTAATTGTTTGAGTCGCTTAAAAATATAAAATCTTTAAAAAAGAAAAAGAAAACAATATACAGATACATAAATTTGTTGCGAATGCTGGAATGCTGAAATATTTGACTCTGGCTCATATGGAAGATTTGTAATCCGCTTGACGTAACTCGAACAATTATCCTACTAGCAAATCCGGGTCCTAAAAACGCTTTAACCGTGATCCTCTAATATTACGAATATTCATCGCTGCGTGCTTTTTTTTGATCGGTTAAACGATTCTAATCTACTATCTAGCTAAGCTATCGTCTTTGGTATACTAATCTGAGGGATGCTTACTCTATTCGGAGACAAATGCGTATGATCATTCACTGGAGAAAATCTCGCTTCCGGGGATACGAATATCGCATAGAAATAGGAACATTATGAGTAATATGTGTAAGATAATTAGTTATGATGTCTCTTTTGCGATGAGAAACGATTATCTTCGTTCTCTTGTGTGAAAAATAAGTGATGTTTACAGTTGAAGAATTGGACACAATCATGAAGGAGGAGAGCATAGTATAGCTTCTTGCTATATATACGTATATCACTGATATAATATATACGATGGAAAACCCTCCCCTTAAGATTGCTTCTTGCATAATTATGTCCAATTAAGTTCAAAGCGGAAGGGATGCATACGTCATATACTCTGCGACAGATTAAGTTGAAAGAAACGAGAGCGTCGCGAAAAGGAAGCCTTGATTCACACATTTTGACCTGGAACATGTTGAATTTTAGTCTTCTATTATGATTTCTTTTATCGTTTCATATGTTCATCGCTTTTCCTGGCTTGTTTATTTTATTTAATTAACCATTTGAGCCTCCATTTTTTATATTTTTATGAAATATTGATAAAAATTAGTCATATCCATCCAGATGATTAGATGCGTATTTTACTTAACGAGCCTACATATGAGGAATTTATGTGTCTCGATGAGGCTCAAACAGTCAACTAAACAAGTCAGTATCGCTATGTCAGTCAGCGCTATCCTTTCCCGACTGCGCGCTTCGATCAGGATTGGGCCATATTCATTGGGCATGTATCGTGTATTTAATTTATGTTTTCCCCTAATGTCTAAATGGATTATATAAGTTTTAAATTGTGCCTATCCGCTACTAGTGTTTCAGCTAAATCCGTGATTCTCTAAATTGGTTAGATGGATATACGCTAAATATCTATGCGCTTCTTTTGATACTGGTATATTATTCGTTCGCACGACTTACTTTTGACGTTTCTTTTTTTTTACGATTTTTCACTATGTTTCTTTGTTCTTCTTAAAACATATCAAAGACAGACACCCGTGAATAGGCCCGTTAGATGTTAAATAGTGTAAGCTCAATCCTAGAACGCTAATGGGGACTGTCAGGGCCTAGTGCAGTTTCGAACTAGTACGTGCTATTCCTTTTTTCTTTTCCTTTTATAGCTATTGCAAATTTCGTAATAACATACTAATGATCGATATAATGTTACACTTCGCATTATTTATTTTAAAAAATGTCAATTATAGTAATATTAATATGTAGTAGTAATAATATTAATTACTATTATATGATTATTTAGTAATATATTTAATTATCAATAAAATTCCACATTAGCGTTTCAGGACAAATCTAATGTACTTGACGATCCGTAAAAATTTCTCATTTTAGAAAATTTCGGAGCGAGCATACTACGACGATAGATCGAACGATGAGAGTCGAGCTAGCGAGAGCTAATCTAAAGCGGCAACCGAAAGTCGGCCTATCTGCACGAAGTTGCAAACTAAAAGACGAAAGGAAAGTTCGTGAGAAATGTTAATTGCTGTGTGAAACGAACAACAAAGTGGAACAATGCCCAGCGAGGATACACGACATTCTCAATTTCGATTCATTCTTTCTTTTTTCCTTTCTCTCTCTCTCTCTTTCTCACACATACACATCATGTAGACGGACAGAAAAATAGA
This sequence comes from Lasius platythorax, assembly GCA_963971435.1. Classification (NCBI taxonomy): domain Eukaryota; kingdom Metazoa; phylum Arthropoda; class Insecta; order Hymenoptera; family Formicidae; genus Lasius; species Lasius platythorax. The sequence continues at coordinate 5,826,200 of OZ020540.1, read as the reverse complement.
GATTTAATGTGCGCACCCGCACTCAGCCGACCACGGGGTATCGTCGAGCCCGAGGAGGATCGCTTGTCATTGTAATAATTCGGTATTCGGCGCGCATGGAGAAAACGCCGTATTTGATCAATAACTCCTCGCAGCGCGCGCGGCGACTCGACCAATCGCGGATTCGCCGCCAAAGACAGGACTCGTAACTTCGATCCTGTCCGGTGTTCCATCTTTTTCCTCGAGCGAGGAGTAAAGCGAAAAGTCGTAAATTCCTCAGTCATGATCGCGCGGCATGATAGACCGGAAACGAATCGGCCGGTTAGCTTCTTCAGGGCAGCTCGTCGGTCAACAGGCTCGTCGGCTCCAGACAAGTTTGCTTCAGGGTGGCTGATTGGTCCTCGAGACTGCGCTTCAGACCTTCTATAGTCTGCATCAGCATCTGCCGTCGTAGCTGAGACAGCTGATGCTGGAAGAATTGCGTATCCTGGACGTTGTTCGCGTTCGCCTCGGCCGCCAGTCGTTCCTGTCGCAATTGCGCCATCTTCTCCTTCAGAGATCTTCTTGAGTCATCTATGCGTGCACAAAAATTATTTCATAAATAATATTCATAGAAGAATAGCTTCCAGCTATGGTAGGTCAATTAAATTTATATACTCTGTTTAGCTCAAAATGAGACCCTCAACGCATAATTTTAAAAGTTGAAGTAGAAAAATATTATAATAAATCACGGATCTTAATCAACTTCGTCTTTTTGAAATAAAATGAGAGAAGATAAAATTGGAGATAGTTCATCTGATTCTAATGGACAATGAAACGCAATGCTTCTATTAATTACTGTTTCGTTGCGAATCAAATCAAATTGAATGAATTACATGTTAAAATATCTGATATATCTATCATCGAATAATACATAAAAATATTAATTAATATCATAACAAAAGAAGGAAGTGTTTCTTCGAGAGATATAAGAGAAACATTCACCAGTATCATCGGTCGCTGTATCGCCGTCAGAGTTTCTCAGCATAATATGTTCGCCCAGTGTCTTTTGTATTCTGCCATATGTTGCGCTTCCGGCATACACCTTCCTTTTCACCGGTTCGCTTTGCGGACAATAAGAAGAACCTTCTTTAATGGGGCCCATGTCAATTGACCTGCAAGGCATTTCTCTGTTACAAATAATCGATGTGTGATCAATATACGTGTAATCAATATACTTCAGTATCTCAAATTATTTATTTTTATTTTTATAAAACATAAATTAATAACAATTTCACGATAAAGTAAGGAAGAAAGCAATCTTTTCAGACAAATTTCTTCTAAAACTAATGAGTAGCTTTTAATTTAAAAAAGAAATATGTCCACTTTTCCAATTTTAAACTACAGTCTGGAAATTATTCGAGATTTCATCCAAATAGTTACAAATAGTTACCTGAAGGTCATCAACGGAGCCCTTCGTCTCACGTCACACTTCTCCTCGGAATCCGACGAGCTGGACGTTACACCCTCCTCCTTCGTCGATTCTCTCGCGGCGCGAAACTCCTTTCTACCTCCAACGAGAGAGGAGCTCATCGCGTTCACGTGCGTCTTATTCCCATGAGAGTTCCTCATGTCCACTGCATCCAGCCTCGGTCCGCCGTTGCAGTTCAAAGCTACCCGAGGCGATCTGTTGCCGCATTCCTTGGGTTCTGGATCACCGCCATTGCGCGCCCGATGCATCTGGTGATGCATCAGGCTTCTGCTCGGCGAGCTCTGGGGCGTCGTTCTGCGCAGCATCGCCGGCGAATCCGGACATTTGGACAGTTCGTGTTGCCGGAAGGCGGGCGGGGAAGGCTCCTTCGGTGCGAAAGTCCCGACCGGCGAGTTTCTCTCCATGAATCGATGGATCGGCGAACACGGCTGAGCGAATTGCCGCTTCGGACTGGTGTGCTCCAGATCCCGAATGCTACCGCTTTGTAGCTCCGGCTGGGAATTGCGGCTCTTGGATAGCGCCAACTCGATGTTCAGCTCCGTGTTCTTGATAAGCTCGACGCGCTTGTTCGCGAGGCCGTTGTGCAGTTTGCGCGACGGCGACGGTATGCACAGCGACGACGGGTTCTGATGCTTCTGCATGCTCACGAGGATGTTCTCGGCCTCCAAGATGAGTTCACGATACTTGCGATCGGCCTCTTTATCCGCCTCGATCAGCGCGATCTCCGACGCGAATGTAGTCATGTATGTGTTGCCGGCCACATGGCGCCGTACTATGTTGCCGTTTACGTAGCTCACCTTGAAGAGAAACAAGATAATGTAATCTAAGACCTTAAATAAGGCATCATTTCAGGAGTTTAAAATTGGAAACAAAACAGAAAAATCTAATAAATTAAGATTTCTTAGTTAAAAATAAACGAGAATATATATATATATATATATATATATATATATGTGACACGAATTGAATTTGGATCTTACTGAATTCGATCGCCTCTTCACGATCTCGTTCTCGATCACAGAGGGTCTGACGACCGACGAATTGTCGTTCAGTCTCATCGGCGAGAGATTCTTGTTGACGTCGTGCTTCCTGCGTCGCAGGCACATCGGCGTTCCACCCACGCTTCTACTGCCCTGATTGAATCCCGAGTTCTTCAATAGCATCCTCTCCACCAACACGCGATTCAGATTCGCCGTCTCGTCGTCGCATCGGTCCAGAGCGGGCTTGCGACGCTGCGATATCCTCTTCTTGCGTTTCTCGCTCTGCTTATCGTCCGTCTTCTTGTGTCGCGCGCTCTGTCTCTTCGCGCTGGCTCTCGCATTCGCGTTTCTGACAATGTAACAGAGATAAATGATGTAATCTAAGTATCGTACGGCAGATGGAAAACGACAAGAAAAAAGAAATTGATTAATTTTATTTTATTTTATATTATTTCTTTCTTAATCCATGCCTTGCGGCTTTGAATGGCTTCCAGTTTATACATCTGTAATTTGAATATAAGTGTGAATAAGTGTTACTAAGTGTAAAGTTAGAGTTACAAATCAAATCAAATAAACTTTGAAGCTTATCATTCAAAAATTAAAATTAAAATTAAAAATGAAAATGAATGGATGAAAATGAAATAAAATGAAGTAAAAGTGAAGTGACGTTGCAATTGAAATGGAAATTGAAAATTGAAAACTGAAATTAAAGTTACACTAAACCGAATTTTATTTAATTTAATTTGAATTTAAACTAACTAAACGAAACGGAACTAAACTAAACTAAACGCGTTAATCAAGTTACCTACTTTAAGAAAGATAGATCTTATTAATTTGGGAGGAAACTTTCAAGGAGCTCACCTCTGAGAACCGATCTCGTCCTTGTTCCTGCGCTTGAGAATGGACTCGCGGAGTCTGGTGCCGCGCCTGTTGAGTTCGCTCGTGAAGGCGAAGTAGGTACAGTGACCGGTATTGGGAAAATGGCCGGCACCACCGCACTCCAGGTTGTCCAGGTCGAGAAACGAGCCGTTGTCGATGTAATCGAGCTCGTCGTTCTCGAACGGATCGTTCTCGTCGCCGCCGTCCTGGCCGGTATCGATGTCCGACAGCGAGTCGATGTAATCCTCGCAGTCGGTCGGATCGCTGTCCGACAGGATGTCCGTTTCCTTCTCGTACACGTAGCTCTCGTCGAACTTGCCCATCATCTCGTTCAGGGTGATGTCGTCCTCGGACGAGCGCGCGCTACGCGTCACCGAAGATGCCGAGGAGCTGCTGCTGCTGGCTCGTCGTTGCAAGGATAGAGGGATCTTGGGTCGAAGGTCCATGCTCGATGTAATCCTCCAGTTTTGATTGATCCTGAGCGCGAGACACATCGTAAGACTCTCATTGTATTCGAATTGTAGACTACTTTTTTTGGGGACATGTAAATGTTGAAATATATAGATTGAATTCGAGTACATTAATTAAATTAATTAAATTCTAGTAAAAGAGAAGAAAAAAAATAGTTATGTACATAAAAAAAATGAATTGATTTCATTTCGACTCTTATCTTTGTTCGCTTCATGTTTGATTTGCGAATGTGTCAATCTAGTTTAGTTTTTTATTTATAAATCTTAGTTAAATGCGCCCGAGTGTGTAAAGTCATCTATAAAAGAGATAAAGTTTGAAAGTTGACATTTTAATGACTTACAATTTTATCCTGTGTTTATCATACACATGAAAACAATGTTATTGAGATACGCGCGCTCGGTGTATTAAAGTAAATGAACAGATCATAATCAATGCAGTGATATGTATGCGCCGATAATTCATGCAATCGCGCGATATTTATTTCCATACAGAATGTGTAATGATACGCGTAATGCGATTTTAAGCGAGTGTGTAAGTTGTAAATGTACAATTATAATAAAATACACGCGCAATTTGCTGATAGTAATAATCGTATTGCGAAAGAGGAATTATCGATCGATGACATCACGCGTAATCCTAGGTTAATTGTGAATTAAAAATTAAATTTGGCGTATGTGCGTGTGCATATGTTTGAAAGAGAGAATCAGCTTGCTGTACGAATCCACTCTCTATCCTCGCGATTGCGCGCTGGATCGGTGAATAAGGTGGTTTCATGATTTTTTTTTTTTTTCCATGTCTCGCAAACTTTTCTAATCGCTAACTTTTCCTTCAAGTACATCGCCCTTGCTTCGATCGGAAAACTAGAAAAGCCAATGGATTTGGGAAAAGAAAGACGATCTACGAAATGGCTTTCCATCAACCAGCAACTTGTACAATTACAAGTTTCTCCTATGAAAAATCGGATTAATTCCGAGGCCAATGATACAGTTATAGAAACGCATCAAATTTTTATTTTCTTCACGTGTTTTATCTTTCTTATTTAATCATATTTCATTTTTGCGCTTCTATTTCTAAGGAAATAGAACAGATCATCTCATCCGAATATCTAATTAATTGTCGCAATAATTATTTTCCAATTTAATCGATATCCATCATCCTAGTTACATCTTTTTCAGAAACAGATAGTTACGCTGATTTTACGTCATTTTCTATATTAAAAAAAAAAAAAAAAACACTTACGGGCTTCGACCTGCGCTGAGGCTTTCCTGACGATGCTCCCTCCTGCCCTGAGACTCCCTGCCGTTGTTCAGGTTCAGGTTGACGTCGCTGGCGCTGCCGGAAGACTCCGTCAGCTTCAAACCGGAGCTGCTGCTGCTCTCGTCCCGGGCGTGTCGCGACTTCAGGCCGTTCGTGCTGGAGCCAGACGAGTTGGCCGACAGCCAGGGGTTCGTCCGGATGCGGGAACGTTCGCGGGGCGATTGCACCGGCGGCGAGACCAACGGCGGCGGTATCGACGAAGGTACGGGCAGGTTGTTTCTCGACGAGTCCGCCGAATAGGACTCCGTTCTACGATGCGAGCTCACTTGCTGCCTCGGTTGCTGCTGCGCCTGCTGTTGCTGCCTCGGACTATGATTCGTTTCCGTGTTCTGTCGATTCGACACGCGAGTAGAAATTTAGAAGGAGCTTAGATAGGATGTAGGGAGAAAAACTTTCGCATTTCATCAGGCTTTTATGATTGGTTTCGTCGATCATGATCGTGGATGATCTAACTTTTTATCTGTGACAACTAGCGTTACGATGTGAAAGGGGAAGATAGAGAGACGAAAGATAGATTTTTAAAATAATTGTGTTTCACTTATATTAGTGAAATCGTTTGTCATTTCTTTTTAATGAGATAATGGATGTTTATGGGGGTCGTTAGTGAAAATAGTGATTGGTTTAAAAAAAAATATATTACGGGAATCGATAGTATTATTATTGACGCGAGAAAAAAAAAACATCTGATTCGTTTAATTTAGATTGCATTTCGAATTAAAAGAGATACCGAAAGGAGCGAGTTTAGTAAACCTTTCTCCGCTAAAGTATGTTATACGAATCTTCACTTGAATTCTCGTCATTCTTCGTGAAAAAGTGTTCGAAAATTCATTCATGCAAACCTCTGTTTAGAGCCGCGCCTTTATATTTGTCACCCTGTTCGCGTGTTCTCGCCTTCACCGTCAATCTAGATCGCAAACTCGATCGTTTCTCTCTTCTTTGTGCCGAAACGAGGGGTTGCCGACACACAGTGTGCAACGCGCAATCGATCACAGCCTTGAGAGGAGGAAGGATTCATTTTTCATCCCCGCCGACCATTAACTCCCGATATCCTGGCGCACGTTTCTGAACGACAATAATGCATCGCCCTTTCTCGAGTCGCGTGACTCGTCGACGAGAGAGCGAATCCTGAGAAAAAGGCAAGCGAGAACGACGAAGCAACGTTTCTAGAATTTCTCACCACTGTGCACTGTGTTCGCGGCCGCATCCTTCCGGAGGAGTACGACAATGCGGCTAATAAATATCTTTCCCTGACAAATTGCAGTACGTGCTCCATGAAGGAAGGTGGGTCATCTGTTGTTTGTTTCTCAGACAAGCTCGCGCCTCGCGTTAACCCTTCTGTTAATGAACGGGTACCCGAAGCAATTTTAAATATAAAAAAAAAATGTGTCGGAACTTTTCTCCGTCCGAAACAAAATACAAGGGATCTTTATATCCGGAAACCTCCTAAAATATATAACGGGAAAGAATGTTCGATGCTTAGCAGCTGGCTATAAAGAAATTGTCCAGGGTGTTTATTCAAATCTTGTAAAAAAATTCCCTGATCTTCCAAGTATTTTCGTTATTAAAATGGAAAGGTGAAAAATTATGCATTGACAGAAGGGTTAAATTCACCGAAAGGAATTCATAAGCCTTGTTGTTGCTGTCTACCTCTCTCGCACTTAGTAGGTACCGCGACGATAAACGCTATTCCAAAATGTATACTTCCTGCTCGGCGAAAGAGGCCGGATGTCGTTGAACTCGCGGCTTCAAAGACTCCGTCAGCGAACAAACGCACCCTCGGAGACCTCGCGCGCGGGGGATGTATTTGAGCGAAACGACGGTAATCTCGCGCGACGAACTCGAGAAGCGCATTTACTTTCAACCTATAAACTATTTGAGGGAGGCTGAAAGGAAACGCGCAGCGTTTGACGGAGAAGGGCACATCTTGTGTGAATACGTTATATCAAGGCATCTCGAAACTTGGCGATAGTGCTTTTATAATCAAGACCTGAATTAAAATTTTACCAAGTAAAATCGTCGTGTAATAAGAAGCCAATTTCTTCTAATTTTCTTAAATTTTTATAATTTAATTATTATAGTTTTTATAATTTTTTAAATAATTTTTTTATAATTCTCAGGAATAAAAAAATTTATAATATTCTAAGAGAATAGAGAAAATCATTGTAACCGTAAATATAACAAAGAAAAAATTATCCTCTTTCTAATGAGGAAAATGTAATAATAAGGATAAGTATAATTAATTTTTTCCAAGTTATATACATAAGTAGAAGAAAAGAGTCACAGCTAAATTTACATATTTAAATTAATTTGTAGATTAATATTTCTGATTGCCAAATGTTATCACTCAGTTATAACTCTATTGTCAACTCAGGTCTCTGTTATGTAACTCTGCAACTTATAGGCGATGCACTTACTTTGTGCGGCGTGCTCGTTCGTACTTCCGGCTGACCGTTGTCCCTGGTCATGTTCGTCGTGCTCGCGGATGACTGCTCCCTGTCTTCGACTCTTCCATTTCCCGATGCGCCCGGTGATAGATTCCTGGCGTCGCCCGGAAGCCTCTTCGCCCTGGCCTTGTTATTGTTGTTATTGTTATTGGTGGTGATGGCGGTGGCGGCGGCGGCGGCGGCGGCGGTGGTGTTCGCACCGCCGTTTCCGCTGCTCTGGAAGTAGTGGGTGCCAGTCCTGATGTTGATGTAGTATTCGGGGGGGAAACTGGTGCCGGGCGAGGTACCGTCGGTCGAATAACCGGTCGAGTACGCGCTCTCCGGCGAGGAGAGGCTCACGCTTCCGGCGGTCCCGCCGGAAGTGCCGGACGAGGTGGTCACGGTCGCCCCGTAGCCGCCCCCGTGCAACCGGATACCGTCCACGTTCTTCGTCGGTGAGTCTATCGGATGTACCTGGGAAGAAGATTAAGATTTCTCTGTGAATCGCGATTTTGATTTTTTTTTTGTCGATTTGTCGAATACAATTTTTTCAGTAAAAAATCCTTTAGTTCGTATACAAGTATCTATACATATATAGTACATAAGTATCTAATAAATACATGAAAAATGCCGATTACTTTTCTAAAATTATATTTTGCAGATAATAACATTGATCGCATATTTGTTATATCGACAAATTTTATATTGATTCATTATATGTAAGTTATTATTATTTATTATAAGTAATAAATATTGAGATTTCCCATAAAACTTGCCAATTATTTAAACTAAAGAAATTTAAGAAAATATTGACTCCAAAAATGTATGGATCCAAAAATAAATACAAATCTACATATGTTATATCTTGAAATAACAAAGTACTTTTATTAAAAAACATTTTTAATTAAAACTCTAAAAATATTTTTTGAATTCTTCAGAGTTTTTATTCTCTATATCACAGATATATTTATATTTATATCTTACAAATTTAAAACTAAAGTTACCAAATGTTAATAACTCGTGGAGAAAGTCTCGCGTATAATAATAATAATTCGGAAGATACGGCGGTGTACAATAAAGGGAGAATTTATGTATAACGCGAATTCATAAATTTTCAGTGCCTCCTCCTGTGTTAATGCACAGTTTCGATAAGGCAGCCATCCGCAGACTGCATAAAGCCCGAAGATACTGCAACGGATGGCGCGAGAACGAGGGCGACTCTGCCTGCCAGGGTGTGTCGAGCAAAGAATACTAAACTCTTTTTCCACCAGCCTTAACGATAAGCGTCGACGTGCCCTGGCCCCCCTCCTCCCCCTCCCCCTCCTCCCCCTCCCCCTCCTCCCCTTTCCTGGAAAGCGCCGACGTAAGGGTCTGTTAGCGGAGAAACGCGGACGGGCGTAACGAGCGAACGCTGGCAAGCAGTAGGAAAATAGGGGAAGCACTTCGCGAACTAGTTTGCCGATAATGACGACGAATCCGGCGCGAACGTGCGCCTTTCAAACATACTTGAGAATCTCGCAACGATCGCGACTGGAGCAATTAGTGCTAGTCTATCGACGTAAAACATGTTGTGCATCCCGTATAAATCTATAAAAATGTTGAAACGATGTAAAAGTTCAAGAATCTCTGAAAATTCCCAAAAATCGCCAGAAAATTAAAATTTCATTGATTTATATTCGAGTTTTATTGATTGCGAATTTGCAACGACTCTTTCAGGAAAGGTGTGCTTTTCGGTGTAAGAAAAATTTGAAAAAGTCTGTGTTGGATATAAACTATCATACCATATTATACGTAAAACAAGACGAAAAGCAATAATAAGGGAAGTGTGCCTAATATAGGATTCATTTTTGAAATCTCATATTTGAACAAGATTTTGTTTAAAAAATAAAAATTGAATAAGATTTTGCACGGACTTCTAACTGTAATAAATAAACAAAATATTTTCGATAATATAATCCATTTTTTTAAATAGAAATGTAAAAAATGGTAATTTCCGATATTGAACACACTATGTTTCTAATATCGTACACTTCATTCAACTTTTTAAAGGCTAGATTATAGAAAAAAAAACATTAGTTTTAATTCATCAAAATTGTTTATTAAAGTATCAATATATAAAAAAATTCCAAGTAAAAAAACCTTTTAGAAAAACGTCAGTCCCATAAAAATAGCACATAAATTTGGTAAATAATAATTCGAACACAAAATACAAATAAATTTCAAAATAATACAAAATTTAAAATCATGACAGATTAAATTTTAAACTAAAGTTACATATTATTAAATATCAATATCAGTAGGTATACGATATTAGGCAAGTATTCATGAAAAAAATATGGATGTCCGAAGAATACAAAAGTCTACAACTTAACTTTTATTAATAAAATTAAAAGACTATAAAACTTACAGACTGCATATATGTTAAGAAATACCTTCACGTATCTCTTTATTGAAAACACCTGTCTAATAATTTACACCGACAAACTAACTACTTCGTTCACTTCCACAACTAGACTAACGTTATACTGCACAAAGGAGAAGCAATTAAGACAGTTTCCAAGAGAATGCAGCATTTACCAGTAGATAAATACAAGTGTACGATATTAGGAAGGTGTGCGATATTGGGCTCATTGTCAGTTACCATAATAATTAGATTTCGTAAAACATCACGCTTGAAATTTAAAATAAATTTATAAAACAATCCACGATAAAAATTATCTGAGAACGTCAGAGATTTATAGACATCCTAGGACTGTTTCGTAAAATGACGGACGAATCTACTCACCTGGTGCAAAGCGGGCGATCTGTTGGCGCTGTGGCTCCTGGGAGAGTTGCAGTTCGAGTCGAATCCCTTGTCGCCCTTCTTCCGTTCCTTCTTCTTCTTCGATCGCACGATGTGTGCCTCCATCCACGTGCGCAATTTCGTCCCGAACATGTTGCACACGAGTGTCGGCTAACGGAGCGGCGCCTCGTCGAAAATGCTCAAGTGGATAGAGGACCCCTTCTCACGACTGTTGCCCGCAGAACCAACTGCGATCGCGTTATTTGCGCGCCCAATTCGAGCGCTCCATTTCACGGTGAAACAGGACTTCTGCAACGAAAGCGCTCGTTCAATCTCGCTTCGAATAATTGCAAAAAAAAGTCAGAAATACGCAGAAAAGTAGAGTATATTTACAAAAATTGTAAAAATGTTCTCTGGAACGTGGAAAATTTTTATCCACGCCGCAAAAGAAAAAGAGTTGTAATGATTTAATAATTTAAATTATTTTAAATTATTTAAAACGATTTATTACAATTATATTTATTATAATTATTATTAAAACGTCATTGGCGTAATTGCGCTCGGCGTGATCGCCCCGATTCGATTGATTAATCATTACACAGACAGATGATCCACCTCGGTTCTCTCGTAGATCACCGCGGGACTACTATTACAGCCTCGCGTTACACCGGCTATTTACACACGTGCCTCTCCTCTTACACACGTGTTCCCCCCTTTTCTCTCCTTCGGATCATCAATAATACCGCCTCGCGGTAGCACGTATACGAGTAGCTCCTCGTGTAACAAGTAACGTACTAACAAGTAGCTCTACCTCGCTTTCACGCAATTTTTTCCCGGCCCTAACAAACGCGAACAAACAATGCGACAAGCCGCACCATCCCACCGTGACAATAAATCTATAACCGAGAATATACACACATGCTCTCTCGAATGTAAACTCCCGTATCGCGAAGCGTGGATTTATGCGAGATCGCTGGTGGAAAAAAAAAAATGTCCCAATCAATCTCGTTTCAATGCCAACTTTCGACGCTATTCGCGGCAAACACGGAGTTCAACGCGCACGTCTTTTCAAGATTTTACAACAAGAATTTCACGAATGGATTTTGGCGGGATATTTTTGACGATGTTAGACTTCGAGTAAAATCTAGAAATTTATTTTCGGGACTAGAAATTTCGGAGATTTATGCGAAATAGATTTTTCTCTTCGCGTTTTTTCTAGTTCGAGTTGAGTAAAACAGCTGACTCTTCGACGGTTCTCATTACGACCAGTACGGTAATCGGCGCGCTAAATTTAATTAGGAACCGGCTATCAGATCCAGAGCAATTTAACGGACTGGATAATTAATGCGTCACGTGTTCGAGGAAGCTCTGAAACGATTTAACCCCTTTCTGGTATCACTAGAAACAAGTGTACAAAACTTTTCTGGCAATTGCAATTTTGATAAAAACGTTAGAAATTTACGTGGAGAACGAAATACTGTCGATCAGGATCGAAAAGTCGAGGAAAACCGAGCAATGTAATTCAACAATTCCAATTAAAGTTTCTCTCGTTTTCGAATTTAAGTTTTAAAAACGGGATTAAAGACTGTCTAAATGTACGACGTGTAAAAATAAAAGGATTCTTTATTTCTCGCGATTTTAAGAAATCTGTCCTCTTACAACCTTATATATTTATAATCAATTATGCTAAGCGAGTCTTATGCCTGCTTCTGTTTATGCCTTCGACGTTTCAAGGAGACGCGCGAATTTACATAAACGCGGTCTATAAGACCGTAGTTTCGGGCATGATTTTGGAAACTCAAAGGCAGGGTGATCTCCTTATGGAAATAAGCGGATCGGCGATGTCGTCAACTTTGAAGAGGCACCGTCGAAAACGTATTACGTGCACCGGCTGAGTTTTAATCAGGGCTTTTCGTCGTCGCCCCGAAAGTTTTCGGAGAAGACGGGACGTGATAAAAAAAAAAAAAAAAAAATTAAACGCATCTTTAGGTCGCGAGCTTTTTGAATCTTATATACAGCATTAGTAGCGATAATTAAACTGCGTGCGGCTGACAGATTTTGCGAGGCATTAAATACGCGCGATTACGCAACGTCGTCGCAAACCTTTGCTTTCGCCTTTTTCAACTTAAAAGCGAGTTGCATGTCATCTTTTATAAATATGTTTCTTCCGTTTATGCACTTGCTTGCTTTTATATAGCCTCTCTCGTACTTGTATAAATATTATTAATACTTTAGTACCTTTTACGTTGCGTCGGGTTAGTCTCTTTTTATCCCCGCCCTTCCTACTCTCTTTCGTTTGCCTTATCATTTTTTTTACCAAATGTACTATTTCTGTAATCTACTCTTACAGTAGTATAATAAAATTAATATATATTCTTCAATCGTTACAAGTCTCTTATCACGCCCTAATGTCCTAATATCTGCGCTAAAATCATCCGCGAAAAAAGAGATTTCTCGTATCTCCTTTGCTCTATTTCTCGAGATAAATTATTTCATCTATTTTCTCCCAGAGAATCGACTTTATTATACATTTTTTATTCATCCGCATCATCTACGGAACAGATGTGATCTCTCCCGCGACGAGAAATCATCTCACATATGTCCGTTATATATTTTGCAAACATATCTCGTCGCGATGTACGATATATATTTACTCGCCGAGCCAAATTTCTCGAGCTAAGCACGCTTATCAATCTTCCGACCGCGGGCAGAGCTCTTTCTGCTTCTGCCAATAAATATCTCGTCAGTTGCACCGGCGTCATCGTCATCGCGATTGAATCGCCCTGCGTTTCTTCTTCCCTCTCCTGGTACGGGCGATTCTACGTGAGCGGAAACCGGAAGACGACGAATCGAAAGACGTCTACGAATCGAACGCGGCGAATTTCTCGCGCGGGAAAGTAACCGGTGGTTCGAGACGGTTCGTGACCGGAGAAATAGATTCGCGGCGAAAGGAAGAATCGAGCTTCGTTTGGAGAATCGCGTGATTGAAATCCGGCGAGGAGGGACATTTGGGAGGATATATTTTATTCTGTGTAACGAATATTTTATGGAAAACTTACGTGGACACATCACGCTATCGATGCTTGTTGGCAGAATCAAACAAAATAAATTAAAAATAGAAAACTAAAAATAAAATAAAATAAAAATAAAATAAAAAAGGATTCTAATTAGAAAAATAAATTTCTTTGAGATTCCACAATTCAAATTCACAATTATAATTTAATCGCACATCCAGAATAAACAATTGGGCAAAAAGAGATCATATTAATATCTCGAATTTCTCGAAAAAATCTCGGATTTACCAGATAGATATGCATCACGCTATCGATGCTTGTTAACAGAATAAAACAAAATAAATTAAAAATAAAAAACTAAAAATAAAATAAAAGAACGGATTCTAATTAGAAAGATAAATTTTTTAGAGAGTCCATAATTCAAAAATTTCCAATTATAATTTAATCACAGATCCAGAATAAAGAATGGGCAAAAAGAGGTCACATTAATATCTCGAATTTCTCGGAAAAATCGGATTTACCAGATAGATACTTGCTTAAGAAGCGTTCCTTGATTAAGAGTGATTCTATCCAAAGACTTAACGAGAGACAGACTATCGAGCTACGTGGAGTATCCACATCCTTTCTCCCCATTCGCTATAAACCGCCGCGAGCCAGCTTGTCGGATCTCTTAATCGCATCTGGCATCGCGACGCTCGTTAAGACGTCGGTCTCCTCGCGATGATCCGATTGCGTATGCTAACGCGTGAGTTATAACGCGGTTAACTTCGTCCTCGTCGAGCCCTGGGATTTCATTTCCATAATATTTCGGCGGAATTTAAGGACAACATCCAGGAGGGACAATCAATTCTCGAGACCCGAAGAAGGATCCTGGACCTCGTTAGTCCAGAACCTCCGTCTGTCGTATCGACTTTGCGCGAACAAACGCAACCCGTTCTTGCGAACCACCTGCATGTATTCATGAAGTTCGCGCGATTCGATAATTACGGACTGAATCGAGCTCTCTCTTCCCTCTTTCTCGCTCTCTCGGCAGCGGACGTTCGATCGAAATCTAATTAAATCTTCGATTTTCTGGAAAATGCTTGACAAGCATAAATTCTGCCAGCCGTAGCGTTCCGCTGAGATGGACGAGGTTCTATGATTATAAACACGATCGTGAAATATACACATGAAGAGGTGAAAAAAGTCGGACTTTTACTAAGATTAAATCGCGAGGAATTAAATTTACAATATATTTTCTTATAAGTATTATTTTATATCAATATAATATGATCTTCTTTCTCATTTATTTCACTTGCTCTTTATCAGAGCGTAATATCAATCAATAAACTTTCTCTTTCTTCTAATGCTATGTAAATAATATCACACTAAAAAATCTGAAAATAATTAATAATAATTTAATCTTAATAATTGATTTAATCTTCTATTTAATATAAATTATGCAACTATTTACATATTTGTTTTATGTATTATCACTGATATTTCCCCAGTATATCGATATTGCCAAGACTACATATCTACATACATATAAGTACGTGCTCTTTCAAAGGCGAAAATGCTCGGGTGACGGAAAGGATTAAACTAATATACGACACGTCGGCGCGCACCAGCGGAGACGTCGAGTCAGAGAGGAGAGTTTTCAGGGTTAACGAGGGTTCCTTTGGTCCGGACGCGCGGGCGTATCGATGAATGGTCAGAGACAAGAGCTCGTTAGTCTCGTTATAGAGTTACGCTGGTCGCAAACAGGCGCGTCCCGCGGCTAGAAAGGGGAGGAGGTTCAAGTGGGTGCACCGCACCAACCCCTGTAATTTATCGTGGTCGAGGCGGCGTGTAATAACGATGATATCAGGGTAACTTCTGGCTTGATTAAAGCGAGGCTTATCGCTCTCGTGGTCCCGCTTCCGCTCGCGGAATTTTCCTACTCTCGGCGCCGAAAACTCGCCGAATTAGCGCAAAAACTGAGAGTGGGTTACAAAATATAAATCTGACCGGCTTGTCTGATTTAAAACAGCACATGTATCTACTCAAAAAATATAAAAATTATAAAATAAACACTGAACTACAAAAAAAACACTGAAATTAATCAGTTGAATACTAGAGGAAATACGAAAAGTATTTATATTCCTATATATTCGGAAATGTCGATTAAGATATAATTTGTCTTAAGAGAAGCTTAATGAAGAGAGTTTATGGAATATACATCCAATATCGAGGCACTTGCCTAAATACGGGGAAATAATCTAGGGATGACTGTTAAGGGCGTAGAAATGAGCAACGCTGCCGTTCTCGTTGCGTAAATCGAAACGTCGGGAATGCACGGAATATTAAGGAAAGTTTCCACGTAACATATCGGCCATTAATCATCGTGCCCCGTTGCAGGGGATAGTCGCTAGCATTTCTCTTCCCTCCCTCGGACGAAATGGAAATTACCCTAATGCGTGTACGGATAACATTCTCGTATACTCGGTCGGAATTTCAGAGTACATGCACGAAACATAGTTATTCTTCCATATCACGAAATGTAACTGTCTGAGGAAATTTCTGAAATAACATGATAATTTTGTCTATATTATATATATATACTGGGAATTTCGATTAAACTTTATATCGAAAAAAAATCAAGCGCAAATTAATTAATACTATTTTTTATACATTTTCCAAAACGCGCCACACGTAGTACTTATGTAATTTAATTTTTACGTTATTTAATTTTTTTCTACCGCCTGCAGGAAATATTTGTGTCTCTCTCTTCTTCCCTTTTTAATCTAATAGATGTCTCCGAAAAGCTTCGAATTCGGATCCTTCGGATTTAATTTAGTAAATGTGTAAAAATTTAAATCTAAAATCTAGAGAGTGACATTTCATGTTATTTATTCGTTTATTTTTTTTTTTTTATATATATTTTCTGTGCTTTAGATTTACAGTATGTATGTAACATAATTTTCGCGGCTGTTGCCGCCTGCGGGGGAGATTTTTCCCTTTTTCCTCTTTTTTTTTTAATCTAACAGTCGCCTGGGGAGTTTCGGCGCTTGGCCGAGTATCCATAATGGACGATTCAATAGAGAGAGCGCGTTAATTATTACGCGCAGCGACCCGAAAACGAGATTCACGATCCGAAGAAAATTCGCGACATTTAAGTTAATGGCTCTTTAGAAGCGTGTAAACGACAGCAACATTGCGCGCACGCCCGAGCACAATTAATTCACGGCACGTGACGCCGGTCATGTGCGTATAATTAGCAGACGCTTATAATTAACGTACGAGGAGGACGTCGTCGTAAAATTCGTATCGACTGATTTGTAACTTTCGAACGATCGTCCTCTTCGGCTCGAGACTCGCCTTTGTTAAGCGAATCAGCGTCTCGTCGCGTCGATTAATATGCATGAGATACGTACAGGGTGTCCTGATAGTCCCCAACTTTAATGACGGATTCTCGAAGCAATTTGGAGTCTATCGTTCTTTGATTAAAATGTCAAAAAGGAGCATTAAGCTTCTGATAAAATTAGAAAACACGAGCGAGAGATTTAGATTACTTTGCGCAACAAATTTAGAAGAATAAAATTACGATAGAGTACAGTCGGAGAAGAAAGTAAAAATACGCATGTGTCAAACGTACTATGTAATATATGGCAATTATTTATCAATTTCAATAAATCATAATTGCTTAATTGTACGGGATGTTATTTATCTCTCAATTTTATTTATCTTTGCTGAAAGTCTCGCGATAAAATTTAATTTTATGCATACACATTTCCGTATTCGTTTCTACGCGCGTGCTAGCGCGAAGCGATTTTTCATCTGAATTGCTTCCGTAATAAAGAGGAAACAACTTAAGCACCGGATGATCTACGGCTTGTGTGTACGCTAATCGCGTATATGCAAATGTCAATGTATCGGGTACACGCGTACACGTCTGGTACACGTGTACGACTACTTGATGGTACACAATCTCTTAGGCGGTATCGCACGCGACATATAACTCGAGATTTCTCGTCGGATCTTGATATCAACGATTTCGCGGATATTACACGGTCGTGCACGCGATCCTAACGAGTCCGCACGAGCGGATATGAAAATTTAACCTCTCCGCGTGCTGACGCGAATCAATACTCCCCTACGCTGGCATCTGCTCACGTTCTCGTAATGCAATCCCGCAAATGAGACTCAGCGGTGTGAAAACCAGAAAATTCTATCTTGCTAAACGTATTGTGAAATTAAAATCCAACGTAGAGTCAATACGCCAATAATGGAACACGTACCAATGAATAAATGCCACCATATATTTTTTTACATATATTCAGAAACTTTCGATATGATCGTATAACAAAAATTGATTCGTAATTGCATTTGGTATTTGGAGATGGCTGTAAGCTATTTTTCAGTCGGAGCATGCGTAGTTTGTGAAAGAATAATTTATAAATCGCCAGTGTACGCTGCCTTGGCAAAAACAATACTTTAATATTACGACACGGATTTTCAACACTTCAAGTAAATAGTGTTATTTGTGGAAATACAAATTATTTCTAATTGCGGAGCGTTTCTGGCGAAGCTGTCATCTGTTAATTTATTAGAAAAAATGTTCGTTTATTGGCCATTTTGATAATTTTATTATTAATTTATCTCACACAAAATTTTACAGATCTATTTCAATCTTTTATACCTTAAATAAATAGTACAAAACCCAATAAGCTGATCGAGTGTGAATACTTCGTGCTCAAAATAAAAATCTATTACTATTAAAAAATGCGACATCTCTAAACCGTTCATTCATTGGCCTCTTCACCCTATTTTAAATTCTTACTAAATTCTTGAAACTTCTGGGAACGTTAGTACATTGCTAGGAATTGCTGCGGAATCTTGGATCTATTGTTAGAAAAATTTCGGGACCCCACGCCGCCAGAAATGGACGATTGATATCCTTTTTTCTTTCGATCTAAGGAGAGCGATAATTCCTTGAATGTTTGTGCCTTTGAATTGTTTATTGAACATTTCGTTCGGGAAAACTCTAAAGATGTATATCCAACATTTCAAATCTTCGAGAATTTGTAAATATTAAATACATTTAATTTAATATTTCTGTCAATGAACGAGTACCCAAAGCAACTTTAAATGTTAAAAATGCGTCGAAATTTTTCTCCACCCAAAAAAAAAGAAAACAAAGGGGCTTTGTATTCGAAAATTTTCTAAAATATAACGGGAAAGAATGTTCGATGCTCAGCAGCTGCTATAAAAAAATTGTCAGTGTAATGTGTCGAAAACTTTAGAAAGTTCTCTTGAAAGTTTAGATCATTAACAAGCCGAATGTGTAATCAGATTATGGATGTTCGATCAGTAATTATTTCCAGAGAACCAGAGAGTGCCATCCGAAAGACGCGATCGGAAAAACGGCGACTCCAGATTCAACGGAGCCATGTCACATTTTCGTTTCTTCCTCCTGCGAGAACTCGGCCGATTCTTCCTGCGGGACGCACGTGCGACGGATTAAAAGCGGACGGAAATTATGGCGGTGGCAGCGCCGCTGGGATCTCTCCCTCCCGCCCCGGACATCCCACGGGACCCCACGTCGCCGGAAATAAAGGTGCCAAGCCACCGGCTGAAGGGAGTGGTTAAATTCACTGACACTGCAATGCGGCGGGCCAGAGCTCGACCCCTCGATATGCGCGAGAGTTCTGCACGAACCGACGACCGGCACCCTTCTTTCTTCCGATCCGAGGGGAGCAGTGATAACGTTCTCCCGTCGTAAAAGTATTTTTGTAGCCGTCGGATTCGGAGGTATAAGTCAAATATGCAAAACTTCCAAGATCAAGAATGACGATATCAAATCTAGGGAAATTAAAAATATCCAAGATTAATAATTTTAATAATATAAATATATATATATATATATATATATATATATATATATATATTTCTTGGATTTTAAAGACCTAAAGTTTCAAAAATGCAATATTACAATAAATTAAAGTTTTCTTAAATCTAGTTTCAAACACGTGAAATTATCAAAATTTCGAACATCTAATGTACGAAAATAATTACAAATCTAATAGAGCCAAATGTCCGCGAACGGCGCGCATCCAAAGTTCCGAAGATTTCAAAGAGCCAAAGTTCACTAAGCTGAGTTTCACTGATTACAATTCTACAAATTCCACAAGTTTGTGAACTTGAAGCTCAGAAGAACGTATAACTTCGAATAAAGTAGCAAAGCCATATAAAAATGAATAGAATATTCAAAGAAAAATTCTCTCGGCTGCTGCGAATGCAATATACTTGCACAATTCGTGGATGCAAGCATGCATAGTCAAGTAGTCTTTTTCTGCAATAATAAATTGCGCCACTCAGCGCGCGCGTGTAAATCTTAATTACTTGTTTAAGTAGATAAATATACCTACGCGACGGCTTATACGAAGAATGCAACATCGCCAATCTCTCATCTCTATTTTTAGACAACTCATAAGAGAAAATCCTTCCCTCTATACGCGTAATAATAGATAATAATAGATAATTCATTTTCTTTCCTTTAAGCCGAAGATCCTTAAATATCGCCGTAGCTTTTGCGAAAGCATGCCAGAAGGGTTGAAAGGAGCCGAAAAGTAATGGTGCTGACTGTACGTTTGCGATGTGATTTAAAGTTCTTTTCGGTCGAAACGCATTCTTCCGTTCTAGTTATACGCGAGAAACCACCCCATGACCCAAGGGAGCCATGCCACCGATGTGTTCACCAGACATTCCTTATAAGGGGAAGGGTCGTTTTGGAAGGGCGAATTCTCCCGGATGCTATTTTACGACATAACGACGATTATGAGTGCCGACTGATACTTGCTCTCGATTAAAGTCAAATAGAAGCGAATGCATAAAATTAAACTTTAATCTATAGTTTTATTTAACGTTATTTAGAATTCTTTACTTAACGATAGTTTAAATATCTTTATTCAATCACCTACCTATTAATTATAACACATACATATATTTTTAATTGGAATAAAATTTATTTTCACATAAAAATCTCACATGATGATATTTCTGCGGTCATGAAAATAATTTTTGTTTTGCTATAAAATTTGTTCTCTCTGAATACATTTTCTTAAATGAATTTCTGAAAAAAGTTAATCTAAAAAAATCAGAAAGAGAATTATGTAAAATCTAAAAATAAATCGTTACATCATCGAAGAATTCTCGTGCGTGACTGAGACACCGAGTGCCCTCATTTTTTTGACACCTCATCGCGACGAGAACCCGTCGTTCCCGGGGGATGATTCCCCGGCGATGACGACACGTCAGACACTCTTGCGGGAGCGACATTGTGAAAAATTCGCTCCGAAGATAGCGCGAGCGTGACTCACGCGTGCGACGACGAATACGCTTTAATTAGAAGACCAGTTCAATTTTTGTCAGCCCGGAGCGGAGTGGCCCCAATTTAGATTCCGCGTTCGTTCTGTCATAAAGTCCGCAATTAAACGGAGACTATACGAAGAGAATACACGAGGGAGGCGCGATAAATTCGGAACGAATGGCCTACGATAATTAGCGAAATGAATTAGCTGTCGCGTATTTATTTTCCCGGCGAAATATCGGCGCGCTGAGAGCAATATGACGCTATTAATTTCTCTACGTTAAACGCGGTGGAGTGACGGGTGTGTTTATCTTGGAGGGACGACGCTTTTCGCTTGACAGTTGTCTTAAAATACGCGCCCGAACTATCGTTCCCATCTTGTGGTTTTTTGACACCGGCTGGCGTGTTTTCTTTTCATTTCCGAAGAACTCAAAGCCGGAAATATTAACGAGCGAAAATACCGCGATCGTATTAAAAAAAAAAAAATTTATAAACTGCGAAAAGAAATTGAAGAGATGACTTGGATGTAACGTATTGACGTTACTTTCGCGAGCTCCATGTCTTCTTTACGCTTTAGGCTAACTGCACTACAAACTTGTTAAATAGAAATAATATTAACTAGAGAGGGAGTAATAAAGCATCCCTCGTTGAGAAACTTTGCAAGTTCTCTTCATTGGAGCAGATTCATTGAATGGCCGAGGAGCCGAGATTCAAAGACGAGCGCTCCTCGGATTAATTTCGAGTCCTTCGGTCACAAAGTTACTAATGATCCTCGTTAAAAAGCATTCAGATCCGAAGAGGCAAGTCCGAAGTGAATTCGGCGCGTAGAGAGAGGGAGAGAGAGAGAGCGCGAGTCCGAAAAGTCCGTCTCAAGTTTCGGTCAGAGTTTGTGCAAACTAAGTTATCTCTCGCATTCGCGTACGACGAGTTAACAACGCTAAGAACAGACGAGACTTGGGAGGAGGATGGGAGAATTAGTTAGGGCGAGACACAATGGTTATAACTGCATTGCCACCAGGGAGGGAAGGGAAGAGCAGCGCCTTTTTCAGCGAGCATTACGACGATTGTTCGTTCATTGTGTGGGACAAAGCGCGAAGTGCGCGAAGTGCGAGATCCCCGACGTTCTCGTGACGAGCATCACTTCTCGACTTTTCTCAGATACTTCTCCTTTCTATCTCGCAAACTTTTCACGTTCTGTGCACGACGCGAACAGGGTGTCTACTCAAATCTTGTAAAAAAATTCCATGAGAATTCCCTGATCTTGCAAGTATTTTTGTTTAAAATTTCAGATAAAATAAGAAAATTTGTAGATGCAGCTTTTTAAAGTAAGTTTCTTTATTGTATGCGTTTTCTAATGTTTTCTATTCATACGATTACAAAGAAAGTTACCAAGAATTTTACAGTTTTTCTAACATTTAATATTGATTTATTGATCGTAAAATTAATTTGGACAATAACAAAGTGCAATATATCACTATATCTAAATGCTAAAAATATATGCAAAAATATAAAATAAAAATATAAAACAAAATACAATTTATTATAAACGTCTTAAGGAGTACTAATTTATTTAAATATTATTAAAAAATTGAACAAATTCTATGAAACTTACATAAGACTTTGATATTAAAAAGAGATCGTCAATAAAATTATCAAAGACACAATTTTTGAAAAAATTCCCTGAGTCTCAATAAAATTCCACAAGAATTCCTGGATTTTTCAAGGTAAAAAAATTCCCGGTTTTTCCAGGGAGTAGACACCCTGGCGAACAGAACTTGCCACCTTGACATTTCCGCCGCGAGGAAAATTGAAAAATATTTCCGCAACTTTTCCTCCCTCTACAATTGCCTTCACCCTTTGAGGCAATTAGAGACAAATTAAAAAAAAAAGTATACACGACGCGTTACATATTATATTCTCACTTTGATAATAATTCGTCGAATAATTGCTATATCAATCGGAATAATCAATCTGTAAAATTACCCACAAAGGTCTATAATCGTAAAAAAAACACTCGCTTCGTAAGGGAATTTTTATTACGATAAAAGTGTCGGACGGATACGATTATGGGGTGAGAACGACGAAGGCGAAGGGGGCCTCGACCTAGATTCGATCCTCGGTCGGGGAATTCGTCTGACGTTTCCCCAGTTGGGCGCGATGAAAAATGGCAGAGAAAGAAATGTGCGTGCGTGCGTGCGGGGATGCGACCTGTAACGCGACAACCTAAATCCCGTTGGATCTATAGTCGCGGATTAAACTACGGAGAGATATATATACGAAATACGCCTTAATATATTGGCGATGAAATAATTATATATCTGTAACACGACTGATATATATCGCACACACTTTTTCGATATTTTTTATGTTCTGGATATTTTTATAGATAAATCACCTGTATCTGTATATTCAGTTTTTATATAATACTCGCGGCGGGATAATTCACTTTCAACATCCTCATCTCACATTCGCGCGATCAATTCTTAAAAGCAATTTTTCCATATAAACCAATTTTAATCAGCTTTACGTTAAGATACAATCAAAGTATTTTATCCGCAGGATTATGTATGTATTTTACTATATGCGCGACAGAGACATAAATTTTAATTTAAACGACAGCAATCCCCGCAGTAATTCCGAAATAAGTTAGAGGGGGGGTGGAAAGGGGGGGAGTGAGCTCTCGCGCGGGGTATCCGTTCGATTGCGCGGGATCTCGTCTATTTTTTACCGCTCAATTTATCGCGAACGAGCAGGCAGAGTGGAATATAAAACGCGTTCTTGATCGGAAGCGAGTCCCCGACGAGCCGAGACGTGTCCCGAAGGTCCTCGTGAATCGAAAATTTACATTTTCATCATCCGGATTCTGCACTTTTATTATTCCATCGTTGCGGATATGTCCCCCTCCCCCTCCCCCTCCCCCTGCTGCGGTGCAGCAAACCAACGGCGTCGTATTTCTTCCCAACGCGATGTAATTCGAAAACAAAGAGCACTCCGGCATCGCGGACGATCGCTCGCGTCGATGGCGGAATAATATTTGCGCTTCTTCCGCCGAGACGCGACAATTTTCCCCGTCGAAACGCGCGTGCGCGCACTCTCGTGAAATTCGCGCAAAAAAATTGCCTCTCGGCCGCGCGTCATATATCGGAGGGATTTTCCGGTGATAACGCTCCCCCCCCCCCCCCCCAACCCCCTTTTCGTGCAAAATAAGCCACGAACATTTTTGCGGTTTACGTAGCATATGGTATTTTTTCAATATACATTTTCATCGATTGTTTTAGTTCGCCTTTTTCCGTATTTAGCCGCGAAAATCTGTCTATTTCTACGTGTATATGCACACGTATTATTGTTAAATAATAATAAATCTTCGGAATCTTTATTTGTACGAACTTTACGGGTTGATTTTTCCACAGGCAATAATGTGTAAAATAAAATTTATTACTCTATCTTTATTAAAAAAAATTTTGCGCGTAATTATTTAAGAAATAATAAAAATAATCCTTTACTTTAATACTTTATCTCACTATTCATCGCGCGACTAGATATAACATGTTGTAAAATAATATCATCGGGACAGGAAGCTTGAAAAAAATAGCTCGATAAAAATAACAGTGTTATAAAGGCGGAGCTGTGCATCGAACGGAAGTGTAATCGCGAATACGAGAGTTCTACGAAGGAATGTCTCTCCCTAAAGCTTGGCGATATAAACTTTATAAGAGACACTTCCAACTCGCATCGACAACAGATCAAAATAGTCTCACGTAGTTTCGTATAGTATTCCCCAATTTCAACTTTCATCGTTCTCTCGTAGTCTCTGTATATTTCTCACCTCGTGTCTCGCCGTATCATCCTCACCCTCGGCGAATAACTTTCTCTTACCCTCTCGTTCGCGAATAATTCGCACGCGAGGCGCATGTTGAATTTCTCACGAGGCCGGGAAATTCGGCCTCCCGGTAGACTTTCACGAGATGCGTGGTTGAAAGCCGGTGGAACGATCTGCATATGAGGAGTCGGAGAGAGAAAGAAAGAGAGAGAGAAAAAGAAAGAGGGAGAAAACAGACCCTCGAGATATGCATTTTCCTTCGTTTTACGGTCTCTCAGGTTCAACAAGGTTCAAACGCGACCCCGGGAATCGCACCTTGTGTATCGGCGTGTGTGAATTTTACATGCCCGAAAACCCCGACAACTTTGGTAAACGAGAACAGAGCTATAAAAAGCAAACCTTGCATTTATATTCAACGTTAGATGTGTGATTCTCCGGTTAGGCTGATCCTTGCAGTTCGAGATGACGTTATTCGTGTCTTCACGTCAAACTGACGTTAAACTCGAAATAGGACAGTTTCGTGGTAAATGTAGCGTATAATTATACGATCAAGATGCTTGCGCGACTCTAAGTAACAAGGATTATAGTGGATAAAGTGTGTATAAGCATAAGCTGAAGTTTGAGAGCTCCTCCAAATTGCCAGGCCAAGATAATTTAAATTCTCAAGTGTCACTCTCGTGTGTATATCCACATCACGCTTTTTAAAGTTATAATACGAAAATACGAATGCTATTATAAATAAAATTTAAGAACGTGTAGTAATATAAATTTTATTGTATATGTGTATATATTTGTATGTGTGTGTGTGTGTGTGTGTGTACAATAATGCATATGCAATTAAATATTTGAAATCGGAGTCTATGAATTTTGTATAGCTAAAGATATTTTAGTATTAATGTATAAAAATATATAGATAAAATATATATCTCTCTAAATATTTCAACGCGCGCGACTGCGTTTAATTTTTCAGAGAACTACTCGATAATCTTGAAAAAAAAAAAAAGTTATTGCAGAATGCGTCGGAACATCCAGAGAAAATGCAGAATGTTTCCACATCTAACATTAAAAACGTCTAAAAGAGAACGATAAAAAGTAACGACAGAGCAATGCCGAGGCATTATTCAGAAATGAAAACGAACTGGAATACAATGCAAAGTGATACCTTGCGATGGCTTGAAAAATTCATATTATCCATCCCCTTATAAACCGCATGCCATGATTGCACCAACAGGGTGGAGATACGAAAGATATTGCGCGGAAGGGGAAGAACGCGGGAGAGAGGGAGTGGAATTATTATTGTCGTCGAATAATAGAATAACCAGGTTCGCGGGGAGATTCCCGAAAGCGTCCTAAAACGCCGACGAACACGATCGCAAAGCGTAAAAAAGAAAGATAAAAAATAGCGAGCAACCGCCCTGGAAGGGAAAAAAAAACTTTTCATCGCGTCTCCCACATAAATGGCGCTTCGTTAAAGCGAAAGAAGGGTGCGAATTCTTCCTCGCACAACCTCCTCATCCCCCCATCGCGCCATTTTCGAGGCAACCCCCTCCCCCACGCATTTATCATCCGTTGCTGAAATATATCTCGTTGCCGTTGGCGTTCGCGAAATTCGTGACGATGCAAATTGTATCGATACGCATAATAGATGCATCGATGCGAACGATTGATTATTTTAAGAAACGTTAAATGAGTTTACAGTTTATTCATGGCATTTCTATCGTTTGTATAAATGTTCCTATATGTATATATAAAACTATATTAAAGAAAATATAATTCTTTGCAAGGAAATCTTTGATATTTAAATATAGAAAAATATTATTTTTTCTAATTAAAAAATGGAGAATTGAGACATACATTAATAAAGCTACTAAAGAAATTGAAATAGAAATTTCCAAAGCGATACAAAAGATAAATAAATAAAAGTACGATCGATAAATCAATCGGCTTGTTCCGCACAAACACGCTCTTCTTGAAGCTCCCCGAGTGTCCTCGAGGGAAAAAAAGAGACCATATATCAGTAGTTGGAAACTGGAACATCCGGTGTTATCCTACGATTTGAAGACAGAAACACGAGAGTGCACATTTGGATATATGGCATTTCTACAGATTTGGCTAAAAGTACGATGAGCGCATTTAATAAATTGCGGTAGATCAAAAATATATATTCTAAAATCATTTAAATCTAATATAATGCTAATATTCACGCTAAAGTAACACTTTTATCGCGCACTTTTATCGTCCCTTGTAATTGCACTTTTGCTGCAATTGTTCGCGATCACGATGATGAATCTGACGCTATAAAATTAGCGGCTACGCGAGCTTTTAGCGAGTTCAAAGATGGCCGAGAGAGCTTTCAACTCGATTCTCCTACAGACTTTTGCGATGCGCTTTGCGTTCTCACGCATCATTAAATTCGAATCGAGATGCGTTTAAACGCAAATCGCCTCTCTCGCTAGAAAAGTAAAACTTTGATCAATGGAGCTGCAACTTCTCCTACAGCTTTCCTTCGAGCAATTGAAAGCGCGAAAGGGACGATGCATAATGTAATGGAACAATGATGGAGGGAAATATGTGCACTTGTATATGCATGATTGCGATACTCGGATTTATTATCGGCGGCGTTTAACGCGATTTATCTTGTTTCCCTTACGATCAAACGTCGAACGCGCCTTCTTTCAAGGCTTTCCTATACGAAGCGAAGATTAGTTTACATTCAGTTCGCCACTATATTGGCATTATCGTTTCTGGAATTATTTATAGAAGCCGTGATCGATTTTGCGTCCTATTTAACTTTACATGGTAGAAACTGCATCTAAGCGGGCTTTCTAGCTACAAAAATGAAAGATTTTATCGGCTTATTGTCAGATACCGTAAAGTGCGCTAATTTGGGATGTCTAACTTGAGACATGTCTAACTTGGGACATATCTGGAAGAGAATTGAACGAGAATAAAATACGAAGAAAAATACGAAGCAAAACTTGGATTTAACTTTACCTTGTGTTCTAAATATATACCTTAAATTCCGAAAATTTACAAAAATTGCGATAAAGTCTGTAAAAAATTAATTTTTAATAGTCTCACTAATATTATAGGCACTTTTACCGGTACATAAATACGATAATAAAATAATACTCAAACGTAGAAACACATTTTCAACAGAAATTAAATCCCGTCCTTTGGTTAGAAAAACTCGTAATATTTTGCAGTTTGTTCGCGGTGGTTCTTTGAAATTAAAATTTTGTTTGATATTTAGATTTAATTAATGAGATCCTCGGAATTTCTCGAGAATCCGCATCTTCGCAAACGCTTTTCATTACATTCTCTTCTTCCGCATTCATTTAATTGAATTCGCGAGCGAAAAAAAAAGTACGGTAAATTCACGGGACACTCTTGTCGCGCGGAGCACTCTCCTTTGAGAGTGTCAGCCATATTACACACACCGACGCGCGAAAATGAATTTTTTTCTCTAAAAACTGGAGAGAACACTCCAGTCTCTGCGAATTTTTCACATTTTTTTCAGCTCCGACGCAGTCGCGTAAATCGCTCCGCTATCGCTAGCGCGAAACTGCGAGCGATGTCCAAATCGCGGGATTTCATCGCAAAGACGCAGACAACAACGGAAATCGAGCCGACGGCGATTGCCCGCGAAGTTTTAAGCTCCTTTCGGGGTGGCCAAAGCTGCTCAAAAATTAATTTGCATTCCGCCCATCCGATAATCCCACGCGCCGTCCCCTCGTATTCTCTTAATCCCTCCTGCTCGATCAGTCATGCTGCCTTTGTCTCCCTCTCTCTCTCTCTCTCTCACTCTTTTTTCCGTTTTTCCTCCTATACGTTTCTTCTCCCCCTTGACTTGGACCGAATCAATCCACCGTCGCGGGCAAAGAGCCAATCGTTTGCGGTGCAATTTCGTACGGATCGACGTAGAGTCGAGAGCTACCTGCACGGAAAAAAAGTTGTCTGACGGGAGAGGAGAGGAAAAGAGTTACGCAGAAAGGAGAGATTGCGGTGACGGGAAAGAGATTGCGATTTGTCGAAGATAACGATACGCCGTGGAGGAGAAGAGATCGGAAAAAAGAAAGAGAGAAAGAGAGTCGATTAGTCTCTAGAAATGCCAAGAACGCTGACGAGATCGTCGGATGGATTATTCCAGCGGATTTTGCAAACGCAATCGCAAGTGTCTTAATTTCCTTTGGCTTTTTTTCTCGTTCGTGAAAAATGGAAATATCGTCGTTAATTGAATGATAATAAATGTATGAGACGTCAGTTATAAGGCAGATGTATGCTAATCCGACACAGACAGACGAGAATAAGCCGAAGAAAATTGAGATGGAATTTTCTCCTTCAAAAATTTTATCCGATACATTTTATCATTCTGCACTCTAAATCTTGAGAATCGCTAAATCTTGAGAAAAATTGCATATCTTACGCATTAATCTATGGACGTCACGAATTCGATAGAAAATGCAGAGATAGAAAATCTGAAACGCCGTGTACGTCGCGAGAATATTTTACGAAAAAATATTTTCGTCGCGAATGTAGATGCGAAGAGTAACTAGATATAAATGCCACTAACAAGCGCGTTAATTTTTTCGACGTCGACAAGTCGTAGAACGATGATGCGTGAGTGAGACAGGCATTTTATTTTGCGGCGATCCTCGTATGCTTCCCTTTGCATAAACGAAGGAAAGGATGGGAGAATGAAAATGAATGACAAAATATAAAACATCCGAAGAGAGAGAGAGAGAGAGAGAGAGAGAGAGAGAGAGAGAGAGAGAGAGAGAGAGAGAGAGACAATGGCCCGGCCAGTATGAGGTATATACTCTTTTTCTAACACGTCCCTTTCAGTAATTTCATTCAAGCCTGTCCAGAATATGGGAGCCAGGACCCTTCCTCGTATATTGGAACTGTGTATCGTCCATTTACTCGCAACTCGCTACAATTCTCCGCGCAACAATAACTCAGTCGAGAATTCGCTTTTTTTTTTCGACACTACCGCGAAAAGAACGCGCGATCGCAGGTCTTTTCATCCATTTGCATTGTATTTTCGCGGAGAAATTTTAATTCGCCATCCGCCACTTTCAATTCCACGTTTTTATCTTTATCTCTCTAGCCGCGAAATATAGATTACATATTTCATAACACACACAGTTTATAATTTCATCGGGCATCTCGCATAAATGGAGAAATATTTTAATCAAAGATAATACTCTCTTCTCTCTCTTCTTCTCTTTTCTCCGAAATATTTTCTCAAAATAAATCTCTATAGTTGATTAACTTTGTTTCAGAATACAAAAAATTTAAGAAACTATATGTATTTTTAAATTTGTTAATATAAAAAACGCAAAATATATATATATATATTTATTTATTTTCTTAATTTATTATTTTCACACACATAATTTTCGACCAACTTAGATTGTCAACTAAATCGCTCATCACTATCTAACGCGTTCATTATTTTATCCAACTACCTCTTTAATATTGTCTCGTGTATTAAAAAAAGATTATCATCGTCTCATTGATGTCTTTTGCAATTTTCGACGACGGCTCAACAAAGATGCGATTGATATTGACGCCGTATTAAGCGTGACGAATCGCTTATAAGGGGCATTAATTCGGCTGAGTGCGCGCGGATTCGAGTTCTGTTGGATCTTGGATTATCCGGCTGGCGTGAAATGGCCCGGGAATAAATTCAAGATAATCCTGCTGTATCTCATTAATTTTTCGAGTACTCGAATTTAGCGGCGATCGGGCTTCGATATTATACGGAATCGAAATAAGAAAAGTGCGTAATCGAGCTATAAATGAATATTGCATCAAGATCGAAAAATGGATGATCGTTAATCTTCAAAATAAATTATTTTCGTTATCATCAATCTTTCTGATATTAGAATATTAATGCTTTTAATATAAATAATTTCGAATTTTATATTTCAATAAGATTTAAATCTAAAAATAAAGAAATATCTAGTATAAGAATAATGACGGATAAATTATGATCTCGATCCGCTCAGCACATAATGCGATGACAAAGGGGAGCAAATCGAGATTTCGAACAGGCTGTAACAGAATTTACATCTCGCCGATATCACACTTACGGCTAATTTAACCAGTCGCAGTTATTCGCACAAGGTGCTCGCTGGCAATCGATAAATATAACCAACCCACCTCCAGTCAGTGAGCCACGATTTCCTTCGAGTCGGAACGAAATCAGCGTCGTCGTTGTGCGGCCGCCGAATAAAACTCGTCGGGGGGAGGGGAGGGAGGAGGAGGAGGAGGGGTGCGGAAACTTTTCTTCAGCCCGTATTTTTTTTTTTCGATGCGAAAAAAAGTTCGCTTGACTGTATATAACGGGGGCTGTAATGAAATTACAGCCCATCGGTCTGGTCGGTAGCGCGCGCAACCGATGATAGGGTAAAATTCGAATTTCCATACCCGAGTGGTGGTTACGCGATAAAACCTTTAGTGGCCAAATTGTCTCTCTCTCTCTCTCTCTCTCTTCTTCTCTTTGTTTCTGTCTCCCCCCCCCTCCCCCCTCTCTCTGTAGCTATTGGCCAACAAGCCGATCAATTAATTCCTCCGGATGAATCAAAGGTTGAAAAGATCTTTAGAGAGTGAAGAATGTCAGTAAAATATTTCCTTCGTGTTTATTTCATTTCAAGCATTGATGCGAACTTGAAACGATGATTTATACGATATTAAAATAATGTTGATAAAAATAATTGGGATTGACAAGAATTTTAATTTTACTATTTATGATTGTCTTGAATATATTACACAAGCGGTGGTTAATAATTTTATCCGATTTTGTCATATAATCCTTGAATGAATTATTACATAAGACATTTATCTTATTATCGTAAAAATACAGCTTGATTGTATTATAATAATCAGGAGGGTTAATAATGACAAATTGAGATTTCAATTTCGCAATTCCATTGAAAAGCCTCGAATATTCGGGAATAAGCTGACACAAAATTCGCGTCACTCACAGTCAACAATAGAGAATCCGGGGGCTTCGATGAGTTTTCCAAAGAGTCAGGACACCCTCTCCGCTCTCGCTGGGCGCAGGGGGCGCCTGGAGCAAGAGAGGTTGCAAGAGGGCTGAAAACATATGCGGCCAAGTAGCCAAAAGGGTTCGATTGAGCACCTCTGTCAGTGGCGGGGCAATGGTGGTCGTCATGGCAACCCTCGGAGCTCTCGCCCGCAACCAACCCCCGGATCTACAGGGTGTCCAGATCGATGCAAGGAGACGCAACAATCGTCGCATCGGCCCGAGGATCGGCTGAGGGAGATTTGATGAAGTGAGAGAGACAGATAGAGAGAGAGAGAGAGTTGCTGTCGCGCGCTGGTCGCTCCGGTCGCCGTCCGCGTCGGGGACATTCCTCTCCACCTTTTGTGAGAGAGTGCCTCTCTCTCTTTCTCCATTTTGCTTTTATCACAGCATTGCGAGCTTCCACTTATCGTGGAAGTGTCTGTCACGTGGCTCGTATATTACGACAAGATGTATAGTCTGGTCGCGATATAGAAAACATCCGTACGATACGAGAAGTTTGACATTTCTCAATCCTCGTAAGACCTGAAGAGCTGGCTTTCGTAATTAAAATTAAAAAAAAAAATACCAATACTGAGAGTATCGCAATGCAATAATTTCTCTATAATTATCGTTGATCTGAATTTATGAAACAGGACTACGCGATTATCTTCGTGCGATTACCTACTTTTGTAGATCTTTCCATTTCCTCAAATATTTGATTTTTCGTATAAGATTGACGTTGGGCACTTAAGGGGAGAGACGTTATTCCTGTGGGGCTACGAAATGAACGACTTCTCCACTCTCATCCCACGACCTATCGCTCACAATTTCCTCTTAACGCGCAGATTTCATCTGTCAATCGCTTTCGCGGCACAG
This sequence comes from Lasius platythorax, assembly GCA_963971435.1. Classification (NCBI taxonomy): domain Eukaryota; kingdom Metazoa; phylum Arthropoda; class Insecta; order Hymenoptera; family Formicidae; genus Lasius; species Lasius platythorax. The sequence goes on along the minus strand of OZ020540.1, from coordinate 5,793,822 downwards.
CATCGCGAACACAGTCAAGCAAAAGCATCACCGAGTTTATCGAACGACCGGTCCGGGAGAGCGAGGAGTTTATCTTTCCGCGAGGGTGCATTTCCTTAAGGTCGTCCTGCGATACGACACCGTGAATGTACACTCGCGCGAAACGCGATTTATTTCGCGAAAGATAGAAGGGGTTGCGAGCGTCTCGTGACGGGAATTCCTGATCGACGAAAATTTTTATTCAATAGCCGACACGATCGCTTTTTTTAAAGATGGGATGGTTGGTCTGAAAGAGAGGAACATCCCCGGTCGAGGGGTGGCCTGTAATCCGGTAAGCGATGGCTTTTCTTAGACGCCTCCTTAGACAACGAGGACGTCGAAATTAGACGGCGGATTCCGAGATCGTTCGGAATTGCTCGGGGAAAAATATTTATTCGACAAATTCGCGGGATACCTGTTGAAAACTTGTGAGTTTTTATATAGAAAACCAAATATCTCTCTTTTTAAAGTGTTTTTTCCAGTATAAAGAAATATTTGATAGAAACCTTTTATAAATAAAACTTTAGATTATCATCCAAAGAATAGAAAATAAATTTTTAACAAAGTTTTTAATATTGAATAAATGTTGAACTAAAACATGCATAACTGATAATTTTTTCTCTCTCCTTCTTTCTCTGTCTCTCTGAATATCTTTCCAATTAAATCACTGACAAACTTGTCATGGGTATATATCAGCAATGACTTTGTAAATAGGAATCCTATTTACATATTTCTTATTCCTTTTACAAATTACAACAAGATCTCCAAGAAAAATGTAATTAAACAATGTAAGATCGCGAAGTATTCAGTCACCTTTGCATTCTGATGTGATTAGTTTGCCGTATTAGGTCAGAACGAGTGTATTACGACGCGACGTGCGTTCCTCGGAGAACTTTTTTAAAGACAAAAAGTGAATCGACGCGAGATTTAAACCGAACGTAGCAAGAAAACGAACGTTCGTGGAAGATCGATGCCGCAACAAGGCATCGTTGGGGCTGATTAATGAGTGCTTGGAGGGCAGCTAACGATCCGGAGAGAATGAAGAGGGTCGCTTCCTGTAGCAGATGCAATTTTCACGTAATACAATGTTCACGATTCAGCCGGCAACATCATGGCAACAAAGTTTTCGATGCGTTGAAATTAACGTCGAAATTGTTTGATCCGAACAGAATAATTGCGGGGCAACACGAGCGAACATTGTGAAAAATTTCTGCTGATCTGAATTTAATAAAAAACAAATTTTTCGTTTTTATTCACATGAAATATCGTTTGTTTTTCTTTTACATTACTGCATGGCTTTTAAAATTTTTTCATTGGTATATATAATTTATATAATGTATATTTTTCACATTATATGTATATATTGTTAATACATTTGTTCTATTATGTTTGCACTGTTTAAAAAAAAATTTCAAGGCTCGAAATATCGAGATATCTTTGAAGAATTAATGAAAGAGCGAAAAAATAATGCAGACAATGTAAAATATCGCGTAGAAAATATTTAGTTTGTTATTGAATAAATTCCTTTTGTTGACCAACATTCTTCGCGATATTGAAATTTCCCGAATCGCGGAAATATTGATGGCGTTATTTGCTCGCAGTATTACAGAGATATTCGCTCAGCGGATTTTCAGGCAATTATTTATCGACGCCGAGACAAAGGGAAAATGAAAAAGCCACGAGAACGAGCGATCTACCGGGTTATGTAACAAATCACTCGTAAAATCACCGCGTTCGCTCGCTCTTATAATTATCGACGCACGGAGGAAAAAAAAAGGCAGGGAGAAAACCACCCCGTACATCGTGTCGACGACAAATCAAAGCGGAGGAAAGCGATTAAAATTGTTAATTCGCGACGCGCGATCGCGCGCTTGTACAGCAGCTGTGCGCGGTGTTCGAGCCTGCATTTTTATCGGTTCTGCAATTTCCGAGCTTCGCCCTTTCGCGTATATAAGCTCGCCTCGATTAAATCGAAACGTTAACGATCGGGGGGGAAAAAAAAAAATAAGCCCGCTTCGTTCGAATTATTTCCTCGTTTTGTAGAATATCATCTTGTGCAAAGATTAATGGTCCATTTAATTTCGCTCGGTTTTCTCAACCGATGTATGCATGTAACATGAGGTTGAATTTTGTGCGAAATTTATGCACGCGCGCGAGATTCTCGGAAAAAGTTCATTACGGATTCATTGGTGGAGCGGTTATCGCGCCGCGACTATTCCAAGGTGCGAGCACGTGCGGCGAACGTCAAGTGCAGAAGAGGCAAGCGTGCACGTGCGCCGGTTTACGAGGGTTAGACGAGGCGTACGACGACGAGCACGCGAGAAGGAGAATCACCGGCGGAAAAAAGGGCGTCGCTGTGCTTTTTTAAAAGTGACGCCACTCTCGGGCCGCTTATGCGTCTCGTTCTCGTCATCGTCCTCCTCTCGCGCGCGCGTTCCCTCTTTTTCATCTCTCTGCTCTCTCTTTCCCTTTCCGAGCCCAAATTAGAAACACGACATATGACGCGACGTAGACGTTTTCGTCGACACAATCGTGCCGTTAGTCTCTTCCCTATAAATAATCGAAAATCTGAAATCCTGAAATGTTTTTGAGCTATTGATTCGCGGAAATCAACGGACCTATCTCAAAGTTCAATTAAGAACTTTAGAAACTAATTGACATTGAATGACGGTCGGATTTAACGAGGTTGAATTAAAATACTTTTCTAATCTATTTTATCTATTATATCTATTTTATCTATTTTATCTATTCTCGCGGACAAGTTAACACACTATGAGATACTATTACAAAGAGACGACAAATGGGAATTCGGAAGTAATTAATAAATCCCTAACGAGGTTGGACATTGCAGACGATGAACACGGCGATATAGAATGTCCGATAAAAATTGCTGCAACGTCGCACGCAGTCAGGCACGGAATTACGCGCAGAAGCGGATGTGGAAAATATTCTCGAGAGACTAAAGTCAGCGAGATTTAAAAAAAAAAAAAAACCGTCAAGGAAATAAAGTCTTATAATTGTCATCGTCATATTTTGTATATCGCTCTCTCATATTACACTCTTCTTCTACCGAGGAAGATTTCATCTTCGCGAAAAGAGATATGACTTTATTACGCGAGGTATAATTTTATTCATACCCTTCCCTTTGCACGAATCTGCAGCATTTTGTTGCACACGCGCAAATGTGAGATCGCACGCTTCGTCGCTCGTGCAAACGCGTTTTTTAACGCCTCGCTTCGTATGTAACGTCAGCGCGATAAGACAAACGTCTCGAGATTACATCGGCGCGACGGACATCTCATAATCAGCTGTTCTCGCCTTGCGAGGAACATTCAACACCTTAACGCATCGCGTTATGCAGTTTGTATAAAAATTATATATAGCAGCTCTTTTTTTTCTTGCACTGCAAGAAATTTAGAGATATCGTTTATCTGTTTGTCAGATAACAAGTTTAAACAAATTTTCCTGTACGTATCTGGCGGCGACGATTTTAAAATTAACCAATACGAATACGAGGTAGAAGCTAAAATTAATTTTTTCAAAGTAAAATCTATAATTTAATTTGTTTATCTGTGATATATCAATTATAAAATATTGAAATATTTCACTGCAAATTTATACTTGTGGAAACGGATCAATTTGACGCTGTTGGAAAATTCGTACTAAATTACGCGTAATATACGCGCACTTTGCGCAATGTCATGTGTAACATGATCACAGCAAAGACACACGCGTGGTTCGTTCTGGCAGGCAGCCAGAATTATGCAATTTCATAACATGCGGCAACTCTAATTAATGAGGTCGCATCGACTCCGTTTCTCTGTTGGTAAAGTTTGATAACGATCTCAATGAGATTCAGAGATTTTCACATTTATTTTAAATTCAATTATATCCAGAATTTAAATTGAAATAATTTTAATTTCAATTTATTAATTGAAATAGAAAATGTGGTTTAATTTATACGGCACATTTGCGCAAAATTTTTATATAAAATTATTTATAATTTTTCTTTTCCATAAATATATATATACGCGATATTAATTTGTGTATATTTTTTTATCTATAACAAAAGTTGAATTGATTTTAATTAAAAATTGCGACTAATCAGACGCTCTGTCACTATTTCTCTTCGTACATTGATCACACATGTATTGTATTAATTAATATGTACATTTTTTAACGAACACTGGGAGAGTTGACTACTAAATAGTAAATAGACAAACACCCTCGGGATCGCGGCGTAATTAAGTTCGATCCGCGTGCACACGGCTGCGAAGATCACGTTACCGCATTTTGAAAGAGGGATGGGAGGGTGTTGGCTTTGGCATTACCTCTCTGTCAATATTGTCCTGTATCCCCTTTTGACGTGTCACGCATATCACGGGATTACGTTTCGATTTGTAAGGAGCAAGGGCTCTTCGCAAAGAGACAACTGAAAATACAAATCTTTCCCGAGAGATAAAATTTGTATTTTACGAAAATCAATTTCAGAAATATACCTCTATTCTTCATTCTATTAATATTCTTTATTGTCATGTTGCACTTTTTAATCATCGAATTATATCTATTTTCTCATGAAAATTATTACAGTTAATTCATGATGCATCGATATATTTGGAAGTAGAATGAATGCGATCAACGTTGTATATTATTCCATTAGAACATTCCTTGATTCTTTATCATTATGTTGCAATTTTATAATAATCGAATTGTAATAAATTTTTTATTGTAAATTATTTGACGATATTCTCTCTATATACACATGAAAAGTAGAACGATCAATGTCACATTTTAACCTGAAGTTACAAGGCTGAATATATCTTCCGCATAGACACTTGGTTTCCTTCCGTTTCAAAAGCGCGGAGTGACATTGCTTCCTCGAGTTTCAAAGTATCGATTTACAATGTACAGACAACGAGATAAGAGAGTTATGACTTTTAGGTGTCTGTAAATTTTCAACACGCGGGATTACGACGCGTGAGAGGGATTATTATGACCGGACTCTCGTGGAAAAAGAAAACTCGATGGTAGCGAGCTACAATTCGACCGCGGACGAACGAATTTGTTTAGTCGTCGCGAGGGGAGGGAGAGACGACGGGGAAAATGCGATTAAGGACTTCTCTTTGTGCTGCTTAACAAACTTCGTCAAGTCGCGCGCGACGCCTCGTCGCAGCCGCGTTAGCGAACTTACAAAGTTGCCCCGAAGGGATATACATGCTCTCCCTGTAAGATTTCCCGGGGCGGTTCGAGAGATGCCATCCCGAGGGAGGGATCTCTCTTCTTTGCGAACACTTAAAAGCATTCCGCTCGTTACGACCGACGTGAATTTTCGGGAAAGCGAAGGACGCGATATAAGATAATGTGGTGAAAATTTATATAATGACGCGTAGAGATTTAATCAACTTATCAACTCTCGGCCCTCGCCAAAGGTACGCGCGTGAAATATTCCACGAAAGGAGAGCCTTGACGATTGAATATAAAAAAAAATAAGGGTTCTCTCTCCGAGGAGACGCGTGTAAAGCTCCGGCGAGCTTGTAAGAATATTTCGTCCGTCGCATCACGTTCGGGGATAAATAAATCTCACTTTGCGATCCTTCGCGCAGTGGATATAACTTCGTCGGACTCTCAGCGAAATCCTCCCCCTCCCCCTCCCCCTCCACCCCTCGCTCCTGCACAGCTGCTGCTACTCTGCGTATGGACCTGCCGCGAGTAGATTGCAGTAATCAACGCGAAGCCGGCTACATAATTCGTACTAACTCGGCTATTTAGAGAAGCGTTGTAATGGGATTAAGCACGAGTGTTTCAGCCGCAACCCTTTCGTATCTGCAAACGAACACTCGAGCCGTTTACTTGCTGGAGAATCGTTTCTGCATCGATAAAGCATCGGAGAGAGAGGATCTCTGGCTGATAAAGCTCTTCCAAGAATATTATTATTTATTCTTACGTTCCAGATTTTCAAAATATTTCAAAGTAGATGTAAATGATGATAAGGCGGATAAATTTTATGTAAATATATATGATTTTTATTGTAAATAATATATTCCTACGTTCCATTTCGAAAATATCTCGAAACAGATATATAAATGAAGATAAGACAAATAAATTATGTGTTTGTGTAGGTGAAGTTATTATTACTCCTCTATGCTCCATTTTACAAATATCTCGAAATAGATATAAATAGAGATAAGATTAAATTATGTATAATAGGTATGATTTAATTATAATGTAAATCAAGAATAGAAAATTTCGATAATTTCTGCAGAATTTGTGCAAATTAAATAAAATTTTAAGGGTTTCTACAAATCTTATTTTATCAGATGTTGAATATTTTATAAAATCATTGAAAAAAATAGAATATTTTTGATATTTTAAAAATAATTAAAATAATATTATATTTTATTGCTCAAAGTATAATATGCACACATATTTCTCTCGCGTTGCAGCTATTAATTAACTATTCCCATTCGAATATCTGCACTCTCGGAAAGTCAACGTCGTCGGGAGTCCTGAAAAGGACCTAACCGGGAAAACCCGCAATTTTCATAATGCAGGATGGCGGAAGAATTATCGCGGAAAGGCACCCCCAGTCCTTTATTACGGAGTTCCTTTGTCGCGCACGAGACGAACGCGAACGACGGAGAAGAATCCTCGGGGAGGATCCATTGTCGAAAGGACCTACGAATAATTTCGTCTGAGATCCTAGCGATCGAGGTCTCAAACACGAGAGACGCATGATAATTTTCATTGATCCTACACTCTGTCCTACGATGACAAATTCGGAAAGAGTCGCGGCTTTTACGCTACTCGAAGAGCACTCGACCGCCACTCGAAGGCAGACTCGGAAGAAGAGCGAATAATCTTCGTTGGAGTGGTCTCGTTAACTCGTTAGCACTGCCTAATATATGCATTATACATGCCTAATTCATCGGCCCGGCGAAGATATATAACGCGTGGCTCAGCTAATCTTTCGAGAACCATTATATCATACACTCGACTTGTCGTCGAGCCAATCAGCATGTTTATTGATTTATTACTTGGCTTTAAACCGCCGCGCGATCTATTAACAGAAATGACAGATGATATATATGAATACAAATATAATAAACCAAGGGAAATAAAAAACACGGAAAAAAAATATTAGCTACCATAGCTAAATTTTAGGTATATTTAACTAATATTTTTAACCGTAATTTAACGGGGAATTCCACGTTGAACTATAGCTTAAAAATATTAGTTAACACAGCTAAATTTTAGCTGTGGTAGCTAATATTTTTTTCCCGTGAAGAACAAAAAGTTTTTAGTTTTTAACATTATAAATATCTTCGAATTTGATTTTGGAATCGAGATTCTTTTAACGAATTGACCGAGGGATGAAGTTTAACGTTGTCTTTAAAGCTATTTAAAAAAATTGGCTTTAAAATACGATCAAAGCCCTCCTTAAATATCTCGAAATAGAGTTGATTTGTAAACGCTTTCTATGTTTATTTGCATCCTACCTGAATAAATACACTTGCCGAACGTAAACCTAGTCGCAGGTTTGCTTTCGAAGATCGAACGCGATGCGTGCACTGAGAGAAAAAAATAATTAGAATTATCATAATTTATAATTATTTTTGGTGCCAACTATATACAAGGATATTATTACTATGTTTCTAGATTCGATTACCTTGCAAGTACAATATATGAAATATTATTTCTTATGAGTACCTACTATTCGAATCCTATAAAATGAAACTTGATTAGTGGATTCGACTCGGATTTTCAAGTACATATTGAACTTGAGATCCCATCTCTAAATACCACATACTTTTCTCTCAGTGTGGGAAGGAAAATCGACGTGTGCGCGTCTCTTTGTTCTCACAGGTTGTCGATTTAATTCGACGATGGACACGCGCACGAATGGCATGCGAATGTCGTGGTCGTCGACATTACGCGCGTTCCCCGTCAAATCCCGTGTATTCCGGACAGCACAGCCAGCCGGATGTTTTGCGTGAGAAGCGCGGCTTATTTTCGTCTCGTTAAATCCGGTCGAACGCCTCCGCGCGAACGAACGGTCATCCAGCTGGTTCGCGATTTTCCGACTGCACGCTGCTGATCTCGCATTACATGCTATCGATCTCGTACCCTCCAGATTGACCGAAACGACCGCCCCGATTTAGAAAGACTCCCTCGTCCCTCACCATCCCTGGCAAGCACTCCTCGTCCAAACAAATACTCGACTTTCTGACTCTTTGTAACGTGAGCGCCTCTCCGTCTTTTGTGTCCGCTTTTTCAAGCCGCGCTGCCTCCTCTCGCTTGCATAAAAGTTATTCGGAGGACTCTTATAGGGGCCGTTGAGCTGTCTCAAGTTGTATATTAGGATACTGTTTATTACAATATTCTTTTGACGTTCGCCATAAAATAAATAAAGGCAATAATAACCTAACATAATTATCAGAAGAAGCAAAAGAAAATTTAAATATATAGATATGAATATATGGATAAGGAGAAAATTTTGTAACGGACGCTTTTTCCCATTAAACGTTAAAGATTTATTGTAACGATCTTGGCAAGAGTATCTAGAAGAAAATCCGAGGAAACTATAATTTTTCAATCAAATCTTTTCAAGAAACAGATCTTGTTCGACAAGCAGAAAGAAGAACTTAACATTTCTTTTTTTATTAACTTTGGTTTGCATAAGGAGATTCCACTCGAATGAATTGTTTGTAACTGCTAAGATGAAGCTACATTAAACGATTTGCTTTCACTGCGAATTGAATCAATCTTCTTCGTGTAAAACGCGTAACATTGAAGAAGAGCGAGAAATCGTCCATCTTAATCCAGTAAGCGTCGATCAAGGATCAGTTACAACGCTTATCGCGTCTATCTATATATATCGTTGCCACTTAAGACCGCATTTATATTCGTACGTCGGAAGTCAAGCTGTTCCAATATCGCGCGCGCAAAGTATATATGTATATATAAAACTTCACTCCGCTTTATATTATCCGCCATATAAGAGTAATGGCACGCCGTTTAACATACGAAGGAGAGACGAAGTAAGATATTTGTCCGTGTTCGAGCGCACGTTGATTTCGGCAATAACGTATGGGGGAGCTCGGTTCTACGAAGAGAGGGTACGCCGATAAAAGGGGCGTCGATAAGGATTTCCCGGGGAGACTGTGCATGCACCCTCTCGTCGTGAAGGCATCCGGCCGCGAGGAAATTTGAAATACCACGACGTCGTATTCGAGGGTCTCCTACGAATCTGATATAATCGGCTGAAAAATGCGGTCTAGAATAGAATCGGATCGAAGAAAGAATCCCTCTTTTCCAGATTCTTCATCTCTTAAAAAACAGTTCGAGATCTCCCTTTTTCTATTCTCCGAGAAAAATATGATTAAATTTATTTCTACATGAAACATATCCGTATATCTACTTTTAGTATGTTAAGAGTATAAAAAAAAGGCAAAATTAATATTCTCATGTGCTCTGACAACGTAAATATTTTAATTTAAAAAAATATTACACGTATTATATTATTTGAAATAAGAGCCGTTTGAGAATAAATGAATAAAACATGTACTTTATATATATCGCATCAATGAAGAGTTGAAGGAGCTCGATCTGGAGCGGTCAAACTTTTGTTGCGGCACCCCTTGAAATATCGCGTTGATAAAATTTCACGGGATAGTAAATTCCGCGAAATTGAATTCGTTGCGATGAGAAAAGTTGAACGAAATCCCGAAGTTTCGTAAGAGAGGCGGGAGAGGCTCTTCTCTCGCTCTCCCCGGTTCCACAGTACGAGTTTCGGCGTTGCATAGTTTCCCAGCCTCCCCGGGGGCTGAAGGGGAAGAAGTAAATGATTTAGGGAGCGTTCTCTCTCGCGAGCGCGGACAGCGACATTTCCTACGGTGACTTTCCGAGTTCATTACACGACGGAATGGAGCGTGGAACACACGATTGCTGGACTGTTCCACGTGAACTGTTCGCGACAATGTTATTAGGATTCCTATATCGACCATCCGGAGCTGGAGGCGAAACCGGAAAACCGTGTTCTTTTTTGCTTCTCTGGCAAAACGCAAAAAGCGAACTACGCTTAAAATAAAGCCCTGTTGCTCTACGCGCTTTCTTCGATTATATATTGTATAGAAATAAATAATAATGGTAAATAATTGTTTGTCCATTTCTTGGTGTGTTCAAAATTGCGATTTTGTTAAAGTTTAAATTGAAATTCTCTACGTAAAATAAAGTATGTCATGTTTCAAATAGTATATTAAGACACTTCAGTCCGAACACAAGAAAGAATTACAGGAATATATTGAAAAAAAAATTATTAATTCTTAATCAGAAATATTTTAGAATTATTAAATATCCAGATAAAGAGTTTATATAGATTACATATTATGTCACTATAGGACAACGCATATTTCGCGGAATCTTACGGTGCAAAATATATGCAGTCGCAGCTGAGATTGGCTATCAGCGGTCAGCGAGAACGATCGTGCGGTCGTCAGAATCGAATAAATCGATACCTTTGACCTCAGCTGACCATCACGCAAGTGCGTGGCGTGTGACCGGCAGCACGGTTTATCAAAGTGGACTTTCGTTCGGCCGAGAATTTTGATTGCGGAAATACCGGAATTCAAAGTATCTCTCGCTCGAGCTAATAATAGAAATGGCTTCAAGTCAATCGCAAACGTGGGTGGTTTTGGGAACGCACGTAGCGTCAATGTTTTATCGCGCGAAAATTACTGATATTCCGATTTGTGTGTCGTTCGCGATTGAACGAAACTCGATAAAGGTCAAGAATAACACGCGGTAAATATTTTTGCGATCGAGCGAATGAGATCAGCACAATATTTCTCATATCGACACAGTTCAACAAAACAAAAACACACAAGAGAATAATCATTCCTCATATTCTTTTACGCTAAATATGATTCCGATTTCCAAATTACTCCATCACGTCACAATTTTGAAGAAATTTTGGAGAAATTGGTTAAAGTTGCAAAAATAAGCTATTAAAGATTGCAGTAGTTTTTTTTTAAGGTTATTGAATACGAATCGATGTCAAAATTGACAAACTCAAAATGTATACAGTAAGTTTTTGCACGTATATATAAATTTTGGCAAAAATGCAGACATTTTTTGATTCTGACATTTATATTATTTCCGACAATAATTCCATTTTGAATTATTGCCAATTTTGGCCTCATATTCATATTCAGCGACATAAGTTTGAATAAATATAATTGAAAATTATTTGATAGATCCTCAATGATCAAATTCAGAACTTTTTCGCAATAGAGATATATATTTAATCATGAATATCTTATTAACCACAATCGACAAAACAAAATCCTTTTAAGGGAAGGGAAATTCTGACAGCATACTTAACTTTGATTATAATAAAACTTGTCTAACACATACGTCACATAAGTATAACATGATAAAATACAAAGTCTTTTTTGTTACTTTAATCGCAATTTTCTCAAAATTGTGACATGTGTGATGGAGCAATTTGGAAACCGGAATCGTATTCAGCATAAAAAAAACTAAGAGAAAAGTAAATTAAATTAAGAGTAGAGAACACAACTAAGAATAAAAAATTACTCTCTTTTTGAGTTCGAAGAAGTTATTTCTTGTCGAAATATCATCATCGTCTCTTATCTCCGGAACGCGTCAAGAGTCATTAATACAAATTAAGAACGGCGCTACGAGCGATTAAAAGGAAATGCGGACTCAGAAGGGACGTGTGCCACGGCGCTTGTTTTGTGTTTCGGTTCTCCCGACAGTAACGACAGGGAAAACCGGCGGGAGCCGCGGTCGCTGTAGCACGCTCGTGAATTTAAATGAAACATTAATCAGGATACGTCAGGGGAAATGGCAAGAGGCGACCCCCTTCCCCCTCCCTTCCTCACTCCCGAAATTTGTAGCGTCACCCTCTCTCTCTTTCGGAAACTAATTTAAATCAGCCATCCCGATGCATTGTCGGCGCAAAAACAATGGGACAATCCGCTGCTCTTCGGCTCTCGCTCTTCCTCGTCGGCGCGGCGGTGTCTGATTGTTGCTGCAAATACGACGGGGCCCCATGCGACAAATTGATAAGCGACCCGCACAATAGCGGACCCTGTTGTATAGCTTCGCGAATGGAATTTTTTCTCTCGAACGCTAAATAAGAGCGATTGTTACATAATATCGATCACTAGTTCCATAGATGTCATTTCATTTATGCCAAACTGTATACACAAATATTATTTAGAATTTTTTGTACAGTTTCAAAGTTGTATGGCATAAATGAAATGACATCTATGGAACTAGTGTGATCGATATTATGTAACAATCGCTCTTATTCAGCGTATATATTTTTATATGTTTGAGAGATAATTTTTACTTTTACAAGAAATTTTGTAAAGTATGTGTATTTTTATATTTCTATTATCTAATGTATTCTATACTTGATTAGTTAATTTTGTACAACAGCGTTTTATAGCTAAATACGAATGCCAATGGAACGGTATTCAAATATTTTCGAGTTGGGAATAACTTTTCATTGCTGGACGCGACTTGTTCAAAGGCCGAATAAACGTCATTTTCAGAGTCTCATTTGTCAATGATTGAAATTTCTGTTGCGTTGAACAGCGGGGGAACGCAAATAAAGTCTCGGTCTCTCGGTGACGCGGAATAAATTGCAACCCGAGGTGATACGTCATACGAGAGGACGCTGTTGCAACGGAGCGCGCTGCAACGGGATCCTAATGACGATGCGACCGGGATGGATATGAGATGAACGAAAAAGCGCTTTACAATGAAATTCGATGCTCGATAATAAAATTGCGTCCACCCGGCGCGATGGATGCATGTACTTTCCTGCTGTGTGCGATATCACAACAAAACCTTACATTACCGCACCGCGGACTCTCATCCTTCATCGATATCAATCTATCCGAATCGGCGGTCATCGATTACACGCACACACACACATACACATACATAACCGCTAATTGGTAATCTTCCGCCGTATTCGCTCTCAATTACAAATAGTCGAATCGGATGCGGTAGGTTTGCATAAAACATTGTTGCGGATATCGATATATTCCAATCCAATATTTTTTAAAAATTTTCTCAATTTAAAATTATACCTATATACCTATTCTATCTTTTTTTAAAAGTAATAGGTAAGTAATAAAAATAAATTACATCATTATGAATTACATGATTATTTAAATTTTTATGAAAAACTTTTATTCTTTGTTTATTATATAGAAATTATTATAAGTAATTATGGGAAGTATTAATCTTTCACAATTTTTTAAATATATACATATATTCCTTTTCAAAAGAAATAGATTTATCTCTAATGTTAATTATAATATCGATTGCGTTAATGAACGAACCGGCGAATCGCATAATAGAGCGTAATCGCGCAATGATCGAGTTATTAAGATTCATAGCACTCTGTCGCTATCGAAGGGTTACGTTCCCGTAAATTACGAGTTGGTAAAGATTCTACAAGACATTGATTTTCATGCGCGACACGTCCTCATCTCGGGTCATTAAACCGCATAATAAATAGTCCTCCAAATAATCTTTTCTATATATAAAACGACAACAATCTTCAAGATGCTCAATTAATCGACCAGGAAAAAAGAGTAATTTCGACAATATTCCAGAAAAAAATATCTCGCTCGTGTAAAAATTTTCACCTCATTTATTCCAATCGTTTATTCGAATCGTATGTGTTCATTTAACTATGTTTAAACTATTAATTTAATTTAATTAGTTTGTATACAATGTTTATAATAAATTTATATACATAACACACTAGTGTTTAAAATGCTATCGTTATAATTGATTTATATTTTCAATAATAAATAAGAGATTCCTTTCCTGCATTTTTTATTACGATTCTCTTTCTACTATTCCGCTTATGTGCTTTTCGCTATTTTCTCATTCTCTTATTATGCGCCAGTTTCTTCTCGTTAAATTTTTTTTAATGGTTTCTTGGATGCTATATCTCAAGAATAAATGCGGTTTCATTACGGAAACATCGTAGGCAACATTTTTCTTGCTTCCGGGGAAATGCCACAAAAAGCATCATCGATGCGTATATAAGTACAGCAGAAGAAAAGAAGAAAAAAAAAAGGATAAAGACGCATATCGCAATCGCGCTCTGCTGATCTTGCATCACTGGTGCTTTCTTATTTCGCGGAAAACCGGGAAAGAATGCCATGAAAATGAAGAATAAAATCGCAACGAGGATAAAATAGCGGAAACGCAAACTGCGAAGATGCGCTGAGGAAATTCAGATATATGAAAAATGCGGACTCTCGAGAGAGAAGAAGAGAAAACACGGGACGTGACCCCACGGATCTTGTAAGAAGTTTCCACGTCGTGTAAAAACTTCTCGTCGACATATTATGTCATTTTCGTGCGCGAGTTTTCTCGTCGGGTAATTTTCCGGCCAGCGAAAAGTTCACCGTGAATGGCCGACTTTATAAAAAGATGTAAGAAAATGTGAGAAGTTCGCGTTCGTCCGCGAACGAATTTTTAATTCGGCCGGATGAGGAAGAGAGCGAACTTCGAAACTCGTCCTGACAGAACAGAATTTTAATTCAACGATTAGTTATAAAGAGAGAGACACGTAATATTAAAAATTAAAAATTGCATTTATATTTAAGCGAAAAATCAGATTTGTCTATCGTCCGTATATTTGCAAAACAATTTCTACAAACTTCTAGATTGTCATTCATTTATAACGCCGAAAAGATCATTGGAGAGCCTCTTCACTTTCCCTGAAAAAGTCTATCCTCAGATTAATAAAAAAAAAAAAAGATTCGCGCAGGACATTCCGTGTATATGTTCGAGTGAAATTTTCTTCGGGCAGGAATTACGTCTCCGCGCTCTTCAAGATGCGGAAAGAAAAATGCTTTGAGAATGCGAGAGGGTTGAAGAGCCTTGCGTGCGAATACACGCACAGACGACGACGTGCGTGCGTGCGACGACTGTCGCATTAAGGATACGTCGAGGGATGGCCTTCGTACGAGGGGTAGTACATCGCGACAGCTCAGCACTATAAAGAAGCGAGGAAAGGAAGAAACGAGAGGAACGGAGAGAGGGTGGAAGTCTCGACATGACCCGCGCCGGTACTCGTGTCTCGCCTTGTAGGAATTTCAGAGGACTTTCTGGTTGGCTCCTTGTGTTTTTCTCTTTTTGATCCTCTCGCGAAGTTGTCTCCATTTCTCTCGCAGTATTCAATACAACTACGTGACCGTATACATTGACTGAAGTAGAGATTCTACTACATCCATTTCTTCTTCTTTCTCTTGAGAAGAAGATAAATATACAGTAATATATTGTTTAAAGCAAAATTATTTTTTTAATTATCTTTAATTATATCTGTTCTCTCTGCTATCACATTCTCCGACATTACTGTAATTTTTATTAGATTGTATAGATGTTTTTTTATAAGAAGAGATAGCGAAACATTGAATTTTATATTTCACAAAATTTCTTCAAAACTTTATTTATATAAATAGTCGAGTTGATCTATTATCTTGTGCGACATTTACGTTTAAGAATCTCGACAAAGGCAAAGATAAATTCATCTCTGCACCTTTCAGCATCTCGTCCCCTCGTCTTCTGTCAACCCTTCGCACACATTCTTCCCCTACCAAGTTGCCACGAATTAACCGTCACCCCTGAAAATCCAACGCCCTTTTCCATCCCTTTACGAGAAAAAGCCTCGCTCTCGCGCAATTGTCTGGATAGTCTAGCCAGTGTCACGTTCCTCTAATAGCGCAACGAGAACTTCCTTGTCAGTGGAACGGTTTACGTGTAGATAAGAAGCGAGACGCTGGTAACGCGGACGGAGAAGATTGGTCTTTATCTCACGCGCCCGGAAACGTCGAGTAAGGTTTCCGTTCGGGAAGAAAAATCGCGCCGTTCCGTGCCGGATAATCGCGAGGATTGCGAAGGAGTGTATGTATGTGTGTGTATTACTCCTGAGAGACGGCACTTTCTTACCGGAGCTATGTGAAAAGGGTCAGGTGCCGTCGCATCTTCTCTTTCTACGAGCAAGCAGTAGAAGCTAGTCGCTTTAGAGAAACGGACCTCGGATTGGAACAAAACACCACTTACTCGGAGAATAAAGAATGAGTTTTTGCGCCATTAGCTTTCGTGAGCTTCGTATCGAGAAAATATTTGTTGTTTCGATCATGACGCAGCTCCGGATTGCACTTTTTTTTCATTAAAGTTATTTGAACTTATAGGAAATTAGAAAAGTACAGCAAACGGCGAAATACTTCTACATTTCTGAGTTTTATGGTTGAGATTCTCCGATAAATCTTACATTTATTTCCCAAGAGAACTTGCGAGATCAGCCGTATGAAACCTTCTATAATGTTTGTTATTTAAGAATAAAAAAAACATCGCATTCCGATTCTTCACAAATCATTTTCAGAAAATATTTCATCGTCCCTTATCGACAAGAAACGAGAAGAATCGTTCAGCTGACAAGAGTATTGACACTTCAGATAAAACAATCGCAAATGGAGGTCGGCCTACAAATTTTCACATCAAAGTTCCGTCTGAGAGCTTTCTCGGGTATTTTCGGGAGCAGACAATCACGTGCCTTTTATGGTCACTGAACGGATCCCCATCATACTTCCTCTCGCACGGTCTCTTCCTATCTCCACCCTTAAAGTAGCTCCTCGAACGAAGACTAGGATCTCCCAGGATAACTTTCCACCCACTCGATCCCGAGTCGTAGCTCTCGACTGCACCCATGGGATATCTCTATCCTCTCCCCGGAAGATTTCCTTCGACGGATTAAATTCTAAAGGTCTTTAATTACGTAAAAGAAGAGAAAAAAAAAACGTTCGGAGGGAAAAAGAAACAATGAAGAATTTCTATACATAAAAATAGACAAACGCGTATGAAGTTTCAGAAGCTTATTCAAATTGAGGTATTTTCTTCGCGAGGTTAAAAATCTCGCGTCACCGTCTCTCGCCTCAATTTATATTTATTATATATAAGTATGAAACATGATTAATAGCTACAAATTTTTTGTATTTTATTTATTTACTATTAATGTTATATTTATATCTATAAATAAAGTTATTTTAATATAAATTATATTTTATAATTAGAGATAACCAAGATATTTAATTCACTGACGATTCTACTATAATTGCGCTTTAAAGATTCCTTCAGCGTCTTCATCATTTGCAGAAATATATTATCAGAGAAATCAGTATTATCATTATTATTAAATAATCAATATTATTCTTATTATATTAAAATCCTTTAATATAAAATCCTCCATGAAGATGATTCTTCGTCCTCGAATCGCGCGTATTCCGACAATATCTTGAAAAGGGCGCGAATGTCGATCCCTGCGCACTTTATCCTCGCCGCAGCACTGCACCGCATTGCACTGCAGTGCTGTAACTCACGCGTGTTTCGCTCTTAAAGGCGCCGCGAGGCAGAGAGCGGAGGTCGAAGTTGGGGCGATTAAACGGTCGCGTTTCGCAGCCACCCCTTTTCCTCTTGCGCGCGCGACATCCCCGCCGGCGAACAAACGCGATACCGCTTCTCCCTCCGCGTCGCTCACGACCCTAAGCTGAGAAAAAAAAACTTGCTTCGGGTCTCTCTCTCTCTCTCTTCGCGCAGAAGACACGGCTCGAGTCGGATCATTAAGCTCGGAAATTATGGCGCTCCGCCCGTGGGCGTTGTCGAATTATGACGATTCGAAGTTCGGGAAGCTCTGCGAAACAAATATACGTACTTGCCGTGGGAACGAAACCTTCGTTAAGGTCCGCCGTTGCTTCTCAGATCAGAGTCAATCGATTACATATTAACATTATAGTAAATTGTAATTTTATATGTATTACATAATTGACTTCTGTATTAATTTGTCATAAATATAATTTATAGATGAAGATATATTTAATAATAATAATGATAATAATAATTTCTCTGATAATATTCTTCTGCAAATGATGAAAACTAGAGGAATCCTTAAAGCGCAATTATAGTAAAATCGTCAGTAAATTAAATTGTATTCTAGAATTAAATATAAAAATATCTTCGCTATTTCTAATTATAAAATATAATTTTAATTACTTCATTTATTGATATAAAATAATAAATAAATAAAATACAAAAAATTTGTAGCTATTAATCATTTCATACTTACACATTAATAAATAGAAATAAATTATTTATATATTATTATCAATGTTTACTTATATTAATGTTTCAAAAATATATCATTTAAGCTTAGTTGCATGATTTTTATATAATTTTTATTAATGCCAATATCACAGACGAGTATCTGCCTAAGGATATTAAATAATGAAACAGCGTAACGCACGCAATCGAGTTACGCGTGTAGGTTTTCTCGAATCATGAGGGCATGACGAAGAGACCGCTTAAAACTTTCTAACGGGCTGTCTGCTGATCACCGGAAACGCGAGGGATTCTAATGGGAACGTATATGGTTATACGCACACGGCGTACGCGTTATACGCGCGTTTCCGCCGCGGATTCTTCTCCGCCGTCGGCAGCAAACGCCGAATCACGCGGAGGCAGACTCACACCGCGCGTTGCCGCGCGCAAATTCATTCATTCCGGCCGCCTGGATTTATTCTCTCGTCGGGCGACGAGGTCACGAGCCACGTAATAGCCCCCGCGAAGAGAGGAGCGTCGTCTCTTTTAGAAATTGCCGGGAGAAATTTATGGAGAAATTGCGACGGGGACTTTTATACGCGGGGCTCTCGCGATGCGCCGACCTGCGGCGCTCTGAATCCTATCGACGAAAGGAATCTCCTGGCTCTCTCGAATTACAGCCGCGCGATCACACGGGCGAGATATATGCCCGCGAGAAAGTAGACAAATAGTATCAGGTATTAGCGACGGTAACCAAAAAATAACATAATAACGATAAATAATAGTGGCCTTGTTTTTCACGTAATTATTTCATAACAGCGATAACGATATCTATGTGTATTTGAGAATTAATTATTAAATATTGCATGTTAATCATATTCAATAATTGAAAAGAATACAAGTAAATTATAAGTGACATATGATTCGAAACGAAGTGTCAATGTGCGTCGAAGCGAGGTTTTGGAAACGAGAGACTTGAGAAGTGTGAAAAAAAGATTATCAGATATATAAAAACTTTAAAAAAATTATCAAACTTAAATTAAATCTTCCAAGGACTTTGACATAATTATTTCATAATAATAGCGATAACGATATCTGTGTATTTAAGAATTAATTATTAAATATTGCATGTTAATCATATTCAATAATTAAAAATACAAGTAAATTATATGCGTATGTGTGTGTGTAATTGCTGAATGTTCTAGGTTTTAAAACTATGCTAGTATAATATCGTGTACAATTTTGTAGATTGTTACTGTTTTATTATTTTATAAGTGACATACGATTCGAAACGAAGTGTCAATGTGCATCGAAGCGAGGTTTTAGCGAGGAAATAGAGAGACTTGAGAAATGTGAAAAAAAAAGGGAAAACTTTAAAAACTCATCAAGCTTAAATTTAAATCTTCCAAGGGCTATATTCCGCATGTTATTTTTTGCATACATAAATATTAAGATATTCAACGCTTCAAACGTGGTTCAAAAAGAGAGAATACGGTTTTTAGATCCTGCAATGTATACTTAAATCCCTGATTCAAATCTCTTTCCGACGCGCAAATATTTGGACGATTCCAATCTCCGCATGTGCCAAATTACAGCGTGCCCGCCAAACGTCACGCGAATTTGCCGAATGCGATCGTATTTGCCGAATGCCTGTAATCCGGAGCCGGAATCTTTCAACCTTACAAATACTCGAAATCACGTCCCTTAGCCATCCCCTCGCGACCGAGAGAGCTTCGTCAAAGAATTTGATAACGCGCCGTTATAAAACGCGATCATCGAGAGTCAACCCCCGTTTTCTCAAAATCTCAAACAAGACTCTCGTACCTTTGTCTCCATCGAACGTCATCCCCCATCGGTTTTCAAGTCTGCGCGCTGCGTCGTCACTCTACCAGAGACAGAGAGTCACAATTTTTTTTTTCTTTCCTCTACAACCGTTCACAACGTCAGATGCGGCACTTAATTCTTACAATTGCGTCGTTCGCATCGCGTCTACTCGCGATCACGTTCGTGACACTCGGAGGCGAGCGGACGCGAACAGAGAAAAGCGTCCGCACGTGACGGTAGCTCGAGCGAGACTGAAGCTGAAAGCTGAGCGCTGCTGCCGGCTACCGCGACGACGGCGACGGCGACGACGACGAGAGGGTGGGCGAGCGACAGGGCCGTGTAGGGAAAGGGCGCCTCTTCTCCGGCATCCGTGCCGTTTGTACGATGCGTCCCTAAGGAGCGTGCGGCACCGAGGGAATGTCCTGTCTGCGAATTACCGGATTTTTACGGAAACCCCCCGAAATAGGGAGATCTATATATGAATGCGCGCTCCTCTCTCCGTCGGGAGTCACGTGTCGCGAACGAGATAGAATTCCACGGAATTAGAGTTGTCCGGCTGCGCGTTCTCTTGCACCAACCGCGTTTACAGAATCCCAGTGATAAGGATAGGATAGAGTAGAATGTTTATGTCTTTCAAGGGACAAAGTTTCGGAACGTTAAGCCCTCCTCCTCCCAACATTGTGGAATGAAAAAGAAAATGATATAGATATTTCGAAATAATTAATAATTGGAAAATAAAATATAAAACAGAAATAAAATCAATTCTCTCTCTCTCTTTGTGTTTCCTATACAATAATCCCTTATTTAACTGCTTAATAAATATTATTCTTAAATCAGTCTAATATATTTGAATAAATTTTATCAGAACGTTTTAAAACAACCAGATTTCAAAAATAATTTAGAAAGCAACATAACGTGAAACATATATATCTTTAAATAATCATTCAAAATTTTCTTTTACATCCCCTTCGTCCCTCGATCGCAACGATAACGAGCGACAAATTTTGCGTCGCCCACACGATTTCTCTCACGCGCCGTCATGTAACCGTCGTTCAAGGTCCGTTCGAATGACGCGCGTGTACGTAATCGCCGTTAAATCCGACAAAAAAAATGTACCATAAAATCCGTCCGCCCTTGCTCCTACGCGCGATGTCACTTACTCGCGTCGAAGGGATCATCCGGGGACTCTGTCCCTCGGTCAGCCGGTATCGCCCTTCTTCGGATAGGGTGGCACTTGCCGCGCACCCGATTAGCATACGGCCGGTCGGATTGCGTTGGCGATGTCCCGATGAAGCGGAAAATCAGGGCGCCAAGTGACGGCCCTCAGACGCGCGTACTCCGAGACGAGCTCGAGCTTGCTCACGGGATTTTAAAATATTGCGCAAAGCGTTTAAATAGCGCGAGAGAAACTTTAATTCGTTAAATTTCGTAGATATTGAGACTGTCATTGAAATAATCCGGACGTTTGCAATTACAGTTATGTTAAACGTGATGGAACTTTATTCTGATTCGCCACACATGTGCCGGAATATACATATGTTCGATCATCAAGCGAGTGCAAATTAATTTCTATTAAATTTTATTATTTTAGAGAATTGCATATATGTATATATTAAAATAATATAAATAATATAAATGATATAAATATAAATAATAAATTTAATAATATAAATAAATAATTATAATTATAAATATAATAAATAAATACAATTGTAAAGAAGAAAATAATATAATTATAATTTCTAATAATAATATATAAATAATATAAATGATAAATTTTATTATTTTAGAGAGTATTAATTATCTTTTTCGCTTAAATCGGTAGATTATTAATTTTATGGACACTAAGTTTATTAAACTTCCATATTCGCAATGACTTTGAATTGCTGATCCAATTCAAAATCGAGTGTGTTATTTGTGTATCACGTCAAAGTGCATTATGATCAAAACGCAGGACGCCAGGAATTCCTGCGCCTAGTGCATTAATTACATCCATCGTTATATCACGGTAATTCGCGTACCTACCATGCGGATTATTCAACCGTTCAATATGCGCGTACAATACGTGTTAATGTATGGGTAAACACTATCGGAATACTTCTGTACTAAAACAAAACATTCATTTATATTACTTTCCTTTCTCGATATACTCTTCTAATATATTAGACTTGTAATTGAATAATAACAATGATTTATGAGGCATAATAAGCTTTGCATTAATATTTACAATTTTAATATGACACGACAACATCTTTATATGAGAACTCTCTATAATTAAATGTTTAACCGAATCGATCGTGCAATAAGAGATTAATGGACGATAATTGACGGTTTGACACGCGACAGGAGAAATCGTGCCAGATATGAATATTTTTGCCGCGTCTGTCTATACGTATGATTATCCTGTGAAAAAATAGAGATAAAGCGCGTCTACCTTAGCAGCCATAGCAGCGCCATTTCTGAAATTGATCCTGATTGATCGATCGTTAATTTTTTATCTAATAACGAAGAGTGGCGTGGCCGATAATGGACTTGGGCTAGTTAAAGCGCGCGACGCATTATCCAAGGTAATATTCGCTAAAGTGATTACGCTTTCGCCGGATATTCGACGTAATATTATATCGCGAGTTTCGTGAATAATTCACTTATCCGAAAAATGATTAAGCCTTTATACGCGTGTACTTCCGTGTAAGTTTGTCTTGATCGGAAAATTGCAACTCTATCCCTTTCCCGAGTGTTATCACGGATTGCTAAAAATTACATTAAACGAGAATCAAATCAGGTTACAAAAATTTTAATCCACATTTCCTACAAATTCTATAAAAGACGCTATTTCATAAATTATTTAATTATCCGAACATTGAACGACCTACATTACTCTCGACGAATCAATACAAATTTATAACTCGCAAGTAACACACAATCATTTTCCATGTAATAATTTTGTGCGATGTAAAAAAAAAACATTTAATTATTTAACAAAAACATCCATCAAACTTTCATCACACTCTACTTATCAAGTATGTAACGATGAGTTTGTAACAATAGCATTATGTAAACTGGCTTAATATCCAAGCAGTACGATGCAATTTATTTCACCACACGCGCTATTATTCAGCATGCTTTCTCTCCGACGGCCAGTACAGCATTTGTCTGCATAAAACTCTACTTTTCAACGCAAAAAAATTCTACTTTCATAAAAAACAACTTTTATGAGACTCGTAAAGCTACGGGTATAACGCCAGAAGGCTACGTTACATATCTGGTTCGCTGTTTATGTTTAAAAACGATACTAGTCGCAATAAAGAAGAAAATCGATAGTAACGCAAAGTAACGAGAGAATTTGTACGATACATATTCACACACGAACAATTTTCGTTTTTATTTAGGGAGAAGTGAACATCTAAAAAAAATCTCCGATAATCGACGAAGTCGATGCGTGCCACGGAGAACAAAATTCTATCCTAAAACTTATATTATCATAATATAATATTTTTATGGAAGAATATTTTGCGTCGTATATTTGTTTCTAACCGACGAAAAAAATAATTCAGGTAGGAAACGAGTTTTAATAAGAGCCAGGTGCAGAAATTATTAGGCGCAACAAACGTGTTTTTAAATTCTTCTCTATTTAATTTGAACGTTTCGATCCTTCCTTTGGACCATCTTCAGGAACCGAAACGTTCAAATTAAATAGAGAAGAATTTAAAAACAAGTTTCCGCGCCTGGCTCTTGTTAGCCCGTTTCCTATCTGAATTTGTATCTGTATATCAGAGTTTCGTTTTATTATAAAGTATTATTTCGTTTTATTATAAAGTAGTTAGTGTTTTGGAGTTAAACGTGACTCACACTTGTCAGGATCCGCGACGATAAATCGAACCTGTTGTAAATTCGGGGAGGGTCTGCCGGCAACAACATGCGAGGTTTGGCCGAGCAAACGGGAGAATACGTGCGTATCCGCAGACGTCGTAAAATTGATATTTATCCTGGCTGGCGTCCAGCGCGGAAGCTGCGCCAGCTTTTCCGCGGATAATGCGGCGCGACGTGATTACATCGTCGACGCGCGGAAACCGCCGACGCCGGTTTTTTCCGCGCCCTTTTTACCAGCCGCGGATTAAGCGCGAGAGGTCGTTGGCAGCTTCGACTCGCATCGAAAAAAAAAAAAATTAGAAATACCTCGATTGGCAAAACACATCGATCGCGATCAATTACCCCTCCTTTCGCGTATGAACCGTACGTTATTACGTGAAAGAGCGAAGCGTAGCAGCAAGCAAAACATACAGGGTGCTCTAAAATTACCGAGTCAGCTTCCATCTTTACCGAATATAGTATATACAAAAAGCGGCGTAGTCTCCGTCATTACAAAAGCGTCAAATTAGTGTTTTAACGTCGACGCGCAAGTGTCCCTCCGAGTATCTCGGCAACGTGCAACATTCTGTCGCTACGTCGTTATTAAAGAGAGCGCGGAGTATTATCGCGATTTACCGGCGGCTTTTCTCACAAGTCACGTATTCGCCCTCGGCCGTATCCCGGGGGATTATTGGATGTCACCGGGATATTCGATACCGCCGCGTGTGCGCTTTACTTCCGTAAAGTGTAAGCGGTAATCCCGGACGGACGCTTCCTATCGGTCGATCTCTCGATTTCTCCCGCGATAACGGAATAATCTGGCACACAGGCGGATCTCTTTCCCGAGCGGAGAAAATATTTCTGAAACTAGCGAGACCGACCGTGTATCGCGTGTACGAAATGTCGATAACCGGCGAGACGGCGATTTTTGCCCAAGTCGACGCGAACAACCTAATTCTCGATTTATGAACGGTCCGTCGATCTCCGCGGAAATTTCACATCGCGATACAAATTTTCTCACAATGGAAAATCGCATCGGCGTCCGTCGCAGCGTGACGTTTCTATTAAATATTGAACGAGGACGATTAATGCAAATTGTGCTCGTACAGGCATATCATGTGCGCTGCGTAGCGTAAAGAATAGATATTTAGGTCCTTCAGATACATATTTTTATTCAGATTGCAATTGATATTAATATCGAGTAGAGTATATCATGCGTGGTAAAAAAAAATATATATATAAAACTAGAAGCAAATTATTTTTTCTCATATGTGACAGAAACAAGAAGAAACCAAACTTCTTCGGATCAATAAGTATGTAAAATATAATAATACAAGTATCGTACATTCAAATTGTTAAATTACTGAGCTTTGCGCGAGAATTTTGCATCTTGGTTTCTTACAAGAAACGATCGATAGGACAAAAAAAGCGCGTGTCCTCCGCAACGATTCGCTCGATCGACGACGCTTTCTCGCGAATTATATCCGTGGCCAGATTCGGCCAACGTGTAAAACCGCGAAGGACGCGAAAACCGGAAATACCTGATATCATCTGTAGCATTATGGCGGCACACCCACGACGCGAAAAAAAAAGAAAAAGAGATGATTGTTCCCGGAATAGCGCGACGAGATTTTCATAACGTCGTAATTCAGCGGGTTCTGTAAAGCGAAATTCTCGGTTTCGTAGCCAGATCTTCGGAAGAAATTATACGTTGCAGGAAGTTTGGACATTTTTCGAATTACGAAGAAGAAATCGAAGAAAGAAACCTGTTGCGGTTTCTTTGCGGGTAAAGATATTTCATTTTTCTTGATATAAAAAAATAAAAAATATTTACAAGATTAAAACACACTAATAAACTGAATTTAGTATGTTTATGTATTTTTAATGCATATTATAACCAACCTATCATGTAAAATAATTTCTACAAATATATCTTTAAAATTACATAATATGAACTTCTTTGATTACCTAATTTTAAAATGGAAAATATGATCTATTATGGCATATGCGTGCGATCAAATATGTACAGGTTATTCTGCAGTTCGAACGGAACACAGAATTTTAGATGTCAAGCAGCTTTGTGAATATTTTATCGAGAAACCATCGGCGGAGCGATAAAGTATTGAGGTCGACTTCCGACGTTTAGGACGAAGCATGGGTGGCGGTAACTGGAGCAGGACTTCCGGAGCTGGAAATCAAAATCGACGGCAGGCAGACCCGATTTTTCTTATTTACGTTGTACGTATCGCACTTAACGCATGTAGGCACGTCAGAGTTAAAACGCGCATTGTAATAAAGAAAATTTCCGTAAATATTTCATAGTAAATTAAATTTAATATTTTAATTTAATATTTTCATAATAATTTCATAGTAAATTTCCGTAACATTTTGCGTCGTTTAATCGCATCGTCATATTTAAATTAAATAAATGTAATTATAAATTACATTCGTTGTTTCAACAGGGTGTCTACTCAAATCTTGTAAAAAAATTCCCTGAGAATTCCCTGATCTTCCAGGTATTTTCGTTTAAACTTTCAGATAAAATAAGAAAATTTGTAGATGCAGCTTTTTAAAATAAGTTTTTTATTGTATGCGCTTTCTAATGTTTTCTATTCATATACGATTACAAAGAAAGTTATCAAGAATTTTACAGTTTTTCTAGCATTTAATATTGATTTATTAATCGTAAAATTAATTTGAACAATAACAAAGTGCAATACATCACTATATCTAAACGCTAAAGATATATGCAAAAATACAAAATAAAAATATAAAACAAAAAATAATTTATTATAAGCGTCTTAAGGAATACTAATTTATTTTAATATTATTAAAAAATTGAACAGTTTTCTATAAAACTTACATCAAATCTTGATACTAAAAAGAGATCGTCAACAAAATTATCAGACACAATTTTTGAAAAAATTCCCTGAGTCTCAATAAAATTCCATGAGAATTCCCGGATTTTTCAAGTAAAAAAAAACCCCTGACAATCCGCGGTTTTCCCGGTTTTTCCAGGGAGTAGACACCCCGTTTAAGCATTCGTATAAAAGTACTTGAGAGATTATCGCGAATCGCGGTATTTCGCGTCTTTACTTTGACAGTGCGTAAAGAAAGAAGGGATCGCCCAAAGGGACACGCTTCGAATGCGGGAGGAGATGCAACGCCGGTGTCGCAATCGCTCTCTCGGTCGAGAGAGTCTCGACCGCGACGGTGGCGGCGAATTTCACGGTTAATCGAACCGCTTTCCTTCCACAACTCACACCGGCGGTCTCTCCTTTCGATTTCGGGCGCACGTGTGAACGCCCGGAACAATATATGATTCATTTCACGGCTCGTTAGAGAGCCGCGCGAGCGCGGACTCTACGCTTCGCCGAGCGTGCCGGAAGAGAGAGCGCGCAAAAATGCCACCCTCTAGAAGAGGAGAGCTTTTTTTTCGTGCCTGCTGTACGAACTGCGTATCGTAGAGTTGCATCTCCGAGTTTTGTTTTTTTTTCTTTTTATTTTTTTTTTATACAGACGATTTACGCGCGCTACTGAACGGGTCGAGTAACCTGGTTCGGTGGATATGTCAATATACACCCGATCGCTCACCTTCCCCCCCTCCGGAAACTCGGTGGCTATTTGCGTGTGTAAACTGAACGCTACGGAACGTCAAACACACGCATTTTCTCCCTCTTGCAATTCTAGAAGTCCTCACGCTAGGGAGCTCTCAGAGTTTTCTGTTTCACCAGAAGCGTCGCACGACACGTGATATCACATGTCTTATTCACCGTGATAATTTCCTTCAATGTATTCCATCATTTACTGCTTTGAGATATATTATTTTTTCGAAGAATTTAATTGTAGAATATGTAATATAAGGGATACTTAAAATTGAGCTATGGTAGCTAATATTTTTTTCCGTGGTATTAAATAAAAAATTCAATTCCGGCAAAGAATATTCTACAATTAAATTCTTAGAAAATAAATATCAATACTATCGTACATGCGCTTAATCATTCTCGACAGTCGTTGGAATAACGATTCGCTGTTTCATTCGAGTGTTCGAAAGTATCATTCATCCATTAGAATTCCGACGCGAACAAAGATTAGCGGACTCTCTGAAGTTGGAGTGCGCATCGATCAACCGTAGGTGAAGTTGCCGCAAACAGGCATCGCGGTGGCAATTATACGCCTTCGTTTACATACTTTACCGCGCGACTCGTCGTCGTCGTCGTCGTCGGTGAAGTATATGCGAGTGGGACGCCCTGTGTTGAACGACAACGTCAAACGCGTCATAACGCGCGCGAGGGTGCAACGCGTCTTTGGGGGCGCGTTATACCCCTCTCTCCCCCCACCTCGTGTATATTTATTTCATCGGGATCTTTTGCGGCGTGCCGACCCTCCCTCGTGTTTGACGACCCTCGAACCTCGAACAAGCGAGCGCCTCCGGCTGCTCGAATGCAGCTCCGACTGTTCTCTTTTTCTCTCTCTCTCTTTCTCTCTTTTTTTTTTAAACCGACAACTAGTCGCGCGTGCATCCCCTTTTATGTAAGTACACACGACGGATGCAGAGCGCGTTGAAATGAGCATCGGTAATTTTCTGTGAAATTCGCACGGTGCAACGGGCTCTCCCGAGCATTTTCGCGCGCGAATTCGCGGCACGTCGATCGCGATTATTTAATTAATCGGCCTCAACAAACACGAATATTCCTGGACTCAACAAGCGTTGCGCATATTGTGCGTACCGTCGCGTTATCGTATTATTATTATATTGCTTTATGCGCTATTGATGGACAGTGATAAATAAATGTGAACCTGCTCGCTATACGCGTTCTCATTATTCATCTAAACAATAAATATTTCTCGACATTAAACCGCCAATGGGAATTATTGGGAAACGCTAGAGGAATAATTGATCGCCTACACGACTAGTAAATTAAATTTTTTTTTTAAAATCACGCTTTAAATTCGTTCAAAGGAGCTAGCTGGGGATCTTTTCTCTCGCGATGGTGAGGCACAGAAGCGTCTTACTACAGACAGTGGTCGATCACGACGAAATTTACGTCCTCGTTATGCGTTCGCGCGAGAATCGCCTGGAAGGGCATAAATCTCGTTTGATTAACGACACGCGTTTATGGAACGACGCTGACGAGCCCGGCGAGGGCCACGACACCCGGAAGGTCGCGCGGATATGAGAAGCGACGAGATGACGCGCCGCCATTCATCGAAATCCGCGGATTTACGGCGCGTCTTTTACGTCAAACAAACCGCAAATCCTCGCGATGAAATAACTGTAACACATGGGACATATGATATATACATACATACATCCCGCGTTGCACACCTTTCACTTGCGAGAAATGCCACGTCAGAACAAATGTAAATTTCGCAATAAAGTTACAACATACCCTTATAGAAAAATATTTTTGATGTGTTAAGTGGAGAAAATATGAGTTACATGGCTAAATTTGAGAAAAAGATCGGAGTTTTTTTTAACTATTAAAATTCTTAGTGACAAGCAGTTTAATCGATGTTTATTGGACCTTTGTAAATTATTAATTCGAGAAAGGGATAAAGTAGTTACAAAAATATACGCATCTTTTCTACTTTATTGAAACTTTAGTAATTAATTCTTCCTCATATTATTCATACCGGGAATTCTGTCAGATAAAAATCTAATTATCGATCTTCGATAATTATCGGGTATTCCTTTTAGATTTTATCGTTATGATTCAGGTACGATTTAAAGATGAATATTTTAAAGCGGAAAACCAACTCTTGCGCATTTATCTACCTCTTTTATTCTTAGTTTTTTTTTTTTAACACCCGGATTTATTATCTCATCCGACGAAAGGATTCTGATGCTCCATCTTATACCAGTATTACTTTTATCCTGTTACTATTGCGGTGAGACAAGAATAGAAAGAAAATGTTCCTGACGACGATTCGAGACACATCGGTGAGTCTTTCGCCGAAGATCCATTGTCGCGGAACGATTCGTTTTACCTTGAAAAGACGCGATATTACTCGCAGCCAGAAGGAAAAGCAATCGACGGACTATATTCTTCTTTCTCCCTTCCTCGCCAGCCCTTTGTCGTGTTCTCGACTGGTCAAACCGGACACTAGTCAATGGACGAAATCGTTTTCGCCGTCGATCGACTACCAATTCTCCTCGACGAAACGTCATCGAGAGAAACGTTTCCGAAAAAAAAAACTGCTTTTAGGCTCGATTCCCGAATTCAATTCCTGCCGCAGACGTAAATGGACATCTGTGATTTATTTTACTTAAATAAAAACCGTAAAAAATCGTACCGACGTGCTTTGATAAATTTCAGCATTTATTTAAAAAAATGAAATATTTATCTAAATAGTTAAATGTTAAGCAACAATAATTACTACAAGTTGCATCCTGAATTTTAGGCACGGATTCTCAATTTGCATCATAGTCTCATCGATACACGCGTCATGTATTTATCAATTTTTTGCTATTACAAGACACTACCACATAGCATTCTAACATCTGAAAATTCTATCAGACGATACATCCACTTTCGCTTTATTTCTCTCTCATCAAATAATGCACATTCACCTTCGATTTAACTCTCCCTATCGAGAGATACATCCACTTCCAAGTCTATCGTAAGAAATATGAAGAAACAATTCGCACGAAATTCTATCCGTCGACTCGGAGATAAAAGAACCGACACCGCTCAGTAAGATAAAAGTACCGCTGGCGCCGATGAGGACTTCTATTTCGTATTGTTGCGCAATAAAAGACGTAGAATTATTTGAACAACCGTATTTGTGATCCATCGAGCCGAGTTCGTTTATTTTCTCGTTTTCACCGCGCGTTTTTACCAGCTGTGTGCGTTCGAAATACTCGCTGTACTTTGTACCTCTCGAATCATCTGTTCTGCTTTATTTAGCAAATAAAACTCGAAAGGGGAACTCGTGGAGGCAAATATTTTGCTCGAAAAAACGCGCATTATACATAATCATTCATCAAGTATCATTCGTCTCACTTGCTCGTTTCAACAGCTGATGAATTAATCTCTTGTCACGATATTCGAAACTATCTCTGCGCCGAATACGCGTTACAAATAATTGAGAGGACTTTGATCTTGTAATCGTACGAGGTCATATCTGTATTTCATAAAAATTGTCATGTGTATCGCAATCGGCTAACGCTGTTAACGAAAAGATTAATGATTCGAGCTCGTTCCGAATGCGAGAGAGATCTCTCTATAATACAGAGATTGCATACGCGCGCGCGATAAGAAACCTTGTATTACAAAAGGTTAATAGAGATTTTTAGATCAACTTGGCGTTTTCTATATGACAAACAGCATTTTTTTTCTTCATGCGGATGCTCAAGGTATGCCAAAAAGTAAGGTCGCCCAACGTGGGGCTCGAACCCACGACCCTGAGATTAAGAGTCTCATGCTCTACCGACTGAGCTAGCCGGGCTGTTACACGGTCAAATCTTGACCGTAACAAAATTCACGAGTACATTCGAAACGTAATTAATAAAATATATATGCATATATACGGATATATAATTACATTATCTATAATAATTTAACAGATTCTAATTTTCGTTTAGCAAGTTTTTATTTTCAAGCGTCTATGAAACTTTGTAAAGATTTTTTCACGCGCAAATTTTTGTATCAGAAACATTTGTTAACTTTATCTTTCATAATTTCAGAAAGAGTGTACATTTGCATGCCATTTGTTAGTGCAAATAGAACAGTGTCTTTATTCAAGTGTATGGATAAATTATCAATATTGTCGCGTGATATAAACATGATACCTATACATTAAGAAAAATATCTAATAAGATCATAAGCGAACTACCTAAGCGAGACTTCCACATAATTAATGCCATGAGTGCAGCAAAATTACTGATCATAGCACGGTTTCATTGCCTTGTATATACGGTGTTCTCGAAATATGTTTAACGATAGTTTCTTAAGGGATTGTAAAGTTGATTTTTTTCTCTTGCAATCAGTACGAATGTTATTTAATATCTCCATTTGTACCAACGTTTCTAATAATTAATTAATATCCCTCTAATTAAGACCTAAACTAAATATTTATAAATATCAAACGCGCATTGTAAGAAAGAGACAGTTATCAGTATTTTTTTAAATTATCAGTATTTCTTAATTGTTCTTAAATCTAATAAATTAACACCTATATTACTTATCTATTTTTGCGGATTTTTTCACAAACTCTCCTAAATCTATGGAATATTAAATTGTTGAAACGTAATGTATCAAATGTAGCTTCGATCTTCTTTCTATCGTTTGGAAACTGGAAACTTTTATCTAAAAGGAATTGCTCAACTAAACAGAGATATAGAAATTAACCATAGAAATTAACTACGCGTTTCTCGACACACCCTGTATGCCAGCGATAGTACGAGTGAATACGTAAATCGTATCTAACGCGCAAATTGCTATCTGGTCCCCTTTTAAGCACTCCAGCCCCATTTAAAGCCCCACCCGGCGATTTCTATCGGAAACGCGTGAATTTACATTAAGCCGCCATGAATGCGAGCAATAGTAAATCTCTAAAGCGACAGTAAGCATCGCGCGCGGGTGTATTGTGTGTGCAGTACCGGGAATAATCGATCCGCGCACCACCATAATTTCTCTCCCCGCCGTCTTTTTGGCACGCGCCGCCGCTTTTACGGGCCCCTTCTCGCCGGTATCTCACGGGGCTTTCTAGCCTAGAGTTACCGCACTGTCGTTGGAATAAACACCGGTTCGAGAAAACCACTCCACGCTCTAAAACGCTGTAAACGCATGGCGGCGTCTCTCGCATTATCGATTGTTCTGCAGAGAGCGCCAAGAGAGCCGCGCGCATCGTTTGAACTTTCTTACGGGGAATTCGGATTTGATTCGTTCGAATCGAGACACGCGCTCGTCGAGGAGAGATCTTTCTTCTGTAATTGCAACGAGAGAGGCCGTGCGCGTTTATTTCTCGCGCGGGAGATGTCTGTAAAAAGTTAATTTTAATGGCAAACGATTCGACAAGTTTGGGAACGAACTTCGTTTAGAAGAAGTTTCGATCCGCGACCGTCGTTTGTACCGCGATTTTGTAACAACATCGGAGAGCTTCGAACTCAAAAATTCAAGGACAAAGTTCAAAAATAAGACTCTCTCCTCGACGGGGAATCGAACCCCGGTCTCCCGCGTGACAGGCGGGGATACTAACCACTATACTATCGAGGATTTCTTGAGGGAGCGCTTTCTACTATCTGTACTAAGAGGATATATAATCTTGTAAAAACTATATAACACAAAATTATTTTCTAATAAATTTAAAAAGTTCTATAAAGATAAGCAATACGTGAATAACAGTATTAGAAATATGAATAGTACATGAAGAAGCATTTTAATATGCAGAATATTCTAGAAACCTAGACTTAATTTTAATAGTAGATTCTTTAATTTAAAATCTATTTCTCTCTCGTAAATCGAAGTCAATTTATATTGATTTATGGTTCTGAAATTATAGGACATTAACACAATCGATTTGTAAATTTAATATTAGAATATTGTATTTATAATTAAACAGTAAAAAAAGGCTCTGATATGACGATATAAATAAAGGACAAAAGTAGGCAAAAAGAGCCAAGCGCAGAAATAAGAGCGCGATATGATAACTTGATAAAATGATATATTTATTCTTCATGATTTGAACGTCCAAATCATGAAGAATAAATTGTCCT
This sequence comes from Lasius platythorax, assembly GCA_963971435.1. Classification (NCBI taxonomy): domain Eukaryota; kingdom Metazoa; phylum Arthropoda; class Insecta; order Hymenoptera; family Formicidae; genus Lasius; species Lasius platythorax. The sequence continues at coordinate 5,760,257 of OZ020540.1, read as the reverse complement.
TTATTTATAATTAATATTTATATAAAAGTATAGTAACTACTATAGATATATACGTGCAAATATGCAGTGCGTATTCAATTATGTAAGAATTAAATAAGATTTTTTTAGTAATACACATGAAGTTTTAGAGAGTTATTAAACTCTAGAGATATTGTTATTTATTCCTTTTTCATTCATATATGCATTGACACGCATAACACGAGTTTATATTATATATTTATATATTGTAATTGCACTATACATTGCATTATATATTGCACTTTATATATTAGTACTCCAATTTTCATAATAATTCGAAATATACATGCGTTTATTAAGATATCAGATTATTCACGATTTGTTGCCTGTATTTCGAATTCGGAAGTGAACAGTTCATTTATTTCACAGAAGTAAATGCAAAAAAATTATTTAGCCTACAATATTATTCGTTTATAATTATATTAAATGCAAAATTCTGCCCAGATCTTGTCGAACAAAAAAAGGAATCGACGAGGATGGGATTCGAACCCACGCGTGCAGAGCACATTGGATTAGCAGTCCAACGCCTTAACCACTCGGCCACCTCGTCTTCATGTGCATTTTTGTCTCAATATACAGACCATCATCTAAATATTTTTCAAGTAATATATTAATAGAAAAAGAGCCGAGATATATATTTTTAGAAATATTTTTAAAGTCATAACATACATTTACAATGTCAAAATTATAGCTCTTAGAAATATGACGAATATTATTTATCACACTGGAGTATGTAAATAAAATATAAAATTTTATTGTGAAATTCTTAAAATAATTATATTAAATTTTATCATTTTATTCTAAATGATTTATAAAAATTAAATTATCTCCTAAAAGAAAAAAATCTGTATTATTATAAAAGAGATTTAATAATCGTTTTTATTGCAGTAATTGGAATATAGCAGTATTGCAATAATTTGATGTAATTTCTCTAATTAAAAATTGCTAGAACACACTGTGTGTATCAAGTTAAATTGCATGTTCGTTACATGTCGGCAACCCTTAATCACGCTTAGCTTTAGCGCGTATTTCATCTGATTGGCGAAGGAACGATAAATGAGGCTTAGCTCTTTCCGAGAGCGCGTGTCGATAAATTGAAAGAAACAACTGTGTAAATACGGCCTCGTGTAACAAGTCACTTAACTATGATTACCGGTGGCCGCGTAGTCACGATTAAGCCGAAACTTTTATTACAAAAGTTTTGGTCGATTTCAGGCGGATAAACACAGGCTTGATACGCGCGCAGATTATTATACGCGTGTCGACATAAAATTGCCGCCTCCGCAGCGATAAATTCGCCGTTACGATGAACCCTAAACAATATAGGCACAAACTGGCAGATCCCCTTTTAAACTCGGAACCTTATAAAAGATTTATAAAGTCATAATTATTTTTTCACGTGGTACCTTCCATAAGATAAACGAGTAGAATTTAACTTGTTAAGCCTTAACGCTTTTATTTGTACCGTAAATGTGACATTGATACTTTGAAATATACGGAGAGTGTACAATTTTCTCTCACAAGTATATTTCTGCGCACGAAAACAAAATACTTTATATTGGTATAAAAATAATGTCATAAAAAAACGCATAAAAAAGTCCTTATACGTTTATGTACGCATTATTGTACAATTAAAGTAATTACAAATAAAAAATTTAATGTAAAACAACTTAACGTCGCTATGAGAAACAAAGTTAACGTTGATAATGTGTTAATTACTGCTAATTGTTAAAGAGAATAGTATCGGCGAAATATTTCAAGGTGAGTCACTCAGAAACAAGGCACTTAATACCTCTTTTTCGAGGTATAAAAAATGTGCAGAACTAGATAAATGTGCACAATTTAGATAATTTCAAAATTCAAACCGGACAAACACAGTTCTATTTCTTTATAATTATCTTTTTCATAGTTGTATAAATTGCTGATATTTTCTTTCATTGCATATTGTTATTATTTCTATGTTTTTCATATTATAGCATAAAGACGATTTTAAACGTGTAATATTATAGTAATGTATTCTGAACTTGGAAATTTTTAATCATATAAATAGTCCTTTAGAGTTTAAAATAATTATATAGCATTTATTTTAAGGAAATAGAGAGAATATAAAAGGATCCTCCTTTATATTCTCTTGTAAAAATATTATTTTTTGCATATAAATAAAATATATAGTGAGCGTTAAAAGAAATATATACGGTATATGTGATGAATATTAAATTGTACGAATCGGGTTGAGTGTCGAGATTCGACAAAAAATTCGCGATCGAACTTGATGAAGACACGATCCGGATACATGTGCGTGAGGATGAAAGCGGAGAAGAGACTACCGTTTCCAGTCAATTAATGCCGGTATAATCGTCTTGTCTGTGGAACTCACGAGGGTACACAGAGAAGCGGTTCGGCACCGTAATCGTATCAGTGTCAGTGCATTCGCCGTCGAATTGAATTGCGATTAATTCGAGTTGATAAATCAATTATATATATCTCTTGTGTCATCGTTCAGCAGCTCGCGACACGATCGAATCCGCACCATTTCCCGATGGAAAACAATGCAAAAATTTCAGATTTGTATTTTTATATATTTTTCGTACTCTTTAAAAAACAAACATTGCAAATATTCGAGTTTCAAAGCGGATATAGTTTGTACTCTCTACTTACATGTTTAAATCGTGCAAACGTTGCATCATTTCTTATACCGAAGAAAAAATAATAAAATAAAAGTTACATAATATTAATTTCGCTCTCTTTTATATCATTCTTTCTTTGTTCAATCTAATCGGGAGGTAGTAAACATAAATTTTCTTACGCGATAAAAACCAACTATTGCTGATATATTTATTTATAATATTAATATTGTATATTATATTGTATTAAAAGTATAATCGCAACGATAAGGCCTTGATTTCAAGATTATGCTTTCCTAGACGCGCGCTTCTAGACTATTGCAAGATTCTTGTTTGCGCAGAAAAGCGTTCGGCAGGAAATGTCGGTAATCGGAAATGCGGGAAACTTAGAACGACCACGAACAAAGAGATTTCTCGATTGGCACAAACAGCGCTGTACAAAGGGATGCTGCGCGCATGTCCGAAAACAAACTCACATCGGCTGAGTACAAACATCGGGACGATCTGTGCTCGAAACGGATTATAACGGTGTGCTCGAAACGCGAAATTAATCGAGGTCTGCCTGAGGCAAGAATCGGTACACCAGGTTGCCGGTAATTTCTAAATCAATCATCGTCGCGGGCTTTGCGGCATTCGCGATCAATTCGGACGCAACCTGACTCGCGTCTGGTTTTGCGATATCAGCCAACGATGCTATTATCGATTTCCGATTTGAGGAAGTGTGCACGTTCGACGATGTCACGCGCGAGTGATGTGTTCGACGATGGTGCGCCTCGTCTGATATTATTGATATAATAATTGCTTAAATAATGGATGTAAAAATGGAATGGATGTAATAATGGATGGAGAATAGAAGTATAAAATTTATATAAAAAATTAGATATTTTCGAATTCAGGTAGTAAATACAAATTCAGGTAGGAAACGGGCTAATTATAAGAGCCAGGCGCAGAAATTGGACGCAACAAACTTGTTTTTATAAATTCTTCTCTATTTATTTTTAAATAATAAAGAATTTAAAAACAAGTTTGTTGCGCCTAATTTCTGCGCCTGGCTCTTATTAGCCCGTTTCCTACCTGAATTTGTGTATTTATATATCTGAGCCTTTTCGACTTATTATAGATATTTTCGCACGGATTCAAAATCGCGAAACGCTATCTTAAAATCTGATTCTATCTCCATAGAGAATTCAGAATATACATTAAAATAAAATTCTTTTTCGATTTCCATTCAACATTACAACTAAGCAGAATATTTCAAATACTTTGTCCAGGTAGAAATTTACGACGACTCAATTAGCATTGATCGATATTTAATTTTTGTTGAAGTTTTAGATTAATCTAATAAAACTAAGAAATTAATTTTATACATATATAATATAATTTCTACCTGCAAGCATTTGAAATATTCTGCTTACAATCAGTTGTAATGTTGAATGGAAATCGAAAAAGAATTTTAAGAAAACGTTAGAGAAAGCGAATGAGATTTGCTTGGGTTTCCCATTTAAAACCGCATTTTTGAAACAGTTACACTTTTGATCTGAATTTTTACAGATCTCCCAACCGAAATCCATGATTCTTTTGAAAAATCTGACTAGATTCCAACTAGATTCCCGAAACTTTTCTACGCAGGTAATAACTAACCATGGAGCAACGTACATCGGAATACACATCTTGTCAACTCGATCAGCTGTTGCTGGATTCCAAACGCGTTATCCTAAAATTCCGTGGCGATCGCAGGTATTCGTCGAAGCGTACGCGTACGGTGAGATTTCCGCGAAATCGTGACACAGTGTCGATTAATTCAAGCCGCGAAACGACACAGGGATGGGACATATATTACCCGCGGGACATCCTCGTCCGCGGAGAGAGAGAAAGAGAGAAAGAGAGAGAGAAAGAGAGAGAGAGAGAGAGAGAGCAGATGCGTTTCTCTAATTCTACGTCGCGCGAGACGCTATGAATAATGCAGCCGCGTATTATCGCGACGAAAAGGTGCCTCTCGCGCGAAAGCTGCGAAGTGCCACTTTGCGCGAGTCGAACGTCAATGCAAACACGTCTAAATAACCGCACACGTGTGTGCTTGGCACGTAAAATACAGGGTCGAGCATACACGAAACGCGCCTCGAGTCCCAATTTTACGGCGGTTCCCTTCCCATCAAAATTATTTATCTTCTTTTCGCCGACATTGAAGCGTATCGCAATTAGCCCGCTGATCGATTTGAATTAGCAAGTTCCGATCCGAGAAGTCGCTTGAAACGGCAGCTGCTTTCCCGTCGCAGCAGTCGAGCAACGAGATGAGTATTTGATGAATTTCGACTGAATATTTGATGAAATATCATGAGATACTCGAGAATGTTATACTGCGATAAATCTGACAATGAGTTTTAACGAAGCACAGTCGGTTCGTTTTCTTATTTGCTTCTTTAGAGGAGATTAATTGACATAATTTAAAAGATTCGCGTTCGCATCGACGTGTTAATCGAGTCTGTTCAATCGACTTTGCGTCCGAATTTAATATCTCTACGCAAAATAGCAAATATTTGACAAATTAAAAAAAACGGAAAAAAATCATAAATAATTAATAGCGTTTAATATCCTTATCTGCGACGCCTTTGTAGTACTCACATTATTGAAATATAATAAATATTTTTATACTTAAAAAAGATTTTTTTTTGCAAACGATAAAAATGCAATAAAAATTAGTTCAAAGAATAGAGAAATTTATATCTGATATAACACCGGATGAATACAATTTCAAAGTGGTCGCAATGCTTAAATACAGACTTGAAATAAAACGTCAAAATTTATATTGTAAATTGTACGGTTAAATTTCTCTGTAAGGCAGCGATATATGTATGCACGTTTCCTCGCATTGTATAAGAGCATGATACATCCAACAACGAATGACACATCTCGCCCTTCGATAGCGTGATCCTCGCGCTATCGAAAACGCTCTCGTCTCGGCGTAATACGAGCGCGAGCGATGGTATCGCGATAATTGCCCGGTGCTCGAATAAACAGATTCGCGCCGTGAACGCCTTATAAGGCACGGGGCTTTTAAATATACGGGGCTGCGTTTTATATATGCATACGTCGCGCGCGTGATATCTGCGGTCGATCGAACCCCTCGCGCGCGATGATTGGTCAATCGCGCCGTGAAACCAGCCGGTTCCGAGAGACACGTTGGACGTGTCTCTCACTCTCTTTCTCTCTCTTTCGGTTTCGATGTTGCGTAATTGAAACCGCGGAGAGATATCGGCGAGATTCATTCTCTCGCGTCGCGCTGTCAAGAGAGACGTCACGTCAGCTCGCAACTCGAACATTGTCCGCGCCATCGATCTTCGACGACGCAGCAGATCGGAATGCTCGGACCTCGCTCATTTATCTCGTGTTAATAAACAGAGAGAAGACTGTGCGCGAATCGCTACAATTTACCAGACGACGACGCAAGATAAATGGGATGTATAAAGATAGATGGGAATCTTTTTGATTATAAAATCACTTCATTATAACTAGCTTACGCCAGTACTCGAGACATTTCGTCGACGCGATAATTCTCCCGATAATGTATTTTTTCACGTCAAATAAATTATTTGAAATCCTGACAAAGTATCTCATTTTATGACTATAAATGAACACAGGAGAGATCTGAAATCTGCGCTAAGAATCAGCAAATATAAACATATATATGACGATACCGACAGTTAATATAATTATGGTACTATTATTTTTTATAGTCTCATTATTTATTATTATTATATTATTTTCTATACCAATTTATTATCAAGATATATTTCGATGTAATGAATTGTATAGTCTGTATTTCACACAAGATCACGATATGTTTGCAACAATTTCCAACCAATGATTTCTCCGTGCGCGAACGTCTCTCGATTCACGTGTCATATTCATACGATTATAATGTACAATATATAGTCAAACTATTTTACATTGGAAAATCGCAGACGGTTCGTGTCCATTTACGCCGCCCGCCCGCGCGTCCCGAATGACGTAGGAGAGAATTATTTCCATGTATGCGCAGCGAATGCACATCTCCATGGAAATTCGCCCATTTCTAGGGAGCTGTAAATTCTATGGTCCGTAAAGAGTGAACGCGCGCCCGCGATCGAACAACTCGGAATTTATCTCGGAATACCAACCGCGCGATCTCTACGCGCAAATATCCTCGTCGTGGATTCGGTTTCGCGTTTCTTCCTCGTCGCGAGTCTTCCTGAGAAATTTTTAAGCGGATCTAGACGAAGAGTAGAGAGAAGACGTGGGAATTCCGCGCGAATTATTGCGAACGAACGAGTAGCTTATCTTTCGATTAATTTCCAGGGAATTTCACACTTTCACGCAAACTTAATTCGAGGATTAATTATCGCGCGCGAGACGAGACATTCGTTGCTAAAAACGTAACAAATAATTCGAGTCATTTTTCGACTAATTTCGAGTAATTTTTGCAGAAATAGTGTAATATAAAAAATCGAAGAATCTGATATTGAAAGCCGCACATATCCTGCAATTGTGCCATATTGCACGCATATCCGCGTCATACGCGCATGATTCTGCGATTTCCAACAGCGAAGAGAGATTCCTCTTTAGCTCAAGTTTCATCCTCGACCACCAACAATAGCGACTTTTCCGCAATTTAGCAATTCCTCCGCGAATCTAATCGAGGTTTCGCGTGGGATGTCGCGATGGCGATCGCCTCCTCTTCCTGCCTATTTCGTTATCACATCGTGGGGCGAACAATGCGCGATTATTATTCTCTCCTTGTATTACCATACGATCGTTAATGTTAATGAACCTCGCTATTACGCTGATACTAATTGCGCATTATCGTGACCGCATTTGGAACGGACATTAGTACCTCGCGGCGCGATCGAAATTCGCGTTTTATTTTGTTAATTAAACGAGCATGCGGTTAATTAACAAGCATCGGAATCAATTCCGCCAGTCATTTTCCAAGTTTAACACCGCAAGCCGTAATGCATCGTAAGTATATCCTACGGCGAAAGATGTATTTCCGCGAGCTATCTATAAATCTAATATCTGATATCTAAATTATCTCGAACCGTAATTACCGCTCGTCTCACGCGAATATTACTGATTATATTGTAAATTATATACATCGGGAAATCACGCTTTACGACTAATGGCGGTGAAAGCAGAGGCTGTAGAAAACGTCCGCCGCACGTGCATCTAATAGATTTTAAGGTATATTTTCCGGTGAAGTGTCACGTGTAATTTTGTGTCAAATTATCTCTCGAATTGACGATTCCTCGGAAGATCTAACTCAAAGTTCTAACGACACCTGCCTGAGACACCTGCACCTGCGATAACGAGATGAAGAGACGGGCGTACCTCGCGATAAGGATACTTTCACTATTAGGTTGCAATCGGCGAGTGCACTCTCGAGGACACCCAAGTTTCGCGCGTCGTAAGATCACTGGCGCCAACGACGGCCGGCGTCTCTTGAATAAGGTCAACCGCGATATTATGCGTTGATTAATGCTCCGGCCAATCACGAGGAATGCGAAGCTAGATCGTACAGCTTGGTCAATATCCATCTATCCGTTACGATAAATACAAGTATCGTTTCTTCGCCGCGGGATACGTCAAGCAAGTTACTCGAACAAGAAACATATTGATTATATCTAAAGAAATGAATTCTGAGGGAATCTGTAGAGATCTAAGAACTTTTTGAACGGAAGAAATTGCCAATCTCTCGAAGAGTTTTGATGATATTTTTAGTTGAAGAAAAAAGATCAAAATTTATAAAATTATCATTTTTATAATTTTCTATCTAAAGAATAACTATAAAAAAAATATACTAAACTTCAACAATTGCATTAAAAAATCATGTGGATTGCGATTTATATCTAAAAGGTTACGTTTCAGATTCGTTGTCAGTTATAAAATACGTCCGCCGTAACGTTGTAAATTACACGCGATACATGTACATACACGCGTTAAACTATAATGTCGCATAAATTTCATCGCTAAACGTACGCGCGCAGGAGAATGCGAATGTGCATAACAACGAAGTGATTAAGAGAGAGAAGGGAGAAGCATCTCGCGCGAGAGGACGAGAATGGCGAAACTCGCGTGACAAAGTAAGCGCCGTAACTGTCGACCTTGCTTCTCCGCTACGGCGCCTAAATGCAGATTAAGTCTCCGAAAGTGCACTTACATAAGTTCCCCCTTGTATGCGAGACGGATGAGAGTCGCGCGAACAGCACAGCGGGACATTTCGCGAAACGGTGACGAAAGTAACGGAATCCCGCGCGCGCGCGCGCGCATACACGTGTTCGTAAATTAAAGTTCGCGATTCCAGAGTTTAATCTTGATCGATCGAGACACAAACCGAGCTCTCGGAGAAGCACGCTAAAGAGGAGAAGAGAAGAGAGAAGAAAGAGAGGGTTAAATATGAAATATTAAGTCCATGAATAAAAAGAGAGAGAGAGAAGGAGAGAGAAAGAGACTGTTCTCGTCTTTTTTCTCGCAAATATCGCGTAATATCTCAATAGACGCTAAAAATATATAATGAAACGAGTTTTCGATATGACGGTTCTTTAATTTTGCGCATGAAATGTGTTACACATACGATTGAGTTTCGAAAATGAAGATTTTCGGAAACATAGACGGGCAATTTTTTTGAGAAATATGTGAAAAATATATTGTGAACAAGCACACATGTAACGTCATAAATTACATGAATTTTGCGAATGAATAAAGTCCTTGATTTATAAGATCCATTTGAGATACATTTCCATGTCGTATAAAAATCGCTTTGAGCACAAAATCCTATCTAAAATGACCGAATTATGCATCTCGCGCGCGCATTATATCACGCATACGTCGAATGCGCAAAATGCACATCTATAACACGTAGAAATAAAACTTTACCGTTTCAACATCCAGCATCTTAATTCATTTTTCAGATAAGATCGTCGAGAATTTAATAGCGCGCCGATCTTTTCTCTAATTATCTATAAAATTAAATCCACGGATCGCAAAACTTGAATTTTTCGCGACGCGATATCGATCAGATTTACGATCCTGCCGATGCATGGCTCCGTTTTTTATTTCCGTATACCGATGCAAATGACGCGAAACGCCGCGCAGTTACATCGTACGGTATTTTAACGCGCGATCGCGTTACATATCGCGTACATACATATATATCGAGTTTCAACAACCCGCGGTTTATTCGCGAATCATCGATGCTAAATCCGGCGTAAAACCGCGAAAGCGGGTGCACTACGCGTGTAACGCGCGTAAATTACGCGCGAGCGCGATTTTTTTTTTACGTTCTTTTATCACCGGCTAATTAACATAATAACCGATGGCGAGAAAGCCATTTGACAAAAAATACGCGCTGTAGACATTTGTTCGATTCGATATTAACCTGAGAACCAAACTCGCATCGCCGTCGCTAATTACGCGACAATCTCCTCGCGAAATTCAAGCGGAGATATGACCGTCGAGAGAATCTTAATTACGCCCGATCAATCGCGTATATAATCGCGTATTATTGCCGTCGTAAAGTCGTTTAAGTAATTACAGCTGTCAAGTACGAATGTTTTCGAAAACCTTGAGCATTCGAACTGAGCGTTCGACATCGACAACTTTTGACTGATAAATCCTCGAGTCTTTAATATAAGGGGTGTCTTAGAATCCACGACCTTGATTTTAACGAGAAGATTCGTTGACGAATTTGAAAAGCTGACTTTTCCCTCGAAATATAATTTCCAGAGAGAGAGAAGATTAGTTATCTCATTTATTTTTTTCATGTTTCTGATAGTTACACTGACACGCACGATGTGAAATATATAACGCAATCTAATAGAAATGTTCTTAGTCGCTGCGACCGGTTCTAGGATTTTTAGATTTCGAAGAAACGGGAAACGTATCGCCGCTCAACATTTGACAAATGCCGATCAGACGAGATCGTCCGATAACACACTTATCACCACGGACGGAGTGCGCTGAACCACGACGCGTGACTAGTCGCGTTAAATAATGACAAGTATAACCACGCGTGATAAAAAAAAACTCGCGACGGGACGAGAAATCCAATCCTTCTTATCGCGCGATCGCGGAATTTCTCGTTTTGCGACACGGTTGGCGACACGAGAACGTGATGAAGTTTCGCAGAAAATTGATTACAGATTACTTATGCATGAATTCACACATCTCGCCTATCTCCTCACCTTACGAGGATATGTCTATTCAACGTCTATTCGCGATAATGTTTAATATGTTACGAGACAAGTTATAAATTTTTCAAGTGAACTTTGTCTGAAAATATTTAACCCAGTTCGTCTAGTTCGATATCACGCAGACGACTTTTATTTATCTTCAATGTTAATATACTGATAATAATATTCCCCGAAAAAAATTGCTCTCTTCTTTAGATTTTATACAAAATAATTTTCAATATATTATGCATTGATATGTATTTATTATTGATTATTTCGCGAATTTTAGATTATTTAATAAAATCTTTGGTATTCATTTATGGACATCTCTCGCACATCGTGTGTCGCGCAAGAGTACATACATTATATACACCATATAGATATATATATAAATGCTTCAACACTCACCGGTCGATGTGTCGCCTCCTCTCTGCTCCTGATTGCTGCTGGCTGCTCCTTCGCGCCATCCAAGATGATCGTCCACGTGCAAGATCGGACACGCTGCTGAGATTGCTTGCTGCGATCACACGCACAATACCGAGTAATCCGTCAATAACGGTCGCCCGTTATTTCGTACGGCACTCGCGAACATTGTACCGGGACACGCACTTGGACTCGCGAGAGAGTAAATGACACTAGATATATATTGTATAACACACGCGCGCGCGCGCGCGTCGGTTTATTATCGGAATCAAGATTCACTTCGGCAAGCGCCGCGCCGGTAGAAAGCCCGATATAACGCTTGTGGAAAATGGCGGCGAAGCGCGCTCGAATATTGCAAGAGAATATCACTCGTCTCGAAATCCCTCGGCGATCCTCTCGACACGCTCGCGACACGCGAGCGAATGAAACTGAACGCACGCTAGAACGTAACGTCACCTATCACGTCAACGCAACGTCAGATATTCTCGATATGACTCTCACGGAACGGAATAATACACCGCCGACTGTCGAATTGACGGACGTTTAAAACTCGATATGAGAATATTTGACGCCAACGTCGTCGCGCGACAGTAACGGTTAGGTTAGCGTTTTACGAATCCGACTTGGGCCGATTACGAAGATCGAAGGACGCGCACTCGATCGCACTAGAATCTCTTGATTGTCGAACGATCGACCGTTTACTCGATACGACACTCCCGACAAATTCGCGTTCGCGCACAAAATTCACCGTCGACGCGAAAAGAATCGTAGAAACGTCGCGCGTAACTCGGATGGCGACCCGACGCGAGTAACGTGATACAACTGAAGTTGCCCGCGAGTGATCAACGGTCACGTGATCGCCGAACCTTCCCCCTCGCCGACCGCATAACCACGAAGGCGAAAACTCGTGTACATCTCATTGAATGCTACGCACTTTAAGATGATGAATAAATACAAATAAAATTCACGAATACAAATGTTGCATTTGTTATAATTATAATCTATAATTATAATCTTCTAACTATAATTATTCAATAAGACAACGCGCTTTATGTAACTGTAATGTAATGACTTTGTGGAAAAGTTAGAAAATATTGTATGCACATAAAAAAAACAAGTATTCTTTCTATTTATCTCTACTCGACTTGAAACATATGAGCTATATGCAAGTTTCAAATAAATCGACATGTAAAGAACACATATATTCATCAAATAATTAAATAAGAAAATCGAGACGAGACGCGAACGACACGATTATTCCGTTTCGAATATAAACGCGATTTCGAATAGAAACGATTCACTAATTTCGATCACTTTATTACACGAGGAATGCAAGAGTTCAGTTACGCGACGCGTCTCTTGTACAGATGATGAAATTGAAACGAGTCCTCGAAGTAATAATACGACGAAAGAGAGATTCGACGACGAGACGATCTTACCTCGACGCTAGACTCGGTTAGACTGACGTGAAATTAGGCTACGTATTGCTCTGTACGATGTATGTGTGTGTGTGTGTGTGTGTGTGTGTTTGATGTGTGCACCTCGCGTCGAGGAGGCTTCCAACGTCTCGCAGAAAAATAAACAATCGACGATCGACGCTCGTCCACTGTTTTTCGGTCGACGCTCGGCTACTGTTTTTCGAGCGATTCCGAAACCGTCAGTTGTTTTGTTGTTTTGTGTGTGTGTCTCTCTCGCGACTGTTTCGTTATCGCAGTTTACTTTCAAACACATTTGCGAGATAAGGACATAACGCGGACTAAACGCGTAATACGATGAATAAGGATAGGACGCAATCGCGTCTTAAAGAAGACGGCACACAATTTAGTACGGAAGAAGATTAAAGGTTTCGCGCAGCGCTCGTTATCGAGAATATATTACGCGATTATGTTTTACGAATATACCGCTCTATATGAGAATTTTAGAAATCGAAGTTACATTCGTATCTCTCTCTGTTTTTTCTTTCTTTTCGCCCGTTGTTTTCACATGGCTTCGTCCTTCTTTTCATCTTATCCTTTTTCTTTCTGCGTATATGTACAAGAAAACTATATTACTATGAAATAAAAAATATTTTCTCTTGAAAACATAACTATTTCAGCTGACAATCTTTTCCATTTCAGGAATGTCTCCATTTTAAAGATATGAATTCTAATTAATTATATATATATATATCTTGTGATATAATAAAATTGTAATCGCTAAATTTTTAATTGAGACGCGCTTTTTACTTGCTTTAAATTTAATATCATTATTTGAATACATCGAGGGGCATCGTTATGTGGTTACTAAATAATTAAATCAATGAGTAAAAGTGACTAAACAAAAATATTTATATTATATTTGCTTATCTCAAATTCTTAAAAACATTTCTTGAAGAGAAAATGCATTGCAAAATTATATCGTTGAAAAATATAAGTAGATAACATGATGCTAAATGTATTGTTACTTGAAATATCTAATAAGGATTATTGCTGGTGATATAAATCCGGAAACGGTAGCGGAAACCAAAAACGACCGGTTTGCGGTGATAAGTAGGTTTATGCGACTTTTTATATCACTCGCATATATTTCATTGATATATAATAATTGCCGGCAAATAAAACTCCTCTTTTATCCGCGAAATAAAACACCGACCACGTTTTAACGTTATTATTGAAGGTTTAATATCTCTTAATAACGAAACTTTATGATATCCTCCGACGTGAACTGCGCTCCACTAATAGAACTTTATAATTTCATTAGATTATTTTGACTCCAAATCGTGTCAGTTGCAGAGTGCGATTCAATTTAATTTTGGAAATTGAAAAATTTACGCGATTCTAAAAATAAATTTGTCAGGTTAAATAAACGCCACGTACATTTCTGGTGTCCCGATTTAATTTTATATTTTATATGTCTTATCTTACACACACAAAATTCGAAATTTCTATAACTCAATTGAATAACATTATTTATTTTTCCTGATAATTCTTTTTATTTTCAGGTATATAAAATCTTTTAATTTTTGAAAATCGCGTTTTTGTATAGAAGGATATGATTTTCGTAGGCTATAAATAAATTAATTAACTTTGAAAACCTCGTGTCTCTAAGACTCATGTTCATTGTTAAGGAATTTTTTCATTTTTTCATTTATATTGATTAAATCATTTTACTCAATTCGAGAAAGAATGAGGGAGCCTCGCGACAGTTTCTCGAAAAAAAAAATTGATCGACGTTCAGCAGCAAACTACAGCTTCCTGCGGAATTCCACGCCGGCGACGAGCGAATTTAATCGACGTTTACACCGTGCTTACGCGCTACTTTAATCCAATTAAATCTGACAAGACGACGGCGCGACAAGAACGTTGGCGGACCGGTGGAGCCAGGCACTCTCACGCGACATTACGATATCTTTCCTCTTTCTTTTCCCTCGACCAACATTCCGCGGATCTAATACCTTGTTCTTGGCTCCCAGGATGTCTATGTGTGTGTGTGTGTGTGTCTTGTCGTCGTCGGTTATACGCGGGTTCAGAAAGAAATGGATTTGCTCGTAAAATTGAGAGCCCCGGATCGAACGCACCGATAAACTGTCGACCAGTGAATTTATTCGTGAATTAAAGCCGCCGCGATGGTGACCCGATTATTCATTAATAGAGCGAGCACTCGCCATGTGCGCGATAACTCGGTCGCACATTAAATCGGTTATTTTACGGCGTGTCTCTTGCGCAATATTGCAGACAGGTTGCAGGCGATCGAGGCTGGCTGGAAAGATCGGGATGCTCGAAGGCATTCGAGGACGATAGCGTTAGGAACGTTAACGTTATAAAATTAGTTATTCGTGGCAAATTTTTAGTTAAAAAAAAAAATCCGCGTCAACTTTGTCAAAAAAATTACCGTTCGAGATAATATCTTTTAGGAAGTTTGTAACACCCTGTATAATAATGCGACGAACGATCTGTGGTCGCGATCGGTTCCACTTTGCTCCATGCACGGCGATTATTATAAGAAAAAGCGAGCTTAACCCGCAATTACGCGCGAGACGCAAGATAACCGCCGAATAACGTAATAGCCACGTGGCGCGGCTGTTTTCGGTGTTTTCTGCGTCCGGCGTGAATAACCGGTGCAATTACCAAGTGCACGAGAGGTTGCATTAACCTCCTTGACCCATCGCGATCTTTTGACCCTCGCGGAGGTCGGTCGATCGAGATCATGCTTATTACTCTTGAATGCCGATGTACGGTCTGTTGCAAAAATTATCGCCCCGCATAACGATACTAAATATATCCGAAATCTCACACAAACTTCTGATAAGTAAAACATGTTTAATTAAATTGCGAAAAAAAATCTGCGATATTAAATATATTAAAGCAGCGTAGAAAGTTAATTTTTGATAAACCGACTGAAATATATTAATTTGTCGCTCGTTAAAAAACGTTTTCACTTATGCGTGTAAATTAATACGAGTATAAAACTTCACGTTCATTATGAAACATTGCATAGCAGCGCAGGAAACTCAAAGGAGAACATGGATATATTTTCTCGACAAAGACCATAACAGATATTTCTTTTTCATTGTACTTCATAATTATCGTTCTTTATACAAAGTCCGTTAGCTTAAAGTCGCGCGAAAGCGCTCTCTCTCTCTCTCTCTCTTCTTTATTTCTCGTGCATTTTGCGGCCAACGGCGGGCGATATATTTTACGCGCTTCGGGCATTAATCAGAGCTGCAACCGCATTTTTGTGCGGTCGCGATTTTCAGGAGGAGGAAACTTCTTTCTCTTCTTCCTCTCTCCTTCTCTGTGTCCTACGTAAGAATAAGCGTAAAGAAGAAATCCCGAAGAAACTTCGGTCGGACGTATCTCGCGAGAGCGCGACATTAATCAACGCGATTCAACATTGTCTCGTTTTTTTTTTTTTTTTTCTACAGCGCAGTACTCTCGAGCTGGGCAAAGCTTTTTGCGCGTCCAGCTCGCTACCAGCGTGTCCATAAAGGGAAAAGAGAGGAAAAGTGGCGCGTTATCCTTTGCGAAATTCAGCGGGCGATATATGTATACAAGGGGGAAGGGGAGGGGGACTATCCTTGGCACGAAGATATATAAATTAATGATACCGCGCACACTCGAATTTTTCTTATCCGATGAAAGATGAAGGAAGCGTGTCGCATTCGCGCGAGAAAGTCGAGAGTTACGATAAGCTCTTAACGCAATCTTCGCTCGCGAGAGTGCGAGCTACCGTTTTTATTGCGTTGCGAATGGGACTATCAATTTAGCGACAAAGTCCGAACGATAAAATATCCTTTGACACGCGAGTTGAAAAACGGAATGCCGTCTTAATAATAATGTCGTCGCGCGATTTGCCTCGTAATCATTCGTTCGGTTGCGTTCGTATTGTGTAACACAAATGCGGGACAGCGTAAATATCGACGACAGAGGGAAGAAAGGGTTGATCTCCCGACACAGAAAGAAAGAGAGAGAGAGAGAACGGATCTTTCGGTATCGGTTCAGTGGCTCGGAGACGGATGCCGTGCACATCGCCCTTTATATTTACGGTATTCTCGAATTCCAATAAAACGCCTCTTTGTAGCGCGTTCACGGCGCGCCATCGCGGCGACAAAGAACCGGGTAGGCATATCAGTCGGTTGCGTTTCTTCGGCGGGAGACAACGACGATGACAACGACGAGGATGATGACGACGAGCCTTCCTTGGAAGAGAGAGATGCGGTCTTACCGCTTTTTTTCCTGTTACCAGTGCGAGACGCGCTCCCGCTTCGTCTGTCCGAATGGAAATTAGATCCGCTCTCGTTCCTTCTCCTTCTCCCCCTCCCCCCTTCCACCCCCCCAGGCGTATCCTGGGATTGAGAAAGAGCCGAGGACTTTTATCTCTGACATAAGCAGATTCCGTCTGAAAATCTCCATTTCAGTCGGAATTATGCTTCGCGGTCGTCAGACGGTGCTTCCGGAATTATTTCTAGCCGCGCGAATCGCGTCGCTTCGTTTGGTTTCCCGGACAATCGAATAAAGAGATCTTGGATTTAGCAATTTAGAACTTTGTCCGATGGATGTGGATGTAAAATTGTAAATTGCCAAATTGCGCGTTCACAAAGATACGCCACAGAGATTGTAACTTAAAATACAATTTTGTAGCTTGAATTTTGAAAGTCATATGACAGAATGACTTCAAAATCTTTCTTTATCTTAATAATTTATGCTTTTATGAGATATGTTAATTTCTTTTATTAAATTTCGATCGGATTATTATTATAAATTTCTTTGAACTGAAAACTAAATTGTTTACTTATTTTTATTACCATCATTTTAAGAAACATCTTTCGCAGACGATTGTTAGGTAGAGAAAAATATTTCTCTTTGTTTAATTTATGTTTGCGCGCGAATAGATAATTGTTTCTGAATAGAAAACTATTAATATTATTCATCTTTTTTTGAAGGTATAGTATAATTCTTTACTTTAACTTTTATTTGCTATTTTTTTGCGGCACACACGTTTAATTTTTATTTATTTTATCTACCTATGTAACGCAATCGCTGAGCAAACTGCATATCGCAACATCGGTCATCGTTCTATCACAAGATAAATCTGCGAGACTCATTTTGCCGGAAGCGGCATAAAATAGGCGAATATTGAACATGATGCCTCGGGTCATAGAGAATGAACTCTTTCATGAAACGCATCGACCGGACACACGGTAGCGGCAGAAAAAGAGATAGGAAGTGATTGCATTTCGCTTTGTGATCAAAGTGAATCTTTGTAATCTCCTCCCATATTCGTTAGTTTTCGTACTTTGTTGACCGGGTAGGACCAGACCGAGTACGAAAAGTAAACATGTTCTTTATTCGCCGCTGATTGTAGGCGACAGAGAGAGTATATCGAAGATTAATAATCGATTTAAGAATCGAGTTTTCGAAGCAGGTTTCGAAATTTTTCGTGATAAAATATTTCATTTAACTCCGACTATATATTGGAATTGTTGAAAGATCTATTATATATATATATAATCTATTATATTATATATATATATCGGTAATATAATTCATTTATATATTATTATTTACATATTATTATATATATTTATATATTTATATATATTTATATATTTATATATATTTATATATTTATATATGTAATAGGTAATATAATTCATTTATATATTAATTATTTGAGATTTTAACGAGTTAACAAATTTCATTCCCTTTTTCTATCTCCAGTTGTGTCGTCGGCATTATAGACTCGACTGACAGGAAAGTAACAATACAAGATTCATGTCGAACCGCTTGTAGAGATCGCGGGAAGGGATAAAGCGGGGGAACGAAGCAAACAAAGAAGAGAGGATGCTAATCTCCTCTTGTATGGAAAAATCGAGAGAGAGCGACCACTGGTGCAGACTCAGACCGAGGTTTTCGAATAAGCCATTCATTCGGTGCAATATACCGTGTTAATATAGTGCATCCCGTCTAGACGGCAACGACCGTTCTAGTCGAGCGAAAAGTTACCTTGTTACGTGGCGAATTCCTGCGAAAAAGACCGGGAAGGAACGAGGATGAATGAATTTGGAAGGTATATAATCCACGCCGCGCTCTCGGTTGGCTTTTACCTGGAAATTGCAAAACAGAAAAGAAAAATAAAAATCCTCTTATCGAAGCAATGAAAGAAAACAATCGGTTCTCGCAAAAAATAGAAACTTAGTGAATAAATTCGCTCGCGATCTATACTGTGCGCAAAAAGTCGGTTGATGAAAAAAAAATTAAAGATACCTTTACACTTATATTCTTTTAACCCTTCTGTCAATGCATAATTTTTCACCTTTCCATCAATTTCTTTATAGCAACTGTTGAGCATCGAACATTCTTTCCCGTTATATTTTAGGAGATTTCGGAATACAAAGGCCCTTTGTATTTTGTTTCGGGCGGAAAAAAGTTCCGACACATTTTTAAGGTAGTTGTATCGCAATATGCACTTTCTTACGATATTTTTGAACTTTTGAGTATTATTATTTAAAGTTTTCTGAAGACAATGGCAAAAATTAAAAAATTATTGACCACATAGAACAGGAATTAATGGCTTTTGAATTTTGGATTTTATACACTGCATGGTTCGTAATAAGATGGTGTCACACTTTCGTCTATAAAAAAAAAAACGCTTCTTACGATTTTAATAAAAAACGATTTTAAAATAAAGCAATATCTAACGACATCTCGAAAAATTTTTAAAGCCGTTTCTTATCTAAATTTAAAGACATTACTAAATAAAGGATGAACAAGAGATTTTGCCAAGTCTGATGTTGAGAAGAATAAATTCACAATGAGTTGGCAATACCGCATTGTGACGCTCTAAAAGTTGACGCAGAGCGCAGATGCAAACTTTTTAAATATTATGGAAACATATATCTATCTTGTATACAAGCTCATTTTGTCAGTCAAATATTTTAGACAAATAAAGAGAGTTTTCCGTTAATTGCATCATATGCAGTGACCATTATTTTTGATTAATACAGTAGCGATACAACTACCTTAACATTTAAAGTTGCTTTGCGGGTACCCGGGTACCCGTTCATTGACAGAAGGGTTAAAACAAACAATCGCAATTCTGCGAACGCAAGATTTGCGCGTCGAAGCGCGCGTTCGCCTTTCGACTCGTCGTCGCATTCGCACCGTTCCTTAATAACCTGGTTTAATTAAATTCAAAGCGCACGTCGTCGTCGCTTCGATGTCCAATAACCGGCGATGCAACCACCGCGGAAACTGGTGCAAACTCACTCGGGAGCCACACGGACGACGTTATCGGGACGACGTCGCACAATACGTCGCATTCAGCGGACGCGCGCGCGGTGTCAGCGGCATCCACGTCGATATAATGTGCAACAGTCACGGTGCATCGAGGTATATGTATATCGCGCGAATCTAGTCAATATATATGTGAGGACTGCGCCCGTATAATGGAGACAAGAATTCCCGGCGATGAGACGCCGCGCCGCGTTACGTTGAAATATATTGTATGTACATCTTGCCGTGTTCTCTGACAAGTTGGAAAGTTCGTATCCGAAATATACACCGCGTCGCGATGCTCGCGCACCGCTAAGAACGCTACACGGTGGGTTGTTAGGTTTTTTGTTACGAGCCCCGCGACGATGGTCCAACACACTTTCCACGAAGCGAAAATTTACTTTTGAAGAAAGGGAAAAATTAACTTTTCGCTCTCGAGTTTTTCTCTCCGGAGAAATCTAAAATCCTAGAACTTTAGAATGCTATTCGTATCTCTCTTTGTCTTCTGCGTAAATTTTCTAATGTAATAGCGTTATATCAAAACAAAAAGTATAATTGCGATAAAATAAAAGTATAAAATATATATAAAAATGAAAAAAATATATATATATATAAAAGTATAATTGATACTGTAGAACCGTACTTCAAATTTCGAGCAAAAATTGCAGCGTCCACTTGAAATCACTTGAATTTCAACAAATTGTCATCGTTCAGATTGCTGCTTTAATTCGATCCCGGGAGCTCCGGCAAAACACAAACGTCATTCGAGAAGCTGTTTATCAGCCTCGCGAAAAAAAAATAAAAAGAACGCATACTTGCGAGATTCCGCGCGGCGAATAACAGCGCAAGGTAAAACACACATTTTCGAGGATCAGCAATTAATTTGAGCACTCGGTATATTTGAAGTAGCGAGAGAGTAGCCGGGTCGGAACGCGCACTCTCGATAGCTTTATAAAAGGCTTTTACCGACGCAAATGCCGCGATACACGTGTGCGATTGTACGCGCACATACGCAGCTAACCGTCGTTGTCACTCCACTCTCTTTCTCTTTCTCTCTATCTCTTGCGGGTTACAATTTAACGTGTACCGGGTGCGACAACAAAATTAGCGCTTCCATCTCGCCCATCCGCCGCAATGTCCATTATCCGCCGGTCGGACGATAATAACTGTCCATTAGCCCGGCAACGTCAATGCATAACGCAATTGGATCAAGTATCGCGCCGTTAATCGAATTGTGAAATTTGCGTAAATTAGATCGACCAAGTATCAGCTTGTTACAAAATCTCGCGATAAATCGTCCGTGATGATAAAATATATAAATTGCACATCTAAATTTTTTACACAACTATCATACTCGTTAAATTGTGCATGTATAAAATACATGCTTCCAAATTTTTAATATATAAAAATTTATAAAAATTATTGATTAATTTTCTATCCCGTTTAATATATAAAAATTTATGAGAATTATTGGATTAATTTTCTAAAGCAAAGCGAGATAATGTGTTAACGTTTGTAAAATAACATCTCTAAAAATAGATTCTTCTCTTTGGAAATTTAAATAATTATTATACATTTTTATATAATTATTACATTGTTATTTGCTACTAATCGTTCCTCATTTTAATAAATTTTAAATAAAATCCTTTGAATTTAATTGAATATATAACATGCAAAACAACGTCAACATTATATCGATTGATCATCATGTGACAAGCAGAGATATTTTTTCTGAAGATATGATCGATATATACTGTCGAGCATGTGTGACTATTAAATGATTGATGCCAATCCATCCATCATCACGGGCGGGTCACGATGATTCTGTTTTTCTATTTCACTTTTAATGTATAGGGTGAGATAGCATCTGCATGCAACTACACGTTGCGGATATTTTAATTAATGTAATATACGAGTGTGTTAGAAAAAAAATGCACATTGCTACGAGCAATTAATTTTTAGCACACAATGCTGCTCCTATCAAATTATTTCAATTAAAAAAAAGAATTAAATTTCATAATTAAATACGTATCGAGATAATATCGTTTCAATAATTTTATCGTAAATGGATAATTTTGCTAAAATTATCTTCGCATTTCAATATCATAAATAAAAAGTCTACGATTCATGAAATTTACAGCTCGAACATCTCGTAATTACGTTCAAGGACGTTATTTTTGATGTTCATTATTTAGATTTGCGCACGAATTTGCACGAAACACGGCCTTTTCAAAATTATGTGCGGTTTCACGGTCCCTCGAGAAAAATACCATTATGACGCAGGTGCGAGACTCCTATTGAGGTACGTTCCGTACCTCATTAGTCCGTTTCAGAAGACTGGTCGAAATGGCTAGAATTCACCGTGAAAAGAGGGAGGACGGATTTCGCACGACGTGGCGCACAGCTGATCGTCAATAACGTAAATAGGTTAACGTGTCCCCGGAATATTCACTACTTTAAAAAAACTCGCTTTTAGATAAAAACATTAATTTCTATCATATATATATGCATATTTTTTTTCTCGCGACTAAAAAATATTTATAAATAATTTACTTGCAATTGTAATATTCCGGATTTATTATTATTCATCAAGGAGAAAGAGAGATATTATAATTTGCAACCTCGAGAAAAGCTTTGAAAACTTTTAAATACGTCATCTCGACGGATTAGCCGGTCGCGATCACTCGGTATTTTCGCAACGAAGGGTTAATGAACGTAAAACGTCGAAACGTTGGTAAATTTGGTCAACTCCGCACCCTTTCGGGGTGCGTCCCGCGACCAGGACAACACACCCTCCCATATTACGTCAGCTTCTTCCCTGTATGTGTGTGTGTGTGAGAGATTGTTCATGCTTTTTAATCACGAAGAGAGAAAAACACGGCGAGCCGAGTTCAACTGCCGCGGCGGAATATAATCACGCTTCCGTCGTGACGTAGATAGGTGAGGCGCGCACGCGCGCTTAATAACACTAATTGTAGCGGCCGATGCTTCATTAATTAAAGAGCTTGGTCTGCGACGAAAATGAGGATATTTTAAGAGCGAAAACATATATATGTCGAGAGACAGATTATTCGCCGGACAGTTTACTCGTCTTTATATTCTTATTTTACGAGAAACTTTTAATTTCGCGAAAGGATATAACGAGTTATAGAATCATCATTTCGATCTTATCGCGTTAAATGCTGACGATTATTTTTCGTTAGTTCAGGCCTAAACACGATTATCGCTTTTAAAAAATTATCAATGATTATTTATAAAAATATATTTAAATTTTGGTGATACTTTTAATGAATTCTCTAAATTCAAGAAAGAATATCATTATGTTAGATGACTTTATTCCGTATAGATTAATAGTTAAAATGGAATCTACAGGGGATGCCGGAGGAGGAGATTGTCGTTATATCGGGGGAGAAAAAATGCGCGAAGACTGCGCCGGGTGTTACTGAAAAAATACCATCGTTTTTATTCTCTATTAATAAAATTATAATCCTTACGTCTCTCTATAAGCGAATTGAATCGCGACGGGTTCTCGTCAGCCGAAGAAGGCGTCGTCGCTGGATCCCTCGGGGGTGCAATTCTGCAGCAACGACGCCGGATTGGACATGTCGTTGACGACGACGTCGCCGCCGACGACGCCGTTGCCGCCGTTTCCGGTTCGCAACGGCTTCACATCCTGGCCTTGCGAGGACGTATCGTAGACGCCGCGACTCGCCGTCTGTTGCTGCTGATTTTGCGAATTGATCTCGTTGTAGACCAGCTCCTGGATCTTGAGTCGAACGAACATCTGCCTGTCGAGCGGCAGACTCCTCAAAGGATTCCGGACGCTCATGAGGAAGTGATAGGTGTCGTCCTCGTCCTCGGTACCGATCGCCAGCCTCTTCTGCAGCGACTCGTATCGCTTCCGGTCCACCTCCACGCCGTAATCATTGTCGATCGCGTCCATGAGCGTTCGCTTCCGGCCGATTATCTTGCTCATCTTCGGCGGCGGCATCACCTGATGCAGACCGTCGTCGTTGGACAGCAACGACTGGCAGGAATCGCCGTCCAGGTCGTCGAACTGCGTCTCCTCGTGGCCCTCGAGGATGTCGATCTGCGGCTCGATCTGCGTCCCGTCTGGCGACGAGCGCATACCGATCGCGCCGACGCAGTTCTGCGACAGGGCGCAACCGATCACCCTGGAGTTCATTTGGTCCCGCAGGAAGAACAGGCTCTTGAACCAGACCCACTTGGAGTCGTGCTCGGTGCCGCCGCCACCGTCGCACTTACCCCGATACGTCTTCTTCAGCTCGTTCCGAAAGTTGTCGCGCAGATGCTTCCATTTAGACTTGGCGACGTCAGCTGGAACAAAAAGACAACCGCGTTTCCGTAACGTAACTCACAGATGATTGAAAGATCGTTGCAAGATTAGTCTCAAAGACGATATCCTGTATCGAAAGATTGATGTTTATTCATTGATCGATCAAACTAGGTTTGTATGTAAAAACCTATTTTCATCTCTTTTCAAGATTTTTTATAAATAAAGAAAGAAAGAGCATAACACACAAGGTATCAAAATGCAACATGAAATGCGTATCATAATAAATGTTGTTCTCTATCAGTATTATCCCACGATCGGTTCAATTCGGTGTTCGTTCGTCCTGACAGCGTTCCGCGCGCACGTGGTGCGAATAAATCGCGTAATACGCTCGAAGAAAGAAAGAAAGAAAGAAAAAAAAAAAAATAATAATCCGCGTCGGCCCATCGCATATATACACAGCGGCATCAGCGTGCGACCTGGCGGCGATTCGCGCGAACTAGCAGCCTATCTCTCTCTCCGGTCGGCCTCTCCTCTCGCGAGACGCGGAGGTATCGACCTGTTCCGGCCTGAACAGGTCTCCCGGTCGTCGGATCCGTTCGATTCCTCGTCGTCTTTACCGACGTCTTTCTACGGTCCTCCGCTCTGTCGGCTTCGCCGGCTCTCGTCGGGGAAGACGCACTATACATACACCTTGGAAGGTACGAGATACCTCGAGCGACTTCGGAGGTACTCGCGAGTACAAAATGTACGAACCTGACGACCAATCGACTACGTACCCGGCGTATCCCACCCAACTAGCGGCCGACCAATCTCGCGAACAAGCATCCACACGTGCGCACATGACACGTATATACAAACGTATTTACAAGGACGAATACGTGGATGGAAAGAGAGAGAGAGAGAGAGAGAGAGAGAGAGAGAGAGAGAGAGAGAGAGAGAGAGAGAGAGAGAGAGAGAGAGATAGAGAGAGATAGAGAGAGAGAGAGAGATCATCATTCATCGAACGCGCGGGCCGCGGTTATACTCACTCGATACCTCGCAGGCCCTCGCGATCTCCCGCCACATCTTTAGTATGACGTCGCGGTTGTGATAGTTGACATTCTTCTGGTCCCAGATCGCGGGTCTCGCGTGCACCTCGCTGATGAGCCGCTGAAGGTCCATCGTCATCGCGCTCCTACGTCCGCCGGCGGCGTTGCATCGCCGTGGCGAGCGTTTGCCGGCACGTCGATTGAGAAGCGTGACGCCGGCGGAGGTGCCGACGGAGGAGGCGGCCGCCGCGCGCGTGCCGCTTCCACCGACGCGTAGTAGCTGGCCGACTTCCCCCGCTGGCCGGGTGCTGCTCCGAGGAGGTGGCGGCGAGGTGGTGGTGGCGGCTTCTCGGTTTATCGACCCGCGCCGCCACCGAGTCTGACGGCCCAACAGCGGTGGTGGCTGCTGCTGCGGCGTTGGCGACGGCGTCGTCAGCGTCGGGCTCGAGGACGACGACGGCGTCGGCCGACGCGTTGCTCTCGGCTACGGCGGTGCTCGCGCTCGGCGCGGCGATAGCGCTGCTGTTGCTGCGGGTGAAGGAGGCGACGGTGATGCCGGTCGCGTCGTCGTTGTTGCTAGTAGGGAGCCGTTGACGTCTCCTCTTCTTCCTCTTGCGTCTTGCGACGCGGCAGGTGGTGGCGGCGGCGGCGGTGGCGCGGTCGAGGAGGCGGCGGCGGCGGAGGTGCCAGCGGCGACAGCGGCGGTGCTCGCGGCGAAGCCGAGCCGAGCGGACGAGCGCAAGCGGCACGAATCCAGGGTTATATCCTCGTCGGCTCGTGCGCGCGTGTCGTCCATGCACGCGCGCGGGCCAGCCGGAAAGGACGCGGCGCACACACACACACGCGCGAGGAAACGAGGCAGGCAGGCGACGAGACGCCGATCCTGCTGATCCTGATGACTTCCAGCCGCTTTCGGGACGCTGGAGACGCCGACGCCGACGACGAGGATGGATATGTATGTGGTTGTTCGGCCCTCGTCCTCGCCGGAGGAGAGGCACGGGATTTCGAGAGGCGAACGAGAAGAGGAGAACGGAGCGGATACAAGCGAGCACGCACACGCACACACACGCTCCGGCGGTGTAGTGCTACTCGCGCGCGTCGCGGCCACCGCGAGGCCTTCGTTCGGCTCCGCTCGACCCCGGCGCTCGGCACCGCTCGGCACCGCTCGGCGCGGCTCGACCCGACTCGGCTCGAATCAGCGCGTCTCCGCGCGACTCCGCGCGGAGTCGCGCGCGCGCGCGAGACAAGGAGAGAGGCAGGAGCGGGACGACGCCGAGCGAGTAAACTACCACCGGCTCGGTGAAGCGCGCAGGGGCGTGCGAGACATTCCGAAGCGGATGACAAACGGGATGACATATATCGTCAGCTGATTTTGACATATATATTGGAGTTACTAATCGAACTTCTCTGAAATTAAATCTCGAATTCGCAATTCGGTTAGCGAAACTGATGAACATCGCTAATCGAATTAGCGATGAAAACAATATCGTTAGTCGGAGGAATTGTACCCTGACATAAATTTATCAACCCCTAACGAGCGAAGTTACTTTCCCCGTTTTCCAACTTCCGGAAACTATGAAAAGGAATTATTGCATTAAGAGAGAATTAC
The DNA here is from genome assembly GCA_963971435.1 of Lasius platythorax. NCBI lineage: Eukaryota > Metazoa > Arthropoda > Insecta > Hymenoptera > Formicidae > Lasius > Lasius platythorax. Next base: position 5,733,301 of record OZ020540.1, on the reverse strand, counting down.
TTCTTGACAATGAAATATAACTTTGTTTCGCTTTTTCAAATATCATGCTTACAACAACAAGGCAAAATAACATGATTAAAACTCTCTTTGGAATATATTCTCGATCTTTATCACGACCTTCATCCATCTCAATATCTATAATATTATCAGCTGATATCTTTGTAGAGTGTATTTTAATTTCGCTTTCTCTCCGCAAAAATTGAATCCACCGGAGAAATTGTCCGCTTTGGACATCTCGCGCGAGCAAGGCGTATTTCGCCGAAATGCCGAATGCGCCTTGGCGTTTAACGCGGGTCCGCTACTGTGAATGGGCGTGCGATTGCAGTCACCTCGTCACCCGCTACGAAACGGCGCATCCGCTCAGCTCGGCTTTATCGCGACTCCGCCGCTCCGCGTCGAGAGGTCGAGACGAACGCGCTCGTCGTCCGCTCGTTAGCGTGACTCCGCTCGGCTCCGCTCGACCTGGCTCGGCTCGACTCGGCCGGCCTCGGCATGGGCCGTGACAGATCCGCATAATGTCCAGCATCCAATCTGCAATTCGGCGACTGGAGTCTTCTCGCGGCCGTGATTTCTCAGCTCGGAGACCGAGCAGAAAAACTCGATGCAAATAAAGATTCGATTAAAAAAAAAAAAAAAAAAGTTACCCTCGAGAATAATTTGTATTACTTCTTGAACGGAAATTAAGATCGGGGTATAAATAATTATTTATAAATAATTAGTTTAATAATTATTTTTATAAATAATTACAAATTATTTATAAATAACTTTAATGGTACTTTTCCTATATCGATGGTAGAGATAAATTGAAATACATAGATAAATTGATGATTCATTTGACAAATAAGATGTCATATAAATGTCGCGAATTACTAAGATCGAAGTTGTTCGTTACATTTATTGTTAGATACTTTGGATGTACTCTGATTAAATTGTCGTGTCCCACTAAATCAATTGAGCGTAACACGCGAAAATGCACGCTCCACAGCGCGTAGCATCTGTACAAATACGAGTTAATTTCGTTAATAAATACGAAATTGAGACGGCGGCACTTCTTACCGCTTCCCTTAAGTAACCTTGTTCTATACGATCTCACTTCGTGATTCGCATTTCTATTAATAGTAGACCTCGATCGCGAAGTATCCAAGGATCTACCGATGTAAAGGATTCGCGAATTCGCGCATCTGCGTCAGTCGTGAAATCAAGATTTATGTCACGCCGAGAAAAGCAACCGCGTTATCTGAAATTTATCTCTTGCCAAAGAAATGTAAGATCATGGGAGCAAGTATATACGTGAAACTCCACGGGGAAAACCATATAATCTGGAGGAAAAATTCACGATACTCTGACAGACATAAAAAAAATGTAACGTATACAAACTTGTTTTTACTTTAAAATCCGAACGAGAGGTTTTCTTGCGCGCGATGTATATAAAGAAAAAAAAAAAAAAAAAAAAATATTAGCTACTATAGCTAAATTTCAGGTGTCCCTATATTACACCTGAAATTTAGTAATCATGCCTAAATTTTAACTAATATTTTTAAGCTATAGTTTAACGTTTAACTCCGTTATAATATTAATAATTATTTATACTCCGATTTTAGTTTTCGTTCAAGAAATATAAATTATTGGAGGGCAATATTTTTTTTTTGATCGAGTTAATATTCGCATCGAGTTTTTAGTTACTATAGCTAAAATTTAGACATGATAACTAAATTTCAGGTGTAATATAGGGACACCTGAAATTTAGCTATGGTAGCTAATATTTTTTTTCCATGCGGAACCAATTTTATTGACATTCGATTTAGAGGTAATTAATTTTCTTCGAATTCGGTATCTTTCGCGACATCAGCGATTTTTCATAAAGCGTGTCTCTCGTGCACAATTTGATTGCGTGCATAATTTGACTGCGCGTTTTACCTTCGCCGTATAATCTCACGGTCTCTCGCCTGAGCTTTATCTATATACGTTTTGTCGCATTTCCCCCGCATCTTTCTATACACAAACTCGGCGTCTCGCGCCGCGTACTAATCAGCGCCCAACTTGAAGTAATCTGTCGACGTGTCTCATATCAGTTTCCGCCTAGTCGGCAAACACAAAGAGACCGAAGGAAAAGGGAAAATCCCCGCTAGTTACATCTGCTCTTGTCTCCGCGCGAACGTTTCGGATTAATAATACCGCGCCGAATGTGAGCTCAACAGCTGAGCCAGACTCTGTGCGCCAGCATGATTTCGAGATAAAGTTATGCACCCTCGCTTAAGACTGCTGCTATCACGAAACTTTGACAACTTCAAATTGAGAGGAACGGCAAATGAATAAATGTTATATCTCGACAATCGAAAATTAATCGTTTGAATTACGTGTTTTCCTCAAATTGCTAAGAGTTCCGAGTTAATATCTTAAAGATACGAAAGTTTTGTACCTCTAGATACGAAATCTCATATAATTGCGAAGAGAGATTTATCTTATTTGAGAAAAAAAAATAACTGTCAAATCTTAAAACTTATAATTTTGTATCAATAATGGACGCTGCTAATTTAGTGAACCTTGTAACCGTAAAATTATCGTGATTGCAATGCCAGCAAATTCAATCAAAACTCTCTATTGTACGAGAAATCAAATTTCTGACAACTTTCGGTAAATTCGTCGTTCGAATGCGGCGAGTCAGCTTCATGCTCAGATGCATCAGCGATATCCGCGACAATGCAGTTCATAATCCTTCGGCATGCAGGTATCACGGATCAATAGTAGGCAGCGACGTCGGATACTAGATACTCAAAGACGGACAATAGCGGTTTGCTCTCGCTCTATATAGAGTATCTGATCCAGTATGTGAAGCATATATAAGCCAGATAGGTATGCCTCTGCATCGTCGCGAATAATGCAAGCATGCGTCTGTCACGAACCGCGAGATTCGTCCTCTCGACAACTGAGATATTGCAGACTGTCGCGAGTTTGCAAGAACGGCAAATCTTAATATATATAAACATACAATATACACATATATATATATATATATATATATATATATATATATATATATGTCGCTTTCAAAAATTTATGTAATTTATATAAGACAAGTTCGACACACACATACACATATACAGAAATTTTTATAATAATAATTAGAGAGATAAATGTTTTTATATAAGAATTTTTATATGAAAAAATTAGTAATTTGAATGAGAAGAAGAGGATTTCATATAGAAATGCTTTCCACTTCATGTAACGTTATACAAATTTACATTTTCAATGTTGTTTTAGCAACACAAATGTACACTGACTGTATACTCTATAAACGTCAGTTAAATTTATATGGATAAATAGAAGCTCCTGGGTATATCCAGATATACCTGGTAACAGGCAACCATCATCGCATAAGCGTATTAATGTACAATGCTCATTAGGGTAAAAAGATATATGTGCTATTAGAGTTTTGCAAGCTCCTGGTATTAAATTAATTCTTCTTCATCAATAAAATGCAAACGAATAGCGCGTGTTACGTAAAAATTATATCAAATATACATTTAATATAAATATATATGTATATTAAAATGTATATTTTAAAATATTTTCTTCGAAATAATTCACACTGTTCTCTCTTTCTCTCTCTCTCTCTCTCTCTGCGCTATTAATATATTGCGCGACTTCCATTAGAAGTTTCCAGTTCAATGATTCGGAGATCAAAAGGCATCAGTAATCGACAAGAGCAATTAGATACAGCGGGATGGACAAAACGAGGTATCGGAATATTAGTATTAGCACACCTGGCGTTATCGATCTGGCGATCCGTGCTCGCGATATCCGCAATATTGTATGTATAAACAAGAGCGTCGCGTACACTCCTCGCGATATCCCCAGAGAGACCACCCCGTGGATTTTCATGGAGCCATCTCTATGCAGATTGCACTATCGCCGTTAGACCGATACAACGTGCCCGGGAAACTTGGCGAAGTTTAATAAGATTAAGCGGCACGAGTTGTGCGCGCCAAGTTGCGGCTTAACAATGTCGTAAGTAATGCATATTGATCGACGCTTTAGATAGGCTCGACGCTACTCGTCACTCGCCTGTCGAAACTATCGTAATTCGCCTGTGAATACGGAATACATCGCGAAATATTTTTACTCTCTTTCTCTCTCTCCTTAATTTTACGTACTTGTGAATTCTACGTCTTTATTATCGTGATATTATTCGTAGATATTTCCTGGAACAGATTAGACTGTCGAGATTTGATAATCGAAATGTCGTTCGTCAATGATCATTATCTCGCGAAACATTAAACGCGCGCTTATCGTCCAGTTGTTAAGGTATTGTCGAATGATAGAGATAAAAATAATTAATGTTATGTATTATATCAGGTGGGAATAATTTATTCACTTTCAGAGAATACTTCATATATTGACAAGTCAATTAATGTTAATTAAGAAGCAAATTATATATCTTTTTGTGATTTACTTGCAAATTACTTGCGATTACTTGAAATAATGAAATGCTTATAAATGGGTTATCGTAATATAATTATGGCAAAACTAAACGCTAGTGTTAAAAAGACTTTTATTAAAAATATTGTATTAAAATAGATACTATATTAAAAATATTATATAAAGATATAATATTAGATATATCTTTTTATACATATATAGATTATAAAAAGATACTCAGTAATTCAAACATAATAATTCGTGCTTTATTTTTGGAACAGAAAATGATGAATGTTCCATAAAATTACAATGATTACTAGAGCTACACCGAAAAAATTGTATTCTCAAAGTAAGATGACTGTATACTATAAAATTCCCCTCTTAACAGATATTCTTAAGTGTTTTTCGAACATCCTCTAAAACTAAGAACATATTCTTCGTTAATAACAAACTATCGTATGTTTTTTTTATGCGAACCGTTCATTTGGCGTTATATGATTATATTGTTGCAACGTATATGATTATATAGTGTTATATAGTAGATATATAGTGTTGCAATTTACAGTGCAGTACAGAGTGTTTGTCACTGAATGGTTTTAGTTTATTAGAAAAATGGATGAAGTTAATAAATGGCTTAAAAAAGAAGACTTGAGTGACTTAAGAGAAGTGTTCACGAGTAACATGTAACGTAACTTAATTTAATTATTCAGAACTCAGGTCTCGTGCCTTATGCTCGATCTATGTCTATGCTTTCTTTATGGTCTTTCTTTGCCTGTGTACTGTAAAATAATTTACTTTTTCGTTAATGCAAAAATAAATCCCATTTCGTCGATATTTTTATAAATTAGGAATATCTGATACTAATCTTTAGAGGATTTCTCTTTTAAAGTGAGAGGATTCTTTTGGCGCCTATTTTACAACAGGGTATTCTAAAAATAAGTGGAAAATTCTTAAAATGAGAATGCAATTTTTTCATTGAACATATCATTTAACTCATCAATCCATTTTTTTATAGGGAACGTGGAATTTGGTCGCGGAAACTTGTTATTCCACTCATCGATTTTCTCACCGAAAATTTTTAGGGAACGATCCTCAACGCCTGCCAATACGTGTTTTCGGAAAATTACTGTGACTACTTTAGACAAAATGTTTAAAACAGGATCTAAAAGATGACCTTCGAATTTGATGTCGTATTTTCTGCGAAAAAAAAAACAAAGGTGTCTTATTGAAAAAATCTTGCATCATACGTATAAGATTCGTGCTTATATATGTAGCTTATAGTAACTTGTACTCAATCATAAATTAAATTAAATTCGTAAACTCATGAAATTAACTTATGAATATAAAATTAAAATTTCAGATCAATATTTTATCGTTGAACGCGACAAAAATAAAAGTGAGATACTTTACTTGCGAATACAAATATCAATAACTAGATTCAAAAATCAATAAGATGCGATCTGTAAGAATTAAAATAAAGTCTAACAACAGGGTGATTATTATTTTTTCGATTAACTGACTGATTCAGCCTGTAATTTCAGATACCGCATTGTGATTATTATCTGCTTGCCATTTCGATCCTGCTCAATATTGCAAATTTATCGCAGTCGCGAAAACAATTCACTATACGCTATCACCGTGAATTGATGCAATGTGATTTATGACATCGAGAATTGATAAACATTTCATTGCGCTCGATATTGATCGGGTCATTTTCCCGTTTCTGCATGTCTTTCGTTTTTCATATATCTATGCATGAAAGATATAGAGAAAATGTACAAAGCAATATTTACCTTACATCCGAAAATTTTATGGAATCGAGATGTATATAATAATTAGCCAGATCAATTCTTAATACGGTATTAACGTCCAGATTGTAGAAACGAGCGAATACGTCACCTTGCCTCTTGTAAAAGAGGTATTTTAGATCATATTCGTAGCTACACTGAAAATTATACAAATAAAAGTCAAGAGAGATATACTTCTTTGTTTTAAAAATTGTCGCAACGTTTTTTAATATTGATTAGCGTTATTGTATCTGTCTCGTTTTCTTACGTCCAAAACGTCAAATCCCAAATTCATATCCAACGTTAAGCTTTTGTTGTTGTATATTCCAATTACATGTTCGGTACGGTTGATTGTTGATAAGTTTTGCAACCATCCATTCTTGAGATTGAGCTTTCCTTTGAATACTCCAGGCTAAAATATTATTTTGATATATGTATATTGTTGATGTATCTCTTTTTCAGAGATATATTTCGATTTATAAATGAACGTTTAGTTTCTATCAAGATTAGAAAATATGATAATCAGAAGAAAATAGAGTCTATTATTAGTTGAATAGTTATATATACTTACCAATTTTGGCAAAATACTTTCGGAAAAATCTATTACTTGCGTAGGATCTAACCCATTTTCCAATATAAACTCACGTATAGACGGTAACAAAGCATCAATTTTGTCATCAAGGATCACTACTTTGTCTTCATATGCAGAAATGGGACTGCACAAGATAGAAATGTGTACTTGTCGAACGCTTCATTTATAACTCATTCAAATCGAATTTAAAGCCATAGTTAACTGAGATAATTTTATGATCATAATATAAAAATTTCAAAATTTGTTTTAAGAAATTGAAAGAGTGCATTTATCGTAAAATCAATTGCAATTCGAGCGATGTTAAAAATATAAAAAGATTAATTCTCGCTACCTAAATTCTCGCTAGCTTAATTCTCGGATCTAGTTAGATAGTAAACTAGGAAAATTACGTAAAATCGTGAGGATTTATTAGCACACAAACTTACAAGCTCTGCTTGACTACAAGCTCGTTGTGCACCAGTGCTATGATTGCGAGGAGAAAAACCAATTGCATTCGACCGGCCATGATTGCACTGACAATTCGAATTCAACTACTGGGCGACTTGACAATCTCCTCTATTTTTATTCTCAATCCCTGCCATCTGACTACGTTTTATCGATTTGATAATTTAACCGATTGACTTTAACCGGTAGCGATAGCAAGTATATCTAATTAGATATCACGAAACTAAGAGATTTCGTAATCTATAGATTACCAATTTGTTTATAATAAGCATCATTACATAAAAATAACTACAAATTGGAAATAGAAATCTTACTATATGTCAACGTAGATTTATAAAATTGTACACTTATAGATAAATAAATATATGCACACACACACACACACACACATAAACACATTTAAAACATATAATATATTTAAAAAACATAGGATATAAAAAAATATATACAAACAATATTGTATTAAAACATTAATTTCAATGTCCATTCGTTAAGTTCTAATTCAACAATTGATATTTTAAAATATGAGTCAACGCTTTGCGCGGAGCGATTTTACGATTTATCTCATTCAAGTACGTTCGAATTGCATTCGACGCTTCCTCTCGAACGGCATTCGTAATCGTATTCTTAAAGAACGGAGCTATGATATTGACGATAGCCGTGTTTATCCAATCCACCGATCCATTCTTATTTTCGACTGTCACCTTAATGCGACTACAATAATGAAACATTGAGTAATTATATTATGTATGGAAGATTTCATTATATGGATACATTTATCATAAGATAAAATCTACACTTAATATTAATTTTACAATTAACAGAAATTACCTAGGAACTTGTAAGTCGAATTTATTGAGAGCCAAGATATAATCTGTTGTGTTGAATGTGATGTTAATTACAGCGCGTACATTTTCCGCTAAAGCTATAACGCGACCCTTAAGATTTCGAAAGACCAGATCCACGACGTAATCATACGTCCCCTGAATATAAAAAAGTCGCGATAAAATATTATAACGACACGTACTATCACTTGCAAATACAACGCTTAGATAAAACGACGCTTAGAAAAATAGGGTTTAGTTAGCAACTTTTCTTACATCGTTTTTGAAGAGCTATAAAAGTCAAGAACAGAAAGATTGCTCGAGCTACCTGTAAAAGTTTGAATTCGAAGCCAATGTCCATCTTTAATGACCTGTCTGCGTAAATTAAAGTAGCGTTATCGTGACGCTTCAAATTGGACAAACCTTCCAATATTCCCGACTCCAAAATAAGGTTGGCTCTGTATATCATCGGTTCGGAGAGGTTCGGATTTGCCTGGCGACAGAATTAATCACGGTTCTAACATTTCTATCTTAATAAGATCGTGATAATTCGTTATCCTGGATAATCCGGAGACCAAACACTTTTTATCGAAATCTAATGAAATAAAGCACGTATAGTTGAGTAAGACGTTTAGTCATTTATCGTCGCGACTGCATTATCTGAACGCTCGCTACGTGAAAACATCAATAAGACCCTTATATTGTGAAATCGACAGCAATGTATACTTTATCGATCATGTTTTACAAACTGCTCTCTTAAATTCTCACGTATAGTGACGCGATTTAAAATTGTCTCACGCACACTTAAAATCAAGAGTAATCAATTTTCAATTTTAAACATTTTTGCATAAATACCTCACAGGTGTGATCACTCAATAAATTGATTAACTATTTACTTCTAATATTTACGTATATGACGACGCTTGTAAACGTCAAAAGTGTTAATAATTTTGTAATAATTTTCAACACTATGTGAAATAGAATCTGACTTTATTCATTAAGTAACTTTGCAAGATTAAAATATCATTGATGCTTTAAAAAATAAAATTTATTAGTATTTTCTCAAAACGTTGAATGCTTTCATACGAACTTATTCAAGTTTACGGTACTATCGAGGGAGATAAATGGCTGGATTCTCGCGCCCGACGCAATCCGGGAAGAGTTTAAGCATTTGCGCTTGCCGTACAACGGCATTGAACTTGAAATGCTCGCCTTCTACCGCGATCTACCGAGTGAAACTTCGGTTTCACTCTCGTCCAAGTTCGCGCGTCAGCCTTCGGAGCGTCAAAAATGAGCTCGGCGAAAACGAAGGCGAGGGATGACCTCGGCATTTGACCGTGGTACAAACCTCGGTCCCCAAGATCAACGCTGGAAAGTGTCATACGAGGGAATTCACTCTCGCTCTCGTATACAAGGCCCAACTCTTCGATTTCGCTTTCTACGGTCCCGAGGTTAAGCGTGCGCGCACTTTCGCGCAGCGGTCCGCTGACCTCGAATCCCAGTTCTGACCCCGAAACCCAGCTTTCTCCCGATTTTCGAGCCGATTGCGAGCGAACGTGCGCGTTTACCGTAATAACGACTCTCTTACGTGACCGACTGGTTTCTCACTGTCGTTGACAGATTCGCACGCTCGCGATTCATCGAACCTTCATTCAGCGAAGAATTTATTGTAATGTGTTGCGATGAATGTGTATTTGCTGTTTAATCAAGCGGTCGATACAATTTAATTAAAAATTTAATTGAATGATTTTATGATTTAATTAATAACTAAATTTTATAGAGTAGTAGTAGAGAGAGTATTATGTACCATCCATAATTTTTGCTCAGTACGTGGAAGTTTGAGCGGATCCATGCCATATTTTCTGATAAGTTGCACAATAGAAGGATTGAAACGGTCCACAAGCTTGTTCAAATTAACATTCCGATTTTTTATTTCGATAACATCCCTATAATTATTGAAATTTTACATTTATATGATTCTAATTCGACTAGAATAATATTGAATTAAAATGTATTTCATACAACTAAATAAGAAATTGGCAAGCAAGTATAAATAATAAATAATCACTCTGCTTGTACTGCATATGTTTAGAAAGAATAGTTTTTAAGATTCGAAAGAATCGTTTGGTTTTACACATAATAGAAAAAATTTCCAATAATTTTAATAGTAATGTATAACGATAGTATATGTATATAAAGTGTGTTATCATATGTACTCACCAAGTTTCTAACTCGGCCAAAGTCCGAGTGATAAATATTAGAACAATGTACACAAACTTCATGGCGAATGTGGCAAGACTATATTAATTTCTTATAGTCACACCGCTCTTATAAATTCTTCATATAAATCTGATAGATTACCAGATTATATATATATATATATATATATATATATCACAAAAGCTCATCGCCGACTACTTATCTCGACATTCATCAATCAAAATATAACACATTTTTTCAATTATTTATATCATTTTTATTTTTATCATTTATAGATCCCCGATACGCAATAACGAATCGAAAGAAGACAAAGAATATTATCGATAACGCATAAAGCACGTGCAATGAAAATAAATCATAATAATACAAAGAGACACGTACGTGAACAAAAGAAAATGCTACTTTATTAAATATCGCCTAATCAAAACATTCGTAAAATCGGGAATTCTATTTATTGTGGTCGTTAAAGTTATAAAATAGTTTAAGAGAGAATCTAATTTATATATAATTCTATAATATATATATCTTCAATATATCATTTAAAATATATAAAATATAAAAAAAATAAGCATCTATTTTTATATATCTCATTATTTTGTATAAGATATATTAGAGAGAGAGAGAGAGAGAGAGAGAGAGAGAGAGAGAGAGAGAGAGAGAGAGAGAGAGAGAGAGAGAGAGAGAATAAAAATTAGATAAAATTGATGTTAGAACATAAAAATATAACATTCAATTCTTCTTATTTATAATTTATATTAAATAATTAAATAATTATATTAAATAATTTAATATTAAATAATTATATCCTAATTTTAAGAATTTTTTGCTATAGCATGTCAAAGATTTGAACCGTTAAAATATTTAGAATTGCCTAGTTATTCTCGCACTGATATGTGAAAATACCATTTGCTCGTTCGCTCGCTCATTATCTTTATTTAACGAGGTAAAGTCGATTTCTGCATCCGAGAGAGAGACTCTCGACGTTCGTTATCGACATAGAATCCACCTCGTTTCGTGGCGCTCTCTGTACTATATAAATCTTAATATAACATTAACAAGGCAAACTGCGTTATCTATTTGCACTCAAATTGCAAAATGTAATTAGGATGATATTCCACGAATCGAATAAGCAATATTCGATTTAAACGGTACATCAGCATTTGCGAATGTAGTTGCATTGCGATTCTAGTAATGCAGATTTAAAAAGATCTCGATGAAACGAACTTAATTTTTTATTTTTATTTCAAAAATTTCTAGTAAGAAGGTAGACATTTTAATTGTGCAATTTTTAAAATTTCTAACTTGCAAAATTATCCAATCTCTATAAAATTATCTAATTTCTAATTATCTAATATCTCTCTCCTTCATCATTTCATTTTCTACAATTTAATTTTATTGTAGACGGATATTATTATGATAATTTCTACTATTTCGAATCGCTTTTCTCACACGTTATATCTCTATAACAAAAACTTTATGTACGTATATCTATATATTTTTACTTAAAGCGAGGAAAGTGTAGAAATTTATTTCTTCCTTAATTATTTGTTTATTAGCATTGCGAATTAAAGTGACAACTTCATATTATTATTTATGTCTGGATGTTATTCAAACTCCGCGAATATCAATTTTTTATCTCTTCTCACATTTCTGTCATGTTACTGTTATCGTCTTTTTAGATTCCTTGGTACTGATGTCGTGACGGATTCAGAGGAAGCAATCACGAGTGAAAAACAATCTTGTTTGTCGGCCCTGGCAGATTTGTCCTCGAGAAACCAGTTACGATGGACCAATCGCGGCTCGAGAAACAGTGGGTGTATATTGTGACGTCTCTTTACTACGCTTTAATTACGAAATCTGATGTGTAAGAATGCATGCGCGCGCATTACGATCAGAGAGACGCCGGCATAGCTATAGATACACACGGGCAAAACAAGATTCTAGTTTATATCCTATAATGGTACAGCGTAACTTCTCGATATAATTATGTCAGCGTCTCGTTCTACTTTATGATTCCAATAACGGATAGCGGTTATTATGTTACGATGTAATCGAGGCATATAACGACGTAATCGTCATTTTATTAATTCTTACTTCACATTATCCTAATAAAATTTCATTTCCACTATCGAACGCTGCAGAATATTTCACTCTTTAACTTCAAATCTTGGTAAACTAATAAATTCGCTTAAATTGCTAGATGTTATTATATGAAAAATCATTTCGCATTAATAAACGTTCCAAAATATGATAGATCTCGTTAAAGCTCCTGCGGAGAAAAATACGCGGACGAAAACAGAGAATTTTCCACGCGCTTGTCCCGATGACACACTTCCCAGAAGACAGCTGTTCAAATAACACGCGAGAAAAAGAATTTTGTTTGGATAATCGAGGTTTCATTATTATGGGAATCGCGACGCGCGGGGAGGAAGAAGAAGGAGTGCACGAGAGCTCAATGCTTTCTCCTTCTGCGGTTGAACAATCGCGGTCGTTGAAGAGAAACCGCGGGTCGGGCAAACGCTCTTGTTGCTCCATTTTCGCCTTCAGGATATTTTCCTGCGGTCCACTCGCGGTCTTGCGCACAAAAGCCGCGGATACACGGCGGCTGGTATCGCGATTCGCTCCAGGTCGGTGACCCCGCGAACGACTCCCGCGTGTGACGTAACGTATATAACACAGACCATCCGCCGTCGCGGATATCGCGAGGAAGCTCGATACCGTCGACGCCATTCTCGGGGGGAGGATAAACGAACGAAGGGCTCGGGGCGAGAGATCGACAAAACGCGATAGCGAGACCGCCGCTGACACGTAAAAACCATACCTTTGCGAAAACTCGTGTTTGACGGGAAACTATAAAATTTTTAATAAACGAAGCAGCGTGAAGAGAGAGATTGACATTTCGAAATCGGGAGATCAGGAAGATGCACGGTAGCATTTCGCGTCACGCATACACACGTACAAATATGTGATAAAATATAGTGAACGTTGAAGGGGGAGGATTTTATTTTTATCGGATCGAAATGACAGGGCTTGGAAATAGTACTTTGATATTTCGCTATTAATGTTCAAATTAGATGTTTCTCTTTATCAGCTGATACATCATAATGTCAGGTCAGATTTTTAAATAGCTAGATGAGCTAATTAAAAACAACATATCACTTATCATCTATTTTCTCCTCGTATCGTTCTCCTCTTTTCTTCTTATTACGCAAGTTTTAATATTAAGCAGTGGTGATTATGCGCCAAACAAGCGGTCAATAATCCTCGCATATATTTTCTTATTATCGGGTGTTCGTGTTGTGACGAGGAACACTGTATGTCGTAGATAACGCGCGATCGCTTTGTGCGTCATACGCGGGTGTTGATAAAAATTATAATATTAACGTTTAACCCTTTTTAACCCAACCCCTGGTCTGATAAACGAAACAAAGTCAACGTACTGTTTCGATAAAATGATAGACTGCATAAATCGACGAATTATAATGTAATAGTTATGTGATTCTCTTTATGCGAATCGCATCCTTTCACACATATAGAAAGAACCACATTTTTTTTTTTAAATTATATTTTTCTCTCATAAAGTCATGATGTTTTCATTCTCACGATACCTTTTGCAAACAATTTTTATATTTCGAAGAAATATATAGTAAAAAAAGAGAAAATATATATATTAAAAGTAGTTAAAAATATAATATATAATATATTAAAATAATATAATATATAAAAATATAATATATTAAAAGTATAATATATACATATATATATAATATATTAAAAGTTTAAAATATTTGAATAAGCTATAACTTTTTAATAAACTAGAGTTAACTAGAGTTGTCCCTTTTAGTCAAATATTTATTTCGATAAATAATTACTTTAATAGATAGCATAATTAGCTGATGACTTTATAGCGAATGATAATATTGTGCGAGTCATCAATATGAAATATTGCTTATCGATATCTCTCTCTCTCTCTCCCTCCCTCTCACTCTTATATGCAAACTTTAACAATCATCTTGAATGAAACTTTCATATTATTACCGTTATGTAACGGGCGTGCAATGCGACAATATCATCAAAAGACATGCTTTATTCCTTCGCAAAAATCAAGATTTTTACTTATGTTTTTTTTTACATTGTATCGAACGTGTACACATTTTTAAAACTCGACAATCGAAAACATTATTTCTCACGAGAATTAACTGTCTTGTATATTTCAAATTACTACACTGAAGTGATGGTACAATATGAAGAGACAATAAAATAAAAAATCATTTTTCGATTAAGAAGTTTCGAAGTGTAAAGAAAATGACAAGAGCTAATTAATCGATTAGCTATTTTATCGTGATTATAATTATGACTCGAAAATAGCGAAAATGTACTAATTGCTTTAAGAGTTGTTATTTAAAAATATAAAGTTGTTTATGATAAATCAGACGATAAATTTAACAGGTACAAAAATATTTTTTTATGTACACGTTATCTCTCGAGACGCGATTTTAGGTTGATTTAGGTCACTGATACGACGTGTTATTAATTTTTATTTTCTTTAAGCTAAATCAAATTATTAATAATGAAAGACGCATAATATTTTTCAATTCAATTAATTATATAATAAAACTAGAAATAATAATACTAAAAAGATATAATACATAAAATAAAAATAATAAGAAAAGAAAATGATTTTTTTTAAATTCTCGAAAAGTACATTAAAGTACATTAAAGCGAAGTAACGTGATAACAACAACTAGATATTCCTTAAAGAATTCTTTTAGAAGGAGAGAGAGAACTATTATTATTTTTTCTAATTCGGAAAGATACATTATCTCATATCAACAGCTATCTTCGAAAAATTATGTACGAGTGCATTACACCCATTCGAGGCGTATTTTGCGACGCGTTGGATGTATGTATGTAACGTTTAACGAAACTGCGTTAATTTGCAAAATGACGTAACAATATCTGGAGGACGCTAGTCTGTTGAAGCGCAATAATTGGCCGATCGTTGATGGCGTGAGCAACATGAAAGTGTTTTTCGGTGACAGGCGATTTGATCGCACGATGCCTTCAATGTCGATTTAGGCCAATGGTCTTTAACGCATATTTTGCTCTCCTCGAGGCAAAAGAGGCTCGGCCGCTGGTCCGATCCGAGACGACCAATCGCCAAGCTCTCCTCACGCGAAAACACATCGCGTGGTTTCTCTATATCTCACACGTATGTACACCTGTCAACAAGTGCCTACACACGCGTGATTCACGTACAGATTAACACGGTTGTCTGTAAATACGTGACTTTAAGTCTAAACAAATAATCTTCAAAAATGTGTAAAAAATATGAGCGCCCGCTTGCCATAATATTTAAAATAATTTAAAAATATTTTTAATTCTTTTTTTCTCTCTCTCTCTCTCATCGAAAAATCATATGATAAATAGAGAAATAATCGCTCACGTGCATATCAGATACATTTATTTCAAATTAAATGTCATTTCAAGAATTCGCGGAAATCGCAATTCAATCAAGATCGCGTGAATCAGAAACGCCGTGTCTTTTCCGAACACCCTGTACATAGCAAGCATATATTCTCAATTCTCAGACTGTTTCCGTCACGACGATAAACTTCGGACCGCGCTCGCCTGCGATTTCAGTTTGTTTCAATCGCTCGTACACGTCAGACGTATTCACGCACCGCACACGCTCCTTCAACACGCGCGTCAGTTAGCATACATATACACACACACACACACACACACATCCACGCAACTGTGTATACATACATACGCTGCGTGTATATATATATATACATACGTATACCAATTCTGCGATTAGTTCGTGCTGACAGACTTTGGAACTGTTTCTTCAGTCAAGCGTAGCCACTCGAGCACGACGAGCGTTAATTTATTCGTTCGCGTCTCGATCCGGCGTGCTCAAAAAAGCTCGAAAGCCGCAAGCGTGGTCGTCGATCCCGTCGAACTTTTATCGCACCACGTGTTCGCCGACGAGCGTCCACGTCTCGCGTTTCGACACTTCGCTTCCCTCAAGGTGAGTAACATGACAGTTTCGTAATTTGTTGTAAAAAGTTTCGGTCTTTCCAATTCAACATGAATATAGCAATGTCTGATATTCCTTCAGGAATTAGAAAATTCCAATTGTTTTTTCGCAACGGAATTTGAAAAATGTATCGGAATGAGGCAAGAAAGTTAAGGTTTATTGCTTCTGTTAAAGTAATTTTTCTTGCTTCTTCCTAGTTTTGTTTCCGCGAAAAGATTGTATATTATTCTTTAATTAACTTTAAAATGAACAGATTTTATACACAAATAATGGAGCTTTATTATTTTACGGCATTCATTCGTGAGATATGTTTGCTTTTACTTGCTTTTACTTGCTTCAGAATATAAGTTCTCTTGGCACAATTATTTAAAATTATTTATAGGATCACAAATTATATGTACAATACTTGTATGTATTGTTTACTACATGTGACGTAGACTATATGCTATGTAATCTTGAATAGATAAACAATCTGTTTACTATTTTATTAAATTCCTGAATGTTTTGCCATAGAATATAAACAGTTTACGAAACGATTTGCACATCACGTATAATACTTTGATAAATTTTGAAACTTTCTTTCTATATAGAAATAATTAAAAATAACAAACAATTGTGATATATATATATCACAATTGTGATATATATATATATCACAATTGTTATTTTGAATTATTTATTCAAACTGTTATTTTGAATTATTTATTCAAAAATCGTAAGAGAAGAAACATCATGACTTTCAGTAAATAGTTCTATAATTACAATTAATTAAAGCTTATGCACACAAAAGAGATAATTAGATTATATTGTATAAAAAACGTTTTACTATCAAGATAAAAATATATGATTATGTCACTGACTTTTTATATCACTCACAAATATTAAAAAACTGAATATTTATCGTTTTTTTGCCAAAATCAAGAGTACATCATTGGCCTCGTATGGTAATCGTCATTTTAATGATAATATAAAAGTCACATTTAAAACTAAAAGAAATATCCGTAGAAAGAAATTTGTTCATTCGCCACTATTATATTCCAGGATATAACTGTATTTACTGCAATGTCATTTAAATAATTTTGCATATATCTACATATGTGATGTCGACTAAAGCTTGAAGGGATAACTGTTATACTTCGAATACCGAGTTAATGTCACAATGAAACGTTAAGGATTAAACCGGAAACAATTTATTTGATTATAGGGAAAACTCGTTATTTGTTAAATGCACAAATCGTGTCGATAGCACTTGGATGTACATTAATAATTACGATGTTAATTAATAAATAATTATATATTTGTTATAAATACAAGATCGCGTGTATATATTACTCTTTTTTTAAATCTTAAATTTCAAGCTTTAAAAAATATTTCGTAAGTAAATACAAAATTTAAATCCGTGCAAAAAATTTCTTTAGATTGTTTAGATTAAAGAAGCGAATAAAAAAAATCACGATATTTTCGTACGACGATTATGATAAAAATTTCCAAAGTTACGCAAGAGAGAGATTCGTCGCGGAGGAAAAGTTATGCAAATGACTGCGACTAATCGCGGTCTGTCACAGCCACCACACGCAATTCATCGCGTCAATATGCGAGCTTTGCATTCGTGGAAGCTCGTCATTCTCGTCTTGATGATACTCGAAGCGCGCGACCACTCGAAACTCGTTGATTTGATGACACCAGGATCGATGGAAAGCACATGAGTCAGTATAAGGGAAAACATGTTTACTTGTTATTGCTTAATGGCTTAATGTTGACTATCGTGTTGATCATTTTGTCGACATAATAGATAATGGCAGACTAATGCAGCGAATTGTATATGCAACAGAAATGTAGCATACAATTGCAGAAATACACAAGTATATGTTGCAGAAAAAAAAGATCTAGCTCTACTGTCTTTAATTTATGAAAAAAAAAAATCTCAAATAAAAGAATTGCAGATATATAAATTATCTCAAAGTAATTGTAACATAGAGAGAATATTATTTTATTAAATTATACTTAATAAATATGATAAAGAATTGTTCTTAATAAATCGTGTATTTTGGATGAAATAACTCTTTGATTGTTTATATTATATTATTTGACATGATGAGAGATTGTTACGTAATAATGCACGTAGTTTCATGACATGCTGAAAAGAAATGCGAATAGACAAGATCAAAGAATGTTCTCGAAAATGAGAATCTTCTTGTGAATGCATCTATTGCATAACGTTTTCATTGGCTGCGTGTGCGTGCAGTGGCAGTGGCTTCGGGGAAACTAGCTCCGTGTTTCCTGCGCTTTGATCTTATTTCGGTGAGAGAAGCGCTGAATCAACGAAGCTCAAGGCTAGAGATACACCAGACTTTGTACCTGAGATGTCTGGGTCGCAAGAAGATGTATTTCGTATAAAGCCACGCGCCACAAATAAAAGGCCACATTCAAAAGTATGAATTTTTGTTCGTAGACGGCTATAAATAGAATGTTTTGAAAAGAAATTAATAATTAATAAGTCACTAAAAAAATTACCATTTTAAAATACTTAACATTGTATTATATTTTCGAACACGTTAATGTCAAATAGTTAAGTTTCGGTATTATATATATCGAACATCTGGCTTTTTTCACTCTTTACATCTTTGTGCTTCTTCTTTTTTTTTATTTTTAAAGTTAAATTTTTCTATACATCGCGTTCTCGAAATCGATAACCTGAATGTCCTCATCTCGGCGGAGATGATCGAAAATAGTCGCAAACCCGCGATTGTGTATTCAGTGCCAGGTCCACGGCCAAACGAATTCACCTGGACGAAGGCCAATCGTCATCGTTCGAATATTCTACTTTTAAGTGTGATAGGCGATGTCGGTCATGCGAATTCATTTCGATCTCAAAACAACGGATCTCGTGACCCGCTGTTTTCTCTCGCGGTAGTTTTATATCGCATCAACAACACGAGGTATTATGTAGTATAAACGAAGAATAGCTTCTCAGAGTGAAGGTAAATTAAAGAGTATAGGCTTGACTACATCAAAGTAAGTCAGCATGAAATTCTGAGTATAACCTAGATCACACTCAGAGACGGGAAAGAAGTCAGTGAAAAAAAATATTTTATATCTAAACACGGATGTACATACTTGCATTTAGATCAATCTACCTTATATAGCGCGAGTTTTTACCGTTAAGATATTATTAAAATGAGAATCGTGTTACGGAGAGATTCCTAATATTTTCAATTTTTTTATTAAGAAATAAAGCAGCCAATTATATACCCGATAATTAATAGAGAGGCGATGAATATTAATTAGGTTTTCGCAGCATTAATCTGAGAAAGCTACATTATCGTAATTTCGCTGTAAGAGATCGGAAGTCGATCTCGCGAGCTCGTTAAACACGCAACTTATTATTTTCAGAACTTTTGCAAAAAGAAAACCGGTCGCGAAGGCAATTTAATCGCAGCACGATTTTTTACATCGCAATAGATCGCATAAGAGAAACAGTTCTCGATTTTACGACCGAATTACTTTCGCTGCGAGTATTAGTTTGCACTCCATGTTGGATAATCTGTACAATCATTATGTAAATTCACATCGAATAATCGCCTGCCACGAATTTCTCCGATTTGTTAACAAATCGGAGAAGTCGTTGCACCATTGACAAACTCGCACGTGTCTGTCAAACGTCGCGCAGCTGGTTGGAAAATTAGCTTGTCGAAAACTGGTCTGCAGACCGATAATCTCGGCGCGTGCGATTGCGATACGAATCGAGGATGATTAATCGCGAGAAATACCGGCGACACAGTTAATCACCGGTGCGTGTTTGCCGAATGATCGCGTGAGGTAACGGTCGAACGTATTAATTTCGCGATCCTGATAAAGGAATCTTAATTAAAGGTGCATTTCGCAACGTATCGCGAATCATGATCTACGTTTTACAGATAGCACCGGTTGCGAATATTACAAACAATAATTATTAGTGAGGTGGTTTATTCTTTCGAAATTGAGAAAGCTCGAGTTTCTGTGTCAAAATATGTGAAAAATTTTATATAATTATTATTTCGTGAAATAAAGGAAGGTTTTTTGCGAGTCTTTTGTAATAATAGATCGAAAAATAGAACTTTAACGTCCGTTATATACATATATCGCGTGGTTTTGTGATATCTTTTCCACGTATTTTCTTTATGTAAAAAATGTGACTTTGACCAGCTCCGAACAGACGATGACTCATGGCATATCAAAGATAAAACGTATTTATTTTCATGCTCCTTATATATTTGTCAAAGAATTATTAACTCTTCCACAAAAGTCTTTTTCGTAAAATAATACCTGCTATTCAATATTCTTAATCTCTTCTCAAATTGTAAACAAATATTAATTTTCTCAAAATTATTTATTTATAAAAATCAATTTCGCATATATCAGTTTCCAAAACGAAATTTTATTTCTATTATATTGTTAGCATTGCGACAAATAACGAATAATCTATGTAGGATCTATGATCAAATAATAATTAAAAATTAATCTATGTAGGATTTATGATCACACAAATAATGATTAAAAATTGTTTGAAAACCTCTCATTCTAACGACGACGATTTAACAATTTGTCATACATACGAGCTTTCAAGGTTTTAGTTTTGGCAAAGTCTTTCGTGAGATTTTTGGCAGTCGACCGAATGCTTCGCAAAGTTATTGCGATATATTCCCGGTATCAACAGACAGATAAGATTTCATAATAAAATTGTTGAAAACATCGCAGGTCAATGTACCGAAGTAAAGGAGAACATTTAAGAAGGTATACGTGCGATAATTTGTGATATTTGCTGATATCGAGGCGAATTAAAAGCTCGCGTGACAATTGTCAATCGGTTTAACGAGAGCGATCGTTTGTCTCCGTTATTTGGCTGCAGCGTTCTCTCGTTCAGGCGATCGTCCAAGTATTTAAATTTGCATTTCGTCTCATTCCTCAGAGAGGAGCTCAAAATGTCATTTCATCGATCGACGTGCTTTTAAACGGATGACTGTTCGCGTGGGAATAACTGGTACAATCTGTGTATTATAACTGCTTCGTTATCTTACGAACAAAGGCGAATTCAAAACATGTCAGGCACAAAACATGACATATATACGCGCGAGTCCTTTGTAGGCGATAAAATAAACGACGTGAAATTTACCTGTATAATGCACATATCCAAATATAGATATACTCGTGGAAATTATAAATTATTTTATTAAAGTAACTGCGTAGTTTTACGATCCGCGAGTTTGATAAACATTTCACAACTATCATTTCTGTCTATAAATATCCCGAGCAATTTGCAATGAGATATCGATTTGGCTTGTTTTGGGACCGATCGATGTTAAACATTTTGTTATTCGCGGCTATTAATAGGGCTCTTAAGCCCCTCTCTCTCTCTCTCTCTCTCTCCTACGTAGAACATAGACGCTAACTAATATTTGCACTTGTCACGTCAATGTCACGACAAGCAGACAGACGTCACGCGTCGGAAAGTTTTGAATAATATATATACATAAAATTTCACGAAAATAATTATTCAGCTTTTTGAAATCAGTCCAGCGCTCTGTCGAGTCTAAGCCTTTATTTCTCTTTCTCTTGCAGTCCACCCGTCTCTTATTGCGCAAGATTGAATAATCTTGTCAGAAACACTCGCTCACAAGAACGTTCGTTCTCGTTTTAATTCTTAACAGTGTAAAAATATGTTGGTATGCAATTGGAGAATACTCTTTAGAATTTCTTCTAAAGAGATAGGTAATAATAATTTCTCGATAAAAATAACAATTACTTTGCATAAAGAATACCGGGATATATTGAGAACCTCTGACAAACTTTCTTATTCGTCGGTCAAAGAGATCTCTCTCGTTACGAAGACGATAAGATGATGAGAGTTCGTACGAGGTTGCATATTTTCTGGGAGAGCGCACGATCGATGACTTTTATGGCTCTCGAACGAGGTATCTTGGATTGAAATTTCAGCCGCTGAGCTTTTCGAAAGATTGTTATATAATCCATATAAAGATAGAAAAAAAAAAAACAATTATTTGTGTCTCAATATCTAACAATAAGTATATTATTGCAGCCCGTTTTCTATTCCTCTCCATAGATAATTTTAATCAATTTCAAAATAATTTTTAATTAGATTAATTGAAACACACGAGAATTATCGCACGCATAGATCCTTGAGATGAAACAGACCGAAGCAACAACAAGCATTTGTTTATGCACGCAAATGTCATACAAGGATGTCGTTTTAAACGAATGCGACTGACGCGATTATTTTTTTTTTTTTTTGTTACCGAGCTCGGAGGACAAGTCGAGAACTGTCCGCGGGAAGAATGCACAGTTTCGTAAGCGGCGATGCAGATCGTAAATAATTTGTTACGTTACGAGCAGAGCGCGGCAGATCTTTACGCGCGCGCGCGTTTCACTCGTACAACCTTCTCTTTTACGCAAGCCGCAGGAAAGTGATCGACCTTTTTGCGGCGTTATCCGTCAGCCAAAGATAAACCGAGCTCTTGCTCTCGTAATAACGATTGTTGTTCGCACGCCCGGCTATGAGAACCGAATTAGGGTCAGCGGCGAGATTAATCGCTCCATTCCTCGTCGCGTTTCCTGCGCCGTTCGTTAAACGATCATTTTTTTTATCCGTGAATTTTACGCTTTTGTGTATCCGCGCGATAAAATGTCTGAATCTAGATTGGAATTTGATCGTTCTGTAATCGCTACTTACGTGTACATTGACGTAACTAATGAATGCTAGATAAGTTGTATAAACGGGATAAAATTAGATATGTGCGATATGTGAAATTTACATCGCAGCGCGAAAATTCGCGCAAAATGTGCGAATAAAATTATAAGAAAATGATAGATTTCACACAGATTTAATGCAATGGAAATGCAAACTGTTATATGAAAAAATAGTATATAAATTATAAAAATTTGGATTTTCCTCGTTATATATAGTGCAATTTGTGCACGCTGTTTTTCATATTGCAAAGTATAATTTGTCGAGTCAGCGTGTATGTGTGTGGCGAAACGGTTATTTGACAAATCGCTAGATAATCATTACGCGGTAAAAAACGCGTAAGCCAACATTCTTATATTTAAACGTCTAGTCAATGAGAGCAACGATTTTTTTTTAAATTTATGACTCACCGTTCGACGAGACATCCGTAAACATCTGGACTGCCTTTGTATTGAGATAGACCTTTGAGTTCTCGTACGAGCGATCGTCCGATCATGAGAGATCCTCCGCTGTACAAAAAAGGATAGACAACGCCGTCATTAAAACCTTGACAATGCCAATCACGCACTACTACATATAGATATTAGATACACGCAAGCTGTGTTGGCGAACAAAGTACAACGTTCAAGATTTTTATATTGCCGCCTACGAACGACTCGACAATCAGATGACTGCCAAGTAAATACGAAATGTTTGGATTCTCTTTTTTATTCATGCTTCTTATAACGTATAATCATTTCTTGCGAAAATCGAATGCTAATTTATTGCAAATTGTCAAAATATGCTAATCATTTAAATCGCAAGCAAAACTTTTAAATATTAATTTTAATTTCAATTTTTTCAATCTTAATCTTAAGTAAAGATTAATATTAAAATTTAAATAAGAGATAATTTTCAAATTTATTCTTATTATTAAATGAAAAATGCTTATTGTTAAATAAAGAAAGAAAGTTATACATTACAATTGTTATATTATTTTTTAAAAAGCATGAGCGTAATAAACAAATTTTTTAAATTGAATTTAAAATGTTAATAATTTATCTTTCTATTATTTGCATTTTATTCATATTGCAATATTTTATGTGGCAGATATGAAATAATATCTGGAATAGAATTAAATAGATCAAGATAAGAGAATATAAATCAATACTTTATTCGATTAAAACAATCTACCTGAGAATATAATAGTTACTTTCCTTTTATATTATGGACGTTCTAGAATGGAGATTTTTTGTGCTATTTTTAATTACTAAATTATGTCGAGGTGAAGACGAGAGCGGAAATTCTTAACCATCGCGACGCGTTTGTTTTGATTTCCTTTAAGTAGGTCGCCATGCAGTCTGCTGTGTTATTCATATCTACATAAAAGAATAAGGAAGACGTGGGCATTATTATTTTTTGTCTGTAGCGACTTTAAAAGAAACTGTCGTGAAAAGAAGGCACACAATATTTCAATATATATATATATAGATCGATACAATGCATGTAGTATAATTCTGCTTACGCAAGATAATGTAATTCTGCTTGACGAAATTACATTCGAAATTAGAATTTGATCAGAGTCAGAATTTTAAATAACGACTTAAAATCGTCAAAATTATTTATAATTTATAATTACTTATTATTAAATCGTTAAAATTATGTATTATTTCGTCATTTGGTAAAATGATATTCATAATAATAAATGTGTTGAAAAAAAATCTTATTTATCGAATTAATAACTCGTCATAATAGCACAATATGGCGCTTTTACGTTTGTTTCGATTTACCGGAGCAAGAAATAATCAAGTTCGACGAATCTGTTTTCTAGGATAATTTCTCTCTCTCTCTCTCTCTCTGGCAACCAACGAATCTTTTAGATTAATTAGCACGATAAAACTCTATAAAAATTTCGATTAAAAAATAAATGTATTATCAAAACTAACATTTTTTTAAATACGAAAAGTACAAATATATCCCGCTAATTTTAACTTCAATATCGATTGTTGTATTTTTCCGGGCGAAACTTTTATGTGATTGCTTTTATGGCACGAAAATGCAAATGGAACGCAAAATTTGGCTGTTTCCAGAGAAGCTTCCGTTCTTTTTTTAATCGAACAAAAGCGATTCATATATCGAGAATTAAAATATCTCACGATCATATCGATCAAAATCTAACGTCAAAGCGCATTGTCTGATTATTTCTCGGCTTCTGCCAAACGAGATTATCTCATTGCGAACGACTGAAATAACTTGTGACCTTACCTAATAGCCGTTAATGGCGCAAACTCGCCCGATTCAAGCTCACATGTGTCGGATTTCCGCGAAGCGAGACTTCGATCGAGCCACTGCTGAACGAAGGATGATGCATCACATTGTCGGCTTCAGTCGTTGTTATTTCGTTAGCTAACCTACGTAAAGGTTAACGAGATTTTTACGCGGACGCGGCGAATGTTCGTTCGATCCGATCGGAAGGAAATGTCGCGAAGACCGTTGACGATTCAAACAAGTATGCGAGCCGCATTGATTTTTCCAACTCGCCTAAATTAACATCGAGCGGTGCGCAGCAACTTCAAGCTATTCCCCGTTCTCGTTCCGATCTCCCGAGAGATTACTTGAATAATGATTAATTTCTAATGAAATTCAAACTTGAATCCGCAAGATACGTTATTACCGAGTCGAGATGTCCTTGATGTTTACAGGCTAACGATAAGTGGCCGCATTTTTTTACCGTTGCAGGCACAACCACATACATATGTCTATACTACTGCAGTATAGACATCTATATAGACATCTGTATAGACATCTATGGTCATAACCATAGACTTAGTTTTTATCGACGCCATAAAGTAACGAGAGACTCTCGCCCCGAATCGCCTTGAAATTTACCTCTCACCGACGAAGGGATATCTCGCTCGAACCTCTCGATCGATTGTCGTACACGAAGTCAGACAGGTGAAACACCTGAGGTGGGACGAGCATGACGTTACGTTTCTTTGTTCCAGGAAGTCCGTGCCGGTTCGAAACGCGCGCTAACGCCGCGTCGACCGTCGTATCGACCGCCGGGCGGCAGCCGCGCTGATTGGCTCTGCCCGGGTCACGTGACCCCCGCTCAACGTCAGTTTGGACGTACTGTCTGCTGGCGGTGCCAGGCGCACTTATCAACGTACGCTCGAAGAGAGGAGACGAACAAAGGGATCCGCGGAGACGGTCTCCGCTCTTCTTGTCCGAGTCCGAGTCTGAGTCTCGCTCGTTTCCCCGCGCCAGGATTCTCTCGCGTCGTCGCCGCCGCCTCGAGATCGCGATCAGGTGATCGTCTCTCGTCGGTCGAAATTCGCGCGAACGGCACGTCCTGTGTCAAGTGTTCGGCGGTCTCGCGAACGCGCTTTTGACAGCTCGACGTCGTCGCCGTGACGGCGTCGTCGGCGGATCGTCGTTGGGTTTCGTCGAACGGGGACGTCATCGGGGGACGAAAGGGCGGCGCGAGACAGAGACAGAGACAGAGACAGAGAGCCGCCGTCGACGAGGCGCCGTGACTCCTCGCGTTGAGGCAAATCCGCGGAACGTGGAATAATCTCGATCCTCGGTGGCTCTTATTGTTAGTTCCTCTTGCTCTCTCTCTTTCGCGAGAGAGAAAGAAACCTTCGAATCGAACACACAGTTCGCGAGTACGTCCGTACGCCGCGAACTACGAATAGTATTCACAGCTGATCTCTCGTCGATCGATTTCCGCGACCAGGAGTGCGCGGGCTTAGGACATGTACAGTATGAACTATATCGCCAAGATCATCAGCAACTTTCGTCTCTTCTACAACGAGATAAACGCCGCGACCCTCACCGGCGCGATCGACGTCATCGTTATCGAACAGCCGGACGGCACCTTCACGTGCTCGCCCTTTCATGTCCGTTTCGGTAAACTCGGCGTACTTCGCTCCAGGGCGAAAGTGGTGAGTGTCTTTAATCATTTGCAATTATCGATCATTTGTTGCCGCATAAGCGCATCGATAACAGTACCTATATATCCCCTATTGCATGTACTGTTTACAGATAATTACTATATATTTTTCTTGTTTTTATATATATTAAACGTATTTTCTGGACGATTACTGAGAGAAATATTTTTCAACTTGTAATACGCTTTACACACACACACACACACACACACACACATATATATATATATATATATATAATTTCCATATAAAATAATGCTCTTTCTTGCTTGTATTAAAATATATATTATTTCTTTCTTGTGTTAAAGAAAATAATTTTTCTTTTTTCAAGGAAAGCTTTCCTTCCCTCATACGTGCTCCTTGAATATTTGTATTTTTATTACATTAAATAAATTAAATAAATTACATGAAATAAAATAAATATGAGAAAATTATATTTTATGTGTGTGTGTGTGTGTGTATATATATATATAAACAATAAACATATAGCTAGATTATATCTTGTTACATATAAGGGATATTTTTATATAGGTGGACATTGAGATAAATGGAGAACCTAGGGAGATTCATATGAAACTTGGAGATTCTGGCGAGGCCTTCTTCGTAGAGGAAGTTAGCTTAAATGGATCTCCAACGGATGCTGAAATTCCACCGCATTTGGCCTGTTCACCAATACCCGATGACAACTGCTTTCCACCACCGAAATTCAATCTCTTATCGGATCTGCCTCAAGAGCAGAAAGAGAAGATCCTCATAGATTCGGTTCTTTCTATAGAACGCGAGAAATGGGAGCAGATGTCCGCCTTACCACCCGATCAACGAGAGATGTTTCTGATAGAACAGTTCTCAGATCTTCCCATGGAACATCGTGAGAAATGGCTTCAGATTGCTTCGTTGACCGTGGAAGAGCGAGATGAGATGTTTAAGGAAAGCTTTGGTACGATATCTCCAGAGCAGAAGCAGCAGATGATCAGGGAACAATATTCCGCCTTGAAGATGGAGGACAAAGAGAAATTGTTCAAGGAAAATTTCCCAGAGCTTTCGATCGAACAACGACAAAACTTTGAGAAAGCTTTGTTGAGCGACTGGAAGAAAAAAGAGGAAAACTGGGAAGAAAAGCATGATAAGAACGAAGACGAGGAGATATTTGATATGGATGCTATCAATGAAGAACAGCCAAAATTGCCAGTTTCTTGCCCAAAATCTTTCGTAGCTGTTACTTCATCTGATAGGATTCGCAAGATCAGTGTGGTAAATAATGATTTTAGACCAATTATGGATGATCCCCAAAGTAGTAGTAAGGAAAAATCAAGTGACGAATCAAATTCCTTGAATAAGAAGAATTTGAAGGAAGAAATCATAGAAGAAGTAAAGAGTAACAATTCGACTAAGAGGAAACGCAAGAGGAAGAGTGTTATGAAGAAGAAAGGCTCGCAGAGAAAAACCAGCAATGGCAGCAGCAGCCAAACAGAATTTAGCGAGGCAGATGTACTAGTTACCGAGGAATCAGTTAGTGAAACTGTAAATAAATATCACTTTATTATATTTCTTATTGTTATACATTGACACCTTTATTCATTGAAGATTTTCAAGGGACCCACGCCAGTCACAGAGGTTGAAAAGAAGAACATTGCTGTGGAACCAATGACATGCTCTCAGGATGCAGTTGAGAAGCGTCCCGAAACCGATTTTCATTTCTTCAGCGATTCAGAAGTTACCAAGTATGTAATCGGTGTTGTACAATTCTTGTTCACAAATAATATGTGCAATATATATATATATATATATATTTATATCTATATATTATAATATGTTTAAAAGGAACAAAGACTCCAGATCATGTTCACCTGTTCAATCTGACACGGAATTCGAAGTACGTAAAATTATACAAGTGGGTAGTGAAAGAGAGGACGACAAGGGTCATCAGCAGAGTTGGAGATGGGGTGAATTGCCAAGTCCACCTCCAGAGCCAGTGTCACATAGGAATTCATTGAGTTCTTCAACAACAGCTAGTCAGCCGAATAGTTAGTATACAATTTTATTTCAGTTTGATCATTTCAAACTGTATACTGCAATTAACACCACAATTGTACGGTTTTGTAATGTAAAGTATATTATAATCGATCATTCATTTGTCACATTTTGAGGATCTTGAAGATATTTGTAAGATTCTTAATTTTTTATTTTCATAAAAAGCTAACTGAAATGCTTGATCCGCTAACTCTCTGCTAACCGCTTTTTTAATGGCAGAAGATGCACAACGATCTATGCTCAGTGGCATGTTCTCCTTTATGAAGAAGACTTCTCGCGTAAGACACAATCCAGAATCAGAGGGAATTTACCTTAGCGATCTTAATGCCGACGAACTGGATCCCGAAGTTGCGGCTCTGTATTTTCCCTCCTCACATCGCAATTCGACGGTGGTTAAAGGTATATTGGTAAATTCGCTTTCGCTTTGACATGTTAAATGCATGCAATCGAAACTAACGCGTTAATAACTAAGCTTTTTTTTTACTCCCACATCATATTCATCGAATTACATTGAAAGCATTTTTAACAATAAAATATTCTTGAAATATTTAATGTAAATATTTTATATAATTTATAAATTTGTTTTCCTGAAATGGGAGAATTTACATCTTTCTGCTAGTAATAAATAGAAGCAAATGACTAACAAAGTTATGTGTTTTTGTAAATAAAGTTTATGATTTCTGTTGTTTGAATTAACTCAAACCATTTAGTTGCAGTATTGCTTCGATATTGCTTCTTATATTTCATGTATGTATCAAAACGTGTATGTATTTCCTTTTAGATGGAAAAGTAATGGACGAAGAGGACACAGAATCTGGTAATGGACCTAGCTTACCTCAGAGCCCCAACAGTGTTGAGGGAGCCATCGGTGGACCAAAGTCACTGGACAGCGATTTCGAGGAACCAAAGCACTCTATATTCGATAATAATGTAGAAATAAGCATCTCCCTGTGCGGTGGTCTAGACAATGAGAACGGTCCATCTAAGGAGGCTTTTCACGAAAATTTACTGCACTTCGAGGACGTATGCGCTGATCCAAAACTATACGAAAATCCAA
Source organism: Lasius platythorax (assembly GCA_963971435.1). Lineage (NCBI taxonomy): Eukaryota > Metazoa > Arthropoda > Insecta > Hymenoptera > Formicidae > Lasius > Lasius platythorax. Next base: position 5,703,207 of record OZ020540.1, on the reverse strand, counting down.
ACTTGGTTGTGAGAATCAACGGAAAATTCTACAATTGGACTACAGCCTGTCCAATAGTATTGACGTATGTCGTTTTTCAAAGACACTTACCGCAACGCGCGATCGAAAGTCTGTACATGTCGTTGCCGGTGCACGAGGATAAGAAGCGACAGAGCAATGGAAAACCCGAGAGTCGTGGCGGATACAGTTCTTGGTTTTCTTGGAGACGTTCCACGCAACCTCCCAAGAAACCAGAGGACATTAATCAAAGTAAGAGATTTTAAATTTTTTATTCTGTTTAACAAATTTTCTATATTTTACACACACACACACACACACACACACACACACACACACACACACACACACACACACACACACATATATATATATATATATATATATATATATATATATATATAGATTACATAAATAATAATTATATTTGTTTCACGATTTGTTAACACATGGCTTTTCTCGATTTTATTACAGCTGAGGAAAATGCCGTGCAGTTGTCTGAACAGATTCTGGAAACAAAAGCTGCAATAAATGAAGAAATATCCTCTGCTAATAGGTAAATCTTGATAGTTCTGCTTTTTTTAAAATATTTGGCTCTTTATATTTCTATTAATAATAATATAATTCTATTAATTATATATTTTTTCAGAGAGGAAAAGACTGAGGAAAACACAGACTTGTTGCCAAGCTTAACAGAGGAGGCAGAAACTTGTACAAGATTTACACCCGCACCAAGCGAAACTATGCTCGCAAAGACTGAAAAAACGCGTGAGGGAGAGGGCGAAGGGTACAGCGGCGGTGAGGATTCCGACAGTAACCACAACGAACCACCAGGTGTTAAGATACCTATTGAAAGAAGACCATATTACGAATCCACGGAGAAGTATCGTAAAACTTTACGATTGTCATCCGAGCAGATTGTAAGTATCTTCACACAAACACATATATTCCACACGCAATCGTATAAAATATAAATAAAAGCTCAATGAGTTTTGTGTGATTTCTTTACAGGCAAGCCTCGAGCTGAAGGACGGCGCTAACGAAGTGGTTTTTAGCGTAACCACCGCTTATCAGGGTACGAAACGCTGCAAATGTCACATCTACAAGTGGAAATGGGATGACAAGATTGTCATCTCTGATATCGATGGCACTATTACGAAATCCGATGTCCTGGGTCACATTCTACCGATAGTAGGCAAGGATTGGGCTCAGTCAGGAGTCGCTCAACTGTTCACTAAAATCAAGGACAACGGTTATAAGCTACTATACCTTTCGGCGAGGGCGATCGGCCAGGCTGGAGGCACTCGGGAATACCTGAGAAATTTGAGGCAAGGAGATCTGTCGTTGCCGGAAGGCCCGTTACTCTTGAATCCTACTAGCTTAATCTTGGCATTCCATCGTGAAGTGATAGAGAAGAAGCCGGAAGAGTTCAAGATATCTTGTTTGAAAGATATTCAGGCGTTATTCCCCGATGGATCCGAGCCATTTTACGCTGGATATGGAAATCGCATAAATGTATGATCAATAAATTATATCTTATCGATTATTAATTACAACTTGAACTAATTATAATTATATGTAAAAATGTTTTACATATAGGATGTGTGGGCATATCGAGCAGTAGGCATTCCTATAATGCGGATCTTTACCATCAACTATCGAGGGGAATTAAAACACGAATTGACGAAAACATTCCAATCTTCGTAAGTATTGCATTATTGTCGTTTATTGAAATAATAATTCTTACTTTCTTTCTTTTTTGTGTATCAAGAGCACATAACAGAACAGAACTAGGAATTAAAAGCATGTGTATATTTGATTGTCACAATAGCAATGTATATAATAGTTACTTAGGCTATTTTTTATATATTTTTTTTAGTCGTAACAATTCTTTTCTATGCTTTATAGCATCTTTTTCCTTTTTATCAATAGGATTTTTTTGATCTCTTAAATCTAATAGCACTTTGTGCTATTGGATACACATATTTTATAATATTAGTCTTGAACAATGTGTATCAACTTTAAAACAATCGCAGATGGGATTTTATTTGCAGATGGGATATGCGACAATAATTTTAACCAATTACAATTTATGTTGTATAGCTTACATAACATTTAATCCTGTTGCCTTTTTCCTTAGCTGACTTTTGTATCCAGAGCTTTACTAACAACTTTTATGATTTGATTTTTTTTATTATTTAAAATGTTAAAAGAGTTAAACTAATTAACAAACTGGAAAATCACGCCCTTCATACTAAAGATCAATTATGACAAGGGCTTGAGCATTGAAGAATGAAGTTATTGGTTGAAAAAAAATTAATTTTTTTTAATGGGTATTGATAGGTCGGATATTTCTGTGATTACAGTTATGTGCGTCAGTGCTATATCGTCAATGAGTTGTTCCCGCCACCAATGCCAAACGTCTACTGATAGCGGCACAACCATAAATTTTATCAGATGAATTCATTAAATTAATTCAAATATTATGCACAGTAAAATGCCAATAGTATCCGGCTACATTTAATGCATTCTTGTGTTATGCTTAGACTACATTGTCTCGCATAATACAATATATGCTTTATTTTTCGATAATTGACTTAGTACAAAGTTAAAACGCACATTTTCATATGCACGAGCAATATGACAGATAATTATAAATATTTAAACCGGATACATCAAATGTAAATAATACATCAAGTAGAAATGTTAAATTAGATACTTTAGTATACTATACTATGTTTCGGGATATATATATTTGGTCGCGCAACAACTCCCATCTATCTTCTTATGATTTATAGGGTAAGCAATTGTTTTGTACAAGCTTTTTATCGTCGCTTGATACGCTTTGATTTCTAGCCATCCTAACCTCTCGTCATTGGGAACAACATACATTTTCCATTTGTTTTCAGGCAGTAATGGGGAAAAAATGGTATTAAATTCATAAAAGTGTCTTGAAACATTGATTTTTGAATGTATAGATAAAGTAATGTTTGCCGCCGCTCAAACTCATCTTATTTTGCTTATCGTCCATAATTTTTCAACCAGCCACTTCATGATTACTCTTATTAAACTGGTTCCTATCACTCAATCATTAATTAATATTAATGTTACTTATAAAATAATCATAGCTCAGCTGTAAATGCTACGCTGTTTTTATTTGTATTTAGTTTTGTTTTATCTGTGATTAATCATATAACTTATATGATTTTCTTCAATTTGACATTTTTCAATTTTTTACAATTTATTTTGTATAAATTTCGTATCAATCTAATCAATCTGATCTTAGATGTATTATATCATATATAAATTTATGTTTATACATATATACATTTACTTCATATTTAATACAGTATATGTTAAGAAATATTTTGATTGACAAAACTCTTATACATTTCCTTAATTTTATACATTTCCTTAATAGTTCATGTATTGATTCATTTTACATAAACTATGAATGTAGATTAAACATTCATTTTTCAGCCATACTGACGGTACAAGGATACAGATGTGCTTGACACATGTCCTGCAATTTTTATTTGTTCTCGTTATAGATATTCGAACATGAGCTTCATCGTCGACCACGTTTTTCCGGCATGGCGAGAGGACGCAACCGAAGAGTTCAGCAATTTTGCATATTGGCGAGATCCGATACCCGAAGTACTGAAACTTGAGGAGCTTTACGTTCAGGCTCAACCTACCTAAGGAACTTAATTTATTCTATAACTGTCATTCGCTTGTATGCACTGCGAACGAGATGATCATCATATTTAGCTAACTTTTATACCCTGTGCGTTGATCGTAGTGACTTTGACAGGTGTGATTGTCTCATGTTAATATGTTAGGAGTCTCGAAAATACGAGTGCTTTCTTTGAATATTAGACTTATTGTTTAAATATTAAACAGTTATACGGAATAAGATTAAAAATCACTTATATGGAATTTTATATATATATATATATATATAAGTTATAACTTAATTTGTATTATATATAAGTTATATATAAACTTTTCTATATATATATATATTTAATATATACATATATTTAAGTTTATATATAAAATTTATTATATAAGTGATTTGAAAAGTAAATTTCGTCGATATACACGCCAACATTCCATAGCTTCGTTATACTTAGATAATAAAGATTTGTTGTTGAACGAGATATCAGATATATTCTACATATTAGTTGGGTTTAATCACACCTGTCAATGTACACAACGTGACTAGAAATTAGATATAATATAGGTACATGCTTTATAGTATAACTAAAGCGAGTCCTATGCTGCGCATTATGCTTGATAAGGTATGCAAACTCTCCGTGAGTGGCACTGTCAGAATCATTGTAGAACACAATTTTGGAAATCGATAGCCGAAAAAAATTTCTTAATCTTTTGTGCATCGCGCGGATTATCTATATTCATGACGCAACACTTATCCTGGACACAGACTCGCTTGTTACTGCACATATGTAAGTTTTATACAAGCATCTAATTGTCTATGTACGTGTCGTCAATTTTCTACATTGAACTGCATTCAAATTTTGTTTAATAATTGATAATAGGACATTATTCTAAGATGTAAGATATGTTAACAGACATGGTTAAGTATTTGTTGTTTATGTTCCCTATTTTTAGATAGCTATATATAATTTCAGAGAGCTATAGTTTATTTTTGTATGAGATCTCGATTAAGTTAGCGTGCTGTGAAATTGCCATATCCATGAAACGAAGTTATCATTTACATTGTGATATTCTTGATCAAACTAAGGATTATGAAGTAGATAACGTGTCCAGACATGGATTTCCTTTAAACACCAACATTAAGGTAGCCTTATAAAATATTTGTTAGTACTCTACGAATCTACTCTGTATTCCATATAGATCATACTTGACATATTTTTTTATTTATTATTTAATAGTCCTCTAATCGTGATTATTGTAGTACATTCTATCAGTTTTTAGTCTTTCATATGTTACCTTTGTGACTTATAGATTAAGTAATTGTTTTAGTTCGGTCGAGCGATTGGTAATGTGAAAATAATATCGATGAATTCACACTTCGTGCTTCTCGAGTCATGTAATTGAAGCACAAATATAGGTACAATTATATCCAGCCAAAGAGGATAGAAGTTACATATTCGCAATAGATTATGTCTTATTAAATTATAACGCAATATTTACAATAGGACAACAAAACAAGGAAAATTACAAAAGAAAATATAAATAATTTTTAAGTCGTCTTTATTTAGAAAAATATAATAACACAGAGTGTGACAAAGTTATGACAAAAAAATATTGTATAGATTCTATATTGTTGATTTGCAACAGACTATTTGATGATTGATTTGGAACAATTTAACTATTAATTTAATGTATATTGTATATATAATAGGGGACGTAATATTGTATATTTATAATTATTTAGTATTTAATTTTTGTAGTATTTATATTCATTTTTTGTTAAAATTACATTATTCTTGGTACAAATAAATTTAGACAAAGTCTGTTTACAATTTCCTTTGTTCTGTTTATAATTTGTTTACATATATTACCATGACATTGCCATTCTTCGTAATAATGAGGAGTTTCCTCATTTTTTAATATGTGAATCAGTTTAAAAATCCGAAATAAGAAACCTGATTATAGAAAAGTGCTAAGCATGTTGGTGTAATTTGTCAGATCTGATATTTTTATTAAGTAATATTGTTTTTACAGATGTGGAGAAATCATTATGTATGAAATAATGATCTAAAAAAATTTTTTATATAAGGGGTGATAAGTACATCTGTGGCGATTAAATTTCATGTCAATAAGCACATTAGTAGCACATTACCTGTAAGATGATCTCATTATCATAATGCGATATGTTTTATTGGATTCAGTTTATTTGATTCTCTTAGCAGAGTACTATACACATCGTTCTAAGCTCTTCTACATAATAAATGTATGTCCTGTATTCTTTAGAATCATAAATAATAAAAATCATAAAAATGGCTACTTTATCACAATTGAAATATGATCATTTCTTGTTAATATTAGTTGTTGAGTTTCGTCAATCTTTTTTCTTCTATCGTTAATATAAAAATATAGCTATATAATAAAAATTCTCTATTAATTATAATGAAGTATTTTTTTTATAAAAAAAATTGATATATTTCGTCTTGTATTCATATCATGTCTTATATTCATATGAAATTACATTTTATTAATTATATTTTTTAAGCTGCTACCACAAAAAATGTTTTATAAAATGTACAATATATGTTAGAATGACTTATACAATTTTGGTTTTATTGACGTTCTGCTCGGCCAACGAGTTTTAATCTGAAATGTTTAACATTGTTTAATATATTAACATAATGCATAAATACATCACAATATTTCACAGGAAAATAAGATTCACACATTGACAAGATTATTCAAACGCCAGTATTTTATTTCATCAATTGTGTACCTCATGTTTTAATTTTTGTATATTTTTTCTCCTAGTACCTTCATTATCTGAATGTTCTAAAGACTCAACAGAAGATGTACTGTACCTCTTATCAGAATTAAAATCATAAATTACTTTGGGTACATTATTATTATTGGCTTGTGTGCGACTTGTGGATGAGCCCAAGTACCAATAATACGTAGCCTAAAAATATTATTTGAAACATGATGAATTATCATGTATATAAAAAAAATACATGCAGTAACACATGATAGAAATATTTTTGGCAAAAGTTCAGAGAGATGTGTCAAATTTCACTTACCCACAATATACCTATCATCCAAAATATGGTTAAAACTAGTGGTTGCATATTTTAATCGATTAATATGGATTTTAAATTTATATATATATTTTTTGTGAAATTATATTTATTATTTAAAATACTAAGAATTTTGTCTGACATGTTTAGATTATCAATTATTCAGTTTTCATTTGTTATATATTTTGGGTATTTTTAAGTTAAGTGATAATTTCATGACATATAAATGAATTATTTTATTACAGTTTTTAAATAAAGAGAGAAAGCAGCTACAAATAATAAAATATAATTATATATAAAATCAAATATATGTACATTTTATCCTAAAATCAACAAATTTCACGAGTTATCACATTCATTGTTATCCACATCCATTTCTTCTTCATCATTTTCTGTCGTATTATCTGCTTTAAGTTTTTTGAAACCATGTTTCTTCGTATATAGTCCCAATAGCAGTAACTTAAAAACTGCTACTGGTCTATCCAACAATTTCTGTAAAACATATCAAAGAGTTAATAACTTTTTGAAATTTTGGTGTATTATATATCATAAAACATAAAATATGTACCAGAATTTGTGCCTGTTCCGGTGTCAGTACATCATCCTTCTGACAAATTCTGAATGGTTTAGTCAAAGTGATGACTCCCTTTTGCAATGAGGTAGGCATACCCAACTGTCTTAACTGCGGTTCCATGCTGTGTTGAAACTGTGACAAAGGTCCTTCTGGTAACTCGACTGTTTGAGGGGATACAAATCCAGAACGTGCATACTCCATTTCTTCATATTCCTCTGCCCATTCCAATACCTATATGTATAAATGCATTATTAATAATATAAATGTGATATTTTTTTGTTACACAAAGTTTTAAAATATATTTTCTATATAAATTGAATATGGAATTTATCAGATTTTAACTCAGTTTTTAATATTACCATTTCAATTTATATATTATATATACCTCTTTCTTTGGTCTGTTAGTGAATAACAGACCACATTGACCTTTCATGGGATGATTTCTTATGGCATCAGCTAATTTATGTATGCCATCTGCAACCTCGGTCTCCTGTGATTTTCCCAGACCCAATGCAATTATTCTAAGTTTACCAAAGAAAAGTCTACTATCTTTCCATTCTGTACGCAAATCAAGAAGCTTAGTATTGCGTGTATTTTGAACAGAGATTAAGAATATGCGATTGTAATCTTCTACACATTTCTTAACATCTTCTATGATCCGCTGTTTCAAAACTAAACCCTTTTTATTGGTTTTAGTGAGCGATACTATAACAAAAATATTTTAATTATATATGCATTTATATTGTATACATATCTTATTATTGTATTATAAAGATGTAAAAAATAAAATAAGTATTTACGTAACATAGAAGCAAAGCTATAAATTTGTTACAACAGATTTATCTATATTTAATTGTAAAATTAAATCGTTGAATATTGGTTTTAGAGGTTAGTGTAATCAAGATAACCATTTTTAAAAATATTTCATATAGGAAATTATACAATTAACAATTCTGTAAAATTACCTTTTTTGTCCCTCTTTGAAATTGGCATGTTTGAAATTGGATTCTTTTACAGAAGAAAAATAGAATTAATAAAATAGCAGAGTGCACGTGGTTGTACAAACTAATCAAACTCTCTATTCGAGATTCGAGAAGCTTCAAGCTTCGAGCTAGTTTCAGGTTTCAGCGCCGTTTGCGCTCGGACTATTCGCGAACTAAAATCAGTCATGTGACAAGGAATGTAGAGAGGACGCCACGTGTACGAAACTGGAATGACTCGAGATGGATTTCTTCCATGAATCTTAACAAAAAAAATTTTACGTTAACTTTTTAAAATTTTTTAGATATCAAGAGTTTGCTTCATCGAAAAAAAATTATGCGCGCTCACATGCACATTATGTGCACATTGTATATGTGTGTAATAAATTTTTCAACGAAGCTTTGTCTTTTTTTGATATTATCTTAATATAAAATTTGGAAAATAATGGAAAGTTTTTTTATTCAGATGATAGCATTATTTACAATGTAATAATCGTTACTGTTTTTACCTTATGTAAAAACATATATGTATAAGTACTATTTTCAACTTTAAATTTCTCACAAACTGCATATTAGATGAATTATGAAACTTTAATTGCGAATGTGTTATTTTCCATCGCAAGGAATATGATATTCAATTTTAATGATGTAATTGTACCATTTTTATTTGTGAACATTTCATTGATATAGACAGAATTCCACACGTGTAAAAAACTAGATTCAAGATGGATTTCTTCCACGAATCTTTAAAAAAAAATTTATTAACTTTTGTAATTTTAGATATATTTTCCGAGTTTATAATGAAAACTGCCTGTACCCTATATATTTTTATAAGATAATTATTTATTTCTCAGAAAGTTATAATTTTCTTTTTGATTTTTAAAAAGATATTGTGTTGAATCTTTTTGAAATTTATATAAATAAAACATATTTAAATCCCAGTTTGTAAACCAATTTTCGATTTCCAAACATAGAGTATTCAGTTTCGTCGAAATAACGTCCGTCTGAATAAAAATGTCTATCTATTTATGGCATGTGGATCAGGATGCATGATTTTTTTTGTTAATCGATCTGTTGAAGATGAAAGAATCAAAACGTTAAAATTAAATAAAGAAGATTTTGAAACGGAGTTTGTTGCGCCTAATTTCTGCGCCTGGCTGTTGTTGATCTATTTCTTGCCTGAGTTTTGTATTTGTATGTCAGAGCTTTTTTTCGTTTTATTATAAATATTTTTCTTTCACAACCACAATCTCACTCCAAGAATCTCGATAAAACTATTAGAATTTTACTAGATAATTGCTACCCTAATTAAGGTTCATCTACAAAGTCTTCCATGAACGTCTTAAAACTTTATTTATTCATCTAAATACTAATAAAGATCCTATAAACGAGATGAATAAATAAAGAAGCTTCTTTTTTCACTGTATCGCGTATGTTCCTTCCATTTCTAAACGTTTTATAAATATATAACGAGAAATCTTATTAGAGACTTTCTTATTTTAATCTTAATAAGTTATGTAATTATATGAAAGTGCATAAAGACATCCTTCTTGGATCTTTTCATGTAATAATGTCGTATATAAAATAGATTACAATAAAACTGTGATATATATTTCATATGTTGGCCAAACAAGTAGACAACTAATACATACTAGAATATCGGAATAGCAATTATATTAGATTGAATTAGATTGAATTAGATGGAACCATTCGATTTTAAAAGGACTATAAATTAAAATTTAACCACGATTTTAAATGAGACGACGTTGATATTTGAATATTGAATCTTTCCTTAATAAACAGTTATCTTTGAAATGTTGTTTATAAGAAGATAAAAAAAATAGCTTGAATCTACAGACAGACACTGAAGATTTATTTTCATATTTGACTGTGTTGATAAAGTCCCGAAACCTTGACATTCGCGCCTATTAAGTGTGTACATATCTGTTTATATTTACTAATCGTATTATAATACTTTGCCCTCTTAGTTTGAAAGACACGTTATTCTCTTCTCGAAGTTTCGCGACTGTTCACGAATTTTGTGATTTTGCTTATATGATCATGGTCGTCCGCGAACGGTAACAGACGGTGTTCAAACGCGTTACCTATCACATGTGCGTGTTCTTTCTTTGGACTCAATTTTTGTGTGCATATTAAGTCTTTGATTTTCCCAAGTACTTGATTTAATATTTGTGAAATCTTACCATCTATTTCTGAGTGGAACTTTTATTAGACGTCAAGGAAGAAGAAAAGTATATCATCATGTTTGCTGAACGATGCTGTTCCAAGTTCCTCGTGTTCTTTTGATTATATTTGTCTGTAAGTTATCGTTTTTATTTTATATTATTTACTTTTTATTTTTGTCATGTCATCATCTTCTGTATGTTGCTCCGCTTTTTCTTTTTTTAGGCGTCAAGCCGACTCGCTTATATGCATGAATGGACAATGTGGTTTTCTAGTCTGAAAACTTACGAAGCACATCCTGAAATGGATAGATATGGATTTTTTAAGGTAAGATACGTTTTTGACCGTTCGTGACGACGTGAGGATATTTTTATTTTTTACACTTTATATTGACATCATTTTTATTCATCCGACTACGATTTGCTACTATGACTTATTATAATAGCGTTTTTTGACTTATTTTTATATTTTGCGCTGAAGATGGTCCAAACAAAGGACCCAAACGTACGCTTTTATAGTTTTTGAGATTTCTATTAATATAAAAATATAATACATTCACTTCACACGTACTTATATATAGTACATATTAAGAAATATTTTGATTGACAAGACTCTTATTATATATTTCCTTAATAGTTCATGTATTGATTCATTTTACATAAATTATGAATGTAGATTAAACATTCATTTTTCAGCCACACTGACAATACAAAAATACAAATGTGCTTGACATACGCTCTGCAATTTTTATTTATTCTCGTTATAGATATTCGAACATGAGCTTCGCTTCATCCACTACATGTTCCCGATATGACGAGAGAATGCAATTTTGCAGATTGACAGGATCCAACACCCGAAGTACCGAAACTGGAGCTTTACGTTCAGGTTCAAACTATACCTAAGGAACTTACTTTATTCTATAACTGTCATTCGATTGTATGCACAACGAACGAGATGATCATTATATTTGGAGCTAACTTTTATATCCTGTGCATTGATCGTAGTGACCTTGACAGATGTGATTGTTCCATATGTTAATATATGTTAGAAGCCTTCAAGAAATTTGATATAATAGAGGTACATGCTTTATTATGCTTGATAAAGTACGCGCAAGTTCTCAGTGTTAAGTAACACTGTTAAAATCATTGTAGAACACATTTTGGAAACAGAAAGTCGAGAAAAATTTCTTAATCTTTTGTGCATCGCACGCAATTTATCTATATATTCATGACGTAACACACATTCTATCAGTTTTCAGTCTTTGTGACGTATTGATTAATTACTTAAAATCTTCGTCAGTTTTTATTTGTTATATATCTTTTATTGTTACTTTTAATATTTTTGATATTTCTGATATTTTTACAAATTAACTTTTCCTTTTTCCTAATTGATTTAATGATAGGTAACGCGTTTGAACACGTCTAGAAACAGACTACTTGTCGTTCAGCCGTTTGGGAAAATCTTCAAGCAGGCTTCTCGTAATCTTTTTTGTAATTCTGGCACAGTCAATGTCAATATCAATATGTCAATGTCAATAATCGAAACGTTACTTTTGTATGGAAAGCTCCTTCTCCTGGAAGAATATACGATTCTTCGATCTTTGTAATGTCATGCAACACAATGCAAAAATCATGGACGAAATACGATAAATCGAAACGTATATGTCAATGTCAATATAATATTAGTATGTAAATTATGGTATCTGTAATCTGTAATCTACCTAACCTTCCATTATGTGAAAATTCTAAAGACTCATCGCATACTCTAAACCCAATTTCAGTATGTTGAACATTTTAATTATGCAATTATAACACATTTCTTTTGTAGGGTCTATTAAACTTTCTATATAGGGTCGGTATAAATGGGATACAATTGCGACAGCAAATTTTACGTTCTCTCGTTAAATTGTTATCGAGTTTGCTTCATTGAAAAAAATTTTGCGCGCTCACGTGCACATTATGTGTGCGTGTGTAATAAATCTTTCTACGAAGCTTTGTCTTTTTTTGATATTATTTTAATATACAATTTGGGAAACAATGGACAATTTCGTTACTCAGATGTTAGCATTATTTACAATGTAATAATCGTTACTGGTTTACTTTATGTAAAAACATACATCCTCGACTGAGTCATGCGTATTTTCTTGGATTGTACGCTTAACTCCTCGCGCCAAGGTCTTTAATGAGTTACAGTAAGGAAATCCATTTTTAATACTGCGGTTGTATCAATTACTTTGTCGTGAAAGAAGCGCAGCGTTCTGTTCTGAATGTGTTATTCCATCGCAAGGAACATGATATTCAATGTAATAATTACTGTTTTACTTTATGTAAAAACATACATCCTCGACTGAGTCATGCGTATTTTCTTGAATTGTACGCTTGACTCCTCGCGCCAAGGTCTTCAAAGAATGGCAATAAGGAAAACCATTTTTATGAGGGATCAGTGCGGTAGTATCGACGACTTTGTCATGAAACAACCGCAGCGCTCTGTTCCGAATGTGTTATTCCATCGCAAGGAACATGATATTCAATGTAATAATCATTACTGTTTTACTTTATGTAAAAACATATATCTTCGACTGAGTCATGCGTATTTTTTTGAATTGTATGGTACGCTTGACTCCTCGCGCCAAGGTCTTTAATGCGTTACAATAAGGAAATCCATTTTTGTGTCGTATTACTGTTGTGTCGACGACTATATCATGGAGCAACCGCAGCGCTCTGTTCTGAATGTGTTATTCCATCGCAAGGAACATGATATTCAATGTAATAATCGTTACTGTTTTACTTTATGTAAAAACATATATCCTCGACTGAGTCATGCGTATTTTCTTGAATTGTACGCTTGACTCCTCGCGCCAAGGTCTTCAACGAATGGCAATATGGAAATCCATTTTAATGCGCGATTACTGCTGTTGTGTCGACGACTTTATTATGTAACAACTGCAGCGCTCTGTTCTGAATGTGTTATTCCATCGCAAGGAACATGATATTCAATTTTAAAATGTAATCGTAGCATTTTGATAACACTATAAACGAGATGGATTTCTTCCACGAATCTTTCAAAAAATATTTTAACTTTTGTAATTTTAGATATCGAGTTTATGATGAAAACTGCCTGTAGCCTGTATATTTTTATAAGATAATTATTTATTTCCCAGAAGGTTAATTTTCTTTTTGATTTTTAAAAAGAAAATTATTTACAATGTAATAATCGTTACTTTATGTAAAAACATATATCTTCGACTGAGTCATGCGTACCCTCTTGTATTCTACGATTGACTCCTCGCGCCAAGGTCTTTAATGCGTTACAATAAGGAACTCCATTTTATATGTGCGATTAGTGCGGTTGTATCGACGACTTTGTTGTGAAACAACCGCAGCGCTCTGTTCTGAATGTGTTATTCCATCGCAAGGAACATGATATTCAATTTTAAAATGTAATCGTAGCATTTTGATAACACTATAAACGAGATGGATTTCTTCCACGAATCTTTCAAAAAATATTGTGTTCAAACTTCTTGAAATTTATATAAATAACATATTTAAATCCTAGTTTGTAAACCAACTTTCGATTCTTTATAATTTTCTTTTGTATTTTCTGTTTTAAGTTTTTTCGTATATCATGTTTCTTCGTATATACTCCCAAAAGTAACAACTTAAAAACTGCTAATGGTCTATCCAATAATTTCTGCAAAACATATCAGAGTTAATAATGTTTCGAATTTTCGGTGTATTATATGTCATAAACAATGTTACCAAATATAAGGCATTCAATTTAAACGAAATAAAGTTCGTTTAAATAAAATATGTAAATCTATAATTAATATAATTTTCCTTTCACATTCACAATTCCACTCCAAGAATTTCGATAAAGCTATTAGAATTTTACTAGATAATTGCTACCCATTAAGATTTCATCTTCAAAATCTTTCATGAATATCTTACAATTCTATAGTTTTCAGTCTTTCATGTTATCTTTATGGCATATAGATTAAAATACCAAAAATTTTGTCTGATATGTTTAGATTATTGATTATTCAATTCTTATTTGTTATATATCTTTTAAGTGTGGTAATTTCACGACACATAAGTAAATTATTTTATTAGTGTTTTTAAATAAAGAGAAAGTAGCTACAAATAATAAAATATATTTATATATTTTATTTATATATAGAACTAAATAAACATATATTTTTTCCTAAAATCAACAAAGTTCATGTGTTATAACATCCATTGTTATCCACATCCAATGGATGTGGCTGAATTTGTGCCTGTTCCGGTGTCAATACTTCATCCTTCTGACAAATTCTAAATGGTTTAGTCAAAGTGATGACTCCCTTTTGCAATGAGGTAGGCATACCCAACTGTCTTAACTGCGGTTCCATGCTGTGTGGAAACTGCGACAAAGGTCCTTCTGGTAACTCGACTGTTTGAGGTGTTACAAATCCAGAATGAGCTAACTCTATTTCTTCACATTCCTGTGCCCATTCTATTACCTATATGTATAAATGCATTATTAATAATATAAATGTAATGTATTTTTTTGTTGCAGTTTCAAAATATATTTTCTATATAAATTGAATATGGAATTTATCAGATTTTTTAGCTTTAATTTCAGCTTAATATTACCAATCAATTTATATATTATAATATTATTAATTTATATATTATATATACCTGTTTCTTTGGTCTGTTAGTGAATAACAGACCACATTGGCCTTTCATGGGATGATTTCTTATGGCATTAGCTAATTTATGTATGCCATCTGCCACCTCGGTCTCCTGTGATTTTTCCAGACCCAATGCAATTTATTCTAAGTTTACCAAAAAAGAATCCACTATCTTTCCATTCTGTATGTAAATCAAGAAGCTTAATATTGCATGTATTTTGAATAGAAATTAAGGATATACGATTGTAGTCTTCTACACATTTCTTAACATCTTCTATGATCCACTGTTTCAAAACTAAACCCTTTTTATTGGTTTTAGTGAGCGATACTATAACAAAAATATTTTAATTATATATGCATTTATATTGTATACATATCTTATTATTATTGTATTATAAAGGTGTAAAAAATAAAATAAGTAACATGGAAGCAAAGCTATAAATTTGTACAACAGAATTATCTATATTTAATTGTAAAATTAAATCGTTGAATATTGGTTTTAGAGGTTAGTGTAATCAAGATAACCACTTTTAAAAATATTTTATATACGAAATTATATAATTACCATTTTTGTCCCTCTTTGAAATTGGCATCTTTGAAATTGGATTCTTTTACAGAAGAAAAATAGAATTAATAAAATAGCAGAGTGCACGTGATTGTACAAACTGAATACAAACAAACTCTCTCTTCGAGACTTCGAGAAGCTTCGTGCTAGTTTCAGGTTTCAGCGCCGTTTGCGCTCGGACTATTCGCGAACTAAAATCAGTCATGTGACAAGGAATATAGAGAGGACGCCACGTGTACGAAACTAGAATGACTCGAGATGGATTTCTTCCACGAATCTTTACAAAAAAAAAATTTATAGTAACTTTTTAAAATTTTAGATTATAAAAACTACCAATATAATTTCCTCTTTCTAATTTCTCTCTTTTATCTCTTCCAGATTATTTGTTTTCGAAAATTGCCCGCGCTCGCGCAATCGAGCGATTCGAAACGGCGCGGCGCGCCGCGCCGGAAGCGGGCGCGCGAGCGCCCGGCAAGATGGTGGCTTCCGCTGGTCGCGCCAGTGCATTCAGCGAGAGCGTAGTGAACGGTAGCCGTTGAACACGTCGAAAGCTCGATTTCCCAGGTCGCTTACAGCACTCCAAAAGGTGAGTCCCCCCCCGCGTCTCCTGAACGTTCGCCCGTCCGGGCTCTCTCGTCGTCGACTTAAGCGATCGCGCGTCGCGGACATCCGCGAATTACGCGATGTGCGCCGTAACGCGGCCCGTGTGAACCCCGTAGCCATGCAGCCCGACGACATCGGCTCGTCGTCGTAATTTCGCCGGCGGTAATTACGCCGCGCGTTTCTCTCTCTCTTTCTCTTTCCCCTCCCCCCCATTGATCTCGCTCTCGCGGAATCGAATCAGATCGCGGGCCACGATGGTCATTCGCACCGAGATGCAGGCGAGATCATTTCGCGATCCGAAGGCGGCCGCTTGCCGCACCGATGACGCACGAGACGCGCGCGAGAGAGAAAGAGAGAGAAAGAGAGAGAGAGAGAGAGTGAGAAGGAGCGCCCGTCGTCTCGTCGCCGCCATGTTGCGACCGGCGACGAAATTCCTCGCACGTTGCCGGGCTATCTCGAGGGAAGATATCTGCATGGCTTCGGTGGTTATCAATCGGACGATAACCGGGAGTTAGAAGGTGACGATTGATGAGAATAAAGGAAAGGGGGTGAAGGGAGAGAGAGAGAGAGAGAGAGGCGAGCGCGACGAGGCTCGACTACGCTCGCCTGACCATTCGCATCGATCGCTTTTTTCCATCCCTATCTATCCCTCTCTCTCTCTCGCTCTTTTCTTCCTTCTCTTTCCCTCTCGAGGTTTTTTTGACTTTTATTTACAGAACGCCGGCCCGTAAAAAGTTATTATCTGCGATGCCGTAATCGCGTTTTCTGGTCGACGATTTGAGAATCCTCGCGGTTATATTTTCGCGCAGTTAGCCGATACGATATAAATTGCGCGTCTTGCGCTAGAGTAAGTGGGTGACTTTTATTAATGACATGTGCGCTGTGAAATCGATACGCGAAACGAGGATGTTTCGTTATAGCGCGAGGTAACTTGGCGTCGTTTGTAAGAATCGCGTGATCCGCGTAAGCAATATCTTCCACTTTTGCGGCGCAACGTTTGAAAGGTTGCCCACCTCTGCTTTATTCGCACCCATCTCTTGTATATGTATGTACCTATGTATAAACAGACAAATGTGCAAAGCTATTGGTAATCTACGAGACAGGTGATCTACATATGTCGCGAATACATCTTCGTACGTGTATCTTTATCGCTAACGTACGGACTAACGCGAATACGTATCACGCATTTTAGCCTACATGAATTTTTTAAAATACAAATGTTGAAATTTCTCTTTGCAATAAAACTGATTTTCTAGTAGTGAATTTTTTTAATCTAAAAAAAATATTGTTACGATCGATATGTGGTATTGGATAATTATATTTCCATTTTTTTTTATATACTCGTAACGTCATAATAAAATTTTTTTCTACTGATAGTTTGAAAGTTAATTAAATCTCTATCGTTTGAAAGTTAATTAAATCTCTATCGTTTTATCAATCTGCAATATGTCAAATGATAAAATGACAAATTTTTTTTCTACAGTGAAATAACGAGTGTCAAGTAGCTTTTTGATATATGTATAATGAACTAGAGCTTCCGATATATGTATATTCGATAGATGCTGCCGGAGGTATCGCTTCGATAAACGAAGCTTTCTTCACTAATTTAGGCGTGTAATGATATTATCAGATTATCTGTCCGCATTCTGCGCCCGCCCATCCTGCCTCTAAGTCATCGAACAGTCGGCAAGGTCTCTTTTCGCCAAGGCCGACACCCTCCTCTTCTCTCTCTTTCTCTTTCTCTCTTCTTCCCCTGATCGCCTCCGCGGTTCTATGTATTTGCGTAACGAGCGAAGGCCTCTTTTACGTTCCGAAGGCCATCGCATTTCTCACTCTCGCGATCACTCGTGGCTGTCACCATTCATCCGTCGACGGCTTTACTGACCGATCGTAACCTACCTAAGCACGCGAGAGAGAGAACGATACTTGCATACAGGGTGTCGAAAAGAAGCATTCAACAGTTTATACAACAGGTCTTGTGTCAAAACTCAAAGTGTTAGGACGTCGGTAATTTTTTTTTTTTTTTTCTAAGGTAGAAATGTGAATTTAATATTTAGATTCGAAGAAAGTAAGAAATTGTGAAAAGAGATGACAAATGCTATTTTCAGCAAAGAAATTTGACTGCGAGTTGGTCAAAGAGTTCGAGCCTTTTTCCGACACCCCGTTTATTTTTCACTTAATTTACAAAGAGGCGTTTGTGTGTGACTGACTGTCATCTTTGTTTCGTGCGATGATCAATACACCACGTATATTCCTATCCATGATATTAGAAATGAAAAAAGTCGATTAAGTCAGAAAAATGCGTTATTTTGAGAACCTGATGACTGACTAAAATTATTGTTGGTTCCCGCGAAAAGCGAGACGCGGATTAATTGATATATCGATTGTGGTACAATCTTGTTATAGTAGATGCGACCAGTTGCTAGATACAGGTGAGATCCGTTTATCAGCGCATTCCCGGAAACACGATACGTGGTTTCTCTAACCGAGTTAGTTGCTATCTAATGTGTTCCTAGACAGAGATTAAATTCTAAAATCCCATAAACCGTACAACAACGGATTGAAAATTCTATAGCGTCATCGAGTGCTTTTGAAATTAAGGAGATCGCTAAAGAGATCTCTGTAAGAATTGTACGGAGAATTCGCACAAATTATTTCAAGAGTAGTTATAAAATAGCGTCAAGAAAATATCAGATATTTAATTGTTCCGATTGTATATTATTAATTTATATAAAATCGATGCGCAATCATATATGCTGGTTACGCAATTATATATGCGCTTGTTTAATGCGATCCAATTCTGCGATAATACAAACACGTATGCTTTAACGTACATCTCTCGGGACTGCTTCCAGCAATTACTGTGGCCGTTGTATTGCGCTCGCTGTAATCGGAGTATTAATTCAATCAAAATGATTTGACGTTAATGATTATTCTGATACATTATTTACCGTAATGTTGAGGCATCGCGTGTTGCTAACTTCGTCAATACGGAGCGCTCTCGATAGGTAAACGGCTGGTCCAATAATCCATCGAGCTCTCGATATTCAAGAGTTTTCGGTTTAATGCGAGTTATTTATCGGGATCCATATCGACCGAATCATCGAACTATCATACATCAATTTGAGATTTTCTCTCTCTCTCTCAGGCTATTTACCTGAATTTTACATAATGCACATGTCAACACAGCTTGATTCCGGATGAAAGCATCACCGAAATCGTATATTTCGCATGTCAGTTTATAATTTCATCGCTTGTCGATCTCGCGGGTAACGTCACAGCCAATGAAATGTGTCAGTAGTTTATGCGCCGTTTGTAATTAAATTTATGCAATTTCGAGCGATTTAATTCCGCAGACTTCGCGAATTAATTTTTACTCAGATATTAAGATATCGTTTTTTTTGCGCGATATGTTTGATAAAAAAAAAATTTAGCACTCTTGGCCTTTATTATATAATTCGCGATTATTCGCTCGGACGTCGTTAGTTGCTAATGACGGAAAATCGAAAACCGATGCATGCCAAAAGCAGCTACGAGGATGTTTCGTATAATGCTTCTAATTTTATCGAAAGCGCTAGTAAAACCTCTGACGTGATTTTATTGATTTGCTTTTAGTTGAGCAAAGAAGATCGTAAACACGATTCACTTGCGATTCACACACAATCTACTTTAACAAATATTTGAGCCGCTGTTAATTAATTACTATTCGAAAAATCTTGCATCACAAAGAGACTGCAGGTTTTTTTTTATTTTGTCTATGAAACTGCAAAATTGCTGTTAGAACGTTTCAATAATCATACGCGTTCGACAATCGTAATAATCTTGAAGAAGTTTCCTAGTTTCGAAGCAAAATCAATCGCGTAAGAAGTTTCTGTTTCATTAACGCAAGCAATTACGCATTTGACATTTGCATAAAATGTTTCGAAATTATTGAATTCGACTGCAACCAATCAGATCTCTCCCTTAACTACGTGTTCGTGAAAAATATTCGACGGTTGACGGAGCGCGCGTTAATGGATCTCTGAAAATCGCGTTTCTGCCGTAATGATTATTCCATCTGCGGCTGGAATTCGACTTGACGCGAGCTCATTTCCTCGTTGGAAAGCGACGTCCGTGATCGGAATTGCGTCAAACTCATTCAAGAAAGTCGTATTTATTCGGCGCATCGCCATGTTCACATCGCGGCGATGTACATATATTATTCGTTTAGCCGAAATGTGCTGCATCTGATTCGTAGTTCGCGATAACAGGCTTCGTGCCAACGTTTGATACGAATTCCTGACAATCGTGAAGAGAATTTTTATTCTAGAGATCTATGTATTTATAATCAAATCGAGGTAAAAAATGGCAATAAGAGCCAAGCGCAGTAGTTCAGGCGCGTATATTTTATTGTGATTATAAAATTATTGCAAATATAAAATCATCAATACAAACCTGCTCGGATGACATGAGAGATTTCAGTCTGATTTTATATTAATAACTATTTTTTTAATTATTTTTATTTTTATGATAGCGAAGTTATTTATATAATTGTTTGTTAAATTTATTTTTATTTGCGCTGAAGATGGCCCAAAAAAGGAACCAATTTTTATATTGATGATTTTATATTTGCAATAATTTTATAATTACAATAAAATACACGCGTCCTAACTACCGTGCTTAGCTCTTATTGCCATTTTTTATCTCGATTTTATTATATTCGGAAGAGCTTTTATAATTATATTTATATACATGATTATTGAAAGAGACTTCTTTTTCCAATATTCGCGATTTAAAGGAAATTGCGGGGTTTTCGGAATACCTTGTATATCGAAGAATACTTATATATGTATAAATCATCTGAAAAAACGAATTGGAGAGAAGACTCTTTATACAACAATACTACCCAATATCGTTATCGCGAATATTTTTCTCGCGCGGAAATGAATCGATACCTCGATCGAAGATCGAATTAAATTGCGTTTTATCAGACTGGAATTCGTTGGTATCGCGAGGCTTGCGATTGAAAAATTCGAAAAATTTATCCGTGACAATCGCGATACAATTAGCATCTCGCAAGTTTCATTTGCATGAACGTGTGTTGCGTCGCTCTGAGCGAGAGCGATGTTAATTATCGCGCATCAATTAGTCCCGCGTTTCGAGCGAGCTCTGTCATTAACGCGTGTGTCTCTTGCCGCCGTCGACACCAGATATATCTTGTCGAAACTGTTTCGGGCGCGACGTAGTCTGCTGCTCTCGAATTCCCGCCGTTTTAAGCTATTGGAAATTCGTTCGAATTAACGCGCGGATTGCGCAACAAGGAAACTTGAGCCTCGAGCATCTTGAGAAAATTTAACGTCGGATGTAATGTTCCTTTTCCTAAAATCTTATATTATCTCTAATTATATCACGCGATAAAAATATTGCAACACGAGTTACACCGTAAAAGTATCCCCTCCTTTTACCGCGAAAATTCTCGAAAGTATTAACGTATCATTAAAAAATAATTGTTAATTCTATTCTTTTCTTCTTTTTATTAGTATTAAAATAATAGTAAGAAGAAAAAAAATAGAATTTAATAATAATAAAAAGAAGGAGAGAATAGAATTATTAGATTATTTTGTAATGATTTTAATGTTGGAATAGTTATCTTTTAATTACCTCTCAATTCTGCAAATATTAATTCAGACGCTTTTATCGTGAAAAAGTAAATTTCAATAATTTGCACGTGCGCGTTTCGCAGAATCAGAGCTTCGATGAAACGCTCATCGCGATAAAGGAAATCTGTGGAAATTATCTGTAGCGTAAAAGTGTCTTTGATACGTGTAAGAGACTTTAAAATGCCAGGAAATTCGCTTTAACGTAAAAAGGATTTTTACGGAACACACGTGCACGGCTCTTCCGACATATATTACGTATGCGGATTCGAGATTTTACTTGATGGCCGTCGTCGCGTTTGGAGTGCGCGCTATCTTAATTAATAAATATTCCGCGGCCTGCTCTGCCGTGAAAAAAGTCGCGTTGAATAACCGCGTGTTCGCGCGCAAGGACGTGATAACAGAAATTGCGTAATAGCGTGAATAGCAACGATTAAGGAGAGGCATCAATCGGCACGTAAACCCGGTTGCGTAATACGTCTGCGGCGGAAGGGCAATCTATTAAATTGACATTTTCGTTGCGGGCCGTCGAGCTATCGATTCTCGCCGATAGCACCGGATTAAATGGTCAGAGAGGGCGGATCCCAAAGGCCAATCGTAACTATCTCCTTGGGAACACTTTATGCTCGCTCTCGGCGAGGGGTTGGAGGGGGGGCGCGAAGGGATTTCATTATTACGGTAATGCGGAAGTGAAGTGTGAACTAATAGGAACGTATTGCTGGCGGGAATGAGATGGAAAATTTACTTAACGTAGAATTTCTCAGTGTAAATATTCGCAATTAATCTGCTCGAATTTTTTATATGTGAAGAAATTACAAAAATTATTATTCGGAGAATTTCAGTTTGTAACATTCGCAAATTGTGAAATTTTTAGACTGTTATATGTATATAAAACTTATGAAATCTCTCAGATCTGCAAAATCTAGACTCTATCTTGAGATTTAGAATTGTAAAAAATTGCGCACAGACTTTATTATCTATAAAATCAGTAATTATTTTTAGAAAATACAGCCAAATGTCAAATAAAGAATTTATAACTTTTGCTCGATTCTCTCTTAAAATCGCGAAAAAAAATTCTTGGGTGGTCTTTTTCTTCTCAGTTGGCGCGTGCAAAATGCGCGTAAACAAATATCCTCGCGAGTCCTTATTCAAGCTCATTGTCAGCTGGATGATTGCGCAACCCCCTCTGGCAGATCTCGTCGACGAACCCTCTCTGGGGGGTCGCGAGAAGTGGTTGCGAGAAGGGTCTCTCAACTCGCTTTTAAGAAACGCTTTTAGTGCCCGGCATTCGTCCTAAGTGAATTTACTGAGATAATTAGCCGATGCTACGTAATTGACATTCTCTATCGACTCGTTCAGACTGCATTTCCGGAAGGATTTCTCTCCCTTTATTTCGTGATTGTGATATGTACAGATTAAATGGCACGATTTCGCGCTCCGCACGAAAAAGTTATAATTAAAACGAGATAAAGAGAAAGATATATAAAAAATATTAAAATACATATAATTTTTTAAATATAAGAATACATAATTTTGTTTTAGCGATTACCGGTGAAAGAAATTGAATTTTAATTAAATTGACAACGTATATTTTTATCGAATCTAATAAAGCTCGAGCTTTTACGATAATTAAATAAAAAAAAGACATTTAAGTATTAATGAATTATGAATTATTACCGACTCTCTGTAGAAATTTTAATTCTAATCGAGCTTGGTCGAGAGGATTAGCACTCGGTGTGTCAAGGTTGCATTGTGGATCGTTACTCGCACGAGCATCGTATCGCGACTCATCATCTCTCGTTAATTAGTAGTCCGGGGAAAACGGATTAGGATCGAGAGTGCTTAGGGAATGGCAAACCGGTCGCGCGGTGTAAATTAGAAGGCGCAGTATAATCCGACTGCACGGCTACGTAGCGATTTATGTTTTCCCTCGTGTAATTCGAAGATGGATATGTCCGATTACGCGGTAAATTTTGCTGCGTACCAATCGATCTCGAGATTCTCGACGATGCTTCATTTCAATGTGCTTTGTTACTAGATAGATATATACTATCCGTTATATTGTACTTTTTATATTTAAAGAGAGATTTTTGGAGAGCATATTTATAAAGACTTCTGTTAAAAGATATTGATTAGATTTCAACTTTTCCACTGACTTTTTATAATTTTCTAAAACACAAATTTATGTAGAATAATATTTTTTTAGGATCAAAAAATTTATTCGCGATTATTAAGATTTAGGAATTATTATTATCTCAATTATATATAATTTTTGACATTTCATTATTGAGATGATTTATTTTACTCTGGCCTTTTTTTGCACAAAATTTTCCATTATATTCCAAAATAAAGTTTAACGTCAGTGCAATCCCACATGGGGATCACGGGCGTTATTCGCGAATGACGTGTCCGTGACGGCAGAGCGGCCGCGTGCGTGACTCACGTTGAGAAATACACGGAAACTGCGTACAGAAATAAAATCGTCGAAGGAGTGAATTGTCACGAGAGAAAGAGAGAGAGAGAGAGAGAGGCGTCGCGGAATAATCCATAATTAGCATCTCTGAATACACATTATAAATCGCGATAGAGAGATCAGATTCTGAATCATCAAATTTCTCTGAAGAAATATCATCAATTTCTTTCTCTATGAAAATGTCGCGAGTTTTCTCGAGAACCGACGACTCCGAAAACCGCGTATACACATCGCCAAATATGACAACGATTTCGCGAATAACCGACAAGAGCACTCGCTCTCTCACTACATCGGCGAGAGGAGATGACTATAAATCTCTCTCTTTCTCTCTCTGTTTCTCGATTCACGCTACGCGCTGGAAGACGCGTGCCGTGCGTGCGTGAGGTGCAGAGCGCAAAGTCTCGACGTACGCGACGTACGCGACGCTTGACATCAGCCGCTATTCCAAGCCGGGTGACGCACTACTATCTTTCGCCGAGCGTATGTATATGCGCCGGTGTGCGTGCACGTGCGTAACGTAAAGGCCTCTCGCGTGCAGCCTCTTTTTCCGGTCGGTTCACCGCCGACGTGCAGGGGACGCGCCGTTAAAGTCCCCAGCGATCATTCCCAGTCGATCCGGCGTCGTATCCGTCTCACGTATAGCACGCGATATCTACTCGCCAGGATATATAATATAGTACATATAGCCGAGTTTGATTCCGATTCTCCTCGAACTTACTTACCGAAGATACTTATGAGACATATCGACGATTACGAAAATGCGATTCGTTATATATATGTGTCTGTGTGTGTGAGCAAAATATTCTACGTAAAAATCCATGATATTGTATCATGTGTTTCTGAAAAAGAAATAATCTTTATCGTTATAGTCTCTCTCTACCGTAGATAGTGTCACTTGAATGTCACATGAAATTGAAAGATATTAAAAGTATGCAAACACGTTTCTTATCGTATCTGAGATAAGAAGAAATGTCTTTATCTCTCTCTCTCTTTCTCTCTCTTATGGTATGTAAACCGAATAAAGGGAATATTTCCAATGATACAGAATAAATATATATATTTTGGAGATATTCTAAGAATATTCGAGTATGTACATATATCCCGTCGTACGCGATATCTTCTATAAATTCTCTAGTGAATGAAAAGCGAATCCGTTTAAAGTACATAAAAGAGTATCTTGGACGAATTTCGCCGTAATTTTTTTTTTTTTTTTGTCTACGCATTTTCGATTGGATTCGCGCGCGTGGATCTGATGTCTGAATGGAACTCGGAAGCGCCTAGTAAAGACGAGACGACCGATTGTGAATGGCGGTATGTTAGAGTGGCCTCTACGAGACAGCCACGTTAGATAACCGCTGACTCACGCGAGTTGCCAAGGAAAATGCATTCTCATCCATTCTAGAAAAAAAAGCGTAGCATTTTTATCGCTACAAATTATGATAGGATAGATAGGTATCTCGCGATATCTTCGAGAGATTAGAAAGAGCTTCGAGATAAAAGTATAATATATGGTAATTTTTTTTTGTAGGTAATTTTATAAGAGAACTTTGCTAATTGAAATTTAGAAATAATAATAAAAATGAATGAAAAGTATAGTAATAAATAATCGAGTATGGTAATCAATAATTATAGTAATTAATAATTATAGTAATAAATATAATAATAAATAATTCATTATTTCTATAGAAATATCGCGCGCAAGATTCGGTTTTTCGACGTTTCTTCCGTGTAAACGGACGTTATCTCTCTGGGAAGCTGGCAAAATCCGGCGTTTATGTATCCGTAACCATTTCAGTTGCGTTTCACGTGGCGATATCGTTTCAGATAACGTCGGCGATATTACAATTCGCGCTTGGATATTCAGCATTGTGCGATGGGTGCCCATTGTGTTCGCAGAGAGAGCGTATTGGCGTCTCTTCTCATATTCGAAAGAGAGAGAGAGAGAGAGTGTTTGTGTATGTGTGTATGTATGTGTGAAACTGTCGAGACGTCGGGGATATTTAGGATTCAAGTGACTTCGTAGGATATTACTGTTGCGTTAGTCGACCCTGTTTTGCAAGCACGTAATAATCTCTTGAAATAGTGGAAAATTAATCTTTCTCCTTTTTATATAACATTTTGTAGTATTAATTCCAAGGAAACGTGCTTTAGAAAATAATAATGTGTGTTTAATATTATGTCACAAAAGAACTACCCTACGTGGTTTGTTGAATAATAGTTGAATCGGATTTTTTTTTTATCACGAAGCGGCATCGTTAATCTGCAAGAGCAGTAACTTGAAAGATGTAAAATTCCAATTTTATGATTGCATTAAATGCAATTTTTTAAGTAATTAAAATTATTTTTAGTTTTTTCAGAATAATTTAGATATATTAGATGGTTTTGCGACAGAAACATATTTATATCTTTTTTTTTTGTATATCATATTTCTTATAATATATTTGTAATATTACCCACACATTAAAGTCTCATTAAAGGTAAACGCTTGCTAATGAAACCGAATTAAAATCTCAATATACCGCTTCCCTGAATCGTATTGGCTTGACGAGAAAATAGCAAAGAGAGAGAGAGAGAGAGAAAAAAAAGGAGTTAAAAAGTGCACTGATTGCAGTTTGTCGGGCGGAGGAAGAGAGGAAGGCTAACCCTCGTCTCTTTTTCGACCTTCGTTTGCACGATGAAAAGCCCTTGGGCTAAAGTGGCTGCGTGTGTACACGTATACAATGCCGTTTATACGCGTATACGTGCCACCTGTGGCTCGTTCGTCCACTCGAACGACGACGATTTCGAGTAGATTTCACGTCACCTCAATCTGGACCAGTTTCATACCGGAACTAATCGGAGACAATCCCGAATACGGGATTTTGTACGAAAGGAAATTCATAAATCATGCACAATTGGAATGTCGATGGATGATTAAAATTGCAGCTTGCGGGCATGAAGGGAAGATTAGATTTTCGCTCGTTTTAAGCGAATGCCATTTACAGATTGATTAGAAAATAGCGTGTATCGAGAAGTATTTATCTATATTTTCATAATTCGGCAATTAGGCATTATCGCCTGATGATGTAAGAACGTATGACAAACATGTGACAATATTTTCTCGCTGTATATTCTAGAGGCAGTTCTTTGCTTAGACAGTTGAATAAAATTATAGATTAGATTATGCGCATGAAATAAAGATGTAACATAAAAAAATCTTATATACAGATGCCATAATTTCTCTCTTATTGTTAGTTAAAAGAAATTCTACGTAAAAAAAAAAAAAAAAACAATTAGCAATATAAAGAACTAAATAGTATTCACGGAAAAAATATAGTTTCTATTAAAATTAAATCAACCTCTTTAGATTAGTCGAAGAATATAGTTATATTATCTTCATCTGCGTCTTTCGAAGTAATTGATCAAAATGTTCTCTCTCTCTCTATCAATCAATTACATATTAATTACATTTCAAAAAACTATTCGCACATCTCGACCTTTTCACGTCAAGAAAGAATCATTTCGCGCGATATCGTTAAATCCAACTGTTAATTGAGCACCCTGTAGAAAAGAACGACGACGGAGAGGTCAACGAGCTTTCCGATTAGTCGGCGTTTTTCCATTCCGCACAAGGATCGCGATAACCGACTAACTCGGTGCGCGCGTCGTGCGGTGCAGTTTTTAATACATTTGCAATTATCGATTTACGTTGCTGCCGCTGCTGTTTGCTGCTCGTGACGGCTCGGACCGACCTGACATTCATCGTCGCCGCCGGCGACGACGTCGTGTTTTCCGTCGGTCGAGAGTCGTTGCGAGAAAAACGTTCGCATTTCTGGCCGCTTTTTTTTTTTGGTATTTTCGACGCTCCGACGAACGATATATCGATCGGACGTCGCTTTCAAGTCTCGGACCAGCCGTTTTACCCCGCTATATACCAGCCAATGCACGGCTGGCTGGCCGATCCGTTGTTTTTATCCTCTCGACTTTTTAACCGAGTATATACGCCATACATTCTCGAGATTGAAATTCGACGAAATCGCTTCTGGAGATTAAAATGGCTCGCGTCGATTTTTAGGTGGCCGTCGCGCGAAAAATACGCGTTCCATTTTCTCTAGTCATTTTTTTTCATATGACTCTCTATCGTTCTTTATTCTAAATTTTCTTTACTATAACTTTAATCTTTTTTGGTCTCAATTTTTTTTTAAATTCCAATATTAGTGTACTATTTTATTTGGTTTTAATTTTTTTTTAAATTCCAATATTAGTGCACTATTTTATTTGTTTTTTTTTCTCTTGTATCTTTCGCTCCGTTGCACTTGTTCCGAAGTGATGATAATGTAATAGAAATTATTCTTTCATATCAATGTAATTTGCATTCGACATCGAGTGATGATGAAGTCAGTCGCCTCGTTCGCCTATAAGCCAGAAAGGATTTTTATCGCCTAACATTATGTAGATTGCAATAAATAGACCATGTTACTTACGAGAACCTTTAGAAATTTAATTATCGGTTACAGTGTGTGTCGTATACGAATGTACGGACTCTCTTTTGCAATGTCCTATTTTTCAATCTCGCATTTTTTTTGTTATATGATAAAACGATTAATCCTTTAAATGCACACTAGATAAAGTTCAACCGATTTTAGCAATTTTTTAGTCTACCAGCATGAACGACTCGATTAAAAATACAGTGCCGCAGCTTTTAATAACTTTAAAAATAATTGTTTAACGACTTGTTTTTTTTTAAATAACTTTAAAAACAAGTTGATGCATGAATAAGTTTCAATCTGGATATGGATATTCAGTTAGTATCGTGACGATATTATTATGACGAGAGAGTTTATCCTGAACATGACATTTCAGGGTAAGAACACGTAGGTCGAAGTCGGAGAAAAATAGAACGCTTAAGAGGTGACGTTGTTTATTCCGAGCAACGTGACATAAATCCAATGACACTATGCTAAAAGCAACGTCATTGTATATGTCTAGGAATGAAGAATAAAATTGCGTGATTTTTTAAATCTCGGATCTCTGGCATATACATATTATGCGAGCGTTTTATGCATCGCGCGATGTATGTAACGTTGCAAATATCGTGTTATCGTCGAGAAAAGTGCAAGAGATAGAATTCAGCGACTTCACCCCGATATTTTTCTCGCCTACGTTTCTTTAGGGGGGGACAGGGGGGGATTATTAAAAATAAAATCTCAATTTGAGATTTATATTTAACCCTTCTATCAATGCATCAATGTATGGGTAACCCGGGTATCAATCGCGTACGATTTTGGGAAACGACAACGAGACGACGATGTCGATTTTATTATATAACGACGCAACTTTGAATGTTATCGATGTATATATATCCTTCGTACTCGCCGGAATATAATCTCCACGGACGAATGAATTCCGGTGTAGTGTGGGCAAGGTCAGTGTCGCATGTTAAAGCATAACAACACACACACACACACACACGGCAACATCGTCCTCGATTTGCGGCGCGCGCGCGACAGTTTCGCATCGAAGCTTTGCGAGAAAAGCGCATTCATCCTGCTCTTTGGCGCGAATCGTCGCATTCGCCAACCGATTCGCGGCCGCTTGCCAATTAAAAACAAACACGCGCGGCTTATCCGCGGTCGACGGATCGTCGATAGAGGGAAAAGGGGGGAAAAGGGAAAACAGGACCGCCGCCGTCGTCCTGTTTACCAAGTTTACAGCGCGTGTATCGATCTCGTGTTCCGAGAGGCCGCGATCGCGCGCGCTCAATCGAGACACGTGCGACAGTCATACGAGAATCAGCAATTACATCGAGAATGTGGACGGCCGTAAAAGTTTATATAATCTTGTAAAAGTATCGTATTTTGAACATAGTATTAGAAAATCGAAGGTTGTTTGTGTTTTAATATCTGCAAACATCGAGATTCGATTAAACGAAATAATAAAATCTCACTGAAAGAATCAGTTAGCGCCCCGTTTCAGTGATATTTTAAAATCTTATATTACAATGTTACAATATATGAAATAAAATAGCAATATATATATATTTTATTAGAGAAATATCTAAGTTTGTCAAGTTCTGTCATTTTTTACTTGAAAGTTTGTAATCTTGTAAAAGTCTTAAAATCGAGTCTAAAAATCTTATTTAGAATAGTATTAGAAAATCGAAGGTTGTTTCTGTATTTTAACATCTGCAAATGGAATATCTCTTACTGAAATCTCTTAGTAAAATCTCTTACTGAAATAATCAGTTAGCGAATGTTTCACTCAGTGATATTTTAAAATTTTATATTACAATATTATATATGAGATAAAATAGCAATATATTTTTTTTGTTAGAGAAATATCTAAATTTGACAAAAGTCCTGTGTCATTTTTTCATTTGGACTTGACACATCTTAAAAATGAAAAAGTATGTAACATGTATATAATTCTGCATTTGAATATTAGTTATATGCATTTTATTCTAGATATGTGTGTGTGGAGTTTTTTCCCCAAAAATAGCAATCTAAAATAAATAGAAAAAGTTTGAAAAGTTATATATCTTGCAAATATGTACGATTTTTTCAATGAAATCGAAGCAAAGTGTGAGTGCTTTTCATGGAAGATCAGTAAAATCCTAATTTTCTGAAATGATGTTACTGCTTTAATCAGTGACATCTTCACTGATTCGGAAAAAAGCGGCGCTGAATCGAGGATTCAAAGGCTCGCTTTGATCTGTGGATTTAAAAGATTCCTGAATCGCGCTGGATCCGAAAGTTTGTACGTGTTCTAAGACTCATAAAGACGAAAGAAGAATTCATTGAGAATTCTTTGAAGATTTTGCCAATTAGATGTGAATGTTCATTTTTGACAAGTTGAACAACATATTATGTTCTTCGAAAATATTCCGAGATTGACGATAGCCCGGCGGAAATGAGTTCATATGCGTCACACGCAAACCGCGAGCCAATATTGATCTATTTGTTACTAACCTAGTGTATACGTTGTACTCCGAGTAGAACGTTAAAGGCTCACTCACACGGATCGACGTCGAGAATTTTCATTAAATGTCTGACAGAATACCGCGTCGAATCGCTTCAAACATTCGTTAAATTACCAATTCACGTAGATGTAAAGCTTTGTGTTCTCAAGAGTGTTCCTTCAAACGCTTTATTCGCGCAAAAAAAAACACATTTTGCATTTTTATATTATAATTTTAGCGATACCGATGCATTTTTTAATGATCGCCAATAACTTGATAAACGCGGACAACGGATAGAGTTCGCGTAGCTAGTGCATAAAATTACCTTTTTTCAATATTAAAAATGTAACTACTGGCGCACAGCCTCGAAGGAATATTATTGCGCTACATAGAGAGATTATATGGATGATGGATGGAGGTGGAAATCTCGCGCGAACGCTGCGTCAGGCTTGATTTATGCTCAAACTCATCGCTCTTCTTATTTCTTTTTGCAGGTAAGTCCACCATTACCATCACCACCACCATCCTCGTCGACGTCGTCAAAGGAGACACTATACCGCCGCAGAAATTGGTTCGTAAAACCGCCCTTTATCGATTTTCGTTAGCCGACATGCCGCATACCTTCGCAAGTTTCTCTCGCGCATTCTCGCATATACAAACGCGTTACATACGCGCGCGCGCACTTTTCACACGGCGGGTAGCTTTTTCAGGTAGGCCACCCTGGCGGTTTTTTTTTTTTTTTTTTTTTTTTCCCCAATAGATATATTCATCCGCGGAGATTTACCGTCCGATATTGATACGTCTGCGCGCGGAAACGGCCGATATAAACGAGTCTTTGAACTCGAGAATCTTGTCTTTGATCCCCCGGAGTATCCTACGAATTTATATTGCGTGGAACAACAAGGAATATGGAAATTCGTGATTTCCGGGATCCCGCGAAGTCGTTCGAAATAAGCGCTCAAATTTAAAACCCTGCGAAGCCAGGGATCTGCGAATTTTACAATCTGTTAATGTCACGAGTTTGCGAGAGAAAAATCGCGTATTCTGAAAGAATTGTAAATCATAAATCCAAGAATCTCGGCGACTCGTAAGATTCGAGTATTTCAACATTTGTTGTCAGATCCTTTAAATTAAAATCTTTTTAAGGTGTTTAACTTTCAGTTTCACCCGCATATATTGCACATCGTTATAGACACATCGATTGACAAGGATTTTCATTTCGAACCCCATGCTCGCTTGTGCATTTTTTCGCGTCGTATCAATAGATATTGGATCGAGATATATTCGTCAGGATGACAATCGTTCTGGCAAAAAAAATCGCCATTAATTGTCGTCGTGCGAAATTGCGCGCGTGGGCGTCGCAGGAATTCGCAGCCGCGTTTTTTTTTTTTTATTTAATCGCAAAAGTCGATATGTTGTGTCTCATTGTCAGTCTCTGTTGATTTCTGTTTCACTTATCATCAGGCGTACTTTCGTTTGACCTTTAACGAGAGATTTTTATTTGTTGCATATTAAAGTCGCACGTGCAGAAAGTTTAGAGCGCGCATCTGCAATGTCATGTAATTTTGTAAAAGTCGATTTATCATTGTGCAAAAAATTTTTCCAAGCTATATGCAATTGATATTAATTTTTTTGATAAATGATAGGATAATTGAGAAAGACGTAGACGATCAATTGAAATTAAATCAAAACTAATCGTCTGTTAAAATCGACAACTATTTGTCATGCATATACATTATTGTAATAAGATTTCAGATCCGATCTATAGTTTCACAAACAAATATATGCGCTGTACTCGACAAGTTGCATAAAATATTTTATATTTAATTCACATTTTGTGAGTCGCAAATTTCCCACTCTTTCGATTTCTCTTCGTCGCTCTTTTTGCTGGGATCTTTAATTGCCGTTAATGATAAGAATCGACCGAGAACGGAGGAGCGAGAGAATTATCGATGTTCTCGCGTGAAATCGGCAGAAATTTTCGGCGGCGTTCACAACGGCGCGAGTTATATCGGCGGAAAATGGTGGACACAAGGGCGGGTCGGCTGCAGGGGTTGCGCGCGCCTCCGCAGATCAATATTTCATTTCAGCCTCGGCAACCTCCGACCGCCACTCATCCCTCTTCTCCCCCCCGCATCTTGCCAACCCCTCTCTTTCCCCACCCTTCGTCTTTTGCCGCTTCCCTCGCGCGACCTCGCGTATCTGCGTCTCGCCATCCTTCACCCCGTCGTGTTTTCCCTTGTTTCCCTGCCTTTCTGCCCCCCTCACCCCGTGTCACCCTCGCGTTTCGCCTCATTCGCTCCCTCCATCTCGTTCCTCTCATTAGCCTTTTTTTTTTTTTGCCTCAAGCCCCGATGACTCTGTCATCGCGCGGAACTCGATTGTTCTCGCATGCGAGACATTCCGAATTATGATCGCTGATCGCTACGACGGGGGGAGAGGGTGGATCCTTTAAAATAGCCGGTTGATCGCTCGTAGAGCAAAAATGAAATATCCGCGGGGATCTAAATTGTCTTTTTTACTCGCGGCGAAATTATCTCTCTTTCACGTGTAAAGCTCCTAGAAATTAGAGATTAGAGAACACCTCGCTGACTCAAAGTGACTCGGAACGTGTAGAGTTTCCTTTGCGAGATAAGCACGTTGACCCTAGCGTCCATATTTTATGACGATATCTCTCTAGAACTGATATATACCATCTCGTAGAAATTGACGTGGAAATCTCTTCGGGGAAAAAACTTGTAGACAAACGACTCGTGTTCTTTTTTTTATCGCCTTTATCGGTCAAGGTACAGTTATACGAGAATATTCGAGAAGTTCAAAGATCAAAAAACACTCGCGGAATGATACTTTTTTTTTCTTTCTTTCTAAAATTGATCGGTCGAAAGACGGATCCCCTTAGCTTCGGTGACGTCGACTTTAACCCAATTGTAATCTTACGATCGATGTTATATTATACGAGAGCGCCGCGGCTACTGCGCGTCGCTTTCGCTCCGCATTGTTTTAGTTATTCATTCGATACAGAAATGGTGTTCGAATCTGGCGTGTTCTCCAGGAAGGAAAAGAGGGGGGGGGAGGGGGAGAGGGGGCAAAAGTGCTCTCGTTCGCACTTCTCGCAATTCCGACATTGCCTTCTCGGGTTTTTCAGCAACGAGTTCCGTGCCGTTCCAGCATTTCCGTATCTTCAACAATAGCGCTTGACATATTGAAATCGGCACAAGCAGCGTGTCGCGTCGATGAGCTTCTGTAATTAAATATTACTCTCTTTGTGCGTCCGGTGCTCACTTTGCCATTAGCAATAACGAGGTATCTCTTTTCTAGCTGCAAAATTAAATTGGAATCGTACAGAGCCAGTTTGCTCGTGTCTGTTCTATAAAATTATATTTCTTGGCGTTTATTTTACTTTCAATCTTGTTGACAGATTATGGAAAAACATTGCTTCATTATACGCTAAGAAGATTACAAGAACTGTGAAAGGAATTAAAAAATATACAAAGAACAAAAATATACGAACTCTTTGTTTGAATAAGCGGGATTTTACTTGTGAATTTATATATATATGGAAATTTTCGAAACGCGCAAACTCTTGCCAATATCCGTTTGAATATCGTTGCTTAAATAATTGTCGAAGCGAAGCTACGAATTTACGCTATAAAGTTTTAATTAACGATTCGTATGTATTTCAGAGGATGCGCGCAAATAAATTGTTGCAAGGGATCAGAGTGTGTTGATATAAATTTATGGATGAACGCGATATGTTCGCGTTTCAATAAATAAAGCCGTTATTTAACTCGACACTCGCGATATATATGCAATTTCGAGAAGAAATTGATAAATTATCTTTTGGAAGCGCGGGGAATATCTTTCGGCGCGTAAATACACGCTTGCAGACACAACCCGACGTGCTCGTTTCACTAAATATAGAGGCGAGTTACAAAACAGAATTTCTAGACACAAAGCAACGATAGAAGCAATATATTCTAAAACGTAATTACCTCTAAATAGGAAATTATATGACGCACGTAATACAGTATAGCACTAACATAAAGTTCGTAAACTGTAAATAATAATAACACAGAAAATTGTACATCATAAATAATAATATTAACTATAAACAGAGAAGAGATTGCGTTGAAAATATTCTTGAAATTAGAGACACAACAGAAAACATATATAAAATAAATGAAAGTTGCGTAAACACGTTGAAACACTGGGGATTCCGTGAAACGAGAGAGACCGGAAATTGAGAGATACGAAATACATTATATTCATCAGTTAATTACGACCAGAGAGAACATAATTCGTACACGGGTCTAATTTTCGAAGGTATTACAAGTATTACAAAGCGCGAATAATATGAAGGTAGATATTCGCGTAGCGAACGCGCGACTTCGAATTCGAGATCTGATACATCTTACAGACGGACGGACGGAATTACATCGGTAGCGTTGTTCATCGATTTGCAAGCGACACATTTTATCGGAGACGCGAGAACCAATCTGTCGCTAATGCATACCGATGCAAACCGATGTAAACCGATGCGTGTATCGGGCGAGAAACAACATTAACCGCGTACACTTGCGCGCGATTCATCTGCGTCCCGTTTATTTATTCGGCGTCGGGCCGAATAAACGCGATCCTACGCCTCATTTAAATCTTCACGAGGACGGGGTGAGTGTAGCTTAAGAGTCGGGCTTCGTGTCGGGATCGATTTTCCACCGTCGTTGGATCGACAAATTTATCCGATCGCTGGAGATACGTACAGATTCACATTTTCACCGCACACTCAACTCTTCTGTCAATGCATAATTTTTTTCACCTTTCCATCAATAAATCGCGTGTCTTTGACACATTGCACTGCGACGATTTTTTTGTAACAGCTGCTGGGCATCGAACATTCTTTCTCATTATAGTTTAGGAGATTTCCAAATATAAAGGCCCTTTGTATTTTGTCTCGGGCGGAGAAAAGTTCCGACACATTTTTGACATTTAAAATTGCTTTGGATACCCGTTCATTGACAGAAGGAATTAAGCTCGAGTGTATTTCAGGTATACCAGCTGGATCTTCTCAGCTGATGTTATAATGACAAACATTGTTTTCATAAGTAAGACAAGTCAAATTTGATAAAGGCGACAGCTTTATATTCAACATTAAGGTACGAGGTTAAATGAACGGATATCGGATTTCACTCGAGCTGACACGTTTGTGAAAGAGCCTTAAATTTCTTAAATTCACAGACTTATCTCGTATCCTTGGACTTGCAGATATTTCGATTCGCGTATCCTTGACTTAACATCGTGAATCATACGTTGTTCACGTATCCACGGCTGGACGTCATGAGTCATAGTGTCTGCAGATTAAATATTTTCGGTCACACATACCCAACTTTCGATCGTCAATTCAATCAGAGACGCACATTATTACCTGTAATAATACAGGTAATAATGTGTGTGCCTGTATTATTAGAGGTAATAATGTCTCTGATTGAAGATTAAGATATAATGATAAAGATATTAAGATATAATTAAGATATTCTACGACACGTCACGAAAATGAAGATGCAATAAAAACGGGGTAATTCTTAATATCCTTTTTTTTTTTTTACTCCAGACGCGAGTCGTTGACGTCGGCGAAAAATCCCGTTTCGTGGGTGGGATCCTTTTGAATTATAGCGAAAAAAGAGACACGGTTCAACGATCGCGGGAAGAACGAAAGGGCCTTTATGTTAATTTGGTGGATCTTTCAGACCCACCCAACTAGCACTTATTTTAGAACGAGCGTTCCTTCTCTCGCTCCTCAAATAGAAAAATGTCTTCTTCGCCCGCGCTATATCTCGAGCATTCTGCATAACTTACGACCACGCACTTTCGTAAGCGTCATGAATCTGCGTATGTCATAGATAATTTAGAGATCGCGATTTACGCGAAATCATCTTTTTCATCATATATTTTCACAATCGCGTATATTTTCCAAATCATATATTTTTCAAAAAATTAATAAAAAAGATTGCCGCTATACAATTTAGTCCCGGAATATCGACAATTTTCTAAGGTAATTGCGACGTCGTTGCAGCAATTAGCCGCAGTTTTGCGCGGAAAGTCAACGAGAAGAACGGCGCCGAGAGAGAGAGAGAGAGAGAGAGACGCAAAAGAGCAAAAAGAGCGAGTGCTTTTACCAGGTTAATTTTCGCGTGAAATTACGCGGGACTCGAGACGAGTCGAAGTAGTAGGGCAGGAAGGTAGACGGAGAATATATAGGCAGCTCGTATATACGATTGACGGAGACACCCATGACAGACATTACAGACGTTTAACGCGCGTGCACGCGAGAGCGAGAGAAAGAAGAATGAGACAAAGCGCGAGATAGAGAAGATGAATAGTTGCGACGTCGAAGGAAGTTCGCGTGAGAGAGAGAGAGAGAGAGACGGACGAGTCGAACACAGGCAGTTCCGAAGCAGTTAAAGAGCGAGCGAGACAGCAAGCGCGTCGAGAACGATCGAAAGAGCGGTGGGGGGAGGAAAAAGGAAGGAAAAAGATAGTCGTCACGTCGTCGTCGTCTTCGTCGTCGTCGTCGCCGTCGCGTGGTGCGCCGCGGCACGCCGGTCCCCGGGACACGATCGCGCCGCTGCCCCACCCAGCCTCGTCTCGTCGCGGCCATGCCGGGGCCGCGAGCCGATCAATACTTCGGCTCGGGCACGAGCGCGGCCGACGACGATCGAGCGCGGCCGATGATGGCCGACGACGGCCGAGGGCGGCCGAGCCCCGGCACGAGGCGAACCGAGTTCCCCGCCGCGGGCGGCGTTGCCGGCTCAGTCGTTGTGCGGGAGTGGTCGCCGAGGGATGTGTGGTATCGTAATCGCGAGTGTGACCGAGGAATAAAAGGGAACCGGCGTTTTAGTTTTCGCTCGCGTTTCCACACACACATATACACGGACACACGCACACATACTCTCTGTCTCTCTCTCGCTCTTTTCTCTCTCTCTCCCTCCCTCTCGTTCGTCTGTTTTTCGCGCGTGCACGCGAATATCGCAGTCGCCGCAGCCGTCGTCGTCGGCTACAAGTTCTTTCCCGGCCCGTCACTCCTCCGCGCGCTCGCCCGTTCGAGCCGGTGCACGGATCCACGCCGGATCGTGTGCTTCACTATTTATTGTACAAAGGACTATAAGTCATAGGTAGGTGCAAACATTTCGGTTCTACGTCGCAATTTTCATGTGCTTTCCCCTCCTCATCCCTCTCCAAATCTGTCTCCGCGTACATGTATTATATATATGTGTGTGTTCCGTGTACATCTTTCTCTCTTCCTCGCTCGTTCGCCTTTACGTTTTCTCCGTCTTGCTCGCTCCCTCTCAACCGCATGCTTATAACGCGCAGGTCGAGTCGGGGCCCACTTCCACGCACTTCCTGTGTAACCGACTCGCCGCCGGCGGTCGCTGCCGTTTCTCGATCGTTCGCTCTCGTCCCTTATCGCCGCTCTCGTGGGAATGCGCGAGCGAGAACCGAGCGAGCCGCCGGCTATCGATCTCTGCGGCTATCGTGTATTGCGTCGCAGAACGACGACGTCCGTCGTATATCCGTATCTCCGCATTGACGCGTAATAGCGGGAGCCTCGGGTTTCCTGCGTCGAGGCGCACGACGATCGATTCCTCTCCTCGATGTATCTCGGTCGAGCGTTACGGAGATCCATCGGGTGGCTTTCCCGATCTCGATCGATCGTCGTCGTCGCGTGATAATTCGGCGACGAGAGGCGTCGCCGCCGGGGAATGCGGCCGGGAATTTCGCTCTCTCGCTCCGTGAAAGTAGCGCCGTGGCGCTATCACGGCTCTGGCTCCCTCTTCGAGAGGCGGGTCCGTTGGCTAGCTCGTGCGCGACCCTAACCTCAAATTGGCACCGACACGACGCGATGAATAATTATCCTTCGTCTCTTCGCGACCGAGGTATCTCTTTCTCGCGCGACCTTTGTCGCGACAGAGCCCCCCCGAGAAATTTTTACTTCGCGCAATTAAATATGTATGTCTTTCTGTGACGCTTGAGAATGTCTCTCTAAAAGGTATCCTATTATCATCGTACGAGATGTTACAAAAGATTTCTTGAAAGCGGGATTTTGAGGAGCCGTTATTATTCGCGTTATCATTTTCTTGTATTTGTCACCGAATATCTTGACAGCTACAATAGAATAAAATCCTATTTAAATTTATGTAGAATTCGAAGAAAAAGCAAAATCTCATTCCCGAAATAAATTTCTTTTCTGCGTCGATCGATCAATTAGCATTATAATTGTTCACCTTTTTTTTTTTTTTTTTTCTTTTCGAGAGTTACGCGTGGATCGATCGATAGCCTTGAGATCTCGTTAAATGTGAAGTCTGTGTTCGTATTTTCAGGCTGTATTTATAGTAGCAGTTCAATGTTATTTCATGCCTCTATATCACGTGACTATATTTATTGCGACAAGGCAATGACGATCGATATCGACGGAGAAATGCGGAGCAATTTTTAGAACGAGAATTGTAGAATTTTAATCTTTGAATGTCTCTGCAACTTTAACGATATCTCTTCTTTTTTTTTTTTTTTTTTGACGCTAACCGATATCGATTGTGGACGCGAGGCGATATTTTCGAGCGAGGAAAGGAAATTATAGAATATTGATTTCTTGTCCTTCAACGTCCTTAACTTTTCAAATCCTGTCGGGAAATAATTTCGCGAGTTGTTGCATACGATGGACGAATAAATATGATAAGTATTCGTCGCGTAACATCTCGAGTACGCGGGTATAGATATTAATTTTATCAGTTACCGTTTATCTCTGTACCTATATCACGTCATGTTTCACTTGACTGATAACGCCAGCTCTTCGCGTATTTACGTAAAACCCAAGTTTGTACAAAAGTCGCAATATTTTCCGTGTTCAGTTCATCAAAAAATCGCGGCTTATCGATAAATCATGGCGACCGATTGACAATTCGTTTATAATATAGTTATAAACGACAGAACTGATAAATTTCGAGCAAATCTTCCAGAGTTAATCGTAACATTTTGTGGTATCATACATAGTTTAATTATTCATACATAAATGCTAATTATTTGAATACTCTGTTATTATCATGTTTTATAATATGTTTTTATTAATGTGAACACATACGCACATACACACTTATAATGTTGTCGTGTGAACGACACAACTGTTTTACTTCGGATAATAATACTTTTTCAGTTATTTTAATCACTATTTTGACTAAACGCTGCGCTGTCAATTATAGTCAATTATTTTTTCGAGACGCGCGGAATGTCCTAGAATTATCTCTTAATTTTAATGATAAATTTTGACTAGAAATTACTAGAAATGTGTATGGATCTAACACAATTGACAAGTATTTTTTTCCTATTTTTTATGCGATATATTAAAAATAATTTCAACAAATAAAAAATGAAGATTAGAAAAATAGAATTTTAGTTAACTTTAGTGATACATCACTTAAAAATTGTTTTTATCTAAAAATAATTTGATCAATATTAAATATTGTTAAATTTATTTTATATTTAAAAGATAACATTTATTTGAATACTTCTTTATATTTCTATCAATATTCTCGTCGGGAGATAGGATTAATTTACGACGCGGTCGTTTGATATTAATGAATCGTGGCGCTATCGCGTGAGTATGGCAATGAGGATTTACTCGGAATCCGCAGCCTCGTTGCCAGGTTGCGGGCATTCATAAAAGCTTGCAAAAGCGTCGATTACCCACGCGTGACGCCAGCCGCATTCTTTCCCCGTGTCGAGGCGGAATGGAAAAAGTGCATTTACTTTCAGGATCGAGTATCGATCTAACATATTTCGCCAGAAGGATGACGGAATAGAAAAATGTACTGCGTCAAACTGCGACACTAATTTAAACAGAGATTTTTTTAAATCCTTATAATTAACGGAGAGTTTTTAGACATTTAATTATAGTGCCGCTTTTTTGGGCAACTTCTCTCTTCAAATATTTTATTAAGGGAGCATGT
Source organism: Lasius platythorax (assembly GCA_963971435.1). Lineage (NCBI taxonomy): Eukaryota > Metazoa > Arthropoda > Insecta > Hymenoptera > Formicidae > Lasius > Lasius platythorax. The sequence goes on along the minus strand of OZ020540.1, from coordinate 5,661,836 downwards.
AATTACCAGCACACACGTGGAAATTCTCGGTTAAATTACTGCTAACACTGATTCGACGTAAAATTGCAAAAATTAGCGCGAGATGCGTTTCGAGAAAATTCACGTTAGTGAGCATCTTTTTTCCGAAATAATTCGCTATTTTTCGAAACACATCGATAATTTCGATAAGGATCAGATATATCGCGCTCGAAGCGATCTCGGGATAATCTTGGTGGGAATTGGATCAACTTTGCGCGCGCGCGTTTAGCGCGAGATGCGTTTCGCTTCGCGAAAGTTCTACGCGCCAGAAATATTTCGACGGCGACGCTCGTTCTCGTCGTCTTGTAGACTCGGCAACATCGTCGTCGTCGTCGTCTTCGTCCGCTAAACTCACCGAAGCCAGGTGGATCGCGCGCGATTAAATATAGGACGTCGAATAACATCTACTTACCTACTCGCTCGCCCAATATTTCTGTCCGAGTTTCTTTGTGCGAGACCGCTCCTGTTCCGGCTCTCCGACGATCGATATTTATTGCCGCTACTACTCGATATACACATCGTTCGTCGAGGAATATCGTGGAATGTTGTGAATGTATGAAATAGATTTTGAAATTAAAGATGCGTCGAATACGGTAATCGCGAGATCGTTTACCTCTCGGGAGGAACTGCGAGATAATCCTTGTATAGTCCGTACACATCTTTATATGTAATTTACTCCTCGCGTTCTCACGGGTAATTTGCAGTTCTTTTACTTTGATTACGCATGTACAAAGTTATCTTTCAGTTGCGCATTCTTTTCCTAATGAATTGTGATTTTTTATAATTACCTTTTAGTGATGGGAAATTTACATTAGCTGTAAAATGAAAAATGGCTGTTTTGTGATTCATAAAATTAATAAAAAGTAGAATATGAAAATGGGAAAAAAATTAATATCACTGGAGCTTTATAGCTAGTATTTATTCTTTCAATTCTGTCGAATAAGAAAAAAATAGTGATTCATTTTTACAAGACGAAGAATACTTTTGACATAATAAATTATCTCGAATTTGAAAATTATTTTTGGATTCATTATTTCATCAATCGCCGGAATTCCTTTTTTTTTTCGTCGACGAGAATTCACGCGTTATCTCAGGGTGCTCGTGGAATGCAATTTCCCCTCTTTTCCGAGTGCATCTCGAGAGAGAGCGGCGAATGTCGCAAACCGGAAGTGTATTAACGAGACCGGATCTCGGATCTTTCCGTCGTTCGTGGCACGGAATTCTTTCGCCTCTCGCACTCACTTTATAAAAGAATCTTTCGCCGCTTAAATGTGGAACGTGGGTAACGTCGGTGTTAATCCGAATTTATTGCCTCATCGTGAATTTATTACTGTACCGGGGATCCGCGAAAACGGGGAGAATTTATGGATAGCCAGGCATCGAAACGAAACGATTTTCGAAACTTTCCGAGCGCGGGCTTAAACGATGACAATCAATCTATAGAATTTATAGATTTCAAAATTGTCGGGATAATGAATCGAAATTTAAATTCTGTAGTGTTAAAAATTCGTGATTGTGAAATAATCTTTCGACATTTGATGAAATGTAAAAGGAGAGATATATTAAAGATATGTATAATTTGCGAAACGAGACATTGTATTAAGTTTGAGATGGAATCTGGAATTCTCTTATTACAAGCTTTGTGGCACTTATCTGTGAAATGTAATATTCTTCTGGGATTTATAAGATTTGCAAATGGAAAAATAAATACGCGAAGCCAAAAATTTTTAAAATTCAGATTTACAAAGACGAGGGAGATCTGCGAATTTGAAGATTTACGAAATAGTATGCTTGACACCGATGACTTATGCAGATCCGGGAATTTATAAGACGCGAACAATGATATATTTACACAATTGTTCGATAAACGATACACGTTCCAAGTGCAAAAATTATCGCTATTTTTTTCACACGGAATTTCTCGCAGCGCGGCATTATTACGAGGCAAAAATTGCACGCACGATAGCGATCACGACGCATTATTAACGCGTGTTTCTTCCCCTCCGTCTCGTACAACAGGTGATATGGCCGGTATTACTTCCGGCATTCTTCGACTCTTCTATCCTTGACGACAATTATCCGATTCATTGAAGAAGAAATGTTCTTAGTCACATACGATTAGGTGCAATTGCACTTTGATTCTTTAGTCATTGCGCGAACAGAATCGCACCGTTATTTTAATACCAAAACAGCTGGATTCCTCGTATCGCTTTCTCGTTGTAAACATCCGTTGAGATACATTTTTGCGGCATTTGCGTCATTAAAGTTTGCAGAATGTCGCATAATTTTAATCTTTATTTAAGAAAATTAAGGGAGTTAAATTTTTCAGTAGTTCGAGAGAATATTTTCTATTGAAAAACAATCAATATAAAAAAAATTTAAATATATATAATTTAGAAATTATACAGAGATACAAATATTTCTCGATATTTTAGTGATACGTCTTTAGAAAAATGTTTTTAGAAAAATGTAAGGAAAGTATATATAAAAGTCAAGAAGGAATGACAATGTCGAGAAAAAAGCTTAATGATTGTGCAAAGTTTTTGTAATTCTTTAGTATTTATGTAAGGATGTTTTCGAAAGAGAAGCGAGAGGAGAATCTGTGTCTATATATTCCTCAGGGTTAAGTGGTCCTTAGAGCTTTCTCTCTCTTTCGTGGGTTTTTCGACAGCATCGACCAGCTTTAAAGCAATGAGTCATCGCAGACCATGTGATACCCACTCGTTCTATACTGCATTATCTACGCGTATATATAGGGTGTTTCTTGTCAACGGCACACTTCCTTTCAACGGCAGATACTATACTATTACAACTCGTAGAATCTGAACTTGCAGAAATATTTAATAAATTGTTCAACAACAATCTAAATGCGATTAACCGCATGTGTTAAAAATGTCAATGTTGCTTATTTTTTGAACTTTAAAATAAAATATGTGAATATCGAGATATTTTTTTTATCTTTACAATACTTAAAATAATTTTTTTATATATACATTTAAATATAAATTATTATATACACAGTATCTAGTCAGTTATAAATGGAGGTTTGATGGAATGCATTCTTTATGCAGGAGATCAGGTGTGCATCATCGAGAAACTTTTGCAACATCGTACAACGTATTTTATTTACAACCTATTTTTACAAAAGAACCCCCTCTCGTGCGCCCCGATGTATATTTAATTACCCTTCCTATATAAGCGCATCGCGAAGACCTCCCTTAGGAAATCTCTCGATGCGTTGCGAGCGTGTTTCGATCTCGTTCTTCGTATAATGTCGCTTCACCTTCGCTTGAAAATTAATTCAGAAAGAAACTGCGAGCTTTTAACTTTTCGAGGGAAATTATTTCTTGTGCCACGCGCTATTCTTATCTTTACCCAAGGATGCATCCGTGCTTTAAGAGTCATGGTAAATTTATTTAAGATTCTTTCGTATTTACCTTTATAAGTATTTAAATGCCAATTTAAAGCACGAATATTTGTTTTACACTTGCGAGAATTTATGCGGAATTTCGATAGATTTATGCAAATCGTAATGCAAGAAAATTGCGCAACATAATTTATATAACAAGATCGTCGTTACGTTGTTGCGAGAATTATATCTTTCAATTTTTCTTGCGCGAACGACATGTTGTTATGTGCGGTTTACGCTTAATATACTTCGTGAATGCGTCTAGCCTCGCTTCTCAGTCAGAGGTGTAATTCGTTCTTTCAATTCTACGGTATGAATCATCATCGTTTCCTCTCTCGCGTACTACGACGCGACGACGTAACATTCCGGTCGGTACAACGAACGCATTACGACATCCCGTTGCGTTTAGCTAAACGTTGCACCGAGATCTAAAGATTAAAATATTTTAAAACGTACGAGAGAAGATCTGGGTTCTTATTTTATAGAACTTACTGATTTTTTTGAACTTGAAGAAATTTCTAGAAAATTCGAGAAGTTAAAAATTAAAAAATCTAATTCTAAAATTAAATACTAATTAAAGTATTTTACGAATTTGTAGGATTTTATTTTTTTGCACAATCTTGACAATTTGGGAGAGTGCCTTTTAAAATTAAATTATATTAACACGTGTTTCTCTCTATGCTATATTTTCTGCTATAATTTTTTTCTCTTTGTAAATGATTGTGTCTCTGAAAAGAATACATTAAGAAAGGATAAAACAAAATTTTTTTCATCATTACTAATACTTAAAGTATAATACTGATCGCACGGCGCTTCCTTCGGGAGTAATTTGCGCTTTCTAATTTCTCGGTGATGACGCATCCTGGTACATCCTGCGTGCGTGACACGATGACGTAATCATCTGTTCTTCTCATCGAACGTGTCCGCTCGTTCGTTCGGTTTATTATCGTGCATACGGCCGATTCTCTTATCGGCTTCTCACGGAATCGCACGTGCGCGCGATTCACCGACGAGGTATTGACCCTCTGACCGAGTCGCCGAGTCGTTAGAGTGATTTATCGCGTCCGAGCGGCAGATGCGGATCGAGCAAAAAGGAAAAAAAAGGGAACGAAGGGAGAAGAGATAATTGCCGTTCATTGCGCTTCGAATCTGCCATAAACGACCGAGGGCTGCTCGGGATGATTTAGGATGGTCGCGCAGTAAAGACAGTATGTAATGGTTCGACATTTATTTAACAGTTAATAAAACTGTTTAATTACGTGCAATTATTACGCGTTCTTAAATAAATCATACTAAAAGAACAAATGATAAAGGGTAACACTTAAACGGTCGTTGCGTAAGTTGGATAATCACGTGTGGTTAACGATACGTAAAACGTCCGGTGACCGGTAGATTAAAACGATAGGTTAGAGATAAAAGACGGCGTGGAGTGAGATAAACTGTAATTCTGGGTATCCATATTTTCGTGATAGAATTAGAAAAGAAGTAATTTATGTAAAAAAAAAAAAAAAAAAAAAAAAAAGAAATATGACGTGCGTCTGAATGAAAATAACGTATTCGCTAATTTATCTTATTTTGAATGAAAAAGTAAAAATTTCAGTCTTGATTCAAAAGAGAGACAAAGAAGGTAAAAATAAAAAGAGCATATTCACGCATCATTAACTTTTTTATTCTGCTTTTGAAAGAATCAAAATGAAAAAGTTAATAATTCGTAGGAAATTTCGTGATGTGTGATTGATGTTAATATGATTTTATTACGAAACACATCTCCGTAAAAGCGGATAATCCTGTTTATCCAATTATCCTTAATAATTTGTAAATTTGTTATTCTGCGTAGAATTTTCGTTAACTGAATATCAATTGATATTGATATTCAAAGCTTCGGATATCACGTAACGTGTTTGTTAGATAATAGTGTTCGATCGATTAGTACTCAAAGGACGACGAGGTCCTGCATTTCATCGCAGAATATCGCTCTCGCGTCGGGAAATGGACAGCTTTGTCGGACGGTTTTCACGGAAATGCGGTAAACGCGAGTAAATTTAGTCCTCTTGTTACTTGGTTAGCGCAGCCTTTATCAGGTCACGTACATATCTATCATGGATTTTCCGGCTATTAAATTCTCATCGGATCGGGAAACTTAGATTAGTATGCTCGAGATACGTGTAATTTTTATCCTTTTTTTAATGACTTGGATTACATTAGCTATTTTAGCTATTAATTATGATTACACAATTAAATACTTGCATTTTCTTTCGTAGCGTTAAGAATGCAGAACAAGGATAATTACACAATCACGTTTATCTGTTTATAAAATTGCATATTATGCTTATACACGTACGAGAGAAATTAGAAAATTGCTTAAATAAAATTTTCCTTGATAGAGGAAAGAAATTTTAAGTAAGATTCTTTCTACCTTGAAGGTTCGAGATTTGCCTTTTCTTCTAATTGTCAAGGATAGCTATTATTCTACCTGAACATTTTCGTCAGGTAAACTTGACAGCAGGCCGTGTGGAAATGCATTGTAATACATCAGAAATATTCTTTTCAAGACACATTTTCTTTTTAAAACGAGAACAATATAAAATGTTTCTAGAAAGTAGACGATGTCGTTGAAAATATAGGTAAAATTTCTTTGTTTACATACTATAAATATTTAGGAGCAGCAGTTCAAATCAATGCTTTAAAATTTTTGTTATTATTTTGCATGCTTTCTGCTAAAGTACATCTCTTTAATAAATCTTGATTTGACAAATTTATTAATTGCTAAGAAAAGAGCACAAAAATTGGTATGCAATAAACATATGTGTAATAGATTGTAATGCCTTTTGAATTTTTCAGTTTTTCTGTAGATGTATAAATTAAATCAGCAAAATAAATTTGTTGTCATAAAAAATATTTTGTTTACCTAATATACGTTTTCTCTGGCTTTTTGGAACTGAAATCACATTTACTTCGGATAGAACACTAAGAGAGCGTGTTAACCGTTTCTTACATTAGAAGCTATTCGAAAATATTCAACTTTGGGAATACACGGACACATACAAATACTTACAAAGGTCGATGTTATGAGTAGATACAGCACAAACATCTGTTCTTTGAAGAAAAACAAGTATTGAGGGATTGGTGCGAGGGGCGTGTACGCTTATTTCTCTATCTGCTCGTCGCTTTCTATAAAGTAATTACAATTTTGTAAATTTTTTTAACCGACATATTTTAGGGACACATTTAAAACGTACGAGAGAAAAAAAGAAATCTATTGTTTCGACCCGAGAAAAATGGAAAATCCCTCCTTGAGAAAATAGAGAAAAGAAAGAAGATCCAAGGCACTATGCTGACCGAAACGTTCCATAAATAAAATAATTATTTTTTTTTGTTGTACATACAGACTCAGAAAGGGAAAGTTTGTCTTTTCTGAAAAGAAGGCGTGTCGGTAGTTGATCGAGACGAAATGCCATTTCGTCCAGTGGAAGTGCAACGTCGTAGTTGTGTTCAGCAAACGCATCAGTTGTGTTTGCACGCGCGAGCGAGCGAGATTCTATAGTCTATCCTGATCTTTTCACGTACACGTGACGAAAGAACCCGGCGACATTGAAACGCGTTGAGCCGATCAGTTCTACCTTTTGTATTGATGCGTTTTGCATCCCCCGCGGTATCACGTATCTCGACATATTTCTGCTCGACGGTTTCTGTGTGATCTCCAACAGTATCGAGACAGGAAAGGTTTCCATTATTTGTTAGGAGTGTTATTTAGTTATTTGTTAGGAGTATATTTGTTATTTGTTAAGTGACGAAAATTTCTGCAGAAATCATAATTTGCATTCAAAATGAGATCATCATCAATTCTTCAAATAGTGCTTGACAATCGTATGGCTGATCGTGAGCGCAATTGTCAAGGGAAAAAGTGTATGTACGACAACGTGTTGATTGAAAAACATCTGGCTGACTGTATCATAAGATATAATCCTTTAATCCTTTTCCTGGGGGTCCTTATACCATTCTAAGAGAACATGGAACGTCCGTTACGTTCTTGAGGAAGTATACTCCTGAAAATTTAAAATTTTAAAATATATCACAATATCATTTTTTTTTATCATCAGTATTTTAGATATTTTTAACATTATAATTCTTGAAATTTTAGCATTTTGCAAACTTCTTGAATTTTTATAACTTTATAAATGCAATAAAAAACCTGTCTTGTAATTTTTGCTACGCTTCTTTAAGACTTTGGAATTTTAGGAATCTTCTCGTTCCTTTTAAAATTTTTAAAAAATAATATATTCCTCTTTTCCTTTTTGTACAATCAAAAGCACTTTCAATTTTTGATAAATATAATAATCTTCGACCGTCTGGGAAGCTCAATCCCCGCGACCAGTTTAACACCTTCGGAAATTGAGACAGTTCGTTGAAACGTCGCGGTTTTTTTCTGATTCCAGCCGACAAAATGTCTGTGGATAAGGAGGAATTGGTGCAGCGCGCGAAGCTTGCCGAGCAGGCGGAAAGGTACGACGATATGGCGTCCGCGATGAAGGCGGTCACCGAGACGGGAGTCGAGCTGTCAAACGAGGAAAGGAACCTGCTCTCCGTGGCGTACAAGAATGTCGTAGGGGCGAGACGCAGCTCGTGGCGGGTAATCTCCTCTATCGAGCAGAAGACCGAGGGCTCCGAGCGCAAACAGCAGATGGCCAAGGAATACCGGGAAAAGGTCGAGAAGGAATTGCGCGAGATCTGCTACGACGTATTGGTGAGTGATACCTTCTTTTTTTTTTTCTTCTTACCTATCCCGGGTATACTTTGCGCAGGTATCGGTCGTCCCTCTCTTTGTAGGCGAACGGGAATTTGCTGTTTGCCTAAAAATAAAAAAGCCGCTCGAAGCTTGTTTCGAGTAATGTATTCGTTTGGAAAAAATTTAAAATATTTTGAAAAAATATTTTATATTTAATTTTATAATGATTTTATAATTTCATTAATCCTTTTACATTGCCAGTTGCGTTGACTGTAATATTTATTTTTCGAGTTAACGAATTTGGTTAATTATTGCGTTGATTAATTTTAGTGAAAATCCTTGCTCGTAAAAATGATACGTTTATATTTCAATTACGAATTCAATATTTGCATTTCCGCTGAATATTCATCTTTATATGAGATACGGATACATATTCATCCATTAAAAAAAATAAAACAATGGCTAGAAACAGTTATTATTTTTGTCTTTACTGTGATCGCGGCGTTCTCGTTTTTTCATCGTATAAACAGCTCGTATACGTAATTCGCGCATGTGTTTGCCCGGCGGTCAGGCTCATTGTGTCTCCAGTGCCTGGCCGCTATTGATCGTAGTTGCTCTGAACAAGAAAAGCCGGCGATATGAACGATAAAAGACGAGGCGGCATTGAAATATAGGGGAAAAAGTCTCGCGTTCGCTCGCAAAGTGAGAAAAAACGGGAAAAAACGCGAGTTGTGTATTTGTCGAGGAATAAACGTGTTTGAACAAATGTCTTGACGCGACCTAGATGATAAAAGACGGGCTTTTAACGCTCCTCGTCACATCTTGTAATGTAATTCCCCGATAAATCGACAATTTAACTTTTAGGGCGTGTAAAGAGAGATAAGGGAGTAAAAAATTTGTTTCATTATTTCTAATGCTAAAAGAAGAATTAGTGGCGTTTTTTGTGTTTTCTTTTCGCAATAATTTTCTTTTCTACTGCGTATTTTGAGATTGCATCATTGCACATTGAGACACAATGTCGATTTCTGTTGTTTTGTCCCTATATGAGGCGATAAAAAATCGTCGAGAGTTATTTTTGGATGATATATTGATGCGAGCAATTAAGCCGTAATAAGGTTAATTGAGTGGCCTCTGTAGATCTTGATGAGACGAGCTCCGTACGGCGGAACTATTTGGGCGAATCTTTTCCTTTGAGCTGCCGCATAACTTAACATGATTTGATAAAACAGCTTGTTAACGAAAGAATTCGTCACATATGCAATATTTTTCTAGTTTTATGTCTACCACAAATGTTTCATATAATATAACTTTATTACGTAAAACAAAATAACAGAAGAAAAATTTGGATTAATATGTACAAAAATATGAAAAAAATGAAAAAAATATTTAATAATTTTTAGCGTTAGCTTTTTTTCGTATAAATTTATATCAGTAATTTATGTATCTATTTCGTCGCGCTATTTTCATGTTTGGTCTATTCTTTTGACATTTCTTCCGCCATGTATCTTATCATAATATAATCATTTATAGCGTATGCATATTAATTGCGCGCTGCCGCATGATTTCGATCCCCTCCGAGATCTGACTTCGCAATAATAAACGATTCGTCAACATGCCAATGATGCATTCGCGATAAACGCCGGCCGGTGAACTCGTCGGCGTATTTGTTCGCCGTCCGGGATGTTAATTTACGCCCGAAAGAATGGGATTTCTGCTGGTATGTTGGTCGAAATTAATTTTCCGTCTCGCGCACACACGTGATGTTTCTCACACTCGGATTCGCGAGATATCGTGTTTCAAATAGTTGGCACTATCGCGAGTTTTCGCACCGGACACACAGTGCGGACTTTATATTGTAGCAATATATGTCTGTTTTATCACACATTCTTGCGTTATGGCTAATTGCAATAAATCTCAATCCCCAAAGTCTGTGAAATCGCGGAAATTAGTACACACATACAACAGTGCCAACTCTTTCACGTATTTACTTGCCACAAATTTAATCATAAAAAGTGTAGTATGCTCAATATAGTATGTTAGATTTCGTACGTTTAGTTTATATTATGTGTATATGGAGGAAAAAGAATGAATTATATATTATGTAAGAAAACATATAGCTTATTTTATTAATTAGATTTTATTAAGTACATTTTTATTAATTTATTTCTGTTAATATATTATGTCAAATTGAAGTCAAAATAATTAGGCGAAATTTGATGACTTAATATTTAGCGGTCGAGTTTAAATGGACGTACTTGCTAGAATGACGGATTTTAAATGAAATTTAAAGACCGTGGGATTAATATTCATATTGTAAGTAGAAAGCTCGCAAGACAGAATGCTCGCAAGACAGAATGCTTACGCTAATGGTTTCCTGTCTATATGTGTGTTGGAAATTTTAGATGTTCAGTCGCATGTATTAAATTTTTGATGGAGGAAGGTGTCACATGCTATATTATTAAGTTGTCATTCTCGTAGCTAATTAACATTTTTATCTAAAACAAATACATATATCAGTCAACATTCTTTCCACACATGATATATGATGTATCGCCAAGATATCTATTGATATTGATATCTAAATATTTATTCGTCGTTACATTATTGAAAGTACTTTTTTATATTGTAATGTTTTCATATATACAATTAAAAATTAAATTTAAAAAAATTTTTTATTTACGTGATATATTAACTACTCAATTAATTTTATTTTTTACTTCCTTATTTTTAACAATTTCGAATTCAATTATAATTGCTCAGAATTTTTCATGTCGATCGAATCGGTAAAAACGAGAGAGATAGAGACGTGTTTTGCTGAGATTTCCGCATTGGCGAGTCAGGTACCGCCTTCTTTTCTCTCGTAAAAACGTATTCCGAGAACAGCCCCGGTGCATTCCGTTTCTTTTTCCGCGCCGTTGCAGCCGTCGCGATGTTTCCTGTTCTCCTCCATACATAGAACTCCGAAAAGGTGTCGAAGAAAATTTCGCGCCGTTGAGTAACCGACGTTTAACAAGAGGTGGAGGAGACGCATTCCGAGAGTAGCGGCAGACGTTAAACAATCAATTACGTAGGATGATGATTTCATTCTCACACGAGTTAATCATCGCATAAAATTCCTGAACACACTCATTTAAATATTTATTCAGTTATATTAATATTATACTGCTGAATTCTCCTATGCGACTCATCTTTTTCATGAATGTTTTATGATGAGATAAAAGTGAAAAGGAAGGTTCGCATAAATTTTTATAGGATTTATAATTTTTTTAAAATGAAAACATTACACATACATATAGCAAATAAACTGTAATATTTCTGATACGCCTTACAAATAGGACGGTAAAAAGTAAAAGAAGATGAAGAAAAGCTGATAACGAGGATTCGTTTTCTCATATCGATCTGTCGTCTAATTGTCAGAAAGTATTCGCTTTCTAACGAGAGACTTCTTCTTTTGAAAGAATTCGAGACTTTTTCCTTGAAAGAATTGGAGACGTTAATTTCAGGCAGGACGCGTCTAACTGCGCGTAGATTATTAGCGATTCATTACTACATCGTCTCGACGCGATAACGAAACGAGGAAATGCAGTTACAAAAATATCCTTATGTACTACGAAGTCATTAGCATGGCTGCGCTGTCGGGAATATTAGCGCGAACTGTGTGCCGAGTTCTTCGTTCGAACTTTTAATTGCATTGTCTAAGCGACGATTGTCGTGCAAAATAATCCGACTTGTAGAAAGTAATTATAGGAAATGTGTTTCTCTCTTGAATTCTCATCGATTCGTAAGTAGTGTGACTGTCATAATATTTTCTATAAATATTCGCTGAAAAGCGTCGTAATTTAGAAGCTTTCTAATGTTTTAATATTCTATTTTTTTAATACGGTGTATAATGTAACTCTTTTTCAACAGTAATACCAATTAAAAAATTCTCTTGATCTAAATTCTGCTAAAATAAACTGCAAAAAGAGATTTGGTCTATTTTTCGTTAAACATTAAATGAAAATTTTCATGACAAAGAAATTCGGAAGAAATGGTAGCAGACGCGCATTCCGCGTTATAATAAAATGTCAACGCGGAGAAGGATAAAGTGAATTTGTGTACCAGGTATCTTGCCTCGAGCAACAAAACCCGTTTGCAAGCAATATACCCGTTTCTCTTCCGTGCCTCAGGATCATCTTACATAGTTGACAATCTTCCGCTACCTCTTGCGCACGCTTCCTTACTCTGGAGGATAAAGATCATCCTCTGGATTGGATTTCAGGATCAATTACAGCTCCAATTCACGAGTCTTCTTCTAAGAGCGTTCCCAGTTCTCTTACTTTTTTCTTCCTGAGAATAATTCGCGTATTATCCTAATAATATCGAATACTAACATTGAAATAATTCCATCATTTTTGTGTTTCTTCTTTAGTGTTCAATCGTGAGAATTATTTATAATATTTAATACGAATAAGAACTGCGTCTATTCGTTTCTTAAAAATAGCCTTACAATTCCAGGTCTTTTGATGATAAATTAAAAAAAAATCTAATTATAAATAACTTTTTGTTATCTCTTCCTAATACTTTTTACATTGTTATTTAATTTCTTTAATCTTGTCTTTCAAGTTTTAATCTGTTCTTCGAGACGCTTATTACATAACATCCACGGCGAGATATTAAAGCACGATCTTTCGAGTTTTACGTTACTCGGAAATTACCAAAACTCATTAAACTCGGTGAATTATAATCCACCCGATGTTTTTTTCTTGATCCTCGGGATTTTGTTCGATCTCCGTTCTCATTACGTGGGTCACATTTTCCAGTATCCGGAAATAAACGGAAGCGGAAGAGGAAGCGGGACACGCCTGCTCAGACGGACGTACCTCGAACCGCCGGAAATGGCACGTTCCGCCTGGTAATAGAGTCCTAACCGGTCCTTTCTTGAAGGGAAAATTAAATTCGCTCGAGGCCGTACATGTTTTATCAAAAGAAAAAAAAAATACTCATTGCCTTTTACTTCGATGTCTGATATAATGTCTGATAACATAAATAGCATAATATTTTCCTAATTTGCGGTAATTCCTAAATCTCTAGAGATCCTATTTTTAAATATTAAAATTTTTCGCACATTTGTTTATTCATTAAATAAATAATACGAATTATCGCAACTGAGCCTTCAAATTATAAATCAAGAGACACGTTTCAATTATTCGATAAATTCTGTGTACGAGAGTTCGCTCGAAGACGAGTGTTAATCGCCACGGAAGTGTTGTAGGGAGAGAAGGGGGGTGGTTAGATTTGATCAACCCCCTTCTCGCGAGATGCGCGTTGAAACGATGAAACTGGAGCAAGGCTCCAGCTGTTGAAACGCGATCGCCAGGCGATCCGTCCGTTCCTGTTCTCGCGCTCTTCTAAGCACGTCACCGACGATAAGCGGTGGCACCATTGTATTGCACCTCTCTTGACGCAGTCAGGTTTCCTAGACCGCTCTGCGGTTTAATAAAAAAAGCCGAGATATCTTTAGCTCGGCCGAGATGAGAGAACGTGAAAAAGTCGATCGTCGTTTTGTCAGTCTTAAACGGATCGTCGTGACTTCGCGAAACGAGAGGTTTAAAAATAGACGACAGGAAGCTGTAATAAGCAGGAAAAGAGAAATTAGAAGAATAATTAGACAGGGTGTCTACTCCCTGGAAAAACCAGGAAAACCGGGGATTGTCAGAGATTTTTGTTTTACCTTGAAAAATCCGGGAATTTTCTCATGGAATTTTATTGAGATTCAGGGAATTTTTTTCAAAAATTGTCTGATAATTTTATTGACGATCTTTTTTTAGTATCAAGGTCTTATGTGTTTCATAGAAAATTGTTCAATTTTTTAATATTTAAATAAATTAGTACTGCTTAAGACGTTTATAATAAATTATTTTTTGTTTCATATTTATATTTTATATTTTATATTTTTGCATATATTTTTAGCGTTTAGGTATAGTGATATATTGCATTTTGTTATTGTCCAAATTAATTTTACAATTAATAAATCAATATTAAATGTTAGAAAAATTACATTCTTGGTAATAACTTTTTTTGTAATGGTATGAATAGAAAACAGAAAGCGCATACAACAAAGAAACTTATTTTAAAAAGCTGCATCTACAAATTTTCTTATTTTACATGGAATTTTAAACGAAAATACCTGGAAGATCAGAGAATTTTCAGGGAATTTTTTACAATATTTGAGTAGACACTCTGTTAGAATATATTACAATCGAATGCAGCGTGTACGAAATTTTGAAAAAGCATGAGAAATTGAAAAATATTTGTTTATAACATTCGAATTGAAATTAATACTGTTTCTCGTAAAGTTCAGTTACAGATAACGCAATTCTTCATCGAGAGCTCTTCTCTATCGAGCACTTCGTTAATTTGCAGTCGCTATTTTATTTCTTTCTAAACATTCTAAAGGGATAAAAAGTCGTTGTCGGGAGATTAAAAATTAATAACTGCCATTGTAAGTTACAAACCGGTCTTTTCTCGTTCGTGAACTCGATGTACGAGAGAGCCATTACAACCTGACGATGACGTACGAATGCGGTTACTTTTTTCTTTTTTTTTTCTTTTTTTTTTATTGCGACGCGCCGCTATCGTACGATTACGCGACGTAATTTACGACGGCGCATTCGCGCATCTAAATGTAGCGATTTGTGCAGTGCTTTTCGAGATTCGTATCGTGTAACGATAAGATCCGAGACTGAAACTATTGAATTGAGGCTCTGACATTTAAAGCGCACATTGTGTTTATTTTGTAAAAAAATGCACAATAGTAAAACTAGTTTTTTTTTTTAATTATTCTTAAGAGAATTCGATTTCTATAAAAAAATTATTCTTACTTTATATTTTGGTTTATTATCAACACATCGCTAGACATTTAATTCCGACGAGTTTTGATTTATCACCTTTCATCATCTCTGGCCGATGCATTATGTTAAGGCGCAATAAATATCTTCGCGCTATTTGCACGCGAGTTTCGCGCATGTAAAGTTAGTCGGCCAACGCTGTTCTTACGTCATTAGAAGCGGCCAGGATGTATGAATGTGCGTAACGTCGAGTGGCTCGTCATTGACCGGCGCGTCAATTCTACGCATTATCTAGAATCTAGATTAACTCGTACGTTATTAGAGATACTTTATTATCGGTTATTAGCAATTAATAACCGATTTATTTACAATTATATCTATCTGCATCTTTTTAAATAATTAATTTTTTATGTATCTTTTTATTTCAATTAATTCTGCAAAAAAAATCAATTTGATTGTCTTTATATAGAACGAATCATGAATTACGCACGATGTCGCAAGAATAAATCAATTCAATTACGAAATACAATCTAATCACACTAGGGTGATTTGTTCGAATAAGAGAATTGCTTGATTAATGAAGCAAGCTAGATGAACGAGATTTCCAACACAATTTCTACGATTAGATTATTTCCTTCATTACATTATTTGCTTTACTGCATTATGTTTTACATTATTTACATTTTATAAATTTGTATTTTATTAATTAAGTCAAATATATAGAGTCCAGAAATTTACTTGGAATTCGATTTATTATTTCTGTCTGAAATTTTTATTTTACATATCTCGTGTGCATCGAAGAATAATATTTTTTTTAACAATTATACACGCGCGTCGGCATTTATTTATTTGTTCACATTTGTGTCTTTGCAGGGACTCTTGGATAAGTACCTGATCCCCAAGGCTAGCAATGCCGAGAGCAAAGTATTCTACCTCAAGATGAAGGGTGACTACTATAGGTATCTCGCAGAAGTCGCCACTGGTGAAACTAGAAACAGTACGTATCGACCTTTCATTACGCATAAGCTTATCCGTGAGATCTTTCTCGTGAGAGGGATCGAAGCGGGAAGCGAGCTCTCGAAATACGAGATCGTATCGTCTTGCGTGGCGATGCGATCGTGACTTTTCGCAATCGATATCGACGAGTGTCAGCACAGCTGACAGACGACGTCGTTTAAAATTAAATCTTGCAACGTACAGCGTGCTCGCAAAATTGCCAAAAAAAAATCTCACGAACCGGCCTCTCACTTTGATCGCGTCGTTCTCAACTGCGTTCGATTACGCAAGTGCGTGAGTTTTTGAGTGTTACTTCTCTCGAATGAACATTTATAGCATTCTCGCGTCGACAGATGCTTCGGTTTGACGTATGGGCGGATCCCTGGACTTTGCATTGCCGACTCAGTTGCAATCGCAGTCGTTTGTGGTGAAAGTTGCTCGCGGATGAAACTTTACACGAATTTTAATCTCGAGAATTTGCAAAATATGGACCGAAAGGATATTTTTATTGACTGTTTATCTCTTAAAGCTTCTATATTTTTTGTTTTTTATATACAATATATTTTTGACATTACGAATCTAATAATTATAAATGTTAACTATTAATTTGAAAATTTATCAAAGTTCGCATTTTCTGCTTATTATATCATTTAAAGCACGGAATAAAGTTATATATTTTTACGAGCATTATACGAAACGTGAAGGGGAGAGTTTACAAAGTCCAGAAAAATGCTAATATTTATATTGATTTGAAGTTTAGATAAAAGCAAATGATAAACTTTGGAGTGAGTGCAAACATGATATTAGGATGATTAAAAGAGCTCTTAAGTGTTACTATGCTAATCAAATAATTTTCGGATCACATTTTTCAGAAAGTTCACAATTTTGCATAGTTTTAATGTACTAGTAACAAATATTATAGTTGTATTCGGAGAAGATATCACAATATCCATTTATTCCACTTCGAGGAAATATTTAGATTGCCTAGAAGCACGTAAGAGCAATTGAGTTGCATAGAACATAAGTAAGGCAAATCGATAAATGATTCGAGAAATCGGCCAGTAATTTCTACTAAAACAAAAAAGCAGCTAAGATTTGCTAATGCTAATTAATTGGAGTTTCTTGGAAGCTATAATATATAAAATTTTTTTTCATTATATTGTATCTCGAGACGCGATAAAAATCCATGACGTTACGCATCGCTTAGATTCTAAGCAGCTCTTAAAACCGATTTGATATACGAAGCACTACTCGAAGCGTGCTAGTTCACGCAAATAAGACAGATACGCTGATAATCCACGTAATAATCCAGCGGTGGTAGACGACAGCCAGAAGGCATACCAAGACGCGTTCGAAATCAGCAAGTCAAAGATGCAGCCCACCCATCCGATCAGGCTAGGTCTCGCCCTCAACTTCTCTGTCTTCTATTACGAGATCCTCAACTCACCAGACAAGGCCTGTCAGCTGGCCAAACAGGTACACGTCCAGTGGACTAATCGTTATTTTTTCTAGCAATTCTATGGGGGAGAGAAGCTCGATGGTGATGGTGTGGTGGTAATGGTGCACAGTGGTGACAGAAATTGCGTTACACTAGCGATTCGCTGATTCATATACCTCTCTATCCACCTACCTATCTCTGTTCTACAAAGATCGATATTTTTTTCCAACTCGCTAATTCGAAACCTGTCTTATCGAAAACTGTCGCGGTGACAGATTGAAATATGTTGAAATCATTGGACAGTGTTGTTAGAACTGAAATTTACTTGCAAAATATTTGATTAGAGATAAAATCTGATATATGATACACATATAGATATACGCAAACGGATTTGGAGATAATTTTTTAAGATTTGCGCGCACGCACTTGTTTGAAAAGTGTCTTTACTGATGACAGCATAATTGTGAGATACAACATGAGTTTTAAATCAGGAAAAATTTTCAAATATAGAAACGTGAGAGAAAATAGACTCGTCAAATTGCGTGAGATTATTTTAGTAACTATTTTATTATGCGCAGCAGCAACGGAACAATTTGCATCCAGTAATCGTTGAAAGATAAACGCTTTTATTTTTTAATAATTACATCGACTATTGACTCACGCGCATAATGACTCAGGACAGAGGTGCACGTCGGTCGTGGAAGATCAGTGACGATTTATGGACACGGTTTGTTCAAGGCCGACGACGCTCCGAGCAAAACGTTTACGCGTTCTTTGTAGGACAGATGCGAGGAGAATCGTTGAAACTCGCTCGCGGTTTTCCCTCCTTTTATTCGGCTTTCGGTTGGTTTTTTCCTTCTGCGCCCTCCCTCTCTCGTTCCTTCTTTTCCAACGACGATTTATTGCTACGACGGTCACGGCGTAGAAACGAGGTCGTGGAAGGTGTAATCTGAATAGAGGCTGATTTGCATTTTGCAGCGGTAGTCGAGGATTCGCAGAAGGCGTACCAGGAGGCGTTTGACATTGCGAAGGCGAAAATGCAGCCTACGCACCCGATCAGGCTCGGCCTTGCCCTCAACTTCTCCGTTTTTTATTACGAAATTATTAATTCCCCGGCTAGAGCCTGTCACCTGGCCAAGCAGGTTAGAGGGAGGATTGTGAAAAAAATTTGCGCTTGGCGCTTCAACGCGGAAAATTTTCTTTCTTTTTTTTTTCCTAATAAATCCGCTGTTATGTACATTAACGCGCTCGCCTGTCGAACCGCGTACGCGATAAGACTGCTGATAAGGAAAACGGGGGAGAATTAAGGCTGTGTATTCTGATTAAACATTCCTGCTAAAATTCAAGCTTCTCTTCGCGACTTGAGCGATAAAAAGAGAATAAGGAAGTAAATTGTATTTTTCTGTTAAATCGGATATTAGAAGAACAAATATTTATATTTTTTGGGTATATTTATAAATTTATAAATATTTATTAAATAATAAAATAAAGTATAAATATTAAATCGGAGATCAGCAGTTTTATTAATTAAAGTCGATACTTTTCTCGTATATTAATTCTTGACGTGTGACAGTGAATTTATCCCATTTATCCTTTAATGGCCCGATTTGATTTAATTCTAGCAGTGTGTACTAATTTTCGTACGAATAGTGTGTCGTTTAATCTTTGATCTTCTATTAATCTGCTTTTTTAAAATTTTTTACTAATACATGTTGATATAAATTGATGTCTCCACTGGTACCGCACTAACCATCTCACACACATCACTCTCTTGTATTTTAACATTTTCTAAATAACAATTTTACTTGGATAAATATAGAATACTTGTACATTTGACAATTTTTATAATTAGTATAAATAGACTATTTGACAATTTTTATATTTAGTATAAATAGACTATTTGAGAGTTTATCTTAATTATTATTAATAACAATAAAGATATTTATTATTATATCTCTGTTTGAATATTTCTGAATGAAATATAATTTCATGATTAGATTTAAAAGTTGTATAATTAGCATTAAAAAAAAAGTTGAGAATAAATATAATATAAATACATATAGAGAAAATTGTGATAAGCAAAGAATGAAAAATATCCGACACGTGTTTATTTTACCTTTGCAGGCGTTCGACGACGCGATCGCGGAGCTGGACACACTCAACGAGGACAGCTACAAAGATTCCACGCTGATCATGCAGTTGCTGCGTGATAACCTCACTCTGTGGACCAGTGATACGCAGGGCGACGGGGACGAGCCACAAGAGGGCGGCGACAACTAACCTTCCTAAACTTAAGTCCTTTCTAAACCTAATAAGAACATCCTATTCTCTATCGTCCCCCCGTCCCCCTGAAGTGCTCACCCCATATGTCCATCCACCCGGATCCATCCACCCATGTCCACCAATGTCCTCTCGTCCCTCGCGCGTACCTCGTTTCCTTCTTCTTTTCCTTTCCCTCCTAACTGCAGGCCTCCCTCTTCCTTAAATCTCTTTTCGAAAAATAAATTGATCCTTTTTCATTCCTTTCTCTTTTTCTCCCTTTTTCTCTCTCTCTCTCTCTCTCATTCTCTTTCTTTCTCTTTGTCCTGATATGACCGCACACTGCTGCCGATGCCACCGCCACAGCTGCTACGCCCGGTTCGAAAAACTCGAACGTAGAGAACATTCGAATCATCCATTTAAGCTCGATCGTGTTCCTTTCGCTGATGATGCTGAAGGAAAAGATACTTTTAAAGATCGCACCTAGACGCGGAATTGGAGCTTCGCCGATATTCGGAGTGGATTAAAATTGTCGATTGTGAGATATATCGAGTAACACGCGAAGAGGCGATCATCGGCGAGGAGGAACGAACGATCGAGTCTCATGGATCATTTAGTTTTTCTCTGGTACGAAGTTTCTCAGACAAAACAAAATCCTTGTTTGACCCATTTATATGGAGGAACAGGAATTGTGGATGAACAGAGGAAAGGACAGGAGGAGACACACACACACACACACACAGACATCTCCCCCTTCCTCCGCATACCCTGTCTCGTCGATGCGCGCATCCCTCGGGGTGATCATCGGTAACGCACATTACAGAAGAAAAGTATGCGCTAGATTATTCAGCTTCATGAGTAGAAAAAAAAGTGATATAGTAATAAAAGATGAATCACGACGTTGGGACGAGACACGGAATGCAGAGGACAACAACATACTATCATTACTCCCAGAATCTGTTCGCTACTTACCGTTTAAAAAAAAACAAGAGTATAACGTTAGAAAAAGAAAATACGAAATACAGGCAAAAAGAAGTAACGCGGAGGTACGAGAAGAAGCGAAGAGAAAATGAAAAGCACGCATGAATCTACTACATTATATCCAGTTGTCATTTAAATTAAATTTCACATTGTCTAGCAAGTACGAATATTATTATACGAAGGGAAGAACGCAGGAGGAGAAAGGAGAGTAAAAAAAAAAAAAAACAAATACATTAAGTTATTAAGTTCCAAAACGACATCAGTTGTGACTTGATTTTCATGCTCTCGCTGTTTTTATCTTTTTTATTCTTTTTTTTTCTCCTCTCCGCAACATAACCACCACAATCTTCCACACAATTCGCATGCAATTTGATATCTTTCCACGCATAGATTCCTTTCTTTTCCTTTCGTCACAACCGACAAAATTTGGCGGTTACCTCCTCGAATTTACTCGAAAGCCCGACAGTCTTAAAATCGAATCCTTGGATTTTCCTTATCACGTTGCAAATCCTATCTGTAATTTAGACACAGAGACGAGAACCGATCAGCGTCGTCGGTAGCGTACAAATTATTCTCATTATCGCAATCGCGCAAAAAGAGAAGGGAGAGCACGTTTCTGGTCGTCGTTCTGCTCGTCGTCGCGGTCGTTCACATACGCTTCCTAAATTTCGTGTGATCGTGAAATGAAATGCGGAAGAAGGAGGATGAGACGTGAGCCATTCAGTTTGCTATTGTCATCGTCGAGCGTGGAGATTACACACGTTAAATTGTATATATCCTGATCCTGGCATCCGGACCTCTTTCGACTTCCTCTCGCACCTTCAATTCCATTGCCTCTCGTCTCTCTCTTTCTCTATTATATTATACACGAGAGAGATTATAATATATACGTCACAGAATATATTTATCACTTAGTAAACTCGTGTCGCGATCGAGAAGAATGGAGAGAGAACAAATTGTACGCACACACATACACACGAATATAAGATAATCGCATATTTACTTTCGTCTCGTGCGATGTTCTTTTCTAAGGGTTCGCGAGAGAATTGCGATGTTCAGAACTGCTTCTCGAGAACACCATCGCGTAGAGTATCGAGATCCGAAGAAGCTCGCGACACCTATTCCCCCTCCTCGAGGCGTACACATCGAAGGAAGTTGCTTAGGCATGTCTTTGCATATGCAAAATTGTCGACTGGCTAAGATAGAAACCGGGCGCGAAACAATGTATCGAATAAAATCATCGAACGTATTAAAATTAATTGCCTTTACATCTTTAGAAATATATATTTGGGAGCGAGATGCAGGGCTTCGTTCGACGTGTACCACGTTATGTATCACGCAGTATGTATCTGAAAGCGCGATGTATTTCTATCGTTACTAAACGGATCTAAAAGATATATTCTTCACGTTATAAGAGAAGACTGCAAGAGACTCTAACAGGAGGTCAAAGACTATTCAAACACGCTCTCCTTGTCGCGGTTGTCATCCGACGCGAAGAGAGAGAGAAAAAAAAAAGAAAATAGAAAACGAGAAGCTAAATATTCTCGCTCTTCTCGTATATATATATATTTATATATATATGTATAATTAAGTATATGTATATACACACGTGCTGACATCATATAGCATACACATTCAGACGTACATCACGCTTATGTAATATCGCTATGGGAGACAGTTTCAACAAGTTAGTCACTAATTACACGTGAATGGGTAAACGTTTTCCTAATGTCGTGTTGATATTTCTCGATGTATAATCGGTGTCTCTGTCGCAACAAAGACTGTCCAAAAATCGCCGGGTACGTCATTCGATGTGTTGCGAAGAAAGAAATAGAAACACAGAGAGAGGAAAAAACAAACGAGAATGAAACAGATCGTGAGTAGTGACAACATCCAAACGGCGACTTCTCCTATCCGCGCGCCCCCCCCCCCCCCTCCTCCCCCCGCCTTTTTCCCTTCTCAAACGGGAGCGAAAAGAAAATGTAGCGTGTGTAATTGAAGTATTATAATTTATCGTTGTCGCTTCGATCGCAGCGGAAGTCGAGTCTGTTCTATTCTGACAGAAACATCTTGCGACTTGCGTTCTTTGTAGACGAGTAACATTTCCTCTTCTCATCCCCCTTTTCTCGATCCTACCTTTATCTCTCTCCAGAATGTTTTGAGATGAAAGTTCAACGAGGGCTAATTAGACGGGGACCGGGCGTGTGTGTGCATGTGTGATTAAAAAAAAGTGGCAGAATGCGAAAACCGTGTCACGCAACGCATCAAAGAATAACGTTGTCGATCGATCTCGCGGACCTTCCTTGAATGTAACATCCTTCTCTTTCCATTCCTCCTTTCGCTCTTTTCTCTTGGATCTACTTCTTTGTTTTCCCCAATCTAACATCAATCCGTACCCCCAATCGCTCACCCCCGATTCAACAAACCAAACGTTAACATCTTGTGTTCTTTTCATTTTCTGGATATTATGAATTTTCTAAAATAAACGTTATGTTTTTTTAATAACCCTAGCAGTGATTTTACTCGGTCAGAAGAGACATCATCATCATTATCGTCATCATCATCATCATTATCATCATTCTTGTCATCATCATCATCATCATCATTATCATCATCGCCTTCATTATCATCATCGACATCATCGTTATGAGCGCCTTGACGCATAAATTCTTCGATCCTCTTTCCGCAATCTTCACTATCTGGGTCTCCTCCTCCTTTTTCTTTTTGAGTTTTTTTTTTAATTCGGTTATCTCGAATCACGTGTTTTGAGAGTAATTCGTATGTGCGAACGCGTACGTCGACGATCGCGAGGGAAAGCGACGGCGACGTGTCTCTTCATTCCAGTACGACGTGTTCGGTCACGCGAATTCACGCGTCTTTTGTCCTTATATAATCCTGGTCTTTTGCACGTAAAACCGCATTCATCCATCTATCCACGCATGTGCGACTGTTTTCCTCCAGTCATCCATTCTTCTCTCCCCTTTTCCTTCTACTCTACCCTTCCTTCCTACCCTCCCTCGGTCCCAAATTACGTTGTTCTATTTGTATTTATCATCAGCCCATCGTAATTGTAAATTATAATTATTATAAACGTTTACACGAAATAATAATAAATTCTGATAAAATGTCTGAGAAAAAAAAAAACCATAACCCACACGGTTGTATCTTGCTTTGCGCCGATAAAATGCCATTGTCTCTCGGAAGGAGGTGTTTGACGATTCACAGAAGTCCTGGGACAGAAGACGAGAATTACACACTTTGCACTAATGCGCGGACTTTTATCGCGAATCGTAGCGGATTCCTGCGATGTGTCTTATCAACAAGATATCTCATTGGATTGGAATGACTACTACCTCTTCGAGGTCGGGATCTCGACGATTCGCGACACTTCGAGACGAGTCAGCGTTTCACGCATTTTTGAATGAAGATAACGCGGAATTCGCGGAAAATCGAATGATCTTCCGAGTACACACACTTGGAACACACGCAACATTCTGATAACATTATTTATAAGATAACTACTCGTTGACTTTTATATATACATATACACTGAACGTCATATATGTATAGATGTCTCAACGCTTTAGATGAATTTTATAGAAGTATTTTCGAAAAAGAGTGCATTATGTTTAAATGTCCAGACAGTTCTGGTTTAATTTTATATTATGGAAATTTATACACATTTCTTTTGATTTCTTTTATAAAATATCAGTCTGCCATTCTCTCTCTCTTTTTCTTTCTCTGTCTCTTTCTCTTCCTTCTTTCTCCGCTTTATTTGGTATCAAATAATACCACGAATAAAGTTTTATAGCATCAATCTTTTATAACTTTATCAACAACTAGCTTGACCAGTTGTTTTGCGACAGCTCGGGCGATGACAAAAGTTGCAGCATTGACATAAAGAAAAGAAAGAAAGAGAAGGAAGGGAAACAAAGCCCGATGGGAAAAATATTATTCGCGCAAGGACGTTGTATTGTCTGGCATAATCGGAAGTTTAGCAATATCGAGAGAGCGAGAGCGCAAGAAGGAGCCTCACAGAGACTTTTTCATGTACTTAAAATGCAAAAAGGGATATTTATTACGATCGCCATTATGGGTATCATTGTACTAGATGTATATCTCCCCGCTATTTTCAATCTCCTTTGCCCCCTTCCCTCCCCCCCTCAATTCTCACCCTCTAAACCTTCCTCTCGCCCATTTTTCTTGTCGATGGTATATCTACACATGTATTTGTATACACGACTTATGCATTATGTATACATACATACATATATATATGCATACACCACGAGAGACACACGGTAAATACGCGACGCGAGGTATATATATGTATATGTACGCGTGCCTTTTCCGACAAGAAAGGCCTATACCTATACGATTAATCATGCTAAATTTTTTGCACAATTTATACGTGTAGCCGATACGAAATACGGTTTTTTGCTAACGAGAGTAGCCGAACTACCTACTTAATGCGAGCGACGAGACGCGAGAAGTGTCACGCGTGTGCGGAAGCGAGGAAGATGAGAAAAAAAAAAAAACCAAAAAATTATGAAAAAGTTCCCCGAACGAGCGTTGTTCCCGCCGATACTTGCGCGAATCGCAATCGCTCGAGCGGCCTCTTGTCGAGACCTAGATAGAGACGTGTAGATCTCCAGCGAGTCTCAACCCGCGACAGCCTCCGGTAGTCGTTCAGTGGAATCGATCGAGGTTCGAAGGAGCGAAATAAAAAAAAATAAAAATAAAAATTCGATAGAGAGAGCTTTTCGTTTGAGAGAGCGAAACTTTGCCGTGTTCAGGAAGAACGAGGTTGAAAATCTCCGCGTTAGGCGTAGAATACCATTTTCGTACGGTAGACGAGTTCCCGGGTAGAGACGACATTCCTAAGGATACCGGCGGCAAAACTCGAAGGGATCGCTATTTTCAGGGACTCGGAATTATGCGATTTTAATTTCGGAAACTCGCTTGTTCTCCACGATGTGAATTTCTATTGTTACTGGAATCACTTCCGATTAAAGATTTTTTTTATTCGGCTTATAGAAAATTTATAGAATGCAGAGAGAAGGAGCAAATTGGTATATACAAGTATGATTGCGATATAATTACGAATTAAAATAATTTTCATTTAACGAAAGTTTATATGTGTCATTGGTAAATTATTCGATATCTCTTTTCAATAATATAGTCATCTTTATAAAATTATTTTCAGAAAAACGTCAGATCACAATGCATCAGATCAGAGTGCATTACGTGCATATGAGATGATGTATTGCATCAGGTATATATTTGATGCAATATTGCATCAATCCGCTTTTAGTTTTCGTCGAGCAAAAATGTTGATCATTCTGTAACAGTAATTAAATTACATTTTCTTTTGCTTGATTGCTCCAATTAAGCGATCTGTCAAGTGAGTAATTTTTTTCCTCGATATTGAACCGCTATAAGTGGCCTTCGATTTTGTCGCCGCGTAAAACCTCTCGCTAGAATGAAGGTTTTCCTCGGTTTTGCTCTTCTACAATTGTAGCCTGTTTTTAGCTGTCAACCTGATCTTCGCCCCTCACCCGCTTTCCTACCCCTTCCTCAATCGATATAGATCAATGCCGTTTCAATCGAATATATTACACGTTAAATGGATCAACAAACAAAAAAAAAAAGATGATTTGGCGGGGTGGTATTTGTAAATAAAGCTGTAAAAGCGATGAAACGGTGCAATCATTTCACCTTGCATCAATCGCTGCATCAGTAGAAATAGAAGAAATAGAATTTTATTTTTATTTTTATTTCTTTTTTAGAAATAGAATCATCCCGCACGCGCGTGTCTCTCCTTAACATGTAAATTTTACGGAGAACTTGTCCGATACTGAGTGTCTTTCAAATCAAAAAATTTAACAGTTTAAAAGCAAATATTTGAAAATATTTAACATTCGCAAGATATCTCTATTTATCCGAAAATTATCATTAATCTCGAAAGTACTGGAACTGATTCTAACAAATTACTTTCTTGGATATTAAATGGTTTTACATTTTTTATTCATCGCGTTACATTGCACGGCTCACTTGGCGTCGTAAAAAATAAAAACGCTGATGTTTATTGCGCAAGAAAGTACAATCCATTAAACCGAGTTTTTTTAATCTCTTGAAAAATTAGAAGAAATGACAAACATTTTCTACTTTGCTTAACGGGATCGTAAATAAAGTATACATTCTCGCAGCGTTCATAAATCTTTATAAATGACAAGGCAAAGATTCTTGCGCCCATTAGACTTTGCTCAGAGGACTATACGTCAGACTGTTTTTCGTCGATGAGCATATTGCATTGTGTCTTTCACAGTCTTGGAAGATGTAGAAGATGTACGAGACCTAACTCTTTTTTATTTTCTTCATGTTGATATATTACAAATTCTCAGATATTACTGTTCCTAAATTTTTTGTCCTTTTGTGATTTTTTGGAAATTCTTGTCGAAAGTTTTCTAAATAAGAGAAAGTGATTCTTCCAATGGGAAAAAGCGAAAAACTTTTCAAGCAATCCATTGATCAAAAGGTAGGTATACGAGTCTCGAGACTTACAAACTCTGCAACCTGCAATAAGAAGTGCTTGTACATCTCGAAGAACTTTCCTGTGCTTGTCGAGGAAATTATAATCGAGCAGTCGTAAAGTTATTAAAAGAAGGAATTATTATTTTTAATAGTTTTTAATATCAACGAGAAAAAATAGTCATCTTTAAAGTGAATAAACACTTATGAATCGTATATTCGAGTGGACATCTGCGAATTTGAATCTTTTTCCTGATTTACGAGTTATCACAAGGTAAGTTTATCTTTTTTTTCAAACGAATAAAAGAAAAACAAAATAAAAGAGATCAACTTTCTCGTAAGAAAGATAAATTTTTATTTTTTGTTTGCTGTCTTAATAATTTTTCCTTATATCCAACAATTAAAACTCTGCTCTCAACATTGATCTTTGCATTCTGTCTTATTACGATATCAGTTTATCGATTGCAATAAACATGTATTTCTAACGCATATCTACAAAATTTTATCTCAATCTTTATTCACCTCAGCTTTGCACAGTCGATGTAAATACGGCTTGGAGGACACATTGAATTTGTGTCAAATTACATATTGAAGCCATCACCGCATTGCTGTCTTTCACATCGAGCTAAAAATACTATGGACTCTTCGATGGAACAACGAGAATCTTCATCATTTAACTGGCAACTTTACGATTCTGAAGGGGATGAGATACTCGAGCAGGTATAAAAGTCTGATATAAAATTCAGAAAAATATCTCCCTGAAATTTGATGGACGAATATAGAATTTTGCCGTTTAATTCCGTTTCTGAAATTTAACTCTAACAAGCCTCTTCAGGGACGTCGCTCCGTTTAATGCTTCCGTCTTTCGAATTTTCCCGCGCGATACATCGATATCGCACTCGAACGACTTCGAGTCGCGCGATTGGCCCCGGACGGCGGGCGATAATTACGAGATGGGGGGGGGGGTCAATGGGGGGGTTGAGGGGTGGGGGTGGCGCGTGGGCCAGCCCAAAGGTCACCTTCAGTCGGC
This sequence comes from Lasius platythorax, assembly GCA_963971435.1. Lineage (NCBI taxonomy): Eukaryota > Metazoa > Arthropoda > Insecta > Hymenoptera > Formicidae > Lasius > Lasius platythorax. The sequence continues at coordinate 5,633,618 of OZ020540.1, read as the reverse complement.
CGAACGTCGTGGTAGCGGCGGCCGATGTCGGTCAGAGAAGCATCGGCGTTGAGCGGAGCAACAGCATCGTCGTCGTCGTCGCGATTGTCAGTCACGTTTTTTTCTGGTGAGTCTGTCGATCGCGCTCATCGATCAATCGTCGTTCTCGAGCGCGCGACGTCGCCCATTGTCGCCTGTCACCTGCACATATGACTGTCAATTGATTCGTCGAAGCGCGTCCCGCGACAGCGTCCCGCTTCGAAATTGATTCGCGTCACGCGTTCGGCCGATATTCTCGTCTACCTAGTTACGGATGACATTCGTGTTAAACTTATCAACTACCCCTTTAGACGGGTCGAAGTGGTGGGTTTAGGTTAACCTAGGAACTCCTTAGGAGCGACTACCGCGCGTCCTTGCTGCGTCTCGCAAAGCGATTACGGTCGTTCGATTTGGAGCGATTCACGTGACGTTCTGTAAATAGCACGGACTTTTAATTCGACGAATATAATAATGGTCGCACGAGTTATAATTATTATATACGGATCGCAGCTATCTTCCAACGATCGATTTCCTCATCTCGCTCAAGGTTTCTGTGTTATTTAACAAGAACGTTATACGGAGAAATCTATTAATTGTCATCAATTATCATTGTAGTCCTCGCATGTGGAATATGTGTGTGCGTGTGTGTATATAATTGTCGCGACAATTTCATCTCTTCTTCGCGCGCGCGAGAGGATGCAACTGCAATCGCATCTTTCGCGCGCACGTTGCACACTTTATCACGATCGTTCCTCGCAGATGGAAATTTACGAACGAGAGATCGGAGAAACGAGAAACACGTCTCGAGATTTTTTTCTCTCATTTACGTCGCGTGTTCGATCACGCGACGCGATTTTTTTCGCGCAGAGGCCGCGGAAAGTTCGTTCGCGTTGCATAAATCGTCGAGCGTAAATTGGAATATCTCGTCACGAGACGACGCGAGATGAAACTCCGTAATAGATTTTTGCGATTCGACGATATGAGACTAGCATGTAATATAATGTAACTGTACGTTGGACAAAACCAGTTGCTCCGAGTTGTTGACGCTTTGTCGCGTTTTTTGAAACGAGGCCAGATTTCGTTTATACACATGTCATCCGATTTTAATTTTAAATTTTAAGACGCGAAGGCTCGCGTGTCGTAACAGCTAGAGAGAGAGAGACTATATATGTGAGAGAGAGGCTTCACAATAATTTTTCCGTATATTATCTCGCGTGTCTTTGTTTTCGATGGAATTCGCGTGCTTTCGCATTTAATCGAACTGAATGTCTTAAATTTGCGGTCTCCGATTGAAATGTAACACGCTTTTTTTTCATTGTATCTATTATTTCATTATTGAGCAAAAGAGGGAATATACAGAGCGTAATAAATTTCTATAGAGATTGATTCATTAAATAATAATTTATCTAAAAAATAACTGATAAAGAAATATTTTGCAGTGTACTTCATTGTTTTCTTTTATTTATCAAATGAATTTGGAGCAACTGGGATATGTATATAGTCTGGTCTTATTGAAAGTATCTTATTAGGTTAAAATTTAAATGGATTGACGTAAAAATTATTCTAATTGGCGAATTTTTGTCTGGTGGAGAAAAATGTCTAAGGATTACAGAGCTGGTACTCAGTGTCGTTGCGCGGATGAAAATTATTCGGAAAGCGCGGGAAGCGATAGCGATGATGCTCCGGATACACATAAAAGCATTTCAAAAATACAGAAAGTAGATGCACAGGACAGTTTTATCGACTCTGTCAAAACTATATCCTCAATGAGATGCACTACGTCCAGAGATCCTTCAGAAAAATCTATTGCTGTTGAAGTATTGAAGAAGGTCGACGCTGATAGAATGAGCAGGATCAATATGCAAAACTTGAGACTTTCTTTGATATTTCCTAAGGCAAGCTTATGCTTGTTAATTGCAATGTTATATATATATTTTTCCTTTCTCTTTTTTTTTATTAAATATTTGTGCGAAATAAATTTATTTCGAAAAATTTAATTTTAAATAGATGTTCTGGAGGAATAATTTTGAATCAGTTGAACATTCACCAACTGGCTCTTCGTTTGAGATAAAATTTGACACGCTGGAGGAAGAATATTCTAGAAGCCTGCGTTTTCCACAGCTTATGAGACAAAAAGTTACGAGACTCCTTATCTCTTGTTAATCTTCTTGTACTTGCGTCTCTGTTCATTATAAAAGAAATGCTAATTAAACGGGGAAATTGTGGTGTCATTATCGTGTTTCTGAGACGAGAACGGAGAAAATCTAATTTCTCAACAATTTTAATATTAACTTTGTGCAAATTTTTTTTCTTATTACAGAGTTATAAGGAATACTGCAATACAGTCATGGCTGAAGACACGTCAGCTCAAAAGTTTATAAGACCTGGGAGTCATAAGGGCAAAGGCATCGCCGTGTTCACCAGCGGTGGCGACTCTCAGGGTATCTTAGAATAATCGAAAATAAATTATATTTTGAAATAAAAATGTAACAGTATATATTCTAATTATATAAATTTTATTATTTAGGAATGAATGCTGCTGTACGAGCGGTTGTAAGGATGGGTATTTATCTTGGATGCAGGGTATACTTTATTAGAGAAGGCTACCAAGGTATGGTGGACGGTGGGAAGAACATCGAAGAAGCCACATGGTCGGCCGTGTCTTGCATCATCCACAGGGTACATATCACAGAATGTTGCGTCATATCACTCGTCCATGCGCGCTATTATTAACGCATTGCATCTTTCTTCTTCAGGGTGGCACAGTGATAGGCTCCGCTCGATGTAAAGAATTCAGAGAGCGTTCCGGTCGCCGAAAAGCCGCTAAGAACCTGGTTAATCTGGGTATAACTAATCTAGTGGTGATCGGCGGAGACGGTTCTCTCACAGGTGCCAATCTCTTCAAGGAAGAGTGGTCCGAGCTTCTGAAAGAACTCGTCGCGTCTGGTAAATAGAGAAATAATCGTTTATAATGTATCATATGCACGTGTATTCGAAGCTAACGTTACTTTTTATCTGTAGGAGATATAACTGCCGAGCAAAGCGAGAAGTACAAACAACTACACATTGCCGGATTAGTTGGTTCCATCGATAACGATTTCTGCGGTACGGACATGACGATCGGTACTGATTCCGCGTTGCATCGTATCATGGAAAGTATAGACGCTATAGGTAGCACGGCTTACTCTCATCAGAGAACGTTTATAATGGAAGTTATGGGCCGTCATTGTGGGTAAGTGCATCTCGATTTTGTTATTGGGAGAATAATTTTATTAACGTTAAATAATTTTATATATTGTTGAGCAGACATTAGTTTCTGAGAATGTAAAAAAATAATTTCAACGACAGGTTACAGTACATGAAATTATATAATATTTGTATATCGTTATCGCGCCGCAACCGATGTAATAAGATATAGATAAATGGGCTACTTTCGGCTAGGTATCTGGCTATCGTGGGCGCTTTATGTGCGGAGGCTGACTATGTTTTCTTCCCAGAATGTCCGCCTCCCGTCGATTGGCCTGAAAAATTATGTAGAAAATTGGAGCAGGCACGTCTAATAGATTTTCCGAAATTTTATACAGATTGCGTTGCTAATTTTTACTAACTTGGTCAATCATAAAGAATGTTTTTTTTTTTTATGTACGTGTCAGTTTTTTTGGCTGCTAAGTGTTTTGAATTAATACTCGATCGTATACGACATTCTAAATGTATATTCCTCTTCTGAATAATGACATAAAGAGGAATGCGAACGAGAGATTTACTCACACTTTACCGATGTGCATTATATAATTATTTAATTAATATAGAACTAAATATACAATATTGCTATATAGAGAGTTATACGTCTTCGACTGATACTAAAGATGAATTAGATGACACAGAGTCTTTCAGGTACCTGACATTAGCGTCAAGTATGTCTACAGAAGCCACCTATTCCTTTATTCCCGAATATCCGACAAGTGGTGACTGGATCGAGGAGCTTTGTCAAGCTGTGCGACAGGCACGTTTCTCAACCAGTCGTTACTTTAATATATATCATTCAATGTATATCCGAAATTATACAGATATGTAAAAAAGTCCGCCACATTTATTTTTGCATTTTGAAATGCAACATTATTTCTTTGAGATACTCGATTACGGCCAGATTACATTTTTGTACATGTAAAACTTTTTCTCCTTACCATTTTTATTGTTAACAATTAGATTATTCAAAAATTTATCACAAGTATATTGATTACTATATTTATATCTCGGGCGAGCACACACAGCCTTACAAATTACATAAATACATCATGACGGATTAATGACACGTACGACATTATTTTATATAGAATTTTAGTTAGGTTTACAATATACCGTTACAGTTATCTGGCTCTGGTGGCAGCTTTATGTTGCGAGGCTGATTATGTTTTCATCCCAGAATGGCCACCCGAGCAGGATTGGCCCAACAAGCTGTGCAAAAAATTATTGCAGGTTCGATAATTTATTTTTTTTTTAATTTTTTAAAGCAAGTATATTTATTTATATCTTCTGACTCTCAGTCAACCTGCAAAGTAACAGCGCATTTGCTTCCTGCAATTTATACTCTGTTTCTTTAAACAATTTCAAGCTCTGTTATAACTATATTTTAATAGCTTACTTTTGATTCAATTACTTCTTTTTTTGGTTATAAATTATTTTTAGTATACTTTCTTTAGGACATTCTGCACATAATATAGAAGAAACAATGATATTATTCTGTAAAGTCAATCAAATGCATGCTGTACTAAACTTATAACATCTTTTTAATGCTATGTGTGTATATGTAGCACTGTGTATTATAGAATACATTTACATAAAAAGAAATATGTGAAATGATATTAATACAAATCAAAGAATTAAGGCAAGAATTTTTTTAGAGTTATATGATGTTTTCTTTGTATTATTATTATTAATATATCGCCCACTGCATCTGCGTATTATGCTATAGTCTTTAATTAGCTTCAATCTTCTATTTTTTTTTATAGCTTATGCTTTTACACGTATCGACACAAAATCTTAATTTTGGCATGCGGGAAGGATTTTCATTACTATAGAATTTTCTTTTCAGGAAAGACTCACTGGTCAACGACTTAATATTATTATCGTGGCTGAAGGAGCTATTGACAGAAACGGCGATCCGATTACAGCTGAGAAGGTGCATAAAGTAGTCGTAGACAAATTACAGCAGGATACAAGAATCACTGTTCTGGGTCATGTACAAAGAGGCGGCAATCCTTCAGCCTTCGATAGAGTTTTGGTAAGATTCTATAATTACAAATTTTTAATATCGCCCAAAATATAAAGTATTATATTTTTAAATGAGATATATTTTCTCTAAAATAAATATATATATATATATTACAGGGATGCCGGATGGGAGCTGAGGCTGTGATGGCTTTAATGGAGGCAACACCCGACACAGAAGCGTGCGTCGTCACATTGGACGGTAACCAAGCCGTGAGATTACCGCTCATGGAATGCGTTCGTCGTACGAAAGCTGTGGCGGAAGCTATGGCCAATAAAAACTGGGATCTTGCTGTTCAACTTCGAGGAAAGTGAGTATCTCTAAAAAACATGTCGCGTGTATTAATATGAGAAATATGAAATATATCGATAAATGTGTGTAAATCTACTTACATTTTCTCTACATAGGGGTTTTGAACGTAACTTGGAAACTTACAAGACGCTGACTCGTTTGAAAGCTCCGGATTTAGATCACGATGCAATCAAGGTACGATCATTTTTTGCTTACGCCTAGTTTATATTCTAATGACCCAGAAGCTGTATGTGTTACGCAAGGAGTATTAACATAGCATTTTAATATCTTAAACATTAAAGAGAGATAGAGATATATATACTGTCCAAGAGAAAATGTTGGGTCTTTAACGTATAAAATAATAATGAATAATAATAAGAAATAGATTATATTACATATGTTATATATTTGATATTGCTTCAGGAAATTAGTGGCCGCGTGTTATCGAAGGTAAATCAGTTAAGAGCCTATAAGAGTCGCAAATATATCATATATAATGCCAATGTGAACGCAATATCCTTAACGCACCTTTTTCCTTTCCTTAGCAATACACTTTATGTGGACAAGTGAGTTAACGCACAACCCTCCTTTGGAGTAGAGAATGTGTGCCTTATATATATTAGAGATATATCATTTTCCATCATTTCACGATCGCTCCTATAGGCAGTCTTAGCGACAGCATTATGCGCTATTTAACGTGCAACGTCATTTACATATATTAAAAGCAGTCGTTTAGTTTCCCGTATGTGCACGCTGCATGACGCATCGCGTATCGATTTTCATCTCGTTAGTAAACTGCGGTTTTGTTACAGGATAATTATACAGTTGGGGTCATGCACATAGGATCACCGTCCTGCGGTATGAACGCAGCGGTTCGCTCTTTCGTGAGAAATTGTATCTATCGAGGCGATAAGGTGCGATATACATATATCGAGGAATTCACAATTCTACGTACTTTTATTGCGCTCTCAATTTTATATATATATATCACGATGTGTTGCAGGTATACGGTATCTGTGACGGAGTGTTAGGTCTCATGGCTGGTAGATTAAAATTGATGGATTGGCCTTCTGTCACCGGCTGGGTCGCGGAGGGCGGCGCGAAGCTGGGAACGAAGCGCGCCCCGCCTTCGGAGGATCAGTTGCCCGCAATCGCTCAAAAATTGAAAGAATTCGGAATACAGGCGCTGCTCATCATAGGCGGATTCGAGGTAACGAGAATTGCTCCGAACGTTGCACCGTTCAACTTGAATTCCGGATCAAGAGGTCAGCGTCGATAAAACGTATATTTTATTCCCAGGGTTATCAAACCTGTCTAACATTTTTCAAAGCAAGGGATAAATACGAGGAGTTCAGGATTCCTATCGCTATGATTCCCGCGACTATTAGCAACAATGTGCCAGGCACTGAATTTTCATTGGGTTGTGACACAGCTTTGAATGAAATTACAGAAGTAAGTTCTGCGATATGCTTGTAGATCCGACACTCGGAGAGAGAGAGAGAGAGAGAAAAAAAAAAGAGATTTATATAACGTTCAATTACATAATATTTAATATTGTTTTACTTCTGACAGATCTGCGATCGCATTCGACAATCGGCGCAAGGTACTAAACGCCGTGTATTCATTATCGAGACAATGGGTGGTTTTTGCGGATACCTAGCGACCGTCGCCGGTCTAGCTGGCGGCGCTGACGCAGCATATATCTACGAAGAGAAATTTAATATTAAAGATTTGCATTATGATGTCATCGCGATGGCGGCGAAGATGTCGGAGGGTGTCGAAAGAGGCCTTATTATCAGGAACGAGAACGCCAACGAGAATTACAATACGGAGTTTATGTTCAGACTTTTCAGCGAGGAAGGAAAAGGTTTATTCAGTTGTAGAAAAAATATACTCGGTATGTGCTTCCTTCTTATCCCTTTTCTTTCAATCGATTTTCTAATATTGAGACACATTTATAATAGAAAATTAAATATTTTGTTATTATTAAATATCTTTCTATATTTTTTTCAGGTCACATGCAACAAGGTGGCTCGCCGACTCCCTTCGACCGTAATTTGGGAACGAAGATGGGTGCTAAGGCAGTTGAATGGTTCAGCGATCAGCTGAGAAAATGCACTGGCCCCGATGGCAAAACGGTCACTACAGCAAATGACAGTGCGGTGATGCTTGGTATTATCAGACGCCAGTATAGATTTACTCCATTCACGGATCTTATCGAAGTTACGGATTTTGAGTATGTATTCTATTTCGTATACTTTCCAACGAGTCGCTTTAATTTCTTGCATAACGTAATAATAAAAATTTGCTAGACATCGTATTCCGACGTATCAATGGTGGATGAAGCTGCGTCCATTGCTGAAAGTGTTGGCGAAGCACGAGTCGACGTACGAGGAGGAGGGTCTTTACATAACCGTTGAAGAGATGGACCAACAGAAGGATCCGCCTCTCGTATAAATCGCGAAATCGATTATTTAAAGCGCCGCGACAGGTAATACGGCGGCCATTGGAAACGGATATTATTAATCGTGTGGAAAGTAGTAGGTGTTGATGATTAAGAGTAATCACAGTATTGTATGACATTATGATAATTTTGTCGCTGCTCGACGAGAGAAATGAGAATCTTATATACATATATTTATTAGATCATGTATATTTGAAAAATTTGATTGTGTACCTTATTGGTTCTTATATAGTGACGTTTGTGTGCTACGTACGTCCTCGTTGTCGCTATTTACTTAAGATTTGCACGCAAATTTTTTTGAATATAAATAATTCGGATAACAATAATAGATGTGATCGAGAATATAGGAACGTACTTTTTCTTTTTTGTTCGGAAATCATGGTTTGTGTCTTGAATGTTTTCCAACTCAGGTGAGAAATAGGTACAAAGGCAGTATCTGTGCAAAGTGCAAAGGTAAGGTATACTTTAGACGTTTGAAAAGAAAATATAAAAGCGGTATCCGTTGGCAACGATATGGTATTGTTACAGTATCTTATAATAATGTTAAAAAATCGCGTTGCGTATACATTGATGTATAGTATCAAAGATAAATTAGAATCGATATATATATATATGTAAAATTTTAGCGTAGCAAAGTATACAAAGTTCAAGTGCTAAATAACAAAAAAATTATTTTTACGAAAAATTTGCAGACACATGATTATAAATTGGAAATTAACGACGTGCAAAATTTACATTTGATATGCTACTCGAACCTAATACATACACAGTTTTTGCACATATATTTTAATTATTATAGATTCAGCAACTAAATGTTTATTAACATTTAGCGAATAGATATTATTTATACATTTTCGACGTTTTGGACATTGTGAGTTACAGACTAACAGCAGCAAATCTTGCGTTTCGATATTCCTGATTTTTGCCTGATTTTTTTTTTAATGTAACCGCGCGATATGAAACGCTTAATAAATATAATTTTCAATCGTAGCCTGGATCGAGAAGTAAATCAGATTTCAGAAATTTTTCAAAGAGTTTCACACAGATTAAATATTCTGAACCGTATTTGTGGTCTACTAAGATATAGGATTAAAAAAAAGTAATGCGATATTTTGCGTCGGTGAAAGTGTTTATCCTTCGGTTTAGCGTTACTCGCGAAGCTATAAAAAGCTATTGGAGAATATACCTGTCTACCTCAAAACATAATTTTGCAACGGTGAACAAACGACTCGCAGGAGAGAAATTGATCCGAGTCGCGCGTTATAGTGTTGCACGTAACGTTAAAAGAAAAAATTTGCTAAAATTTAAGGTTTGTGTGACCACAAAGGTATTTAGATTTAATTCTTTTTCTCTTTCTCCCTCTCTCTGTCTCTCTTTCTCTCTCTATCTCTCTCTATACTCGTATATTTATCTTTCGAGAGAATCGTGCAAGTATTAATCTCGTAATTGTTTTTTTCGGCGTATAATGTAGCGTTCGTCACTTCGTGTCCAGACTCTAGAACCAGATAACTGCATTTTCTGGTGCAACCTCTGAAAATTATGTCTTGTGCAAACTCTTCATCTACATATTCGTGAATTTTACTTAAGCGTCGAAATGAAATTGCCGACTCGCGATTTTAAAGAAAAAAAAAAAAAAAAAACGCGAAACAAGAATTATACGAAGAAATTTGCGCGTGATATCTGCGTACGTTGTAATCTTCTCAACGTGATACACGTGGATACTCGCGTCAGAATTGCGGAGCAACGTAACGATTTTCATTACGAATGCTGCTTAGCACTCGCAATGCGATGATATACGTTTAAGACTTGGCTTTAGTAGATAGCGTATTTGATGCATGTGTTGCATAAAATGAATAATAAAACTTTGAAAGTACAATGATACGCGCATGATATGCGTTATGATTTACTCGAGCTAGAATACTAATGTAGATATATATATATATGTATATGTAAAAGAAGTTATATATTCGACGGATCGCGCTTGTTGAAAGTCGTTACAAAGTATGTATATGATCTACTAATAGTGTACGATAGATAAAATAGTATTTGTTGAAAGGCAACTCTTGAATAATATCGCTAATACGGCACCTGTTTAAATGCACGTAGGAATCTCGTTTATTTAATATCCTATCAAGAGAGGCTAAACTATCAAACGAGACTAAAGTGCGACGAGATAGGGAAGATATGCGAAAGCTCTCGTCAATTATCTGTGCATAAAATTATATTTTTATTATTATCTGCATCGGTACAGATTACGCACATTTTCTGTACTTCTTGATAGACACTTTTATTTTTGGACGATTATTTGACAATCAAATATATATTCAACAATTTTTAAACATCTTTTTTGTTTTAATATATAAATAATATACCTGATCAAGATATCTGAATTAATCGATATTCAAATTGGATATATGTCGAACTTCTGCTAGTACATACAAATAAAAATTATATTGATATTTAATATCATTTGATATTCGAATATCTAATTCGCACTCATGTGTCGATCAAGATATATGTACATATAATTATCGAGTGCTCTATATACATCTCATTCTACGTAGAGTTATGTAAGCAGAAATGTACAAATAGTGTATTTGCATAATGTCAAACTGTTAGCTGCCCGTCACGTAGCGCAATAAGGGTGTATAAGAGAATGAGAGAGATATATATTATTTTTAAGATCTCAGAGATTATATTTTCGACTCATTGTTGATCAATGAATTTACATCCTCTACCCACAGCATACGTATGTATAGTATTATATACATATATAGTTACTGTAATATATATATTTATTTTTCTCTCTTTTTGTTCTCTCCCCGAGACATTGAATTATCGCGACGTTATCACACTGCATTCTGCGCGACGCGGTGCGTATGAAAAAAATATCTGTATTTGCCGCAACAATTCGAAACTTTGCGCGGATTGATCGTTGCGATGAATATTGTAAATTTAGAAAAAACACGACTATGTATCACCACACACGATGTTGTATCCATGTCGTGAAATAAACTATATCTTCTAAATGTGTGTCTTTTAAATGTCTAAATGTCTTACATTTCACCAAACATATATATATATTTTTTCCAAAATATTTAATATATTATATTTTTTCTAAAATATTTTTTAAATACTATATATTACTAGTCGTATATATTCGTATAATATCGTTTCTTCGATCGTGATAATTTTTAACGTTTTTTTCCAAATATTACTCGATCTAATTTTTTATAAAATTATTGTGGAGACATAATCATAAAAATAATTGATAAATTAAAGTATAGTATAAATAATGTTTTTTACCATCTTTTTACCAATTTTTTATCATAAATATTAATAAGAGTCTTCGTAGAAGGAATTTTATCTTGTGTAAAATATCTCGTAATTGTTCAATTATAGCGATTAATTGACTTTTTGGAATAAATGTTTGGAATAAATGTTTTAAAATAATAGCATTCTGCATGTATAAAATTTGATATTTATTTTAACATGTTCAATATGTTTAGCGCACAAAAGAACGTGCATTACTTTTTGGATTCTAAGTATTAAATATTAACATAAGCAAATAAGTATACGCAGGAATCAAAGAATATGCCCGCACCGAGGCATAATTTTAATTGTAAGATGCAAAATTATGTCGGGAATCAAAGAATATGCCTGCACCGAGGCAGAATTTCAATTCTGAGATATAAAATTATTGCAAGAATCAAATAATATGCCTGCACCGAGGCAGAATTTTAATTCTTAAATGCGTTATTTGATTGCATTATTTATAATGATTTATTTATTTCAAGTAGGAATTTCAAATAAGAATCACACACAAAAAGCGATAGGGATAAAAATTATAAATTAATAAACGTTTTATTACAATTCTCATCGAAATATTCACGAGCAATAATTATTGTATTTCTCTGCTAACTCAAATATATTTTATCCAATATTTTAAGTTTTTTGCCGATCTAAATGTAATTTGTCATTCGGATTGAGATCATATAATAAAACGTAAAATGTTAATCAAAGATCAAATAAAGTAATTAAATTAAACAGATACAAGTAATGAAAAGCAGTAATATATCAATCGCTTAATTAATAGTTAATTTGAAATCCAAAAAACAGAATATTTTGCATGAATTTAATTTATTTTACGTTAAATATGTTGCGGCCATAATGAATTAATTTACTTTGCACAATATTTTGTGCTCATATTCTTACAGTATATAAAATATTATTATTTATTGCGAAAGTTATTCGATCAAACTCTATTATGTGAATAGTCGGCAAATCGAATTATATTCTCGAATACTATATTCCGCAAATATGTATCTTTAATTTTAACTTGTATATTTATTCACTTATATTAAAATGCTATATAACTATAATCTCTAAAGTTATAAAATAAATTATTAAATTTAGTGCGTTGAGCGCACATTAGTGTGTCATGTTCGGTCTTTAATGTGTAGCAAATAATTAGTCGCGTTTTTGTATGATATTTCGATTTCGATCCGATAAAGGGTTCGACTTGAATCTGTTATAATTCGATTGCTCGATAAAAGCAGGGTCGAATCGTCTGCGTTTAGTTCTGTCCTATCTCTTTTGTCTCTCATGCATCATATGATGTCTCCGTATCATGTTTTCATATAGAGTTCATTGAACATTATGGTCTCCTTTTTTCCTACGTTTTGAAGACATATATATTTCGATTTGATGAGCTGGCTAGAACAACTTAGCACGATTTCTGCGATATCATAACGTCTCTAACCCGCTATGATATCATAACGAATCGTGTCTAACCGAGTTCGAATCACTCTGAGGTCCGAATGTGCTTTGAGACAAGAGTTCGGGACGAATACGATTCGTATCGATTTCATTCATTGATTTCTTCTTCCGCTTCGAGTTTATAATTTTTGCCCGAAGTTAACTCGTCGACTCGTAGTGCGATTCTTGCGCGAAACGGCGTATTGTTTCGCGATCGCGGAATTAGAGTGTCGTGCAAAGTAGCGTGCGTTTTATAACGTTTTTGACTAATTGTTCTATAATGTACATCAAATGATAAAGAAATTTACTTATTTGAAATTAAAATACGATAAAAGATATTTTCAGGAGGCAATTTTATAATTTTTTTCGTCAATAAAATGGATAAGTGAGAATATTTATGGCATAGCTTTTTTCGTTTAGACGAAGAAATTAGACGAACATTATTGATGTAAAAATATAAAAGTGGTATAACAAGTATAAAAAGAATAATTAAAAAGAGATTATCATACTATCGTATTTATAGTCGTCATTTAGTAGACTGTCCATGGCTCGACAATCGAAAAAAAAAACGTTTACGAGAGTCGGCAGAAGCTCTCAAAAATCGCTCGGTCAAGGAAGCGATTACGTCAAAGGTTCTATGGCATCCTTTGAAGCATCATTGGCGGTTACACGTTCGCAGATACATTGGCTGTGCTTTCGACAAGATCTTCTATCTGTCTAGAAGGCGGAAGCTAAGACAGAAAAAATGCATTTAATAATTGTAAAAAAGAGATAAAGAGAAAGAGAAATGAATATGCGCGCTATAATATTCAATAAAAATATACTCGTAAAGCGACAATCTCGAGCTTACGACCAAACCACACACTGCTTGCGCTCACCGATTTGAACCAAATTTGGAATATAGTTAGATTATAACTAGACATGATTCCTGGTAAAGCCGTTTTGATGCATAGGCCTTGGTTATCCCTAGCCAAAATCTCAATGTTGCGCTTTTAATAGTGCTTTAATAGCGACGAAATTTTCTAGATGCGTTACTGTACATTTTATTTCAACGCGAACATATTGATCTGTAATTTTAACGTTAACCTAGTGAAAGAAACACAAATAATAATTTTTTATTTATTTTTATTTATTTATTTTTTTAATTTTTTTTTTAATTTCTAATTTTTTTTTATTTAACAAAATTTTATTCATTAAACACAAATAATAATCTCTTTATTAAACAAAATTTTATTTCACTAACACAAAATAATAAATTTTTTATTCAACAAAATTTTTGCAAGTAGCAAAATAAAATGTCTCGTCATAAAAATAATGTTTGAAACAACTAATTCTTTTGCACCAACTATACCGGGTAAAGAAAACATTATTACAAGCAATTGTATCACATTTTACATATTCTCTAAAATCAAATAAAAATTTTTGTGGGTTAATGGTGAAATATGTTTCGGATTATTCTCTCCGAGATGAAGTTTAAAAATAAGCTTCATCATCGCGAAACAATCATTCAATTGCACTCGATTGTTTATAGTCAGCTTTCATCGCCACGTTATTCATCTTGGTTACGCCGAGCATGGTATTTGTGCGGTTTTGACATTGATGAGCCACAAATTTGCATTAACCCACAAAAATTTTCATTTGATTTTAGAGAATATGTAAAATGTGATACAATTGCTTGTAATAATGTTTTCTTCACCCGGTGTAGTTGGTGCAAAAAAATTAGTTGTTTCAAACATTATTTTTATGACGAAACATTTCATTTTGCTACTTGCAAGAATTTTGTTGAATAAAAAATTTATTATTTTGTGTTAGTGAAATAAAATTTTGTTTAATAAAGAGATTATTATTTGTGTTTAATGAATAAAATTTTGTTAAATAAAAAAAAGAAAAAAAATAAAAATTAAAAAAAAATTTAAAAAAATAAATAAAAATAAATAAAAAATTATTATTATTTGTGATTCTTTCACTAGGTTAACGTTAAAATTACAGATCAATATGTTCGCGTCGAAATAAAATGTACAGTAACGTATCTAGAAAATTTCGTCGCTATTAAAACACTATTAAAAGCGCAACATTGAGATTTTGGCTAGGAATAACCAAGGCCTATGCATCAAAACGGCTTTACCAGGAATCATTTCTAGTTATAATCTAACTATATTCCAAATTTGGTTCAAATCGGTGAACGCAAGCAGTGTGTGGTTTGGTCGTTAGTTAGATCTGACAATGAGTCATTTTTCGACGATACACGATGATCGCGTATTTCATCTAGTAAAACTCAACAAAAATCGGATGTAGTTCAAGCGCACACATAAAGTTTCGCAACATACAGGTCCTTGTGCTTTTTTTTGCAAATGTCAGTTGATGTTTGCAATGTAGGGAAGTTGAGTTGAGAAGAAAATAAGTTTATGTTATCAGCTTGCATCTCTGACATTTAATTTGCGAAACTTTTTCTTCTCGTAAATTACTTATGATAAATATAAATTATTTATGATTGCTACTTGTAGTCTTTTTCATGTCTGTGTGCTAAAGAAACATATTACAATTTCTTATTCTATAATAATCTTATATATTATAATCTGCCTAACGTAATCACGTTATAGTATTAGTAAAACAAATGATTTAAAATAATATTAAATATATTATGAAATATAAACAAAACTAAAAGCAATATTTTAGCAATATTTTAGCAATATTTTTTAGACGATATTATATCGATTTGTAAAGATTCATTGTTTCATGCAATGATTTGCACATAAGAAGAATTACGATCTATTCACCTCAGCATGTCTGATAATATCCGCCGAGCTCAATATCGCGTCTTCTATGTTGTCTCTCAGGGTTACAATATTTTCGAGACAATGTATGAAGTTCGGTCTATTGTTCGCCACATTCCAGCAATGCTGCATCAACTGGTACAACGTCGATGGACAGTTGAGAGGTTTCGGCAGCTTGTTTCCCTCACACACATACTGCAATACTTCAGAATTATTCCTACCAGGATATGGCTGTTTACCCAATGATGTAATTTCCCATATTAGCACACCGAATGCCCAAACATCGCTTTGTGAAGTAAATATTCCATCTATCAAAGATTCTGGTGCCATCCAGCGAATAGGAAGCGGGATTTTTCTTTTCTAAAACATAACTTTATCGCAGTCATCAATTATCAAAACAAACGTCATGCAAATTAATTAGGTCATCTCTCTTCCTCTATGCATATACAAATAAAAATAGTTTATTTTTACATTCTAATTAATTTAAAAATGTATTGTATAATATTATTACTATGCTATAAAAATAATAAAAGTTTTATCTCTTTCAAACAATTGCATTTACCATCTTGTAATAGTCATCCTTGTAAATATCTCTAGCTAATCCGAAATCGCCGATTTTTACAATACGGTTCTCGCGATTTCTCGAGGATATTAAGCAATTTCGACAAGCAAGATCTCTATGAACAAAGTGTAGTTTTTCTAAGTAGCAACAACCCCGCGCAACATCTTCGCACATGGCGAGTAAATCTTGCAGACGCAAAGCGTGCGAATCTGATGGTTGCAATGTCCGACTTTCTCTCAAATATTTCAGTAAGTCACCAGCTTCCATTAATTCCAATATGATCAATGGTAAATCCGCGTCGAAACAAATGCCCAACAATCTTAGCACATGTTTGTGGCGAAAGTGATTCATGAGCTTGGCCTCTTCCAAGAATTGTTTTTTCTCTTGTGAGGAAGCATTTTTTCGTATCATTTTTATGGCGACAGGCATTGTGTCGGATCCTTCTATATTCTTGACAATTCCTTGAAATACCTGCGAAATATTTCATAATTAACACAAATCGATAAAGTGCATGTTAAAAATGATTATATTATTTTACACGTTAAGAAAATTTTTATTTTTGAAATTATTTTAATTAATAAATGTATCTTTATACCTCAAAATTTTTTAATTAAAAAATTAATAAAAATCTTCAAGGATATATTTAATAAAAGATAGACTATAACTGCAAGGATACTTTTATAAGAAACAACAAATTAGATCTGACCTTTCCGAATGCACCGCTTCCTAGATGCCTTGATAGGATAATTTGCTTTTTTTTTATTATGGTCAGTGCGAATTTGTTCGGTTTATTTTGCAATTCAGAAGCGTACAGTGCGTTGCGTTGAATGTTTCCGTAAGGTATTTCGTACAGAGTGGCTAATTCGACGTCGGCCATTATCGGAGGTAGAACTTGTTTGTTAGTTGCTTTGCGTTGTCGGTATGCTGTTATATATAGATAACGTTATAATACACTTATTTATAATATTATGCATTGCAAAATTTAAATCATTTTCAACAAGTAAACTAATCTTTTATATATAGATTTTATATATACATTTTCAACAAGTAAACTAATTTTTTATATATAGAAACTCTATACATATATATCAAATCTAAAATAATTTACAAAGTTTAAAATTAATATCAAATATACTTACAACAATAAAAGTAGGAAACATAGACCACAAGGGCAACGACAACGCATAATATTAATGGTAGGTAATATTGCATAGCTGATATTTTTATAGATTCTGTTAAATCAACAACTGCGCTTGATTCACTCCATTCTCCAAAGCCATAAACGTTCTCAGCCTTCACTCGAAATCGATATTTCTGTTTCATGTCTCCCGTAATTACCCAATAATTATCTGTTCCGTTATAATATAACATCCAGTGTTTGTTTTTGTCAATCTGTTTGTCTCCTTTGTAATCATTTTCGACTGAACCCTCCAATCGATAAAAAGTTACTTGTGAATCGTGAGCTTGCGCATGTTCCCAGTTTAACTGATATGTGAAATTTTGAAATCTTTTTACCGTAGGTATCCCAGGAGCGCTCGGAACATTACCTTTGTTACACAAGAGTAAAATTTGAATTTCTTCGTTTCATTCCAGTATATACTTTTACTTAAAACTTTATTATTTAATTTCTAATTTAAAAAATTTTTTGAAACATTTTTATAATAAACACATGATATCATAATGTCTTCATTTGCTTACCAAGCGTTTCAAAAGTAAATCTTTCATCAGGCGGCCATATAAAGTCTTCTTTATCCTCGGCGTATTTCTGGATTAAACGGAATATGTATACAGTTCGCGGAAGTAAGTTTTTTATATAAAATGTTACTTTATTGTCATTATTTATCTCAAAGTTATGCGCAATTTGCCACTCCTGCATCGCAACATTTTTGTATTCCAGTTTGAAATAGGTCATCGGATCAATGTTTGGAAACCATGAAATATTCATAGCGTTTGAGCTGACTCCGCTCAAAGTTAAATTATTCTGTACCGAGTACATATAGAAGCTTTTGTTCACACTGTCAGTAAAGAGATCGCTGAAGTTGGCTGGATACACACGCACGTATACCAAGTATTTTTGTCCTGGCTGCAGCTGGATTTTCGTGAAAAATTTACCATCTCCCGTATGTTCGGGGTTATTGATAAGTTGTTTTTTGCGTGGCATTTGATAAGTTATTTTTCGCGTGTCATTTGGAACAAGAACTGATATCCAATGCACCTCGTAAGTCACTGTCACGCAGTTTAGATTCTTGGGTGGCAACCAATAGACTGTTGCTAGAGTAGGCGTTAGAAATTGAACCGTCACATTTTCGGGTGCGTTGAGTTTGCCCGGAGTAGTTCTCAGTATCATATCCGTGCCGAATTGCAATTTCAATGGTAACCAGTTGACGTGGAAATTGCTCAGTGTCAGCTTCAGCCTGTACTCTGTGAACGGTGTTAAATTCTGGATTTCGTAATGCCGTTCGTGTGTCTGCACGTTGAATTCCACGTTAAGGATCTTGTCCCGACAATGGCTCACGGAGATGGTATATATAGTAGTCGCTAAGTTATACTTTTCGCATCCGCTATTGGGAATCGGCTCTGGAAGGCTCACGACGATACTGTTCGCGGTTATCGTTACTACTTTAATACGATAATCTTTTCTTTTAAGTATCAGACAAGAGCTATTGGGATATGATTGTAAAGATCCATCGATAGCTATGACTTTATTAATGTAAGGTAAAAAGATAAGTGCTTTTTGGACACGTGTAAATGCGTCTTCTTTGCTTTCGAGAAGTGTGTTCTTTTCTAAAATATAGATTGGTTCCTCGCTGCTATTACTGAACAAGTAAATGTTCGTCTTGTCAATCGTTAAATAATTGAAAAATGTTTGATTTCCAGCGCTTAAAATCAGGTTGCACCTACAACCATAAATGTCCGCTGCGATTAAGCGATCTTTCGATGTCCAGTACATTAACGGCTTGGCAATATTCGTGCTATCAATTTGCATGGAAGATGCTTCTAATAGTTTGTATGGGCAAAAGCATTTATCGTATTCGTTTTTCGAAAAAGGTTTCATGTTTGTTCCATCGAGATTCGAATGCATTATCACATATTGATTATTTGTATTTAATTCCATCCAATGAAGATATCTGAAAAATATGTGTATTATACTATATTTATAAAACATTATTGTATATATATTAACTATATGTGAGAAACTAATAGTGATTGTTTATGATTTTACAATTCCGTGTTAATTTATGATTCCATAACTTATGATTTTCAAGAAAAAATTTTATATATATTAAATTATTGAAGAATTATGAAACAACACAAATCTTTAATTAAAAGAAATAAAGTTGTTAATTATTTTAGATGGATAGAATTTAATGTACCCTATAGATGGCAATACATTTAAAAATTTTAGCTCATTTATTTGTAGGATCTTGTCGTATTTGATTATGTTAAATTGTTGCCACAATGTTAAATCTAGCTTCATAATGTTTCTGGTCTGATTGCTAAATTGTATCCAATAAAGATTCCTTGCTATCCAATCGATGCATAGATTGTGCGCAGAAGTGTCGAGATCAGTTATTTTAATGTTACGCTTTATTTCAATTTTGAATGGATCAAAATCCGATGATATTAGCTCCCACATTTCATTGATCCAATAAATATTACGTTCCAACGCCGAGTAAATAATTTCTCTCGATCCGTTTATACTAATTGAAACGTTGGTCTGTATATCCATATCCAATACTTTTATATCACGCCGCGAGCTGATCAATAATAAAGGTACTGGCTTCTCATACGAGGTCGATATATTAATACGCTTCGTGTAAGGGCCAGGACCAACTTCGTTATGTGCTTGTACTTGGAAGTAGAACATATTAGAAGGTATTGCATTCGATAAATATATTTGAGTTCTCGTAGCTGAGATATTATGGACGGTGTGTAAATGCTTCTTCTGGGTTTCGAAATACCAATATTGGGCCGTGTAGTTTTGTATTACACCATTTGTAAACTTGGGTTTGTTCCATCTGTATAGAAAAGAAGATATTTAATTTTTTTAGTATTGGCGAATTTTTGTCAAAGGTAGAATATATATGTATATATATACAGGGTGCGTGCTAAATCGTAGTACAAGCGGTGATTGTTCGTGCCAAAATTAGTCGAAATTATAGATTAATTTTTTTTGTACGGGGTTTCGTTCTCAAAATAAACGATTTTATATTTCTGTCAAGTACATGTGCATTTGACTATGTCTCGATTAACGGATCCAGCTATAGACTGCTATATCTGTTCGTGTTTATGTTTGTAGACATCGGCAATGTTATGATCTGTTTTTGATCAGTCCTATTTTCTTTATTAGTTATCAGTTTCTGCCAAGTTATCGCGATGCCAAAATATAGCAAACCTTACTTTATTCAATTTTTATTTATGTTAAAAGTTATGTTAAAAGTTTAGTTTACGTCACAAATAATCATAATGTTGCTCACTTAGGAGAACAAATTATAGTAGGATTTCAAGAAGTGTAAGCTCAACGCACCTTAGCAATAATTTGCGAGTTTGTGATTAAAAAATTACAGCTTTGCAACATGGAAACTAACAGTTCCAACAGTTTCTTAAGTCAAATTAAAGTCAGAGATTAAAGGATTCATTACCGATGTTCATAAACATAAACAGGAACAGAAATAGCAGTCTATAACAAGAATCGTTAGTCGAGAAATAGTCAAGTGCACGTGTACATGATACATTTTCAAAATCGTTTACTTCGAAAACAAAACCTCGTACGAAAAAAATTATTCTACGATTTCGACTTATTTTGGCACGAGGAATCATTTTGTTCTCCCGTTTGTACTACTAGTTATAATGCACTCTGTATTAAATATGTATATACATATATATATGTTGTTGTACATAAGAGAATAAAAAGATACGAACTAAGCATTTAGATTGTTTACCTGAATATTATAGTAATGTTGTCTTCTTTATCTAATCTATTTTCAAATTCCACAAATGCCCTGGGAAATGTTGGCTCGCTTGGACCGCCTTCTAGAGATTTTAAAATTATATATAATTATATATAAGGAACGAGAATATATAAATAAATTTTTATAGAGATATCGAAATCGTACATATTGACATAATATATATATATATATAAGAATTTTGATATCAATAATTGAGAAAAAATAAAATGCGATATTTTTTGAATTGTTAATATAAAAAATAATATATCTCATGATAAATAAGTTCAAATGGCAGACATTTCTAAATAAAATAAGGAATAAAAAACATAAATTTAAATTACAAAATTGAAAATTAACAGGTCATCAGTATTGATTTTTAGAATATTCAAATAATATAAAACAATGACTTTGTGTTTTTGAGTTTTAGAAACATAACTACTATTACTGAGCAAAAACTAATCTATTCTCTATATATAAAAGAAGAAGTTCTGACTGACTGACTGACTCATCAACGCCCAGCTCAAACCGTTTAATCTAGGAACGTGAAATTTGGAAGGTGCATTGTTTTTATGACATAGGCACTCACTAAGAAAGGATTTTTGGAAATTCCGTCCCTAAGGGGATGAAAAGGGGGGTGGGGTGAATTGATTTATGAGGATACCTATATCTCAAAAACCGAAGATGTTACAGACGTGAAAATTGGTATTTAGATTCTTCTCTAAAAATAAAGAAACACGTGTTTTACCATTTTCCGAATATCCAGTTAAGGGGGATGAAAAAAAGGGGTAAATATTTTTAAAAGGATACTTATATCTTAAAAACCGAAGATGTTAGAAAAGTAAAAATTTACATTTTAAATCTTCATTATAAAGTAAGTTTACGTGCCAAATTTCTTGCTCCTAACGTCAGTAATTCTCAAGATATGGATATCAGTAAAAATGTACCGAGCGCGCGAAGCGCGCGAGGAATGAACGCCAGCTAGTATCTTATAATAAAAAAAATTTTTCAGAAATCTTACAGCGACTCTGAGCGAAAATAAGTATCTTATAATGAATAGAAATCTTTCAATGGTTACAGAGTGTTTATCGCTTATCGAAATTTTCTATTACTGCTTAAGAATTTATAATTATAAGATTTTCGACTGCTTAGAAACGACATAGGTAGCAAAATAATGAGATTAACTTTATCGTAAACTTTATCTTAATCTGTTTCGTGTATTCTTTCTCTCCATCTCTCTCTCCTTCTCTCTTTCTCTCTCTCTCTCTCTTTCTCTCTCTCTCTCTTTCTCTCTCTCTCTCTCTCTCTCTCTCTCTCTCTCTCTCTTTCTTTCTTTTTCATCTTGACAATGGAATTTATATTCTTCTTCTTGTTGACAGATATTCTTTTAGATTTAATTTTCATTTTCTTGAATTAGTAAATTAATTTTTATTATTCTCATAATTTTTTGTGAATCAATCTTATTTTTATAAAGTTTTATATATTTCATTTTCTTACAACTTATTAGTAGATTCTAGGATTGTAGACAAATTAATTCTTACCAACTTCATTTCTCACAGTCACGTTGTCAGAATAATTTTCGACTTCAATGAATTTATCGGACGGTGTGTACATGTAGTGACTGTGGATGGTTGTGATGTTATCCTGTTGATAAATATATATTATATAACTTGTAAGTGTACTATCCGTCAAATCTCTTAATGAAAAATACATCTGCGGTCGGATTCAAACTTATTACGTAGATGATCTGATGAATATAAGTCGTTGAAGTAATGAAAACACAGTTTCAAATAACTAAATTAATAAATATGCGATAGAGATCTATCCATAACGTTTCAAAGCAACTTTCAGCTTTGTTAGAAATGATCGCTTTAATCTTGTAAATAATCCAGCTAAAACCGCGGATTGTATTGCTTCACTTACATCGATTCGTTTATTACTCGCATTCACGTTACTATGTATTCACCATAATATAAGTATTTAACAAATTACTTTAAAAGAAATATTTTATATGTTGTGTTTTTAATTATCTTTAATGAAAAAATAATAAATTAATTTTTAAAGTTATTAGATATAATTCCCTTACAATATACTTTAGGATTTATTCAATATTCTATTTCTATTAATATATGCAGCTGAAAAGAAATAATTACAAAATTTTAGCATAACATGTTTTACCTACTGACACTGAAAAATAAAAAAAAATCATATAATTATCATTTGTTTAAATAGGTGGCTGTTTTCTATACTTTTACTTATAAATGGTACATAGAGATATATAAAATTACTTTAAGATTTCTTGTTTTTTTAATATCTATTTAATATTGTAATTTATATTGTTTCAAGTAATATTCATAGATATATGTAGTGAAGGGTGATATGAGAAACACTTGTAGAGCAATCATCTATGTGTGGCAGAAAGGCACTGACGTAATTGTATAGGATATTTGCATATTCTTTAGCCCAAGAAATAATTGCTAGAAAGAAATAATGATATTTGTGGATTAAAAAATTATGTGAGATGCGAGTGGCTATAAATCGGAAATATTTTACATTTATAAATTACAACTAGGAACATACAGATGCACTACTTTGTAATGTACTAAATACTGTGCAAACTTTTTAAAAATATATTTTTATTGTATGTCTAATCGAGATATTTTCATTTATATCAAACATTTCTTTGTGTCAAACAGAAAGTTACGCAAGAATGTGTTAATAATATTTAATAAGAATTTAGAAATGTTTCTCTTTGCAAATGAATCATGGAACGCCTGACTCTCCTCGATTGTTGGAATACTTTGCTAATTGTTCGATATTTATATTAATTTCAGATTAGTTTCTTCAAGTAAGCGACTTCATCTTAATTCGACTTCCTTCTTTACGCATGCGTTTATTATCACTGATAGTTTTACACAATATATACTTATATTTTAACAATAAATATGTGTTTATTTCATTTTCTTCATGAACATAAAAATTTTACGAATTCCTGTACTTAAAAATCTTGTAAAATTTCTTTCCTTATTGTTATATTTTTTATCGCAAATAAATTCTGGAGATCACGTGGCATAAACATCTGACTTGTATCCCGATGAAAATATAGACATATGTAGATATGTGACGTATACATATACATTGGGTAATAAATAATATATAAATTCGCATATATAGCGAATGATAGCTATTGTGCATATTATTGGCTTAATGACTTGATTGAAAGCCAATTCCAAGTTCCATTGTATCAATCTTCTACTTCGATATTTAGTAGCCGTTACGCGACCATCTTATTTTAACTCAATAATTCTGATTTTCTATATTGATTTGGTTAAATAAAAAATAATTTACTGTAAGTTTAATACAAAAATTAATAAATGAAAATAAATATTTAGAGAGCTAAAGATGTTTTAGAACCTATATAAAAATCATGTAAATAAGCAAAAATGTTACATATGTGTTCATTAAAGTATCGGAGAATAAATAAAATCAACGGAATCATTAAAGTTAAAAATTCTTATTCTTAAATACAACAATTACAACAACACGTGTTACGTTTAAGTTGTAATATACCAATATAATATATCACACTTAAGTTTAATTTTGTATTATATAACATCGATTTTTGAATGTATGATGCAATATCAACAAACTTTATATATATATTTTATAGCATCAAAACTTTTTACAGAGTTACGTATTATAAAGTTTTAATCACACAAGTAATTATTCTTTCACATATGTAATTTATTATCTGCAATATATAACATTCATCTTCTTTCATGAAGAAAATCTCTTCTCTGCGTAAAGTTTAGATCAGAGCACATGAAAATACTTTTTCTGAAGACTTACATCATACCCCAGATTTTCCGACGAAATCGCGATGGTCGCCCTCGTCAGCATTAACACTTTTAATAAAATATATACTGTTTTTAACATTCTTAACATAAGAATTTTCTTCTTTTGAAGATGTTTGCACTCGATCGGCTTCCACGCGATTCTCAATCAGTGTCCAACAACTATCAATGTTTTATGCTCAATGATTCAGACACACTTTAAATAATCGAATCGATGTTCCTTTATGCCTCTTGATAGATTCCTTGTAACACGCCGAGTTCGTGTGCGTGCATACGTGTATATAAATTACGAGCTTATCTTTGAATGTTACTTTTTAAGACTCTTTCTCATGATCGATTCTCATGATCTATTTTTATCATCAAATTATTAAACTGCTGATGAATCAATAATTAGTGTATTTTTTTCGATTAAATCTAATACAAAGTAATGCGTTCTATTGTATCAAAGATAGTAATCCATGTGTAATCAATCTTCTTTCTAACTTTTCAAAATATTCAAGTAGAAAATCGATCAAATGATAAAAAACGGATAACGTTTTACTTTACATTATAATTATAAAGTATCAAGATTAACTTTAAATAATTTAACAGTTAAAAATTTTAAGACTTTCATTGTCAGTATGAAACATAACGTCAAATTTTAACGGGCTAAATAAGAGCCGGATGCGGATGGTAATGCGTCAGATTCAAAGAAGAGAGGGATCAGAGGTTTATTAAAATAAAGATCTCGAATTGAGATCAATGTATAGTCTTGGTATCGAACCTAGAAAAATATGTACCCTGTGTACAACAAATCAGTTTAAAAGAAAAATTAATTTTCTTTGAAACTGACGCACTATCATCCGCGTTCTGCTCTTATATAGCCTGTTAAAATTTGAAGTTATAATTCAAATAATATCTTGCCATGGAAAAATTGTTAGAATAATTATCAATAATATAAAGATTATTTTTATGTTTTTGAAGTAGTAAACTACTTACTATTACGATACGTTTGCAGTATCGATACATCTATACTTTGAAATGCTAATATCTAGTGGTTGAAGCTACCAGACATGATCGAATATTTATAAATAAACCACAGTATAGAAATTACAAAGTCGACAAACTGGTAAATTTATTCAAAAAATTTTTTATTTACACCACAACGTTTCGACCGTTTATTCCGGTCCTTCTCAAGTGGATCTACTAAAAAACAAATATCGCACACAATTACAATTGATATCAAAGTAAATTACCGCCCAGTTACAATCAACATTTACATCGAAATAATATCTTACCTAATCAAAAATCGCACAACTTTTAGACAATTAAATTACATTAGTATAATTAATATAAGATTATTCGTGTCAATTATTTTGCTATTTCGTAATATATATTTATATATTTATATATTTCTTATGTAATATCTAAATAAAAGAATTTGAAACTATTTCTATATGTATATAGCTGGATATAGGAAAAATGTGTTATTTATGCAACTAAATTATGTAGGTGTTTTCGAAAAGTTAAGTTTATTTTAAACATCTTTATTGAACTTTTGTACGACTAAAAATATGTTTTTACACATTTTTTCCTGTTTATTATAAGGCCTTAGGAAAGCATGACAGAAAAATGACATAGATAGGACGTTAAGAACATACTTGATTAACATCAACCGATCAATTTTTATTCAATCAACTTGTTATCTTACAAAAATGTGAATAAAAATAAAAGCAAATGTGAATGCTTTAAGGATACAAAAAGAACAAGAAAATATATAAATTACATCAATGTAAAGCAAACATAAGAATTACCATTACGGATACCCAACACATTTATATGAATTATAAAGAAGATTATAAACAAGAATAAAATTTTCGTAAGATTTCTAACTATAATCCTGCTTTTCCTTTTACTGCTTCTCTGTCGCCTTCTTCTGGATCGCTGGCTTAACGGTATGTTAGATCTTGATGGAGCACTTGTTAAGTGAGATAATATTGCGATATGACTTTTTTCGATTAGACGAAGAAATTAGATAAATATTATTGATGGTAATATAAAAAATGCTTTAAGGCATTATCACATTATCACATTTAGCTATTTCATAGTGGTTATCGATGGCTCGTCAAACGGTAAAATTGATTATGATTTAAATGTCGGCAGAAGCTCTCAAAAATCGCTCGGTCAAAGAAGCGTTACGTCAAAGGTTCTATATATCATTTGAAACATCATTGGCGGTTAAACGTTTGCAGATACATTGGCTGTGCTTTCGACAAGATCTTCTATCTGTCCAGAAGGCGGAAGCTAAGACAAAAAAAATGCATTTTACTAAGAATTGAAGAAAGATAGAGAGATAGATGAATATGCACGCTATAATATTCAGTAATATATATTGGTGAAGCGACAATCTCGAGTTTAATTAGATCTGTCTGAGTCATTTTTTTAACGATACACAATGTTCATATTCGATCTAGATTAGCAAAGCTTGACAAAGATCGGATGTAGCTCGAGCGTACACCGTACACATACGGATCTCGCAACACACAGATTCTCATGCTTTTTTTCGCAAACGTCAGCTGAGACGTTTGCAGTACAGGAAAGTTGAGTTGAGAACAAAATAAGTTTATGTTATCAGTTTGCATCTCTGACATTAAAGTTGCAAAAATTTTCTTCTTTATGGTTATCATTTGCTGTATGTGTAGTCTTTCTTATTAGCTGTGTGTTAAAGAAACACATTACAATTTCTACATTGTATATTAATCTTATATTATAATTTGACTAATGTAATATTAATAAAACAAATAAATTAAAATAATATAAAATGTATTATGAAATAAGAGCGAAAGTAAATGCAATATATTTTAATCAATATTATATCTTAATGGATTTGCAAAAATTCAATGTTCCATGCAATGATAGGCACAGAAGAATTACGATCTACTCACCTTTGAATGTCTGATAATATTTGTCGAACTCAGTGTCGCGTCTTCTATGTTGTCTCTCATAGTTATGATACATTCGAGACAAAGTATGAAGTTCGGTCTATCGTCCACCGCACACCAGCAATGCTTCATCAACTGGTACAACGTCGATGGACAGTTGAGAGGTTTCGGCAGCTTGCCTCCCTCACACACATACTGCAATACTTCAAAATTAATTCTACCAGGATATGGCTGTTTACCCAATGATGTAATTTCCCATATTAGAACACCGAATGCCCAAACATCGCTTTGTGAAGTAAATATTCCATCCATCAAAGATTCTGGTGCAATCCAGCGAACAGGAAGCAGGCCTTCTCCTTTCTAAAACATAATTTTATCGCAGCCATCAATTTTTGAAACAAACGTCATACAAATTAATTAGGTTATCTCTCTTCTTCGATACATTAACAAATAAAAATAGTTTATTTTTTACATTCTAATCAATTTAAAAATGTATTGTATAATATTATTACAATGCTATAAAAATAAAAGAAGTTTTATCTCTTTCAAACAATTGCATTTACCTTTCGGTAATAGTCATCCCTATAAATATCTCTGGCTAATCCGAAATCGCCGATTTACACAATACGGTTCTCGCGATTTCTCGCTGATACTAAGCAATTTCGACAAGCGAGATCTCTATGTACGAAGTGTAATTTTTCTAGGTAGCAGCAACCTCGCGCAACATCTTCGCACATGACGAGCAAGTCTTGCAGACGCAGAGCGTGCGAATCTGACGGTTGCAATGTCCGACTCTCTCTCAAATACTTCAGTAAGTCACCAGCTTCCATCAATTCTAATATGATCAATGGTGAATCCGCGTCCAAACAGATGCCCAACAATCTTAGTACATGTTTGTGGCGAAAGTGGCTCATAAATTCGGCCTCTTGCAAGAATTTTTTTTCTCTTGAGAGGAAGCATTTTTTCGTAGCATCTTTATGGCGACTGACATTGTGTCTGATTTTTCAAAATTCTTGATGATTCCTTGAAATACCTGGGAAATATTTCATATTTAATACAAATCGATAAAGTGCATATAAAAAATGTTTATATTATGTTAATATTTAACTTGTTATAAAAAATTTTGATTGGAAATAATTTTTATTAAAAATATGTCTTTATCTCAAAATTATCTGATTCAAAAATTACGGAAAGTCTTCGAAAGTATATTGTTTTTGAGTGTAATAAGAAATTAGTTTTTACTTTTCCGAATTCGCCGCTGCCTAGAAGCTTTGCTAGGGTAATTTGATTTTTCTCAATTATGGTTAAAGCAAATTTGTCCGGCTTACATTGTAATTTCGGAGCGTATATAGGATTGAGTTGAACGTTCTCGGAAGGTATTTCGTTTAGAATGGCTCGACATCGGTCAATATCGCTCATTATTGAAAGTAGAACTATTTCGTTACTTCCTTTGCGTTGTCTATATGCTGTTAAATAAAAAAACTTTATAATACAGTTAACTAATATTATGCACTGCAAAATTTTAATTATTTTAAAAAAGTGAGCTATTTTTTTAAAAACTCTCTATACATGTACACCGAATCTAGAATAATTTGCAATCAAATTTTGAAATTAATATAAAATATATTTACAATAGTAAAAGTAGGAAACATAGATTACAAGCGCAACGACAAAGCTTAATATTAATGGCAGGTAATATTGCATAGCTGATATTTCGATAGGTTCTGTAAAATCAATGACCGCGCTTGATTCATTCCAATTTCCAATGCCGTAAGCGTTCTCAGCCTGCACTCGAAATCGATATTTCTGATGCATGTCTCTCTTAATTATCCAGTAATTATCTGTTCCGTTATAGTATAAATTCCAATGTTCGTTTCTGTCGGTTTGATTGCCTTCTTTGTAATTATTTTCAACGACTAGACCCTCCAGTCGATACAAAGTTACTTGTAAATCGTGAGCATCTGCAAGTTCCCAGTTTAAATGATACGTGTTTGGAAGTCTTTTTACCATAGGTATCCCTGGAGCTCTCGGAACATTACCTTTGTTACACAAGAATACAATTTAAATTTCTTTGTTTTATTCAAGTACATTTTATTTAAGTGTATTTTATTGAAGTACATTTTATACAAGTACGTTTTATTCTAGTGCATATACTTAAAACTTTATTATTTCATTTCTAATTTAAAAAATTTTTGAAAACATTTTTAAAATAAACACATGATATTATAATGTCTTCATTTGCTTACCAAGCGTTTGGAAAGTAAATCTCTCATCAGGTGGCCATATAAAGTCTTCCATATACTCGGGGTATCTCAGGATCAAACGGAATTTATATAGAGTTCGCGGCAGTAAATTTTCTATATAATATGTTACTTTGTCATTATTCTTTTCGGTGTTATACACTTTTTGCCACTTCTGCATCGTATCATTTTTGTATTCCAGTATGTAATGGATCGTCAGATTGACGCTAGGGATCCACGAGATATTCATGCCGTTTGTACTGGCCCCACTCAAAGTTAAATTATTCGGTTCCGAGTACATGTTAATGCTTTTGTTCGAACTGTCAGTGAAGAAATCGCTGAAGTTGCTTGGATACACACGCAAGTATACCAAATATTCCTGTTCTGGTAGCAGCTGGATTTTCGTGAAAACTTTGCCATCTACCGTTTGTTCGAAATTATTGATAAGTTGTTTGTTGGATGGCATTTGAAGAGTTATTTTTTGCGTGTCATTTAGAAAGAGAACTGATATGCAATGCACCTCGTAGTTCACTACCGCGAAGTTCAGTTTCTTTTTTTTTAATTAACTTTTAATTAATTTAATTAACAAATTAAATATAGAAGAATTTAAAAACAAGTTTGTTGCGCCTAATTTCTGCGCCTGGCTCTTCTTACAATTAGCCCGTTTCCTATCTAAATTTGTATTTATATATCAGAGCCTTTTCGATTTATTATAATGAATGTGTATAGTATACAGTTTCAAAAACAGAGTGTAATATTAAAATTATTCGTCTAATGTATAATACGTAAATTTTGTTTTAGGATTCTACAAATTTTGTTAGAGATAAAAATTCTAAAAGGAAATTAATTGTAAATTATTGGAAAGAAAATTACAGCAGAAACTAACATATATAAAAAACCTATGGCTTAGCCAATAGAGATCTATTCTCTTGATATTCTCATTCTCTTGATATCACTATATTTCAATATTATGTGCGATCTACCTAATAGTTGTTGCTGTAAAGTAGTTTTTTCGATCATGATAATTTTTAACATTTTTTTTCCAAATATTTCTCGACCTAATTTTTTATAAAATTACTGTAAAAACATAATCATAAAAATAATTGATAAATTAAGGTGTAGTATAAATAATGTTTTTAATAATAAAAATAAAAATTATAAATTAATAAATTTATACGTTTAAACAATAATTTATTTATAAATTTATAAATTTAAACGTTTTATTACAATTCTCATCGAAATATTCACGAGCAATAATTATTGTACTTCTTTGCTAACTCAAATATATTTTATCCAATGTTTTAAATTTTTTGCCTAAATGTAATTTGTTATTCGGATTGAGATTGCATAATAAAACGTAAACTGTCAATCAAAGATCAATTAAAGTAATTAAATTAAACAGATACAAATAATGAAAAGCAGTAATATATCAATCGCTTAATTAATAATTAATTTAAAATCCAAAAAACAGAATAATTTGCATGAATTCATTTTATTTTACGTTAAATATATTGCGGCCATAATGAATTAATTTACTTTGCACAATATTTAGCGCTCATTTTCTTACGGAATATAAAATATTATTATTTATTGCGAAAGTTATTCGATCAAACTCTATTATGTGAACAGTCGGCAAATCGAATTATATTCTCGAATATTATATTCCGCGAATATGTATCTTTAATTCTAACTTGTATATTTATTCACTTATATTAAAATGCGATATAACTATAATCTCTAATATTATAAAATAAATTATTAAATTTAGTGCGTTGAGCTCACATTAGTGTGTTCGGTCTTTAGTGTGTAGCAAATAATTAGTCGCGCTTTTGTATGATATTTCGATTTCGCTCCGATAAAGGGTTCGACTTGAATCTGTTAAAATTCGATTGCACGATAAAGGCAGGGTGGAATCGTCTGCGTTTAGTTCTGTCCTATCTCTTGTCTCTCACGCATCATATGATGTCTTCGTATCATGTCTTCATATAGAGTTCATTGAACATTACGGTCTCCTTTTTTCCTACGTCTTAAAGACATATATGTTTCGATTTGATGAGCTTGCTAGTACAATTTAGCATGATTTCTGCGATATCATAACGTCCCTAAGCCGCTATGATATCATAACGAATCGTGTCTAAGCGAGATCGAATCACTCTGAATTCCGAATGTGCTTTGAGACAAGAGTTCGGGGCGAACACGATTCGTATCGATTTCATCCATTGATTTCTTCTTTTCCTTCGAGTATTTATAATTTTTGTCCGAAATTAACTCGTCGACTTGTAGTGCGATTCTTGCGCGAAACGGCGTATTGTTTCGCGATCGCGGAATTAGAGTGTCGTGCAAAGTAGTGTACATTTTATAATGTTTTTGACTAATTGTTCTATAATGTATACATCAAATGATAAAGAAATTTGCTTATTTGAAATTAAAATACGATAAAAGATATTTTCAGGAGGCAGTTTTATAAATTTTTCGTCAATAAAATGGATAAGTGAGAAAATTTATGGCATAGCTTTTCTCGGTTAGAGGAAGAAATTAGACGAACATTATTGATGTAAAAATATAAAAGTGGTATAACAAGTATAGCAAAAATAATTAAAAACAGATTATCATACTATTGTATTTAGTTATATAGTCGTCATTTAATAGACTGTCCATGGCTCGACATTCAAAGTGAAAAACCGATTACGAGAGTCGGCAGAAACTCTCAAAAATTGCTCGGTCAAGGAAGCGATTACGTCAAAGGTTTTATGGCATCCTTTGAAGCATCATTGGCTGTTAAACGTTCGCAGATTCATTGGCTGTGCTTTCGACAAGATCTTATATCTGTCTAGAAGGCGGAAGCTAAGACAGAAAAAATGCATTTAATAATTGTAAAAAAGAGATAGAGAAAGAAAGAGATGAATATGTGCGCTATAATATTCAAAATATACTCGTAAAGCGACAATCTCGGGCTTAATTAAATCTGATGTGAGTCATGTTTCGACGATACACGATGATCGCGTATTTCATCTAGCAAAACTCAACAAAAATCGGATGCTCAAGCGCACACATAATGTTTCGCAACATACAAGTCCTTGTGCTTTTTTTTTGCAAATGTCAGCTGATGTTTGCAATGTAGGGAAGTTGAGTAGAGAAGAAAATAAGTTTATGTTATCAGCTTTCATCTCTAACATTTAATTTGCGAGAATTCTTCTTCTCATAAATTACTTATGATAAATATAAATTATTTATAATTACCACTTGTAGTCTTTTTCACGTCTGTGAAAAGAAACATATACATATGCTAAAGAAACATATTACAATTTCTATATTCTATAATAATCTTATATTATAATCTGCCTAACGTAATCTCGTTATAGTATAGTAAAACAAATGATTTAAAGTAATATTAAATATATTATGAAATATGAACAAAACTAAAAGCAATATTTTTTAAACAATATTATATCGATTTGCAAAGATTCATTGTTCCATGCAATGATATGCACATAAAAAGAATTCTCGATCTACTCACCTCAGCATGTCTGATAATATCCGCCGAGCTCAGTATCGCGTCTTCTATGCTGTCTCTCAGGGTTACAATATTTTCGAGACAATGTATAAAGTTCGGTCTATCGTTCGCAACTTTCCAGCAATGTTGCATCAACTGGTACAACGTCGGTGGACAGTTGAGAGGTTTTGGCAGCTTGTTCCCCGCACACACATACTGTAATACTTCGCAATTATTTTTGCCAGGATAGGGCTGCTCACCCAATGATGTAATTTCCCACATTAGCACCCCGAATGCCCAAACATCGCTTTGCGAAGTAAATAATCCGAACACCAAAGATTCCGGTGCCATCCAGCGAACAGGAAGCAGGCCTTCTCTTTTCTAAAACATAATTTTAGCGCAGTCTTTTATCGAAGTCATCAATTTTTTAAACAAACGTTTTGCAGATTAATTAGGGCATCTCTCTTCCTCTATAGATATACAAATAAAAATAGTTTATTTTTTTACATTTTAAACAATTAAAAAGTGTATTGTATTATATTATTACAATGCTATAAAATTAGAAAAAAAAGTTTTATCTCTTTCAAACAATTGCATTTACCTTGCGGTAATAGTCATCCTTGTAAATATCTCTAGCTAGTCCGAAGTCGCCGATTTTCACAATACGGTTCTCGCGATTTCTCGCGGATATTAAGCAATTTCGACACGCGAGATCTCTATGTACAAAGTGCTGTTTTTCTAAGTAGCAACAACCCCGAGCAACATCTTCGCAC
Source organism: Lasius platythorax (assembly GCA_963971435.1). NCBI lineage: Eukaryota > Metazoa > Arthropoda > Insecta > Hymenoptera > Formicidae > Lasius > Lasius platythorax. The sequence goes on along the minus strand of OZ020540.1, from coordinate 5,599,252 downwards.
ATGGCGAGCAAGTCTTGCAGACGCAAAGCGTGCGAATCTGACGGTCGCAATTTTTGGCTGTCTCTCAAATAAGTCAGTAAGTCACCAGCTTCCATTAATTCCAATATGATCAATGGTGAATCCGCGTCCAAACAGATGCCCAACAATCTTAGCACATGTTTGTGGCGAAAGTCGCTCATAAGTTCGGCCTCTTGCAAGAATTTTTTTTTATCTTGCGGGGAAGCATTTTTATGTAGCATCTTTATGGCGACAGGCATTGTGTCGGATCCTTCTATATTCTTGACGGTTCCTTGAAATACCTGCGAAATATTTCATAATTAATATCAACAAATCGATAAAGTGCATGTTAAAAATTATTATATTATTTTACTCGTTAAGAAAATTTTTATTTTTGAAATTATTTTTATTAAAAAATGTTTTAATACCTCAAAATTTTCTAATTAAAAAATTAATAAAAATTTTCAAGGATATATTTAATAAAAGATAGACTATAACTGCAAGGATACTTTTATAAGAAACAAAAAATTAGTTTTTACCTTTCCGAATGCACCGCTTCCTAGATGCCTTGATAGGATAATTTGCTCTTTTTTTATTATGGTCATTGCAAATTCGTCCGGTTTATTTTGCAATTCAGAAGCGTACAATGCGTTGCGTTGAATGTTCCCGTAAGGTATCTCGTACAGAGTGGCTAATTTGACGTCTGTCATTATCGGAGGTAGAACTTGTTTGTTAGTTGCTTTGCATTGTCGGTATGCTGTTAGATAACATTATAATACACAATTTTATAATAAAATGCATTGCAAACTTTAAATCATTTTTAACAAGTAAACTAATTTTGTATATACATATAGAAACTCTATACATATATATCAAATCTAAAATAATTTACAAAGTTTAAAATTAATATCAAATATACTTACAATAATAAAAGTAGGAAACATAGACTACAAGGGCAACGACAAAGCATAATATTAATGGTAGGTAATATTGCATAGCTGATATTTTTATAGATTCTGTTAAATCAACAACGGCGCTTGATTCACTCCATTCTCCAAAGCCATAAACGTTCTCAGCCTTCACTCGAAATCGATATTTCTGTTTCATGTTTCCCGTAATTACCCAATAATTATCTATTCCGTTATAATATAACTTCCAATGTTTGTTTTTGTCAATCTGTTTGTCATCTTTGTAATTATTTTGGACTGAACCCTCCAATCGATAAAAAGTTACTTGTGAATCGTGAGCTTGCGCAGGTTCCCAGTTTAACTGATTCGTGTTTGGAAGTCTTGTAGGTATTCCAGGAGCGCTCGGAACATTACCTTTGTTACACAAGAGTACAATTTAAATTTCTTCGTTTTATTCCAGTATATACTTTTACTTAAAACTTTATTATTTAATTTCTAATTTAAAAAATTTTTTGAAACATTCTTATAATAAACACATGATATTATAATGTCTTCATTTACTTACCAAGCGTTTCAAAAGTAAATCTTTCATCAGGCGGCCATATAAAGTCTTCTTTATTCTCGGGGTATCTCAGGATTAAACGGAATATGTAGACAGTTCGCGGAAGTACGTTTTTTATATAAAATGTTATTTTGTCATTATTTATCTCAAAGTTATGCGCAATTTGCCACTCCTGCGTAGCAACATTTTTGTATTTCAGTTTGTAACAGGTCATCGGATCAATGTTTGGAAACCATGAAATATTCATAGCGTTTGAGCTGACTCCGCTCAAAGTTAAATTATTCTGTTCCGAGTACATATAGAAGCTTTTGTTCACACTGTCAGTAAAGAGATCGCTGAAGTTGGCTGGATACACACGCACGTATACCAAATATTCTTGTCCTGGCAGCAGCTGGATTTTCGTGAAAAATTTAACATCTCCTGCATGTTCGAGCTTATTAACAAATTGTTTGTTACGTGGCATTTGATAAGTTATTTTCTGCGTGTCATTTGGAACAAGAACTGATATCCAATGCACCTCGTAAGTCACTGCCACGCAGTTTAGATTTTTGGGTGGCAACCAATAGACTGCTGCTAGAGTAGGCGTTAGAAATTGAACCGTCACATTTTCGGGTGCATTGAGTTTGCCCTTAGTTGTCAGTTTAACATCCGCGCCGAATTGCAAGTCCCTCGATAACTTGTTGACGTAGAAATTGCTCAGTGCCAGCTTCAGCTTGTACTCTGTGAACGGTGTCAAATTCTGGATTTCGTATTGCCGTTCGTACGTCTGCACGTTGAATTCCTTGGATTCGTTAAGGTTATTGTCCAAAGAAAGGCTCACGGAGATGGTATATATAGTAGTCGCTAAGTTATACTTTTCGCATCCGTGATTAGGAATCGGTTCCGGAAGGCTCACGACTATACTGTTCGCGGTTATCGTTACTACTTTAACAAGATAATCTTTTTTTTTAGGTATTAGACAAATCGTCTGGGGATATGATTGTAAAGATTCATCAAGAGCTATGACTTTATTAATGTAAGGTAAATGGATAGGTACATTTTGGACACGTGTAAATGCGTCTTCTTTGCTTTCGAGAAGTGCATACTCCTTTTTTAAAATATAGATTGGTTCCTCGCTGCTATTACTGAACAAGTAAATGTTTTTCTTGTCAATCGTTAAATAATTGAAAAATGTTTGATTTCCAGAGTTTAAAATCAGGTTGCACCTACAACCATAAATGTCCGCTGCGATTAAGCGATCTTTCGATGTCCAATACATTAACGGCTTGGCAATATTCGTGCTATCAATTTGCATGGAGGATGCTTCTAATAGTTTGTATGGGCAGAAGCATGTATCGTATTCGTTTTTCGAAAAAGGTTTCATGTTTTTTCCATCGAGATTCGAATGCATTATCACATATTGATTATTTGTATTTAATTCCATCCAATGAAGATATCTGAAAAATATGCATATTATTCTCTATTTATAAAACATTATTGTATATATATTAACTATATGTGCGAAACTAATAATGATTGTTTAAGATTTTTACAATTCCGTGTTAATTTATGATTCCATAACTTATGATTTTCAAGAAAAAATTTTATATATATTAAATTTTTGAAAAATTATAAAATAATACAAATCTATAATTAAAAGAAATAAAGTGGTTAATTATTTTAGATAGATAGAATTTAATGTACCCTTTAGATGGCAATACATTTAAAAATTTTAGCTCATTTATTTGTAGGATCTTGTCGTATTTGGTTATGTTAAATTGTTGCCACAATGTTAAATCTAGCTTCATAATGTTTCTAGTCTGATTGCTAAATTGTATCCAATAAAGATTCCCTGCTATCCAATCGATGCATAGATTGTGCGCAGAAGTGTCGAGGTCAGTTATTTTAATGTGGTTATCTATTTTGGGGTAGTCCCAGTCTGTACATAAATCCGATGATATTAGCTCCCACATTTCATTGATCCAATAAATCTTACGTTCCAACGCCGAGTAAATAATTTCTACCGATCTGTTTTTATTAAATGCAAAGTCGGTCTGTAAATCCATATCCAATACTTTCATACCACGCCGCGAGCTGGTCAATAAGAAAGGTACTGGCTTCTCATACGATGTCGACATATTAATACGCTTCGTGTATGGGCCAGGACCAACTTCGTTATGTGCTTGTACTTGGAAGTAGTACATTTTACCAGGTATTGCATTCAGTATAAAGATTTGAAATTTTGTAGCTGAGATATTATGAACGGTGCTTAAATACTTCTTCTGGTTTCCGAAATGCCACCACCGGGCCGTGTAGTTTTGTATTACACCATTTGTAAAATTGGGTTCCTTCCATCTGTACAGAAAAGAAGATATTTTATTTTTTTAGTATTGGCGAATTTTTGTCAGAGATAGAATATATGTATATGTATATATTTACAGGGTGCGTGCTAAATCGTAGTACAAGAGGTGATTGATCGTGTTAAAATTAGACGAAATTATAGATTAATTTTTTTTGTACGGGGTTTCATTTTCAATATAAACAATTTTGAATTTCTGTCAAGTACATGTGCATTTGACTATGTCTCGATCAACGGATCCAGCTATAGACTGCTATATCTGTTCGTGTTTATGTTTGTAGACATCGGCAATGTTATGATCTGTTTTTGATCAGTCCTATTTTCTTGTTTAGTTATCAGTTTCTGCCAAGTTATCGCGATGCCAAAATATAGCATACCTTACTTTATTCAATTTTTATTTATGTTAAAAGTTATGTTAAAAGTTTAGTTTACGTCACAAATAATCATAATGTTGCTCACTTAGGAGAACAAATTATAGTAGGATTTCAAGAAGTGTAAGCTCAACCCACCTTAGCAATAATTCGCGAGTTTGTGATTAAAAGATTACAGCTTTGCAACATGGAAACTAACCGTTCCAACAGTTTCTTAAGTAAAATTAAAGTCAGAAATAAAGGATTCACTACCGATATCCATAAACATAAACAGGAACAGAAATAGCAGTCTATAACAAGAATTGTTAGTCGAGAAATAGTCAAGTGCACGTGTACATGATACATTTTCAAAATCGTTTACTTCGAAAACGAAACCTCGTACGAAAAATATTATTCTACGATTTCGACTTATTTTGGCACGAGAAATCATTTTGTTCTCCCGTTTGTACTACTATTTAGAATGCACTCTGTATTAAATATGTATATACATATATATATATATATATATATTGTTGTACATAAGAGAATAAAAGGATACGAGCTAAGCATTTAGATTTTTTACCTGAATTTTATATTAATGTTGTCCTCATGTAGTCTATTTTTAAATTTCATAAATGCTCTGGGAAATGTTGGCTCGCTTGGACCGCCTTCTAGAGATTTCAAAATTATATATAATTATATATAAGGAACGAGAATATATAAATAAATTTTTATAGAGATATCGAAATCGTACATATTGACATAATATATATATATATATATATATATATATATATATATATATATATATATATATATAAGAATTTTGATATCAATAATTGAGAAAAAATAAAATGCTATATTATTTGAATTGTTAATATAAATATAATATATATCATAATAAATAAGTTCAAACGACAGACATTTCTAAATAAAATAAGGAATAAAAACCATAAATTACAAAATTGAAAATTAAAAGGTCGTCAGTATTGATTTTTAGCATATTCAAATAATATAAAACAATGACTTTGTGTTTTTGAGATTTAGAAATATAATTACTATTACTGAGCAAAAACTAATCTATTCTCTATATATAAAAGAAGAAGTTCTGACTGACTGACTGACTCATCAACGCCCAGCTCAAACCGTTTAATCTAGGAACATGAAATTTGGAAGGTGCATTGTTTTTATGACATAGGCACTCACTAAGAAAGGATTTTTGGAAATTCCGTCCCTAAGGGGATGAAAAGGGGAGTGGGGTGAATTGATTTATGAGGATACCTATATCTCAAAAACCGAAGATGTTACAGACGTGAAAATTGGTATTTAGATTCTTCTCTAAAAATAAAGAAACACGTGTTTTACCATTTTCCGAATATCCAGTTAAGGGGGATGAAAAAAAGGGGTAAATTTTTTTAAAAGGATACTTATATCTTAAAAACCGAAGATGTTAGAAAAGTAAAAATTTACATTTTAAATCTTCATTATAAAATAAGTTTACGTGCCAAATTTCTTGCTTTTAACGTCAGTAATTCTCAAGATATGGATATCAGTAAAAATGTACCGAGCGCGCGAAGCGCGCGAGGAATGAACGCCAGCTAGTATCTTATAATAAAAAAAATTTTTCAGAAATCTTTCAGCGACTCTGAGCGAAAATAAGTATCTTATAATAAATAGAAATCTTTCAATGGTTACAGAGTGTTTATCGCTTATCGAAATTTTCTATTACTGCTTAAGAATTTAGAATTATAAGATTTGCGACTGCTTAGAAACGACATAGGTAGCAAAATAATGAGATTAACTTTATTGTAAACTTTATCTTAATCTGTTTCGTGTATTCTTTCTCTCCATCTCTCTCTCCTTCTCTCTTTCTCTTTCTCTCTCTCTCTCTCTCTCTCTCTCTCTCTCTCTCTCTCTCTCTCTCTCTCTCTCTCTCTCTCTTTCTTTTTCATCTTGACAATGGAATTTATATTCTTCTTCTTGTTGACAGATATTCTTTTAGATTTAATTTTCATTTTCTTGAATTAGTAAATTAATTTCTATTATTCTCATAATTTTTTGTGAATCAATCTTATTTTTATAAAGTTTTATATATTTCATTTTCTTACAACTTATTAGTAGATTCTAGGATTGTAGACAAATGAATTCTTACCAACTTCATTTTTTACAGTCATGTTGTCAGAATAATTTTGGACCCATTTGGCCCTGTAATAGGGCGATCTGTATACGTAGTGAGAGTTGAAGGTTGTGATGTTATCCTGTTGATAAATATATATTATATAACTTGTAAGTGTACTATCCGTCAAATCTCTTGATGAAAAATACATCTGCGGTCGGATTGAAACTTATTACGTAGATGATCTGATGAATATAAGTCGTTGAAGTAATGAAAGCACAGTTTTAAATAACTAAATTAATAAATATGTGATAAATATCTATCCTTAACGTTTCAAAGCAACTTTCAGCTTTGTTAGAAATGATCGCTTTAAACTTGTAAATAATCCAGCTAAAACCGCGGATTGTTTTGCTTTACTTACATCGATTCGTTTATTACTCGCATTCGCGTTACTATGTATTCACCATAATATAAGTATTTAACAATTTACTTCAAAAGAAATATTTTATATGTTGTGTTTTGAATTATCTTTAATAAAAAAATAATAAATTAATTCTTAAAGTTATTAGATATAATTCTCTTACAATATACTTTAGGATTTATTCAATATTCTATTACTATTAATATATGCAGCTGAAAAGACATAATTACAAAATTTTAGCACAACATGTTATATGTAGTGAAGGGTGGTACGAGACGAGAAACACTTGTAGAGCAATCATCTATGTGTGGCAGAGAGGCACTGACGTAACTGTATAGGACATTTACATATTCTTTAGCCCAAGAAATAATCGCTAGAAAGAAATAATGATATTTGCGGATTATAAAATTATGTGAGATGCGAGTGGCTAAATCGGAAATATTTTACATTTATAAATTACAACTAAAAATATGCAGATGCACTACTTTGTACTGTACTAAATACTGTGCAAACTTTTTAAAAATCTATTTTTATTGTATGTCTGATCGAGATATTTTCATTTATGTCAAACATTTTCCTTGTGTCAAACAGAAAGTTACGCAAGAATGTGTTAATAATATCTAATAAGAATTTATAACTGTTTCTCTTTGCAAATGAGTCATGGAACGCCTTACTCTCCTCGATTGTTGGAGTAGTTTGCTAATACTTCTATAATTATATTAATTTCAGATTAGTTTCTTCAAGTAAGCGACTTCATCTTAATTCGACTTTTTTTTTAATGGATGCATTTGTTATCACTGATAGTTTTACAATACTTATATTTTAACAATAAATATGTGTTTATTTCATTTTCTTCATGGACATAAAAATTTTATGAATCCTGTACTTAAAAATCTTGTAAAATTTATTTTCTTATTGTTATATTTTTTATCGCAAATAAATTCTGCAGACACGTGGCATAAACATCTGACTTATATCCCGATGACAATATAGACATACATATGTGACGTATACATATACATTGGGTAATAAATAGCATATAAAATCGCATATATAACGAATGATAGCTATTGTGCATATTATTGGCTTAAAGACTTGATTGAAAGCCAATTCCAAGTTTCATTGTATCAATCTTTTACTTCGATATTTAGTAGCCGTTACGCGACCATCTCATTTTAACTCAATAATTCTGATTTTCTATATTGATTTGGTTAAATAAAAAATAATTTACTGTAAGTTTAATACAAAAATTAATAAATATAAATAAATATTTAGAGAACTAAAGATGTTTTAGAACTTATATAAAAATCATTTAAATAAGCAAAAATGTTACATATGTGTTTATTAAAGTATCAGAGAATAAAAAGAAACAACGGAATCATTAATGTTAAAAATTCTAATTCTTAAATACAACAATTACAACAACACGTGTTATGTTTAAGTTGTAATATACCAATATAATATATCACACTTAAGTTTAATTTTGTATTATATAACATCGATTTTTGAATGTATGATGCAATATCAACAAACTTTATATATATATATATTTTATAGCATCAAAACTTTTTACAGAGTTACATATTATAAAGTTTTAATCACACAAGTAATTTATTATCTGCAATATATAACATTCATTTTCTTTCATGAAGAAAATCTCTTCTCTACGTAAAGTTTAGATCAGAGCACATGAAAATACTTTTTCTGAAGACTTACATCATATTCCAGATCTTCCGACGAAATCGCGATGGTCGCCCTCGTCAGCATTAACACTTTTAATAAAATATATACTGTTTTTAACATTCTTAACATAAGAATTTTCTTCTCTTGAAGATGTTTGCACTCGATCGGCTTCCACGCGATTCTCAATTAGTGTCCAACAGCTATCAATGTTTTATGCTCAATGATTCAGACGCACTTTAAATAATCGAATTGACGTTCCTTTATGTCTCTTGATAGATTCCTTGTAACACGCCGAGTTCGTGTGCATGCGTATGTGTGTATAAATTACGAGCTCATCTTTGAATGTTACTTTTTAAAACTCTTTCTCATGATCGATTCTTATGATCTATTTTATGATCAAATTATGAAACTGCTAATGAATTAATAATTAGTGTATTTTCCTCGATTAAATCTAATACAAAGTAATGCGTTCTATTGTATAAAACATAGTAATACACGTGTAATCAATCTTCTTTCTAACTTTTCAAAATATTCAAGTAGAAATTCGATCAAATGATAAAAAACGGATGACGTTTTACTTTACATTATAATTATAAAGTGTCAAGATAAACTTTAAATAATCTAACAGTTTGTAAGACTCTCATTGTCAGTATGTAATATAACATCAAATTTTAACGGGCTAAATAAGAGCCGAAAATTAATTTTTAGAAAATTAATTTTTCTTTGCAATTAGTTCATTGTGCACAGGGCACATATTTTTATTGGCTCGATACCAAGACTATACATTAATCTCAATTCAAGATCTTTATTTTAATAAACTCCTCTGACCCCCCTTTCCATTGAAACTGACGCACTACTATCCGCGTTTGGCTATTATATAGCCTGTTAAAATTTGAAGTTATATTTTAAATAATCTCTTGCCGTGGAAAAATTGTTAGAATAATTATCAATAATATAAATATTATTTTTATGTTTTTGAAGTAGTAAACTGACTATTACGATACGTTTGCTGTATCGGTACATCTATACCTTGCAATGCTAATCTAGTGGTTGAAGCTACCAGACATGATCAAATACCTATAAGCAAATTTAATTTGCCAATCTATTTATTACTTTAACTATAATATTTGGAGAACATTATTCGGGACAATAGTCAGAACAATATTTTTTGCGTCTGTAATTTAGACATTTGACCATTTAGAGTTGCATTATATGTTATTTAATGAATTATTGTCTCTTCTTAAAGATTTGTCTATGATATAAGGCTGTATATAATCTCAAATATATTTTTTGTATTTCTTTATACTTCCTTTTTTTGTATAAACATTGTAAATATTAATATTTTTTTTATTTTAAATGCAAGGCTGTGTAATACTAAAATTTAGCAGAATCTAGAAAGAAAGTTTATTTGATGTAGAGTTTGAAATTATGTAAAATACGTACATAGTGAATTTTTAATACAAATAAAATTAAAATATTGTATAAAGGCATCGATCATACATATCCAATATATTATAGAGAGAACAAATTAAATACTGAATATAAGATTATTTGTGTCAATTATTTTTCTATTATGTAATATATATTTATATATTTCTTATGTAATATCTGAATATAAAAATGTAAAACTATCTCTATATATCTGGATATAGGAAAAATGTGTTATTTATACGGCTAAAGTATGTAGGTGTTTTCGAAAAGTTAAGCTTATTTTAAAAATCTTTATTGAACTATTGTACGACTAAAAATATGTTTTTACACTTTTTTCTGTATATTATAAGGCCTGAGGAAAGCGTGACAGAAAAATGACATAGATAGAACATTAAGAACATACTCGATAAACATTAACCAAACAATATTTATTCAATCAACTTGTTATCTTACAAAAATGAGAATAAAAATAAAAGCAAATGAGAATGCTTTAAGCATACAAAAATAACAGGAAAAGATATAAATCACATCAATGTAAAGTGAACATAAGAATGACCATTACAGGTACACAACACATTGTATGAATTATGAGCAAGATTATAAACAGAAAAAAGAATAAAATTTTCATAAAATATCTACCTTTAATCCTGCTTCTTCTTTTCTTGCTTCTCTGTCGCTTTTTTCTGGATCGCCAGCTTTATGGTAAACTCGATCTTAATAGAGGGCTCGTTAAATGAGAAAATTTTGCGATATAAATTTTTTCGATTAGACGAAAAAATTAGATAAAGATTTTTGATGGTAATATAAAAAATGATTAAAGAGATTATCACATTATCACATTTAGCTATATAGTGGCTATTGATAGCACGACAAACGACGGTAAAATCGATTACAAGTATTGGCGGAAGCTCTCAAATATCGCTCGGTCAAGAAAGCGATTACGTCAAAGATTCTATGTCATTATTTGGAGCATCCTTGGATGTTAAACGTTCGGAGGTACGTTGTGCTGTGCTTCCGATATGTTTCCAATATTTTCTTTCTGTCCAGAAGGCAGAAGCAAAGACAGAAAAGATGCATTTTATTAAAATTTGAAAAAGAAGGATATAGAAAGAGAGAGATAAATATACGCGCTATAGTATTCATTATATTTATTATAATCATTATATTCATTGAAAATATATTTGTAAAGCGACAATTTATAGTTTAATTAAATCCAGCTGCGTCATTTTTTGACGATAGACGAAATTCGCGTATTTTATCTAGATTAGCAAAACTCGATAGCAAGGATCGGACTCAACTCGAGCGTACACATACGAGTCTTGCGATATATGGATCCTCGTGCTTTTTTTTGCAAATGTCATCTGATGTTTGTAGTGTAGGGAAGTTGAGTTGAGAAGAAAATAAGTTTATGTTATCAACTTGCATCTCTGACATTTAATTTGCGAAAATTTTTGCTTCTCGTTAATTACTTATGATAAATATAAATTATATATGATTGCCACTTGTAGTTTTTTTCATGTCTGTATGCTAAAGAAACATATTACAATTTCTATATTCTATAATAATCTTATATTATAATCTGCCTAACGTAATCACGTTATAGTATTATAGTACAGTCATTTGGTAGTTTTACCTGGAAAGTTTTCCGGGAGTTTTGATATTTGGTATTTTTATAGATTTCGAGGTGCTCTTTTCGAATTTTCACTTTGCCATCTCGTTACTTTGTCGCTTGCGCTGCCACATTGGAAAAATGGCGCCCAAAAACGGTTTTTCGACAATATCTCCTTTCCGGCTTATTTTACGAAGAAAATAGTTATGTAAGAAATTAAACTAGAGGAAATTTCCTATAATTTACGTCTATCATTTTTTGTACAATTTATAGTTTCGGCGTACGAGCGCCGCAAAGTTTACTTCAACACGTGTTTTGGTGAAAAATATTCATTTCCACACCACTATGAGATAGAGTACGAAGCGCGTTTTTTTCCAGTAGTATCCCCAGTAGGCCTAATCCACATGTAATGCACTAATGATGTAATTTAGTGCATTCTCATTGGCTTCGCTGTCCCTGATGGACCAGGTTCTGCGAGTTTTTCGTCGTGAGAACCGAGCGTAACTTCACAGCTAGGAATATCTTTTATGTCATCAGCTTCTGCCTCGATTTTGTCATAAGGTTGCTCGAGGACGGTCTCTGTTTCTTCCTCTTTATCGCTGTCTTGTAGTCGATCTTGAATATTATCACAGGCACCTTTGCAATTCGTGCAAATAATGGAGCACTTTAGCCCAGCCTTTCTGCATCCACATGCTCCCCGACATCCTTTCTTACATTTGCAAGAAATAAGTTTTAACAGCGTTTCCGAAGCAGGGGGCTGGAGTGTGGTGATAGGAATTAACCCGTTCTCGCTTTCTTTCCATCCCCATTGCTCTGCATTCTTTTCAACTCCACACCACTGCTGGACCTGGTGATATGTCCGAAACGAATGTTGTCGTGCAGCTGCTTCTGTCGGTGGCAGCAATGCAGAATTAAATTTTTTTTTATATGCTGATTTTGCAAAGCATTGATGTCTATAATTGTTCAACGACATACTTTTCACGCCACTGTAGCCGTACAATGTGAGGAGGAAGCGTTCTCCAGCTTCAGCAATGACCTCTGGGTTAGCATCTTGGTTTTTGAATACCTGGACAAGCTCCTTTAAATGTGGGTTTTTTAGGAGTACATTGACACATTTCATTTTTCCTTGATTAAAGAGAACTGATGTTGTATCGCAGCCACTGAAGGCGTGCAAGAATAATATGTTATCTGCGGCTGTTTTATCTATGATACTTTGTGTTGAATATATTTGTTGCAACGTTTTTCCTTTTCCGGGTTTGAGAAGATAAATGTTTGAACGCGTAGATAGGGCCGTCAAAAGGACAAGAAGATCCACATCTTCGCCGACAACTATTACGGAATCAAATGTAGAAATGCTGATTGCCGTGTTGATTATTAGCGTATCTGCATCTCCCGTGGCTTGCTTGACTATGAAGTTCGCAGCTTCAAATTTTGTCTTCAACATTCCAATAAGGCGATTTTTGTTTCTATCGTTGTCTAGAAATTTTTTTTGTGACACGGTTGGGATCATTGTCTCGTCAAAAAGTATGTTCACTGAAGCATGTTTTCGTGGTCGTAGAAATCGCTCCACATATTTGGTACTACGATGTACTATATCTTCTGGATATCCGTCGAATACGATGATGGCATTCGATGTATAGTTTGATCGAACGAATGCGACGTAGTTATTGCAAATAGATGAAAACGATTCACCGCGAGACCAGACGACTCGGTGCAACATGTATTCTCCGTCGATGACATACATGGCGTTTTCAAAATTAATATCTTCAGAACATTTCTTAAATGCCTTATACAGAGAAGATTTAACGCACTTGCGCATGCCTTGTTTACTGAAAAGCGATAACGGAAACGGAGCAAGTTCGTACGTAAGGAACTCTTTAAGTTCCTCATCCGATTTTTTTGCAATGCACATTCTCCGAAAAATTAATAACAGATCTATCGAGATTACGTCATCTTCTATCCGGATGCCTGCATTCATGATGCCAAGTGCATTTATTCTGTCAATCCGTTTGAATTTCGGTATGAAAATCCTCGCCGACGATTTTTGAAATGCCAGCAGTACCAAGTTCTTGAGACTAGAAGCAATATTTTAGCAATATTTTTTAAACGATATTATATCAATTTGCAAAGATTCATTGTTCCATGCAATGATATGCACATAAAAAAATTACGATCTACTCACCTCAGCATGTCTGATATTATCTGTCGAACTCAGTGTCGCGTCTTTTATGTTGTTTCTCACCATTATGATATTTTTGAGACAAAATATGAATTTCGGTCTATCGTCAACTGCACTCCAGCAATCCTGCATCAACTGATACAACGTCGATGGACAACTGAAAGGCTTCGACAGCTTGCCACCCTCACATACATACTGCATTACTTCAGGACTATTTTTGGCACCATAGGGGTGCTCACCCAATGACGTAATTTCCCACATTAGCACCCCGAATGCCCAAACATCGCTCTTTGATGTATATATTCGATACTTCAAAGATTCCGGTGCCATCCAGCGAACAGGAAGCGGGCGGCCTTCTCCTTCCTAAAACATAATTTTAGCGCAGTCTTATCGAAGTCATCAATTTTTTGAACAAACGTTATGCAGATTAATTAAGTCATCTCTCTTCCTCTATAGATATACAAATAAAAATAGTTTATTTTTTTACATTCTAATCAATTAAAAAGTGTATTGTATAATATTATTACAATGCTATAAAAATAGAAAAAAAAGTTTTTTCTCTTTCAAACAATTGCATTTACCATGCGGTAATAGTCATCCTCGTAAATATCTCTAGCTAATCCGAAGTCGCCGATTTTCACAATACGATTCTCGCGATTTCTTGCGGATATTAAGCAATTTCGACACGCGAGATCTCTATGCACAAAGTGCATCTTTTCTAGGTAGCAACAACCCCGCGCAACATCTTCGCACATGGCGAGCAAGTCTTGCAGATGCAAAGCGTGCGAATCTGACGGTTGCAATGTCCGACTCTCTCTCAAATATTTCAGTAAGTCACCAGCATCCATTAATTCTAATATAATCAATGGTGAATCCGCGTCCAAACAGATGCCCAACAATTTTAGCACATGTTCGTGGCGAAACTGACTCATAAGTTTGGCCTCTTGCTTGAATTTTTCTTTATCTTGCGGGGAAGCATTTTTATGTAGCATCTTTATAGCGACAGGCGTTGTGTCCGATCCTTCTAAATTTTTCACGGTTGCTTTAAATACCTGCGAAATATTTCACAATTAACACAAATCAATAAAGTGCATGTTAAAAATGATTATATTATTTTACTCGTTAAGAAAATTTTTATTTTTTAAATTATTTTTATTAAAAAATGTGTCTTTATATCTTAAAATTTTCTAATTAAAAAATTAATAAAAATCTTCAAGAATATATTTAATAAAAGATAGACTATAACTGCAAAGATACTTTTATAAGAAACAACAAATTAGTGTTTTACCTTTCCGAATGCACCGCTTCCTAGACATCGCTTTGATAGGATAATTTGCTTTTTTTTTATTATGGTCAGTGCAAATTCGTCCGGTTTATTTTGCAATCTAGAAGCGTACAGGGCGTCGCGTTGAATGTTCCCGTGAGGCATTTCGTACCGAGTGGCTAATTCGACGTCTGTCATTGTCGAAGGTAGAACTTGTTCGTTAGTTGCTTTCCGTTGTCGGCATGCTGTTATATCTAGATAACGTTATAATACACTTATTTATAATATTATGCATTGAAAATTTAAATCATTTTCAACAAGTAAACTAATTTTTTGTATATAGAAACTCTCTGTACATATATACCAAATCTAAAATAATTTCCAATCAGTCTGAAATTAATATCAAATATACTTACAACAGTAAAAATAGCAGACGTTGATTACAAGGGTAACAACAAGGCATAATATTAATGGATAATGCATAATTGATGTTTCGATAGATTCTGTTAAATCAACAACTGCGCTTGATTCACTCCATTCTCCAAAGCCATAAACGTTCTCAGCCTTCACTCGAAATCGATATTTCTGTTTCATGTTTCCCGTAATTACCCAATAATTATCTGCTCCGTTATAATATAACTTCCAATGTTTGTTTTTGTCAATCTGTTTGTCTTCTTTGTAATTATTTTCGATTGAACCCTCCAATCGATAAAAAGTTACTTGTGAATCGTGAGCTTGCGCAGGTTCCCAGTTTAACTGATACGTGACATTTTGAAATCTCTTTACCGTAGGTATCCCAGGAGCGCTCGGAACATTACCTTTGTTACACAAGAGTACAATTTGAATTTCTTCGTTTCATTCCAGTATATACTTTTATTTAAAACTTTATTATATAATTTCTAATTTAAAAAATTTTTTGAAACATTCTTATAATAAACACACGATATCATAATGTTTTTATTTGCTTACCAAGCGTTTCAAAAGTAAATCTTTCATCAAGCGGCCATATAAAGTCTTCTTTATCCTCGGGGTATCTCAGGATTAAACGGAATATGTACACAGTTCGCGACAGTAAGTTTTTTATATAAAATGTTACTTTGTCATTATTTATCTCAAAGTTATGCGCAATTTGCCATTCCTGCATCGCAACATTTTTGTATTCCAGTTTGTAATTGGTCATCGGATCAATGTTTGGAAACCATGAAATATTCATAGCGTTTGAGCTGACTCCGCTCAAAGTTAAATTATTCAGTTCCGAGTACATATAGACGCTTTTGTTCACACTGTCAGTAAAGAGATCGCTGAAGTTGGCTGGATACACACGCACGTATACCAAATATTCTTGTCTTGGCAGCAGCTGGATTTTCGTGAAAAATTTAACATCTCCCGCATGTTCGAGCTTATTAACAAATTGTTTGTTACGTGGCATTTGATAAGTTATTTTCCGCGTGTCATTTGGAACAAGAACTGATATCCAATGCACGTCGTAAGTCACTGCCACGCAGTTTAGATTCTTGGGTGGCAACCAATAGACTGCTGCCAGAGTAGGCGTTAGAAATTGAACCGTCACATTTTCGGGTGCGTTGAGTTTGCCCGGAGTAGTTCTCAGTATCATATCCGTGCCGAATTGCAAGTCCTTCGATAACTTGTTGACGTAGAAATTGCTCAGTGCCAGCTTCAGCCTGTACTCTGTGAACGGTGTTAAATTCTGGATTTCGTAATGCCGTTCCTGTGTCTGCACGTTGAATTCCTTGAATTCGTTAAGGTTATTGTCCAAACAATGGCTTACGGAGATGGTATATATAGTAGTCGCTAAGTTATACTTTTCGCATCCGCTATTGGGAATCGGCTCCGGAAGGCTCACGACGATACTGTTCGCGGTTATCGTTACTACTTTAACACGATAATCTTCTTTTTTAGGTATCAGACAAATCTTCAGAGGATATGATTGTAAAGATTTATCAAGAGCTATGACTTTATTAATGTTAAGTAAAAAGATAGGTACTTTTTGGACACGTGTAAATGCGTCATTTTTGCTTTCGAGAAGTGCATACTTCTTTTCTAAAGTATAGATTGGTTCCTCGCTGCTATTACTGAACAAGTAAATGTTCGTCTTGTCAATCGTTAAATAATTGAAAAATGTTTGATTTCCAGCGCTTAAAATCAGGTTGCACCTACAACCATGAATGTCCGCTGCGATTAAGCGATCTTTCGATGTCCAGTACATTAACGGCTTGGCAATATTCGTGCTATCAATTTGCATGGATGATGCTTCTAATAGTTTGTATGGGCAGAAGCATTTATCGTATTCGTTTTTCGAAAAAGGTTTCATGTTT
Organism: Lasius platythorax; assembly: GCA_963971435.1. Taxonomy (NCBI): domain Eukaryota; kingdom Metazoa; phylum Arthropoda; class Insecta; order Hymenoptera; family Formicidae; genus Lasius; species Lasius platythorax. The sequence continues at coordinate 5,582,058 of OZ020540.1, read as the reverse complement.
TTTCCATCGAGATTCGAATGCATTATCACATATTGATTATTTGTATTTAATTCCATCCAATGAAGATATCTGGAAAATATGCGTTATTCTCTATTTATAAAACATTATTGTATATATATTAACTATATGTGAGGAACAAATAGTGATTGTTTAAGATTTTTACAATTCCGTGTTAATTTATGATTCCATAACTTATGATTTTCAAGAAAAAATTTTATATATATTAAATTATTAAAAAATTATAAAACAACACAAATCTTTAATTAAATAAAGAAATAAAGTTGTTAATTATTTTAGATGGATAGAATTTAATGTACCCTATAGATGGCAATACATTTAAAAATTTTAGCTCCTTTATTTGTATGATACTGTCGTATTTGGCTATGCCAATTTGTTGCCACAATGTTAAATCTAGCTTCATAATGTTTCTGGTCTGATTGATAGATTGTATCCAATAAAGATTCCTTGCCATCCAATCGATGCATAGATTGTGCGCAGAAGTGTCGAGGTCAGTTATTTTTATGTGGTTATATATTTCGGTGTACTCTGGATCAAAATTCGATGATATTAGCTCCCACATTTCATTGATCCAATAAATCTTATGTTCCAACGCCGAGTAAATAACTTCTATCGATCTGAATTTATTAAATGCAACGCTGGTCTGTAAATCCATATCCAATACTTTTATACCACGCCGCGAGCTGGTCAATAATAAAGGTACTGGCTTCTCATACGAGGTCGATATATTAATACGCTTCGTGTAAGGGCTAGGACCAACTTCGTTATGTGCTTGTATTTGGATGTAGTACATTGTATCAGGTATTGCATCTATAATGATTTCAAATTTCGTAGCTGAGATATTATGGAAGGTGCTTAAATACTTCTTCTGGTTGTTGATATACCAACACCGGGCCGTGTAGTTTTGTATTACACCATTTGTTAAATTGGGTTTCTTCCACCTGTACAGAAAAGAAGATATTTTATTTTTTAGTATTGGCAAATTTTTGTTAGAGATAGTATATATATGTATATATATAACGGGTGCGTGCTAAATCGTAGTACAAGCGGTGATTGTTCGTGCCAAAATTAGTCGAAATTATAGATTAATTTTTTTTGTAAAAAAAAAATTAACGGGGTTTTGTTTTCAAAATAAACGATTTTGAATTTCTGTCAAGTACATGTGCATTTGACTATGTCTCGATTAACGGATCCAGCTATAGACTGCTATATCTGTTCGTGTTTATGTTTTTAGACATCGGCAATATTATGATCTGTTTTTGATCAATCCTACTTTCTTGTTTAGTTATCAGTTTCTGCCAAGTTATCGTGATGCCAAAATATAGCAAACCTTACATTATTCAATTTTTATTTATGTTAAAAGTTATGTTAAAAGTTTAGTTTACGTCACAAATAATCAAAATGTTGCTCACTTAGGAGAACAAATTATAGTAGCATTTCGAGAAGTGTAAGGTTAACCCACCTTAGCAAAAATTCACGAGTTTGTTATTAAAAGAGTACAGCTTTGCAACATGGAAACTAACCGTTCCAACAGTTTTTTAAGTAAAATTAAAGTCAGAAATTAAAGGATTCACTACCGATGTCCATAAACATAAACAGGAACAGAAATAGCAGTCTATAACAAGAATCGTTAGTCGAGAAATAGTCAAGTGCACGTGTACATGATACATTTTCAAAATCGTTTACTTCAAAAACGAAACCTCGTACGAAAAAAATTATTCTACGATTTCGACTTATATATTTTGGCACGAGAAATCATTTTGTTCTCCCGCTTGTACTACTATTTAGCATGCACTTTGTATTAAATATGTGTATATATATATATACATATATACATATATACATACATATATATATATATATATATATATATATATATATATATATATATATATATATACAGGGTGTCCTAAAAATACCGTACTTTCTTTTAATGGCAGATTCCTGAGGTTATTTGGAGACGATTTTTCCTCAACTAAAATGTCGAGTGAGGTCATAATTTTTTGCAAGCTCCCAATTTTTGCCATCATATATCTTTGTAACTAAGCTTTAAATTAAAATTCTATTAAATTAAACTCGACCTGAAATTAACTGAAGAATGTAGTTTTGTTAATATTTTAATTCCATAAAGCTTAGTTTGCAAAAAGCCCTTCATTTTCAATCACTTATAACTAGAAAATTATTGGTGCCTCGACATTTTCGTTGAGGAAAAATCGTGTACATATAACCTCAGGAATCTCCCATTAAAAGGAAGTACGATAGTTTTAGGACACCCTGTATATACATATATGTTGTTGTTTATACATAAAATAATAAAAGAATACGAGCAAAGCAATTAGATTTTTTACCTGAATATTACAATTATGTTGTGTTCCTTATTTATTCTATTTTGAAATTCCACAAATGCTTTGAGAAATGTTGGCTCGCTTGGACCGTCTTCTAGAAATTTCAAAATTATATATAATTATATATAAGAAACGAGAATATATAAATAAATTTTTATAAAGATATCGAAATCTTACATATTGACATAATATATATATAAGAATTTTGATATCAATAATTGAGAAAAAATAAAATGCGATATTTTTTGAATTGTTAATATATAAAATAATATATTTCATGATAAATAAGTTCAAAAGACAGACATTTCTAAATAAAATAACAAATAAAGAACATAAACATAAATTACAAAATTGAAAATTAACAGGTCGTCAGTATTGATTTTTAAAATATTCAAATAATATAAAACAATGACTTTGTGTTTTTGAGATTTAGAAACATAATTACTATTACTGAGCAAAAACTAATCTATTCTCTATATATAAAAGAAGAAGTCCTGACTGACTGACTGACACATCAACGCCCAGCTCAAACCGTTTAACCTAAGAACGTGAAATTTGGAAGGTACATTGTTTTTATGACGTAGGCACCCATTAAGAAAGAATTTTTGGAAATTCCGTCTCTAAGGGGGTGAAAAAAGGGGGTTAATTTTTTTATTAGGATACCTATATCTCAAAAACCGAAGATGTTACAAACGTGAAAATAGGTATTTAGATTCTTCTTTAAAAATAAAGAAACACGTGTTTTACCATTTTCCGAAAAACCAGTTAAGGGGTATGAAAAGAAGGGGTGAATTTTTTTAAAAGATACCTATATCTCAAAAACCGAAGATGTTAGAAAAATAAAAATTTACATTTTAAATCTTCATTATAAAGTAAGTTTACATGCCAAATTTCTTGCTTCTAACGTCAGTAATTCTCAAGATATGGATATCAGTAGAAATGTACCGAGCGCGCGAAGCGCGCGAGGAATGAACACCAGCTAGTATCTTATAATAAAAGAAATTTTTCAGAAATCTTTCAGCGATTCTGAGGAAAAATAAGTATCTTATAATGAATAGAAATCTTTTAATGGTTACAGAGTGTTTATCGCTTAACGAAATTTTCTATTATTGCTTAAGAATTTAGAATTATAAGATTTGCGACTGCTTAGAAACAACATAGGTAGCAAAATAATGAGATTAATTTTATCGTAAACTTTATCTTAATCTGTTTCGTGTACTCTTTCTTTCCATCTCTCTCTCCTTCTCTCTCTCTCTCTCTCTCTCTCTCTCTCTCTCTCTCTCTCTCTCTCTCTCTCTCTTTCTTTCTTTCTCATCTTGACAATGGAATTTATATTCTTCTTCTTGTTGACAGATATTCTTTTAGATTTAATTTTCATTTCTTGAATTTGTATATTAATATTATTCTCATAATTTTTTGTGAATCAATTTTATTTTGATAAAGTTTTATATATTTCATTTTCTTACAACTTATTTGTAGATTCTAGGATTGTAGACAAATGAATTCTTACCGATTCCATTTCTCACAGTCACGTTGTCAGAATAATTTTGAACTCTTTTGACCTCAAAGAACGATGTGAACATGAAGTGATGGTGGATGGTTGAGATGATATCCTGTTGATAAATATTATATTATATAACTTGTAAGTGTACTATCCGTCATATCTCTTGATGAAAAATACATCTGCGGTCAGATTGAAACTTATTACGTAGATGATCTGATGAATATAAGTCGTTGAAGTAATGAAAGCACAGTTTCAAATAACTAAATTAATAAATATGCGATAGATATCTATCCTTAACGTTTCAAAGCAACTTTCAGCTTTGTTAGAAATGATCGCTTTAAACTTGTTAATAATCCAGCTAAAACCGCGGATTGTTTTGCTTCACTTACATCGATTTGTTCATTAATCGCATTCGCGTTACTATGGTGTGTATTCACCATAATATGTATTTAACAAATTACTTCAAAAGAAATATTTTATATGTTGTGTTTTGAATTATCTTTAATGAAAAAATAATAAATTAATTTTTAAAGTTATTAGATATAATTCCCTTACAATATACTTTAGGATTTATTCAATATTCTATTAGGTACTATTAATATATGCAGCTGAAAAGACATAATTACAAAATTTTGGCACAACATGCTTCACCTACTGAAACCCAAAAATCAAAAAGAATCATATAATTATCATTTGTTTAAATAGGTGGCTGTTTTCGGTACTTTTACTTATAAATGGTACATACATAGAGATATATAAAATTACTATAAGATTTCTTGTTTCTTTAATATCTATTCGATATTGAAATTTATATTATTTCAAGTAATATTCATGGGTATATGTAGTGAAGGGTGGTATGAGAAACACTTGTAGATCAATCATCTATGTGTGCCAGAGAGGCACTGACGTAACCGTATAGGACATTTGCATATTATTTAGCCCAAGAAATAATCGCTAGAAAGAAATAATGTTATTTGTGGATTAGAAAATTATATGAGATGCGAGTGGCTAAATCGGAAATATTTTACATTTATAAATTACAACTAGAAACATGCAGATGCACTACTTTGTGATGTACTAAATACTGTGCAAACTTTTTAAAAATCTATTTTTATTGTATGTCTGATAGAGATATTTTCATTTATATCAAACATTTTCCTTCTGTCAAACAGAAAGTTACGCAAGAATGTGTTAATAATATTTAATAAGAATTTTAAACTGTTTCTCTTTGCAAATGAGTCATGGAACGCCTGACTCTCTTCGATTGTTGGAGTAGTTTGCTAATACTTCTATATTTATATTAATTTCATATTAGTTTCTTTAAGTAAGCGACTTCATCTTAATTCGACTTTTCTTTTAATGGATGCGTTTGTTATCACTGATAGTTTTACAATACTTATATTTTAACAATAAATATGTGTTTATTTCATTTTCTTCATGGACATAAAAATTTTATGAATCCTGTACTTAAAAATCTTGTAAAATTTATTTTCTTATTGTTATATTTTTCATCGCAAATAAATTCTGGAGACACGTGGCATAAACATCTGACTTATATCCCGATGAAAATATAGACATACATATGTGACGTATACATATATATTGGGTAATAAATAGCATATAAAATCGCATATATAACGAATGATAGCTATTGTGCATATTATTGGCTTAAAGACTTGATTGAAAGTCAATCCCAAGTTTCATTGTATCAATCTTTTACTTCGATATTTAGTAGCAGTTACGCGACCATTTTATTTTAACTCAATAATTCTGATTTTCTATATTGAATTGGTTAAGTAAAAAATAATTTACTGTAAGTTTAATACAAAAATTAATAAATATAAATAAATATTTAGAGAACTAAAGATGTTTTAGAACTTATATAAAAATCATTTAAATAAGCAAAAATGTTACATATGTGTTTATTAAAGCATCAGAGAATAAAAAGAAACAACGGAATCATTAATGTTAAAAATTCTTATTCTTAAATACAACAATTACAACAACACGTGTTATGTTTAAGTTGTAATATACCAATATAATATATCACACTTAAGTTTAATTTTGTATTATATAACATCGATTTTCTTCATGTAAAAATTTTTACAGAGTTACATATTATAACTAAAGATGTTATAGAACTTATATAAAAATCATTTAAATAAGCAAAAATGTTACATATGTGTTTATTAAAGCATCAGAGAATAAAAAGAAACAACGGAATCATTAATGTTAAAAATTCTTATTCTTAAATACAACAATTACAACAACACGTGTTATGTTTAAGTTGTAATATACCAATATAATATATCACACTTAAGTTTAATTTTGTATTATATAACATCGATTTTCTTCATGTAAAAATTTTTGCAGAGTTACATATTATAACTAAAGATGTTATAGAACTTATATAAAAATCATTTAAATAAGCAAAAATGTTACATATGTGTTTATTAAAGCATCAGAGAATAAAAAGAAACAACGGAATCATTAATGTTAAAAATTCTTATTCTTAAATACAACAATTACAACAACACGTGTTATGTTTAAGTTGTAATATACCAATATAATATATCACACTTAAGTTTAATTTTGTATTATATAACATCGATTTTCTTCATGTAAAAATTTTTACAGAGTTACATATTATAAAGTTTTAATCACACAAGTAATTTATTATCTGCAATATATAATATTCATTTTCTTTCATGAAGAAAATCTCTTTTCTGCGTAAAGTTTAGATCAGTGCACATGAAAATACTTTTTCTGAAGACTTACATCATCCTCCAGATCTTCCGACGAAATCGCGATGGTCGCCTTCGTTAGCATTAACACTTTTAATAAAATATATACTGTTTTTAACATTCTTAATATAAGAATTCTCTTTTTTTGAAGATGTTTGCACTCGATCGGCTTCCACGCGATTCTCAATCAGTGTCCAACAACTATCAATGTTATATGCTCAATGATTCAGACACATTTTAAATAATCAAATCGATGTTCCTTTATGCCTCTTGATAGATTCCTTGTAACACGCCGAGTTCGTGTGCGTGCATATGTGTATATAAATTACGAGCTTATCTTTGAATGTTACTTTTTATAACTCTTTCTCATGATCGATTTTTATGATCTATTTTTATGATCAAATTATGAAACTGCTGATGAATCAATAATTAGTGTATTTTCCTCGATTAAATCTAATACAAAGTAATGCGTTCTATTGTATCAAAGATAGTAATACACGTGTAATCAATCTTCTTTCTAACTTTTCAAAATATTAAAGTAGAAAATCGATCAAATGATAATAAACGGATGACGTTTTACTTTACATTATAATTATAAAGTGTCAAGATAAACTTTAAATAATCTAACAGTTTGTAAGACTTTTATAGTCAGTATAAAATATAACATCAAATTTTAACGGGCTAAATAAGAGCCGAAAATTAATTTTTCTTTGAAACTGGTTCGTTGTGCACAGGGCACATATTTTTCTTGGTTCGATACCAAGACTATACATTAATCTCAATTCGAGATTTTTATTTTAATAAACCTCTTTGACCCCCCTTTTCTTTGAAACTGACGCACTACCATCAGCGTTCGGCTATTATATAGCCTGTTAAAAAATTTGAAGTTATATTTTAAATAATCTCTTGCCGTGTAAAAATTGTTAGAATAATTATCAATAATATAAATATTATTTTTATGTTTTTGAAGTAGTAAACTAACTATTACGATACGTTTATTGCTGTATCGGTACATCTATACCTTGCAATGCTAATCTAGTGGTTGAAGCTACCAGACATGATCAAATATACCTATAAGCAAATTTAATTTGCCAATCTATTTATTGCTTTAACTATAATATTTGGGGAACATTATTCGGGACAATATTCAGAACAATATTATTTGCGTCTTTAATTTAGACATTTGACTATTTAGAGTTGCATTATATGTTATTTAATGAATTATTGTCTCTTCTTAAAGATTTGTCTATGATATAAGCCTGTATATAATCTCAAATATATTTTTTGTATTTCTTTATACTTTCTTTTTTTTGTATAAACATTGTAAATATTAATATTTTTTTTATTCTAAATGCAAGGTTGTGTAATACTAAAATTTAGCAGAATCTAGAAAGAAAGTTTATTTGATGCGGAGTTTGAAATTATGTAAAATACGTGCATAGTAAATTTTTAATACAAATAAAATTAGAATATTGTGTAAAGGTATTGATCATACATATCCAATATATTATAGAGAGAACAAATTATATACTGAATATAAGATTATTCGTGTCAATTATTTTTCTATTTTGTAATATATATTTATATATTTCTTATGTAATATCTGAATATAAAAATGTAAAACTATCTCTATATATCTGGATATAGGAAAAATGTGTTATTTATACGGCTAAAGTATGTAGGTGCTTTCGAAAAGTTAAGCTTATTTTAAAAATCTTTATTGAACTTTTGTACAACTAAAAATATGTTTTTACACTTTTTTCTGTGTATTATAAGGCCTAAAAAAAGCGTGACAAAAAAATGACATAGATAGAACATTAAGAACATACTCGATAAACATCAACCAAACAATATTTATTCAATCAACTTGTTATCTTACAAAAATGAGAATAAAAATAAAAGCAAATGAGAATGCTTTAAGCATACAAAAATAACAGGAAAATATATAAATCACATCAATGTAAAGCGAACATTAATAATAAGAATGACCATTACAGGTACACAACATATTGTTTGAATTATGAGTAAGATTATAAAGAGAAAAAAGAATAAAATTTGCGTAAAATATCTACCTTAATCCTGCTTCTTCCTTTCTTGCTTCTCTGTCGTTTTTTTCTGAATCGCCAGCTTTATGGTAAACTCGATCTTAATGGAGAGCTCGTTAAATGAGAAAATTTTGCGATACAACTTTTTTCGATTAGACGAAGAAATTAGATAAAGATTTTTGATGGTAGTATAAAAAATGATTAAAGAGATTATCACATTATCACATTTAGCTATATAGTGGCTTTTGATAGCTCGACAAATGACGGTAAAATCGATTACAAGTATTGGCGGAAGCTCTCAAATATCGCTCGGTCAAGAAAGCGATTACGTCAAAGATTCTGTGTCATCATTTGGAGCATCCTTGGCAGTTAAACGTTCGGAGGTACGTTGTGCTGTGCTTCCGATATGTTTCCAATATCTTCTATCTGTCCAGAAGGCAGAAGCAAAGACAGAAAAGATGCATTTTATTAAAATTTGAAAAAGAAGGATATAGAAAGAGAGAGATAAATATACGCGCTATAGTATTCATTATATTTATTATAATCATTATATTCATTGAAAATATATTAGTAAAGCGACAATTTCTAGTTTAATTAAATCTAGCTGAGTCATTTTTTGACGATAGACGAAATTCGCGTATTTTATCTAGATTAGCAAAACTCGACAGCAAAGATCGGACTTAACTCGAGCGTACACATACGAGTCTTGCGATATATGGATCTTCGTGCTTTTTTTTGCAAATGTCATCTGATGTTTGTAGTGTAGGGAAGTTGAGTTGAGAAGAAAATAAGTTTAAGTTATCAACTTGCATCTCTGACATTTAATTTGCGAATATTTTTGCTTCTCGTTAATTACTTATGATAAATATAAATTATTTATGATTGTCACTTGTAGTCTTTTTCATGTCTGTGTGCTAAAGAAACATATTACAATTTCTATATTCTATAATAAACTTATATTATAATCTGCCTAACGTAATCACGTTATAGTATTATAGTACAATCATTTGGTAGTTTTACCTGGAAAGTTTTTCGGGAGTTTTGATATTTGATATTTTTATAGATTTCGAGGTGCTCTTTTCGAATTTTCACTTTGCCATCTCGTATCTTTGTCGCTTGCGCCGCCACATTGGAAAAATGGCGCCCAAAGACGGTTTTTCGACAATATCTCCTTTCCGGCTTATTTTACGATGAAAATAGTTATGCAAGAAATTAAACTAGAGGAAATTTCCTATAATTTACGTCTATCATTTTTTGTAATATATATAGTTTTGGCGTACGAGCGCGGCAAAGTTTACTTCAACACGTGTTTTGGCGAAAAATACTCATTTCCACACCACTATGAGGTAGAGTACGAAGCGCGTTTTTTTTTTCTGTGGTATCCCCAGTAGACCTAATCCACATGTAATGCACTAATGATGTAATTTAGTGCATTCTCATTGGCTTCGCTGTCCCTGATGGACCAGGTTCTGCGAGTTTTTCGTCGTGAGAGCCGAGCGAAACTTCACAGATAGGAATCTCTTCTATGTCATCAGCTTCTGCCTCGATTTTGTCATAAGGTTGCTCGAGAACGGTCTCTGTTTCTTCCTCTTTATCGCTGTCTTGTAGTCGATCTTGAATATTATCACAGGCACCATTGCAATTCGTGCAAATAATGGAGCACTTTAGTCCAGCCTTTCTGCATCCACATGCTCCTCGACATCCTTTCTCACATTTGCAAAAAATAAGTTTTAACAGCGTTTCCGGAGCAGGGGGCTGGAGTGTGGTGACAGGAATTAGCCCGTTCTCGCTTTTTTTCCATCCCCATTGCTCTGCATTCTTTTCAACTCCACACCACTGCTGGACCTGGTGATATGTCCGGAACGAATGTTGTCGTGCAGCTGCTTCTGTCGGTGGTAGCAATGCAAAATTAAATTTATTTTTATATGCTGATTTTGCAAAGCATTGATGTCTATAATTGTTCAACGACATACTTTTCACGCCACTGTAGCCGTACAATGTGAGGAGGAAGCGTTCTCCAGCTTTAGCAATGACCTCTGGGTTAGCATCTTGGTTTTTGAATACCTGGACAAGCTCCTTTAAATGTGGGTTTTTTAGGAGTACATTGACACATTTCTTTTTTCCTTGATTAAAGAGAGCTGATGTTGTATCGCAGCCACTGAAGGCGTGCAAGAATAATATGTTATCTGCGGCTGTTTTATCTATGATACTTTGTGGTGAATATATTTGTTGCAACGTTTTTCTTTTTCCGGGTATGAGAAGATAGATGTTTGAACGCGTAGATAAGGCCGTCAAAAGGACAAGAAGATCCACATCTTCGCCGACAACTATTACGGAATCAAATGTAGAAATGCTGATTGCCGTGTTGATTATTAGCGTATCTGCATCTCCCGTGGCTTGCTTGACTATGAAGTTCGCAGCTTCAAATTTTGTCTTCAACATACCAATAAGGCGATTTTTGTTTCTATCGTTGTCTAGAAATGTTTTTTGTGACACGGTTGGGATCATTGTCTCGTCAAAAAGTATGTTCACTGAAGCATGTTTTCGTGGGCGTAGAAATCGCTCCACATATTTGGTACTACGATGTACTATATCTTCTGGATATCCGTCGAAAACGATGATGGCATTCGATGTATAGTTTGATAGAACGAATGCGACGTAGTTATTGCAAATAGATGAAAACGATTCATCGCAAGGCCAGACGACTTGGTGCAACAAGTATTCTCCGTCGATGACATACATGGCGTTTCCAAAATTAATATCATCAGAACATTGCTTAAATGCCTTATACAGAGAAGATTTAACGCACTTGCGCATGCCTTGTTTACTGAAAAGCGATAACGGAAACGGAGCAAGTTCGTACGTAAGGAACTCTTTAAGTTCCTCATCCGATTTTTTTGCAATGCACATTCTCCGAAAAATTAATAACGGATCTATCGAGATTACGTCGTCTTCTATCCGGATGCCTGTATTCATGATGCCAAGTGCATTTACTCTGTCAATCCGTTTTACGGTATGAGAATCCCCGCCGACAATTTTTGAAATGCCAGCAGTACCAAGTTCTTGAGACTAAAAGCAATATTTTTACAATATTTTTTAAACGATATTATATCAATTTGCAAAGATTCATTGTTCCATGCAATGATATGCACATAAAAAAAATTACGATCTACTCACCTCAGCATGTCTGATATTATCTGTCGAACTCAGTGTCGCGTCTTCTTTGTTTCTCACCATTATAATATTTTTGAGACAAAATTTGAATTTCGGTCTATCGTCAACTGCACTCCAGCAATCCTGCATCAACTGATACAACGTCGATGGACATTTGAGAGGCTTCGACAGCTTGCCACCCTCACATACATACTGTATTACTTCAGAATTAGTTTTGGCAGCATAGGGGTGCTCACCCAATGACATAACTTCCCACATTAGCACCCCGAATGCCCAAACATCGCTCTTTGATGTATATATTCGATACTTCAAAGATTCCGGTGCCATCCAGCGAACAGGAAGAGGGTCTTTTCCTTCCTAATATAAAACATAATTTTAGCGCAGTCTGATCGAAGTCATCAATTTTTTAAACAAACGTTATGCAGATTAATTAAGTCATCTCTCTTCCTTTATAGATATACAAATAAAAATAGTTTATTTTTTTACATTCTAATCAATTAAAAAGTGTATTATATAATATTATTACAATGCTATAAAAATAGAAAAAAAAGTTTTTTTTCTTTCAAACAATTGCATTTACCATGCGGTAATAGTCATCCTCGTAAATATCTCTAGCTAATCCGAAGTCGCCGATTTTCACAATACGGTTCTCGCGATTTCTTGCGGATATTAAGCAATTTCGACACGCGAGATCTCTATGCACAAAGCGCAGTTTTTCTAAGTAGCAACAACCCCGAGCAACACCTTCGCACATAGCGAGCAAGTCTTGCAGATGCAAAGCGTGCGAATCTGACGGTTGCAATGTCCGACTCTGTCTCAAATATTTCAGTAAGTCACCAGCATCCATTAATTCTAATATAATCAATGGTGAATCCGCGTCCAAACAGATGCCCAACAATTTTAGCACATGTTCGTGGCGAAACTGACTCATAAGTTTGGCCTCTTGCTTGAATTTTTCTTTATCTTGCGGGGAAGCATTTTTATGTAGCATCTTTATAGCGACAGGCGTTGTGTCCGATCCTTCTAAATTTTTCACGGTTGCTTTAAATACCTGCGAAATATTTCACAATTAACACAAATCAATAAAGTGCATGTTAAAAATGATTATATTATTTTACTCGTTAAGAAAATTTTTATTTTTTAAATTATTTTTATTAAAAAATGTGTCTTTATACCTTAAAATTTTCTAATTAAAAAATTAATAAAAATCTTCAAGAATATATTTAATAAAAGATAGACTATAACTGCAAAGATACTTTTATAAGAAACAACAAATTAGTGTTTTACCTTTCCGAATGCACCGTTTCCTAGATGCTCTGATAGGATAATTTGCTTTTTTCTTATTATGGTCAGTGCAAATTCGTCCGGTTTATTTTGCAATCTAGAAGCGTACAGGGCGTCGCGTTGAATGTTCCCGTAAGGCATTTCGTACAGAGTGGCTAATTCGACGTCTGTCATTATCGAAGGTAGAACTTGTTCGTTAGTTGCTTTGTGTTGTCGGTATGCTGTTATATCTAGATAACGTTATAATACACTAATTTATAATATTATGCATTGAAAATTTAAAACATTTTCAACAAGTAAACTAATTTTTTGTATATAGAAACTCTCTGTACATATATACCAAATCTAAAATAATTTCCAATCAAAGTCTGAAATTAATATCAAATATACTTACAACGGTAAAAATAGCAGACGTTGATTACAAGGGTAACAACAAGGCATAATATTTATGGGTAATGCATAGTTGGTGTTTCGATAGATTCTGTTAAATCAACAACTGCGCTTGATTTACCCCATTCTCCAAAGCCGTAAACGTTTTTGATTGCCTGTTGATAAATATACATATATTATATAACTTGTAAGTGTACTATCCGTCAAATCTCTTGATGAAAAATACATCTGCTGTCAGATTGAAACTTATTACGTAGATGATCTAATGAATATAAGTCGTTGAAGTAATGAAAACACAGTTTCAGATAACTAAATTAATAAATGTGCGATAGATATCTATCCTTAACGTTTCAAAGCAACTTTCAGCTTTGTTAGAAATGATCGCTTTAATCTTGTAAATAATCCAGCTAAAACCGCGGATTGTCTTGCTTCACTTACATCGATTCGTTTATTATGTACTCGCATTCACGTTACTATGTATTCACCATAATATAAGTATTTAACAAATTACTTTAAAAGAAATATTTTATATGTTGTGTTTTTAATTATCTTTAATGAAAAAATAATAAATTAATTTTTAAAGTTATTAGATATAATTCCCTTACAATATACTTTAGGATTTATTCAATATTCTATTTCTATTAATATATGCAGCTGAAAAGAAATAATTACAAAATTTTAGCATAACATGTTTCACCTACTGACACTGAAAAATATAAAAAAATCATATAATTATCATTTGTTTAAATAGGTGGCTGTTTTCTATACTTTTACTTATAAATGGTACATAGAGATATATAAAATTACTTTAAGATTTCTTGTTTCTTTAATATCTATTTGATATTGTAATTTATATTGTTTCAAGTAATATTCATAGATATATGTAGTGAAGGGTGATATGAGAAACACTTGTAGAGCAATCATCTATGTGTGGCAGAGAGGCACTGACGTAACTGTATAGGACATTTGCATATTCTTTAGCCCAAGAAATAATTGCTAGAAAGAAATAATGATATTTGTGGATTAAAAAATTATGTGAGATGCGAGTGGCTATAAATCGGAAATATTTTACATTTATAAATTACAACTAGGAACATGCAGATGCACTACTTTGTAATGTACTAAATACTGTGCAAACTTTTTAAAAATCTATTCTTATTGTATGTCTAATCGAGATATTTTCATTTATATCAAACATTTTCCTTGTGTCAAACAGAAAGTTACGCAAGAATGTGTTAATAATATTTAATAAGAATTTAGAACTGTTTCTCTTTGCATATGAGTCATGGAACGCCTGACTCTCCTCGATTGTTGGAGGAGTTTGCTAATTGTTCGATATTTATTTTAATATTAGATTAGTTTTTTCAAGTAAGCGACTTCATCTTAATTCGACTTCTTTTTTTACGGATGCGTTTGTTATCACTGATAGTTTTACACAATTCTTATATTTTAACAATAAATATGTGTTTATTTCATTTTCTTTATGAACATAAACATCTGATTTGTATCCCCATGAAAATATAGACATAGATATGTGACGTATACATATACATTGGATAATAAATAGCATATAAATTCGCATATATAGCGAATGATAACTATTGTGCATATTATTGGCTTAAAGACTTGATTGAAAGCCAATTCCAAGTTCCATTGTATCAATCTTCTACTTCGATATTTAGTAGCCGTTACGCGACCATTTTATTTTAACTCAATAATTCTGATTTTCTATATTGAATTGGTTAAGTAAAAAATAATTTACTGTAAGTTTAATACAAAAATTAATAAATATAAATAAATATTTAGAGAACTAAAGATGTTTTAAAACTTACATAAAAATCATGTAAATAAGCAAAAATGTTACATATGTGTTTATCAAAGTATCGGAGAATAAAAAGAATCAACGGAATCATTAATATTAAAAAATCTTATTCTTAAATACAACAATTACAACAACACGTGTTACGTTTAAGTTTTAATATACCAATATAATATATCTCACTTAAGTTTAATTTTGTATTATATAACATCGATTTTTGAATGTATGATGCAATATCAACAAACTTTATATATATATTTTATAGCATCAAAACTTTTTACAGAGTTACGTATTATAAAGTTTTAATCACACAAGTAATTTATTATCTGCAATATATAACATTCATTTTCTTTCATGAAGAAAATCTTTTCTCTGCGTAAAGTTTAGATCAGAGCACATGAAAATACTTTTTCTGAAGACTTACATCATCCTCCAGATCTTCCGACGAAATCGCGATGGTCGCCTTCGTTAGCATTAACACTTTTAATAAAATATATACTGTTTTTAACATTCTTAACATAAGAATTTTCTTTTTTTGAAGATGTTTTCACTCCATCGGCTTCCACGCGATTCTCAATCAGTGTCCAACAACTATCAATGTTTTATGCTCAATGATTCAGACTTCACACTTCACACTTTAAATAATCGAATCAATGTTCCTTTATTGCTCTTGATAGATTCCGGACGCGGATGGTAGTGCGTCAGATTCAAAGAAGAGGGGGATCAGAGGTTTATTTAAATAAATATCTCGAATTGAGATTAATGTATAGTCTTGGTATCGAACCTAGAAAAATATGTGCCCTGTGTACAACGAATCAGTTTAAAAGAAAAATTAATTTTCTTTGAAACTAACGCACTATCATTCGCGTTCTGCTCTTATATAGCCTGTTAAAATTTGAAGTCATAATTTAAATAATCTTGCCGTGGAAAAATTGTTAGAATAATTATCAATGATATAAATATTATTTTTATGTTTTTGAAGTAGTAAACTTACTATTACGATATGTTTGCAGTATCGGTACATCTATACTTTGAAATGCTAATATCTAGTGGTTGAAGCTACCAGACATGATCGAATACCTATAAATAAATTCAGCTTGCCAATCTATTTATTGCTTTAACTACAATATTTGGAGCACAATATTCGGGATAATAGTCAGAATAATATTTGTCGCGTCTTTTAGTTTAAACATTTGACCATTTAGAGTTACATTAAAAAGTTATTTAATGAATTATGGTCTCCTCTTAAAGAATTGTATATGATATAAAGCCCTATATAATCTTAAATATATTTTTTGTATTTCTTTATACTTCTTTTCCTTTTTTCGTATGATCATTGTAAATATTAATATTTTATTTTATTTTAAATGCAAGGCTGTGTAATACTAAAATTTAGAAGAATCTAGAAAGAAAGTTTATTTGATGCGGATTAGTTTGAAAATATGTAAAATACGTGCATAGTGAATTTTTAATACAAATAAAATTGAAATATTGTGTAAAGGCATCGATCATACATATATTCGGTATATTATGGAGAGAATAAATTAATTATATTGAATATAAGATTATTCCTGTAAACTATATTTTTCTATTTCGTAATATATATTTATATATTTCTTATATGTAATATGTGAATATAAGAATGTAAAACTAATATATCTAAATATAGAAAAAATGTATTATGCAGCTAAATTATGCAAGTGTTTTCGAAAAGTTAAGCTTATTTTAAATATTTTTATCGAACTTCTTCACGACTAAAAATATACATATTTTATAAATATATATATAAATATATATATATTTTTATACATTTTATTTCCTTTTTATTATACTCTAAATCTAATTCAATTCTGATCTAAAGTCACACTATATAATTTCGTTGTGAAATTCTTGCCTAAGGAAAATAGGATAGTAAAATAGCATAGGTAGAACACGCATTAGCTCGTTGATTTTCAGTATGGCGCTTATGATTTTCGAGCACAATTTTTCTTTTCGACTCTAACTTTTATTAATTTGTCACAATCCATCAGTGTGCACGCGAGATTTTCTTTGAATTCGAATCCGCGCAAGGTATGCCGGGTCAGATACGTCGCGCTAGAAGTCAAGCGAGCGTCTAGATCGGAATCTTCTTCATTCCTGCGTTCTTCCCACAAATCTATCCGTCTCGCGTTCGGAAAAATTCCAATACTATTTGTCGATAAGTGAGGAATAAAGATTTCTACATTTTTCTGCCAGAAATGAATAATTCCCCGGTGACGTCCGGAACAATACAATCGTCAGTATGACGCGCGCGGTGCCAACAGGTTAGAGGACGCGAGCGTGACGTTTCCACGGCGAGGCGGCGTGGCCCGGTTTCCGCGGCGAGGCCGACTTCCGAGGTCTCGTTCTGTCGTGCCGCGTACGCCGTGCAGTGAACATACGCCTCGTCTGGGCCAAGATGGTCGCGGTGAAGGGACGCAAGAGCTCGAATAAGAATCCGCCGATACTCAGCCATGAGTTTGTCATACAGAACCACGCGGACATCGTCTCCTGCGTGGCTATGGTCTTCGTGATCGGCCTGATGGTGCAGGTGGGTTCACTTCTGATCTGTCAGTTTTCTCCAGATGTTTGGAGAAAACGTGACGACTCTCCGATTCGCTCCGAGTGAAAAGATTTGGAAAACAATTTGTATTTGCACGAATCGTTCACGTTCGAGCTTTGATTCTCCTTGTATCTTGCGTTACGTTAGAAAAATTTGAGGAAATTTGTAAAGTAGAATGACCATATGTTACAGATTGTTAGTGTTAATTGGGACTGTCAGACTCTCTAGCATACATCTCTGGTTATAATATTTGCGAAGACATTTTGTTAACATTTTGTGCTTCTAAGTAATATTCTAATTTGTCATTCTTTAAAGACCTATAAAAACATATTAATCGTGGCATGTATCTGTATATATAAAGATTACTTAATATTAAATTTATAACTATATTGTACTGTTATAGATAAAGTTATTTTGGAGACTCTATTCTGGGAAAAATGATTATCATTAACATATGTTTTATCAGAATGACGTTAAATTATTCTTACAGTTGCGCCTTTGTCCGTAGTTCTATTATTTTTGTTTTATATCAATGAATTTATCTAACATGATTATTTTCCTTCAGGTTACATCGCCATGGGCATATATGTTCATCGCTATTCACCATAACGTGACTAACACCACTGAAGATCCAACAGCAGTGATAAAGTATGCTACAGGATGGAAAGACGCCTGTGCAGTATTCTTTTACTTCTTGATAACCATTATAATGCATGCTGTGCTTCAGGAATATATATTCGATGTAAGTATACCTGTCGAGTATGAAATATACTGACTAAAAATATGTTTGAGCTTTCATTTATATTTAAGTTTGCTACTAAAAAACTTATTTTCCTTTGCAGAAAATATCCAAACGTCTCCATCTCAGCAAAGTCAAACTCTCTAAGTTTAACGAGTCCAGCCAATTAATAGTGTTTTATACATTATCGGCATTATGGGCCATTGATATTATTATCAGGTAATATATATTTTAGTTATAAAGAGAAATATTTATATTTTATAATTTATAATACTAAGATAAAACGGCTAATAAGAGCCAGACCGCACAGGTGGAGGCGCGAGTGAAGCGCAATCGTTTAAAATAAACTACGTTATATTATAAAATTCAAAAACTTTTTTTAGACGTTTCGGTCCCACTTTGGGCCATCTTCGGTAACTATATGAACAATCAAATTACATAATATAAGAAGCTTTATAATCATAACCGGTGGACAGAACATATACAGAGTTAAATACATACATCCCCACGACTCTCTCTAGAAATTATTTTGAATTATTTCGCACATTGATCATAACAATGTCTGAACCGTCAGATATAAATGTCAAACAAAAAAACTGTAGTTCACATAAACAAGCTTTTGGGGATTGTTGATGATAAAAAAAGAGACTAAATATGTAAGCTGTCTAGAATTGGAGTGTAAATATGAATGCTGAAAATATAATGCTGTTTTCTAGACAGCTTACAGTATATTTAATCTCTTTTTTTATCATCAACAATCCCCAAAAACTTGTTTATGTGAACTACAGGTTTTTTGTTTGACATTTATATCTTTATTTGATCAATGTGCGAGATAATTCAAAATAATTTCTTAGACTTGTGCAGTGCGATCTGTGCGGTCTTATTAGCCGTTTTATCTTAGTATTATCATTCCTAGAGCCTTTAATCTATTTTATTTATTTATAATTTATAATTTCTTTGGACACAAATATTGAAATGATAACTAAGGTTTTTCTTTTAGGGAGAATATGCTTTTAAACATATGGACATTGTGGGAAAAATACCCAGCGCCAATGTCTTTCTCCTTGAAATTATTCTTCATCGGCCAGCTTGCCTATTGGTTACACTGTTATCCCGAACTCTACTTTCAACGAGTCAAGAAAGAAGACATTCCGCAACGCATTCTCCATGCAACCATCGGATTACTCTTCACATCTGCAGCTTATTTCTTTAAGTAATTATTATAATAATGTCCTATGCATACATTTTTCCCAAGCTTTTTCGCTAGTTGTAATAAATATTTATTTTCTGCAGCTTCCAACAATTAGCAGTAATCTTGTTGACTCTCCATTATGTGGCAGATGCCTTGTTACATGGAGCCAGACTGGTTCACTTTATTAGTCAAAAAGAGAAGAGAACGAAATGTAAGTTATCTTTGCCAACAGTTGAGCTATTGTATTTGTATAGCGTGAACTCTTTGAATATATTTATATTGTGTTTGCAGTATCATTCCTCGTCGCTAATTCGACGTATATGTTCGCGCGTCTCGCGACCATCGTGCTTACGGTTGTGGTGTTTCTGTACGGTTTGAGAAAGCTGGAGTTCAATTTCGACTATGACACCGGCAACTTCAATACTCCAGCCGTGCAATTCTCGGCGGTATCTATTATTTCGCTCTTCCAAGGCTACCTCCTGTACTACTTCATCGCGAAGCAAATTAAGCGTACGCGCGAGAACGCCGCGCCCGTTGTCGTTAAAACCAAGCCGAAACAAAAACTGAGAAAGCGAGAAGGTGAGAGTAATTTTGTTTTATTTAAATCTTTATTATTGGTTTCTTTATTAAGGCTTTATTATTAGTTTTATCTGTGTGTGTGTGTGTCAAGATTTATTTTATGGAACTAAAACATACATATGTTTGCAGGCAAGAAATCCGCTTTATCCGAAGATGACGACCTCCCCGAAGTAGATCAGGCGACGAAGAAGAATCTAAGAAATCGTCCCTCAGCCAAAGCAAAATAGGGATTAATAAATTAGAGGAATCACCGATAAGGCTGATTGGATATTAAATTTTATTCATTTGTATGTCATGAATATGTCAGAATGTTCGACTAGAATGTACGAAAAATGCAATCGTGTCTCGTAATACAGAAATGTGAAGCTTCCATAGTGCTACCGATTCAAAGTCATGTCATGCAGAATGCAGAGATATCCGATACTCTAGGCTTTGTACTCGATAAATGTATGTATATATATATATTATATATATATAAACGTGAATTTAAAATATTTTATAAAAAAATTAAGTGTGCGTGGTACTATGACAGACGGATATTTTTTTTTACCCGTGAATAGAATCGTTTATGATTTTTTTCGTATTTATATGAATTGCAGATAAATGTTACATTCACATAGAATCATAGAATATTGATGTGCATTTTGCTATGTTGTCTTTTTATGTGCGTTGCGTGTTTACGTATTTTTCAAGTACGTTAACTCGTATTATTTATAAACTAATTAAGGCAATGTTAGAGATAAAAGGCTCTGATATTGAACAATATTAGGAGAGAACGGGCTAATTAAGAGCCTAGCGGAAGTCAGTGCACAAATTTAATGTTTGAAATACTTTATTTTTATGAACATGTTTCGGTCCTATGATTTAGCATATGTTATCTTTAAAGCACGCGGATATCAATGGCGCACAGCAACTCCGACTAATTATAAATGAATTAAGTCTTGTTCCAGTTCCTGCTGTGAAGGACGCATTCGGTTGGGTTCTCTCCTCCAGTTTTCTCATCTTGAGTTAGAAACGCATCCAGATAAACATTGTCATTTTAATATTAAACTTCTTGATTGCCTGATTTCTAGAGACAACTGACACGATATTAAAGATGCGACATAACCAGGTTACAATGGTTTCGAAGCACTTGTTTATTAAGTGGCGAAATCTTCTAGCACAATCTAATTAGTTGGTGATAGAAGTCGTTGTTCCTGTGTTTACTATTCATATACGATACGTACACTGTATGTAATGTATGTTATTAATGTATGACTGAGTCATACTTCGTCCTTCGTGTATGTACATACAGTGTACGTATCATGTATGAATAGTGAACACAGGAACAACGACTTCGATTGTGCGACCAACTGATTAGATTGTGCTAGAGGATTTCGCCACTTAAAAAAACGAATGCTTCGAAACCTTTGTAACCTGATTCTGCCGCCTCTTCATGTCGAGCCAGTAGCCTCTGAGTAATCAGGCGATCAGCAAGTCGAATATCAAGACGACAATGTTTATCTGGATGTGTTTCCACCTCAAGATGAGAGAACTGGAGGAGAGAACCCAACCGAATGCGTCCTTCACGGCAGGAACCGGAACAAGACTTAATTCGTTTTATAATTAGTTGGAGGAGTTGTGCGTCATTGATATCCGCATGCTTTAAGGATAACATATGTTGAAGATGGTTCAAT
The DNA here is from genome assembly GCA_963971435.1 of Lasius platythorax. Classification (NCBI taxonomy): domain Eukaryota; kingdom Metazoa; phylum Arthropoda; class Insecta; order Hymenoptera; family Formicidae; genus Lasius; species Lasius platythorax. The sequence continues at coordinate 5,559,968 of OZ020540.1, read as the reverse complement.
CATAGGACCGAAACGTTCATAATAATAAAGTATTTCCAACATTAAATTTGTGCACTGACTTCCGCGCTAGGCTCTTAATTCCCTCCTAATATTAATTAAGGCAAATTTTTACAATTTTACCTATGTTATTTAAAATTCTTGATGGATTTTCTTTGTGCGTTGCTTTTTTTGGTGAGTTTAGAGTTAATCAATTAGAATAGACCTGTCCAAGTTTTTACTTTCAAGTTTTCCTCTTTTTGACCATCTCGCTGAGTGAGACGGAGAAGAAATAAAACAAATGCTGAGCTCCACCTAGATGATAAACTTGGACTGGCCTTGCTCGCTTGTCCTGGTTTATTTCTAAACTAGAACAAGTAGTTTGAATAGAAGTAAATTTATTATACTAGTAATAAGTTACAAGAAAGAAATACATAGATATATTGCACGAAATAATGTTCTGGACCATAAGTCTTATAAGAATCATGTCATAGAAATATACATATCCTATTATGGAATTATATTGTTACATTTAAATACAAGTTTTATGACTATTTTTTAATACATATATACCAATAAAAAAAATTCTCGTTATTTTAATATCGCATGTGTGCTTGAAAGATTATATTTCTTTAAAATTACAACTTATAAAAAAGAAAAGAAAATTGTAGGAAAAATAAACAAATAGCTTTTGGAAAAGCATTTTTCCATTCACATAGCTTAATATGCATTTAGTCAAAATACAAATCTTCATATTCTTAACTCTAATTAATCGTGTGATAAGAATTTAGCGCGGTAGTCAATCAATTTTTCATTATTTATCTATAATCTATAGAAAAGTGACGTACATAATGAATATTTTGAAATTTATGTCAACTATCTTGTTAAATAATTATATTAATTTATTAAAAATTAAATGTATCTTTTAACATATATCTTTAAAATAATTACTAATATAAATGCATTTATTAATTTTATTAACGACGTGTGAATGAGATAAATTTCTAAACATCAATAATTTTATATTATAAATCTATATTACCAATTAATGACAGAATAGAATAAGAGTAAATTGGAGTAAATTTAAATAAAGCAAAAATTGAATTGTAACTCTAAGAGTGAATGAATAATAATTTGTGATATTTTGTAATAAGAATCTAATAAAAAAAAGTGGAACTATACTATAGTGACACCAAAAGATATGTAATTGAACATTGCAATCTATATACTTGTTTTTCGAAATAACTGTGTTTTCTTTGCGCCAATTAATTTATCTAATTATTCTGTACATAAAAATTACTGTAAGATAATTGAAAAATGAATAGATATTTTTTATCTTTACAAGATATTTCATAGTTTATACCAAAATATGTTAGACTAAATTATAAAATATTTTATAAGTCATTTTTAATTCAACTTTTCTACTATTCAATTTTTTTCTGTATCATTTTTTTATTATCAACTATACAAGAGATAAATCACGTGCAAATTGCGTAATACATCTATAGTGCAATTTAAATAAATGCAAAATGTGAATATATTATGTTTTCAAAAAAAAAAGATATAGAAAAATCGTCAAAAAATGATGAAAAAATATTCTTTTTCTTGTGTTTGAAAAGAAATTAACTTTTGTTTTTTTTTTTTTATTGAATCATGTTATTAATAGATATACTTTTATTACAGCATATAATTGTAAAAAGCTCATGCAGTTTCTTGCATAACGCATAGATTACGCTATGAATGAATAGATATTAAAGTTTTTATATATGAAATTTTGTAAATTCTAAAAGAGAGATTAAATCAAAATTATTGAATTTTTAGATAACGATTTTAATTCCGCATGTATATGCGCGATGATAGAGAGAGAGAGAGAGAGACAAAGACTGTGGAAGAGGACGACGAGGACACTCTGTTTCATCAGTCCGCGGATCCACGCGTTTCGCGACGCGCGGAACGGCGGAATCGCACACACAGACACACACACACACACGCACACACCAGTGACACCAGTCGCGACGGTGACGACGGTGTAGTTGTTGCAGTACAGTGTACAGTGCAGTAGCCGTCGTAGTCGCGGTAGAGATATGGAAAGATGTATCTGAAGCGCACGTCCAAGTTGTTGGATCTGTCGTCGCGGGCCACCGCGGACGTGAATCTGCGCGATCTCATGTGCCCGGTTTGCCGCGGGATATTAATCGAGCCAGTGACGCTGCCGTGCACACATAACCTCTGCCTGCGCTGTCTTAAGGGCACGTTCGAGCACAACAGTCTGAGCTGTCCCCTGTGCCGGGTGCGGGTGGGCTCCTGGCTGCGTAACGCGACCAAGTCGGAGACCCTGGTGAACCACGGCCTCTGGGAGCTCATCAGGGCCAAGTTCCCGAAGGAGGTCGAGAGCAAGCATAATGGCGAGGAGGGGGATCTCGGCTTGGACGCTGGTGAGTGACGCACACGCTTATACACGCACACATATGCAAGCGTCGCGAGCAATAAACAAACGTAACATAACCTATCGTCCGGTACGTTTTTTTATACTCGCACTTTCCATCGACGCTCCGTATATATTCCCTTCCTCGAGATAATTCGCGTACGGATTATGTAATCTCTCGATGTTTTCGGCGTTATTTGTGTCTCTACGTGTCACTTTCTTTCAACTTTCTAAAAATTGCCTTGCTTCGTTTAATAAGAATATTAATAAGCGTTAACGAGTGTTAATTATTGTGATTATAATTGCAAAATACGTGGCGCTCTTTGCGCATCGATTACGATGATTTTGTTACGAGTTATAAAGGGAGAGCATTTTCCTTTAACGCAGATTATGCAACGAAAAGAATACTCAGCGCAGCTGGAGAGATACACAGGGAATATGAGGCGCAACTTCAAATGGCCGAGGAAGAGATGCGTCGCCAGAGACAAGCTGAACAGATAGCCAGTGAAGCATTGATACAGAAGATTCAGGTAGAGGAGCATCAGCTGTTGTTGGCTCAGTTGGCGCAGGATCAATTGCTAGCCAAGACCCTGGCAAAGCAGCAGGTTGTGAAGAAGCACAAGGAAGTTACAAAGTGTTACAATCAGTGTTTAAACACATCGGGTTACGTTCTCGACGCGTCCAGGTTTAACGCTAAGACTACGCTTGTAAATAATGTCGAAACGCCACAAAACGAAGCCGCACACTTGGAAGGCAGGCAGATGAGTTTTTCCGAGTCTGTCAGCGACAGCTCGAGGCCGAGACAAACGAATACGGCACTGTTATCTAAAATCGAGACAATATGTTCCAATGTATATGGCTCTAATGAGGCAAATTCATCCAACATGCATAAAGTTTCAGTTAAATATTGTTGTCAGAAACAAATACCGGTGTACAACGCTGTCACAAAGACGTTGAAACATCAAACAGTGTCCAAGTTCACCCAACCTTGCTCCTCGAATTATTCCATGGATCCCGGATGCTCCACGTCCAAAGCTTACATGACGGAAACTAAGGAAGAGTTGCGCGTACCGAGCGATGTGGTGAACAGCAAAAAGAAGAGTTTAGGGATAGAGGTGTGTATGACACTGGCCGATGACGACGAAAGGATAGGGAGTGCCGAGAGTTCGGGCAGTCATGACAGCATCAATCAGGAGATTCATCATTTCAAGCCGATCAAGACGGTGCCGAGGACGAAATTAAAAGTTTCTTCAGGTATGTATCTATCAGAGAAAAAGAAGGAGAGAGAGAGAGAGAGATTGTAGTAGCTATCTCTTTTTTTAATGTGATGAACTTTTACGTAGAAAATATCTTGTTTAATAATAGATAATTTTTATATTCTGTATTTGCTCCCAGATGGAAAACAGATAGATCCGAAATTGATTAGAGTGATCCCGGTTTTAAAGAAAGTGTCTAATGCAGTGCCAAAACCACCATCGCCGACGCACATGAAACGTATTGGATGCTCTTGGAGCGCCTTCAGAGGTAAATTATGGGCGTAATTTAAACGTTATTTATGTGCCTGAATAATTACTTAATTGAGACTTTGCAGATATAGGTTTTTTAATTTATCCGTTTAACAATTATATTACAGGTAGAATAAGACAGGACGCAAAAGAAAAGCAAGTTGCGCGCAATCTAGAGAATACGAGGACGCCGATCGATCAGCAGCCGTCGACGTCACTCGACTATTCTCAAACGGTTTCGAATAAGTCAACGACGAAGCCTCAAACAAACGACGTTATCCGCCGACTCGATTTCGTGCCCGAACCGTCATTCGACAGCAATAAAAATTATACGAAGAACGCAAACAAGATAGTTAATGGCCTTAAAACGAGCAAGAAGTTGTCGTTGGACGATGAATCAGATGCAAGAAAAACTCGTAAGTCTTGGAAGACGCGCGTGAGAAATGGTATGATAGTGAAATCTAAGCGGAATAGAAATCTGCGGAGTAGTAAGAGGACAACTGGACTCACTTTGAACGTGATAGACGAGGAAGAGGACGATCCGATGAATTCATTTGACAAAGTAAGTCCGCAAAACGACGAGCAGGACGGTGATCGCGATGCAGCGGTCGAAAATATAGCGGAGCGGATTAAAAGAAGGAAAGAAAACTTAGAAAAAGAAACGTCGAAGCAAGAAATTGAATCCAATACATCTAAAAGAAGCAGAGCACCAACGAAAAAGAAAACATCTGAAAGGAGAGACGAGAATCCCACGACGGATCGCGTCTCGACGTTCGAAGAGAGCGCAGAAGTCGATATCGGGCCGAGGAGAACGAAGCGGAGGAAAATCAGCAGGACTTCTCAGAGCAATACGGAGGATCCGGAGAGGAACGAGGAACTTTCTTCGGACGCGAGTGGTAAAGCAAGTCTGAGGAAACGCGCTCTGTCCGCGCGAAACTTGGCGAAACTCTCAAAAACGGAAGATCCCGCATCGGACGAAGCGCGCAACAAGAATAACAGCAGGTTCAACTACGACTCGCCGCCGGAGTCTTCCGACGAGACGGAGGAGTGCGTTCCGGAGAGTAACCACCTCGTCGGGATCTGCGTCAGCGAGCTGCCCACGGACAAAGAAGCGATCGAGGAACAGCAACAGATCGAGCGATTGCTGCTACAGGAGCGAGAGGATTTCGAGCTGGCGCGCCGTTTGCAGGCGCAGTTCGACGAGATGGAGCGAATAGCCGGGCGTCCTAGACGTACGAGGAAGGCTACCGAGAGCGAGAGGGGCGTCGAGACCAACGCGACGGGGACGGTCTTTAAGACGAGCGGCAAACGAAAAGCGAGCGTCGATCGAGCCGTTAGCACCGCGGTTAAGAGGAAACGCGGCAGGCCACCGAAACGCGTGAAAATCGCGGTCGACGCGCGCGAAGACGAGACGCGTGCGCGATAATCGCGATAATCGCGATACTCGCGCATGAGAATCCTCCGCACACAGCTGGATGTTCCTATAAGCCATATATATATATATATACATAAAGGAAAATGGAGTTCGATTAAAACTTTGTATAGTGTCTTACGTATTTTTAACGAGAGATCGTTTGCGTCGTGTCGAATGCGTACCTGGATAACATTGCGAGAGTATAAATGCGCAGCGTATAAATGCAAATCTTTAGATTGTTACAATGTCGTTTTTTTGGTGTCCACTCTAATGGAACGTTAATGCGCGCCTACGTGCCGCTTTTTGTTCCTGACGTATCAATCGTGCACGTTTTTTAAAATAGCGATAGAAAACGCGACTTATGCTCGTATGCAATACGTTCCCGGAAGAACTGACCGAAATTTCTTCGATAGGAGATTCTTGTGTGAGAAAGAATTCCTTCAAGATTGAAGTCAAGAGCTCCCGGGTCGCGCGTCTCGTATCTATTTTTATTACTCCTCTTGACGAAATGAAAATACCGCGTTACAATCAAAACGAAGAATGACAATATGCGAACGAGACATTGTTAAATTTGGTGAACGAGCGAGAAGAAGGGTGGGCAGAATGCACATGTCCGTAATTTCGACGACGATGGAGAGATGCACACGAGATTGAAAAAGTGTAATTTTTATACAGCGATTACAATTATTTTTTAAGAGAGCTTGTCCATTTAGGCTTAAGTCGCTACTCGCAGCAGTCCATAACAATTTTTAGATATACGCAGGTTAATTAGCTTCTTTCTTGAAAGTTCGATTATACGCTGACAGCTGGATCCTTGGTAATTTTCTTCGCTTTCGGCAGAAAATCACCGTCAAATCACGAAGTGACAATCGCTCGATCGAGGAAGGTTTAAGAGAGCGCTAACTTTTATCATTACGCGGTTTATAATAGAAACTTCCTATCGGGAGTTGCTTTGTCGCGAGATAATTACGTATTTATATTTCTATGTCTATCGTTCCCGTGGACATAAATTACTAGTTAAAGTTAAGTAAAGTTCGACCGAATCCACGTTCTTTTTTTTCTTTTCCAAGTATAGAACGAAGGGAACGGGAGGAATCACGTTAACTTCACTTATGCTTAGCCAACGTTCACGCAAACTATTCTAATGTATAATATTTGTTACATAACATTTGTATATCGACATCATCATCGAGAAAGACAGATTCTCTAGCGAATATTAATTGTGTATAGCGTTAAAAGAGGAATTATATGTTTGATAAGATGCGCTTGATATCGCAATTGTCTACTGTCAGCTTCGACGGCCTTGATTATCATACCGCAATTATCGAATAAATTGTTATATATTAAGCGTTGTATTAAGAGATTTATATATATAAGTCTCGCGCGCACGGACGGATTTTGCGTCGGGACTTGCGACGGACGCAGAGTTGGTTATCGAGAAATATAGTTCCTTCAACGGAGTTCCGTTTTCGATAGGCTAGAATTCTCTCTCGCCCGTACATTCGCGCCCCCAATTATATATATATAAATTATATTAGTTACATATATATATATATATAAATTATATATATATTATATATATAATTAATATAATTAATATATTATTATATATAATATATTATATATAATACATTTTTTAATTATATAATATATATATTATTATATAATAATTATATATATATATAATATAATTGTATATATATATTTTACGTACATATACATATATACTTTTTTTAACGATTGGCTGATATATCGGATGATAAATTCGCGGGTCCTCATTTTTTTCGCGCTCCTGCTATTTGTGATACGCAGTATTCTACATCCGAAAATCGTCCTGAGTCTTTATCTCGATGCTGATTAATTTTACGCAGAGTCCGCACTCTCGTAAGAGCGAGTATTTTCGACAACCGTGATTTAACGCATATATTCTGAGGCGCGCGACGAGCCTCGTTTCTTTCATCGACGTTCACTGTACACGGTTTTATTTCTAAAATTATTTCTATGAGATTCTCCGAAAGGAAATAATCGGAATAGCTTATACGCATCGTGACTCAATTCAGACAAACAGAATCTTTTACAGCTTAATAATATCATTGTCAAGATGTGTATGTTTAATAAGAGCGTGTTGGGGCAAACTTCTGTTTGAAAACTGCTACATCGAAAATTTTTAAACGAGCAGGTAGAAGGACTCTTTCCCTACCTGCTCGCATACAATAGGGTCTCATTGTCAGGATTCTTCAAGAGGACAACGACCCAAAATATCGGAGTCGTTTTTGCTTAAAATGAATGAAAAAAAATGACTGTCGAAACATAAGACTGGCCATCACAGCCATCAGAAATCTAATTGAAAATGTCTCTGTGGATTAATGAAGATAAATCTGTGTGGAAAAGAAAGTATACAGTGAAATAATTATCTTTATCTCGAGAGCTGTAAGATGAGCCTCGAAGCTGTCAGGCAATATAATTGTCAACGGTGATGATAGGATGATTTAATTAATACAAAAGCATCGTAGTACTGATTGAGTAGTATATTATATTTTTTTTATTTTTTTTACAATAAATAGTTTAAAAGTTACGTCGAACACGCTCTTATTAAACGTACTGTATATTATCCCGATCGTAAATCGCAGCATCGAGAATGTTCTCCGTTGAGTCAGCAAAACGTCGAGGAATGATCGTGTCGTATACCATAATTCCTTTATTTAATTGTCGCGATAGAAGAGAGATTCTTCGCTGAACGTGATTTTTAAATCATAGTAGGTATTCTTATAGAGAAGACAACACGAGCGCAGATAATACGAGGAGGCTATTCGGATACTCCCCTAGCTGTCTAAGACTTCGAAAGGGAAACGGTTTTAATTAGCTCGGATATTTTGTTTTTCCTCCTAGAGCAGTTAGAAAATAAAAGAGATGATGGTCTTTCATTTCGCGTGCTGCTTTATGACAAATCCGCGCGGAGCTTGCGAAACTCGAAGAGGCTTCCGAAAGTTTCCTCGTTAGCGCGGAATAAGCGGGGTGGAGCAACAAAGGGAACGCATAAAACGATTGCGGTGAGAGAGAATGCGTTTTTATCGCTCTCACCATCCTTCCATATTTTTTCTATTCGTGATTTTATTTAATTGGAATATTCGTGTATACGTTGTTAAAAAGAAAATGTGCACGAGACGTTCGTTATTCTCTGCTTGCCGCAGAAATAGTCTTTCAATTATGTTTTTTTTCCTCTATATAAATTTTAAGTATATAAATATGCAGCGTATTTTGCATGAATACGTTTAACAATTAACGTGTATGATACATATATGAATGATCGCGAGAAAGAGGTGGACATATAGTAACGCCGGTGGATATCGTTACGGAATCACAGGACTATATTATAAACTAATCTAACGAGAATATATAATGTAAAAAAAAAGCGTATGGAATTTATGTATGGAATTAAAACATAGAGAATGTATAGAGAAGATATTTAGTTATAGAGAACGACTACATGATAGTGTCGAATATTATTACGTATTGATAACGAAAGTAGAGAGCATCGAGAGATTAAAAAGCAAGCGTATTCTATAACTCCGGGACGAAACGGAGACACTCATTATGGATTTTTAGGAAGAGTCATTTTTATATTATGCCACACACTTATATGGTTTCGTGATAGAAGATGTAGCAAGAGCAACGGGAAGCCTTCGCGAAATTTGCGGGCGCAGCATCCGTTTTTCTTGATACGTTTTATATGTGAAAACGAATAAATGACTGTAATTATTCTAATTGTAAGAGTTATCTCTCTTTCTCTCTCTTATGTATATTTGCGACATGTCGAAAAATCTTTCACTTCTGTGTGAAAAAACATGGAAAGTATCGATTATGATTTATCATAAAGCTTTCTAAAGTAGCAATCTCTTTTCGTTAAATAATTAAACAAATTTTATATAAGTGCAATAAGGAATATAAATATAATTTATAATTTTTTTTTAAATTAAAATTTATTGTAAGATGACAAGAGATTTAATAATTTTTTGTTACGGTGTGAAAAAAATAGAAAAGGATTTTTTTGCATTAATATTATCTTTGCAAAAATTAAAGGCATATAATATGATTCGAGTTTCTGCAAAAATTATGATATATTTATATATATATAAATTTTTGCTTGTTTTGTATGCGATGAAAAATTGTTGTGCATGATAATTCGGTCAAGGATATCGCCAAGGTAAATTCTTTCTTACGCAATGAGTTGTAGCGAATTACAACAATGGCGTTGCAATAATGAAGAGAATTTTTGTCTATCCACGATAAATAAGCATAAGGACGTTCTACAAGTTTCACAATATTCGAGGCAATTATGCGGTATTGTATCTTTCAAAATTCAATACTTATTTTTATTATTATTTCCCATTAGAATTTCAATTTTTGTAAGAGTAAAATATTATCTCCTCATTGTCTCTTCGAACATAAAACTTACGATTTTTAGAAATAAATAGATTTAATACAATTTAATTAAATATTTTCGATAATAGAAGCAAGTAACTTGAGAATCCAAATATGTGGGATATTTTTTCTTGTGTGTGTGTTGTATAGTATTTCTTAAAACGACATTTCTTTTCGAAAAGACCATATCTCGCGATTTTTGATAATATGAAGCGCTTTTCGTTCTAGTATTTATGAAGTAAGAAAAAAAACAGAGACTGAAGAGGAAGAAGATAATTCTAGCATAGTCCTCTCTCTCCCGTGTGACTGATTCGTATCTGATAGTAAATGATAATTTCATTATCGCTTTCCCACCGATGAAGAAAAAAAAATAAATTTTTTTATGAAACAGGACCGCCGGAAAGAAACAGAAAGGTATGTAACTTGCTCGTAATCACCGGCGAGAGCAACAATTGCGACAGCTTGCGCTAACTCTCGTTGCGTCATCGCCGCGAAATAGCAAGCGAAATGTGTTCGCGCGTATATACTTTCCGTCCCACCCTATTTTTCCGTGAACTTCATTGCGTCTGGTATCTTTGCGCGAGATTAGACAGACTCCGTTTGGCAATAACTGCGTGAGGTCTCTATTATTGTTCTCGTAACTTGATTATGGTCCTCCTGAACACGCCCGGTGATTCCCGAAAACGATCACATCGCGAAGTATCATCATCCTGTCTGTGCAATGTCGTCGTCTTGAGATTATTGCTCTACAAACTTGTCCACTTTGAGATATAAGATTTCGTAATTATTTTCAAAAATACAGTATGCACACGTAACGGCGACAGATAGAAACATAGAAAACAATAATTCGCGAATTTATATTGCCACTGAATTTTATTTCATATATTATATATTATGATATATGTATATGTAATCAATCTATTATTAATTGCGAATATATTCTGAAAATTCGATATGCAAAGATGAAATGTTTGTCCGAATCAATTTTTTTTGTAGATGTACGGTTTTTTTCGAGGAAAAGATAAAACTTATATATATAAAAAAAAATATTAAAGATATATAATTATATGTATAGATATATTATATTCTAAATATAGTATTTCTTAAAATTAAAATATGTCATTCCAATATACATGTATTATAATGTGTTTTTTATTTTTATTTTTATCGATATGAATGGAGTCAATTGTTTAATTTCGGAATATTTGAAAAATTGTATTGTGTATATATTTGGAATCACAATTTTTCACTTTTATACACTTTTGATTAAATATACACTTGATGCTATACACTTTTGATTAAATACATGAAATACAGAAATAACGCTTTAATTCGCTCAGAATACGTAACGATAATGACGTACAGTGTTTCAGAATATTTTTGGACTGGAAAAAAACTCTTTGAAATTGTAGATCAATCTATTTTTATTTAGTTTTTCATACTGTAATTAATTAAATTCTAATTAGTTTGGAAAAGCATATATATATTGTTATTGTTTTATCAGTAACCAAAAGAGAAGAGAGCAGCGTCTTCGTCAAATTTTCATGTGAATCGCGCAATAAATTGCCGGATCGATGAGTCGGGCGATGAATAATTAAATTCATGTCTCATTCAATGCACGAAGCCTATTTTAATCAGGCAAACACAAATTCGTTACGCAAGCGAGAGATTTTGCAGATCAATAACAACTTTGTTTTATACGGTCCTTTGTTCTAAATTGAAATCAAGTGATTACGCAATATATATATAAATAATTTGTCGAGCGGATTAAGTGCTTGACAAAAAAATGCGTAATATTTCTTGTTAAGAACTGTTATTTTTGGGGGGATTTCGCTACTCTTATTCTATACTATTCTATCTGCTATCCTATTACACAATTAATATAATCAATAAATCGATAATCCGTCCGTCAATTTATTTTTTTTATAATATCAAAAATCTACTGAATTAGAGATCTATTGAAAAATATTTTGAGAATAGATTCTCCCTCCTTCCCTGACACGAATCTAAATTCTCTTTAGTGAAAATATTGAGAACGTGCGTCGCAACTTTTCGATGCAAGCAGCTTGGGAGAAAGCAAGATATGAATTTTTATAAATTTCGATGCGCGGTTATCCGAAGAAACACAAAGTCGCTTATATCTACTGTACATTTCTGAATATGGATTTTTACCGGAAAACCTCTCTTTTCTAAAGGAAAGAAGAAGAAAATATTTCGATGATCCATCGCGCGATTATCTGAAACTTTTCAAAAATTCATCCAAAATTTAAGCGCATCAGTTTCCAAAAGATATTTTCCCGATCAGATGCGGGAATAAAGGGGCGCGAGGGGGGTGAAAGAGGGGGGGCAGAGACTGCTACTTTGTGCAGAGACCGCGAATATGCATTCCGGATAGGAGTGCACGATGCCGAGCAATATATAGAAAACGGCGACGACGGCCTCGGGCAGAGACTGACGGAGAGGGAAAGCGCGAGAGCGAGAGGTTGCACTCTTGACAGCCACGGCGACTGCAACGTGACTCGCGGTACCACGTGACTCGCGCGGATCCAGCGGTCACGTTGCACTCGGCGTGGCTCGACCGCCTCTGCACGCTGCCCCCTCGTCCATCTGCCTCCTTCGACCAGCGCGTTCGCATATGCGATCGACAGTTAGCGCGGTGCGGTGCGGTTTCTTTCGTCCGCTCCTCGTCCGTTCTCGTATAATCGCGCGAAATTATATAAAAGAAAAAAAAAAGAAGAAGAGACACGAATGCGAAATCGATGGAATCGCGCGCGCGCCACTAGAACGAGATCGTCGCGTGAGTGAGTGAGTGTTAATTGGCGATGCTCCGGGAAATCGCGATCTGCGTCGCGCAATTCGCGTGTTATCGCGTGTTAACGTTCTAATGTGTTTTTTATTATTTTTATAATTAAGAGAATTAGTGCCTTAACTCTCTTAAGTGACACAAGGCGCGTTTGGCGATACGTCAAGATTGATTACGGCGACGTGGTTCATCGACGCGACGATCGGCGAATGAATCATCGTCGTTGATTTAATTTGATTTAATTCGATCGAGACTTTGGACACATTGAGTGAGAGAAGCGTCATTGAATCGGAAAACTATTTGAAAAAGATCTCGCAGAACTACGCAGTGAATTTTTCAACTCGGTGATCTGGAACCGCCGATGTCGTGAGCGAATCATCGTCGATTTAATTCCTCGATCGATTTTGTCGATTTGATTTCTCGAATGTATCCTTAATTCGCGCACCGGGACTCCTCGCGCGATAATCACACTGCGAAAGAACCGCGACGATGCGCGCTTCGCAGCGAACTCGCTGTCCGCAGAACTTTGCCGGCTGAGAAAGAGAGCGACTTTTCCGTAGCGACTCGTCGTCGTCACGAGTCCGCTTCGCGGATTATTGCAGCGGATTGCAGCGGATTGCAGCGCCAGCTGGTCTCTTTCTAATCCGGTGCGCTTTCACCAACTTCAATCAAAGTAAGAGAGAAAGTAGTGCACGCGATGCGATACAGCCCGCTTGCAACCCGCATTTGAACGACCAGAAACTTTGTACGAGGACCTCCCTTTTCCGCGTAATATAATTTAAAGGTCTTCCTGCACATATATATATGTATATATATATATATATATATATATGCGTGTATACTATTTAAATCTGGCCTTGATTAAAAAATGATGCCAATTTTATTTTATACACACACACAATTTTTTTATTATTTTTTTTATTATTATTGTATACACCATTTTTTATTATTTTTTAAAATTATTATTATTGTATATACATATACATATGCTTACATACATACATATATATGTATTATATTATGTGGAAAAAGGAGATTCAAATTTTGTTTCTTAGATTTCTCTCTTCATAGATTTAATTTCTGAATATTAATTGTTAAAATTCAAAAATTTTACACCTGTGAAAAATTAACACTCAAAATCTAAAAAATACTGTAATTGTTTTCTTTGTGATTTTGACAAGATTAATCACACACACACCGAGATGTATATATGTTTAAAAATATATTTTAATTACAGTTCAAAGATATAATCAAATGACCAGTCAATTTGCAAGACGTTGACAGAATAATTGGTGAATAATGTACACAGTGTGTATAATTCATTAATGTATATAATCGCCATTCGCGAAATTAATACCCTCGTCGTTGGATATTACGCGGAAACGTCATTAAGAATTTATCTGGGAGAGGCTCTCGATTACTAATTTCGGAATGATTAATTTAATCGATGTCGCGAGAACTTTGTTTTATCAATCCTCCCCCTGCTTCCTTCCCCTACATTCATCGCGCACGACGAATTGATTTGAAATCAGAAACAGGTGTTCAGCTGTCTCTCCCTAAGGGTTAACTTACCGACTCGTATATCCGACGAGCGGATACTTTCGGGCGAAATGGATGATTTCCAACTTGGACCCCCGGCAATCTCGACCCTTATCAATTAACGCTTACGGGGATTTGCCGAAATTCGTCGTGATGCGCCGGCGGTGTTTTGTCACAGGAAACGAAACGCGAAACGCTTATTTAGTCACTGTCACGTCGTTGCGGCTAAACACGCATGATCGATCAAAGCACGATACGATAGTTTAGCTCCAGAAACGACACACAGGTCGAATGTGTCGAGTTTCCTCTCTCAGGATCGTCCCCGATAACTCGACGAACGTCATCCCAGCGATGTCGGCGAACGACGTTAACGATGTTCCTCTGCGAACGTGACAGCCCAACGTGCGATATCTCTGAATAGATAAGCGAATTTACGAGCGCGAATACTCGCGGAATACGAGTTCTCGCGTTCGCAAAAACGCGCGCGTGAAAATCTGATTTCGTTCGTTTTGAAATAAAATGAGAATATAATCGGCATCGACGCGGAAAATGAATGGGCAATCGAGATCAATGAAAGAGTAAAAAATAAAAAACAACAACAACAACAAGGCGCGTTCAAATAAATAGGGGGGGCTGAATAAATTGTAAAATTTCGCGTTTATTTGCAAAAAAAATTATTTATTACGCAACAGCGCGCGAGTGACGCCACAGGTGGTTGATAAAATTTACGTAATAAATAGTACGGAGAATTCTGACTGTGTATCCTGACCGTATTAAATCCTTAGCGCTTATTTCGGATAAATTACTTCTTTTGTTTCCGCCGAGAGTATTCAGGAAGTGACTAATAATAAACCATGAATTGCATTCGATCCATGTATAGTTTTACGCACAGGTGCTTCGCATACACGACGTTAATCGCTGCTGCTATAATTAGACATCATCGATAATGACGATCTTATGCAATGAAATTATCTGACGCACTGTTCTATCCTTTCATAATTTTATCCAGGGTTGGGAAAGTTACAGTATAAAAATAACTCGTTACCGTTACCGTTACTCAAACAATAACGAGTCGTTACGAAATTTCCATTACTTTATTTAATGCGAAAAAGATTAAGTTGAACACTCAAAATTTATATTTTTAAACATTTTGAACATTTTATATTAAATCAAAAGCGATTTTTAGCGTAATTTTAATAATGATATCGTTATTGATATAAAGTGTAATAATTTTGACAATATTAATTAATTTTAAATAAAAAATCTAAGAAAAGTAGCAAGAAAGCTTTTTTAAGATTTTTAAATGTTATAAATATGTAAATAAAATGAGAAAGTTTTCTTATTGTTAATTTGCTTTTAGCAAATTCATAAATATGATCAAATTTGCCTTTTTTACATCTTTAACCTTCTAACGCAATTTTAAAATCCTAATATGATACGCTAATTTTCATAATCTGGAATTCTTAATTAATTATCGAATTATCTATTTAACTAAATGTTTTTTACAAAGTAGAGAGAAACGAGATGCGGATAAAAAATTCTTTTCACAAATCTGACATTTTCTTGAGTGCTTCGAGAGAATTTTATTAAAAAATATTATAATATATTATAATATTATTATATAATATTATATCTACTAAACTCTCGATCTCGATTATAAAATGAAAAATTGATTATCAATTTTCCTACAACGAAAGCACTTCTTTCTGACACTCCATAAATATCTTCGGATCTTATTTGACCGCTCAAATTCTCTTTCTGACACATTTAAGAAACTCCAGAGCTTTAGAAATATGTCAAAAATTGAAAATAATCCACATTAATTTTACATAGATGAAAAAATGCTCCTCTTATCCATTGCAGTAGCTCGCCTCCTTATTTCGCCGATTATCTCGAATTTCTGTACAGAATCTCCTCTGCTGAGCTTTTTTGTTCTAACAAGCTGCGTGCTTATGATCCAAGTGCGTTTTCGCGTTTTAGCCATCGAGAATATCATAAAAGAATGTACCTTTCTGCCGAGTCTCGACTCATTAATTAACGCGACCACTCGCGAATAATTAGCCCGAGTTCATTTTACTATACATACACAAATATTTAAAGCGCGGGGTGCTTTTTTTGGCAGAATCCTCGTCTCTCGGGAGGTCGAAGCTAATCCTGCGACGCAGTCGTGAACCGAGTATCCTACATTCTGTTCGTTTGTGTGTCGGGATCAGAAGTTTCTCTTCTGCGTGGCTTCTCGTCGAAAATGAATTTCCTCGGGAAAACTACTGCGACCCCCTACTGAACCGGGGTAGTTGTGCCATCTGCAAACACGATCGAAGCGACGAACGATGATCGCGTTGGCGCGTATCGGTTTTATTGCTACAAGTTTCTCAGGGGAAGCTGTCGGAAGAACAAGAGGATAATTCCATCAAGGAGCGATAAATTTCGATTATATTGCCCCCCGTGGTGAAACATGTAATAGCCACGATACAATATCGGACTTTAAGGAGAGTTAAGATGGACGAGTCGGGACGTCGATGTATCTCATAATCGGTGTTAATATAACGGGGTAAAAGTCGACCTGTTCGTAAAACGTGTCGATCCGTACAATAATCCCTAATGCAATCCGTAGTAAAATTGTCAGTAATCGGCTCGGTCTGCATAACGATGCAGGTCCG
The DNA here is from genome assembly GCA_963971435.1 of Lasius platythorax. Lineage (NCBI taxonomy): Eukaryota > Metazoa > Arthropoda > Insecta > Hymenoptera > Formicidae > Lasius > Lasius platythorax. Next base: position 5,543,224 of record OZ020540.1, on the reverse strand, counting down.
ATTGCATTTCGGTCATCCAGTAGATACAGACGAAACGAGACAGACGCGTCGAGCCACATTTTGCTCTCGAGCTTTCGAACGTGTACAGTCGCTATTTTCCGGCAAGCTTGCATTACGAGGAAATTCGCGTAAATTTAATTCAATAATTCCGCCCTTCCGCAGAATTTGTTAAAGACGCCTCCCCCCAAAAAAACACTATCGACGCACGTCGATATATGTACATGTGCACCCCGTGTATGAGTCCTTTTGCGATTTACATATGTGTGTGTGTGTGTGTCACAGGCGGAATGAATTCCGCAATAAATTACTGCAAAATGCGCGTTGATCCCCCCCGGCTCATGAATAACGCGCCAAAAGATAGCCCTCGTACGTCTGAGGGCTAATCTCTCGAGCGGTTTCGCTGCCGTTGCTGGAAAACGAGAGACACACGACGAAACTCGCAACGGGATGCAGAGCAGTAGCGTAACCAACATTCAGGTCACCCCTTCCCCCCGTTTCACCCCTTCCCGTCGCCCGTCTGCGGGGGAACTTCAAAGGATCGATCTTGATTATCTTGCTCCGCTGACGGCGTTTGCCTCGGAATAATAAATTGTTTTATCCTCATCTCTCTCTCTCTCCCTCTCTCTTTCACGTTCTAACATTAATAATAATTAACGATTAATAATGAAAAAAAATATGTTGACTAGAGAGAATATAATTTTTTTTTTTTTTCAAAAATTAAGAGAGAGAGAGAGAGAGAGAGAGAGAGAGAGAGACAGACGATACCACTAGACATAAAGTCAACGTTCGTTTATCGAGTTTACTTCCCTTTTTGTCGACCCATTAGTTACGCCACTGGCACAGCGGATATAAACGTGCCCGCGGGATAAAATTAATGCACCCGTGTCGCTCTATTTCTTCGGTTGCCAGGGAAATCAACCACTACCACCGTGTGTGGAGGGGTGGTCTGAGATTTCGTTCGCTATGTTCGATCTCGCGAGATACGGCGATCGCGCAGCCAGAGATTTTTCTCGAGACCGGAAGCAACGGCTGATTGCATCTTGCGAAAGAATAATCTCCCATCTGTGTAATAATACATCGATTTTATCGAGAGAAAAGGATGAGAGAGAGAGAGAGAGTCTACGCAAATGTAATTGCAAAATGTAACATTTTATGTCTCCGTGAAGGCCAAAAATAGATCGAAAGGAATTCATTTCCGTGAAACTGCGCGTTCGATTTCTCAAATCGACCCTTATCTTATAAATTTCTTTATCCCCCGTTGCTTTTTCCGCTTAACTCGTATCGGGAAAGAGCCAGATTTCTCGAAAAATCAAATTTTTGCATGTCTCAAGTAAATAATCTCGAAGTAACACGCTCGCGCGCACAATGGATATGCTAATTTCGCCAACAATAAAGTTCGCGACATCGCATGAATCATCCCGCGGCGACAAAACCACATTGCTGCGATAGTTTCGCGATAGAGTGCAAAAGTAGAATGTGCTAAGGATTTGTTGGGAAAATTGAATTATCAAAATTTCCTCCGATAGTTAATAAGGCTAAGCTCCTAATCGATCGTGTCATTACGAAAATAGGTTCTTGTTCCCTCGCTCGTTTCGGAGGAGAAATTTAATTATCGTCGATTACTCGAAAGGACAACATCTCTTAATCTAAGAGGAGAAAAGCGAAATTACTGCTAATAAGAGAAAAATGTAGCAAAATTCCAGATAATAATTGGAAGTAATAATCCGTGTATCGTTTTAGCCGCGCGTCGACTATAGTAACGCGAAAAACGATGAAAAAAAATATAGAAATTTCTCTGATACAGCTCGAGAGGATGAAAACGATCTTTTCAAAGTGCTAGTAATCGTACTCGTCCCCGCAGACGGCGAGACGTCAAATCAGACCAATCAAGGCGTCGTCCTCTCTTCAAGGCTGTCTTGCAGAAAATCCGGCGACGTCTGAGAAAATTAAATTTTCCGCACGACGCGTAGTCGGGCTCGAGCAGGAAACTCTCGGCCGCAAGCTCGAGCTGACTCTTATTTTTCCGGCTTACAAGCAGCGAAAGGGAAGACGGGCCCTTTAGTGCGGACGGGAAACGACTGAAGGTGCAGTTGTAAGATCTCCCACGAGGATTGATTCGCGCCGTACTTTTCTTTGGGCTTCCAGAGAGCACCATCACGCCAGCACTCTTCTCGAGATGTTGGTGCGAGCGCGAGGGAATTCGAGATGCGCCCTTTTCGACTGATCTGTAATCGTAATCGAGAGGGAATCTCTCTTGTAGCGAAAAGAGTCGAACAAATTCGTTTTTTAAATTTTAAATTCCTTAAAGACACACATATTTTATAATTTTTCTCTTATATATGTTAGATGCTAATTGAGGCAGGAAGATTGTATTAACCCTTCTGTCAATGTATAATTTTTCACCTTTCAATGTATGGATATTCGGGTACCAACTGCGTGTTTTTTTTTTTTTTTTTGGACACATTGCACTGCGACAATTTTTTTATGGCAGCTGCTGGACATTGAACATTCTTCTCCGTTATAATTTAGGAGGTTGCCGAATACAAAGGCCCTTTGTATTCTATTTCGGGCGGAGAAAAGTTCCGGCACATTTTTAATATTTAAAGTTGGGTGCCCGTTCATTGACAAAAGGGTTAAACATGCAATGACGGATCAAATCTTGGAAGTATAACTGATTCTAATAGAAATTTATAGTATCTAGCGGTTAATATCGAATATGACCATTTTTAAGGGAATTTTGTACAATCGAGTGTTGAGATTTAAAAAGAAATAACCGCGTCGCGAGAGGAGTTCGACAGTAAATACATGAAAAAATTTACATGCGACCTCTCTAAAACACCCTGTACAAACATCCCGTCATTTTACTGCAGTAATCCACCGCGAATGGAACAGTAATGCAATTACTTCCATTGCGTTGAGTAAACTAATTAAGAATGTTCGCTTCTCTCGAAGGGTGCGCTGAGGAAAGATGACGGGAAGTAGTAACAATGAAATGGGCCAGGGGGTGACATCGGGTGTCCGGGGCGACGGCAGGAAGCACACGGTTCATTGGTTCCGTAAGGGACTCCGGCTGCACGACAACCCTGCGTTGAGGGAGGGTCTCGCGGGGGCGTCCACTTTCCGGTGCGTCTTCGTCCTGGACCCTTGGTTCGCCGGAAGCACCAACGTCGGCATCAATAAATGGAGGTGAGCGACCGCCGATATATTTCGCGGAGTCGCGCAAGAGCGAGAGATCGATACAAGCTGCGCTTTCGCGAAAGCATGTGGAGGTAGAAAATAACGCGATTGAACGAGAGTCAAGCGCGAGCCACTCGCATCATCTTGTTGAAACACACACACACACACACACAGTGGATAAAAATCTTTTTACGTAGATACGTTTTATTCTCGATCTATTTCTCAGTCTCGTTGGAAATAAATGTCGAGGAAAAATTTAGATATTTGAATATTAATATTATTGAGGATGTTAAATTATTTTTATAAATTTTTATTTTTATTAATTTATTTTAAGGATATTAATTTATTTAGTATTAAGGATATTAATATTATTAATAATATTAATATCCTTAATAATATTTAATATCTTATTTAATATTCAAATATCTAATTTTTCTAAAATATCCTTAATAATATTAATATTATTAAGGACATTAAGGATATTAAATGTTAAATAAGATAGAGTTGACGTCACGCAAATGATCATGTCAATGATACGCGTCGAGAGTTCCTTTCTAACTAACTTATTTGAATTTAAATGGATATAATGTTACGACGATCGAGAGTGTGACGACTGTTTAATTTGTCGATAATGGCGACAGCCGAGATTGTGTTCAACACAAACGGCGCAGTAGATCTTCGTTGCATCGCACAATCTCGTTGCATTACTGCGACGAACGTTCGAGCGCTACTCTCATCGTCCATCATTTGTCATGTTGATTAAGCGTTATGTAACCGTTTCCTAAGCGATCGTAGCGGTTAAATGCTGTCGATAATCCCACTGAATCACGGTTGACAGAAAGGACATTAGCGACAGCATTGGCAGTCAAAAATAAATCAACAACGGCGAGACATACACGTTTACGTTACGTTTTTATGACATCTCGATTACGAAAGCGTAAAATCTAATCGTCTTCCGCGGACGTTTTATGAAATATCATTTTTTGTCTTCTTCAGCGACAGTTCCTCGATATTCTCTCTTTATGAAAAGTTAATAAAAAAAAATAGTATGTCAATGTCGAAAATTTGTTATGGTATAAATTATAACGCTGTCTCTCCGTTTGTAAAATTACGGCTGTCGTAGTAGTTGCATTTAAGCCTTCTATCAATGAACGGATATCCGGATACCCGTACATTGATGGAAAGGTGAAAAATTATGCATTGACAGAAGGGTTAAGCACGTGATTTGATCAATCGTCCGATGCAGGTTCCTGCTGCAGTGCCTGGAGGATCTGGACTGTTCCCTGAAGAAGCTGAATTCCCGTCTGTTCGTGATCCGAGGACAACCGGCCGACGCTCTTCCCAAGCTCTTCAAGGAATGGGGGACGACGAATCTGACCTTCGAGGAGGATCCGGAGCCGTTCGGTCGCGTGCGAGATCACAACATCACGGCGCTCTGTAAGGAGCTTGGTATCTCGGTGGTCCAGAAGGTCTCGCACACTCTCTACAAGCTGGACGAGTGAGTCCGAGAAAATCATATCCGATCAATTTAGCGATGAATTAACAAGATGAATTATCAATGAACTATTTAATTAATTAATATTAATAGATAATGAAAATTTGTTTCATTAGAGCTAGAACGCCTTCGGTGCAGCCTAAAAATTTGTAATTAAAATCTAATTTTGCAAGGATTATATATCCTGCAATTTCATTGATATTGTTCAACAAGACTTTTATACGAGAAACGAGAAGAAACATGAAAAGCATAATCTGAAATCTAAATGTTAGCCAACTATATCTTTGTACTTGAATGCTTTAAGAATAAGAGAAACCTTTTAGCAAATATGTCCACTAGGATTATAGATGTTTTGCCGCGTTGTTCTCGAGTTATTTCGCGACTGCACCATCCCTCTCCTTTCAGGATTATAGAGAGAAACAATGGGAAACCGCCGTTGACCTATCATCAATTTCAAAACGTCGTCGCCGGCATGAACTCGCCGGAACCGCCAGTGTCAACGGTGACCGCCGCCTGTATCGGTAATGCTTATACCCCTCTCAAGGACGACCACGACGACCATTACGGGGTGCCAACCCTCGAGGAACTCGGTGAGAAAAAATCTATACAAATCTGTCCGAACTGCGCAAGAGTATGTCGATGAACGCAATCTTAAATGTTAAAAATGTGTCGGAGCTTTTCTCCGCCCGAAACAGAATAAAGGGCCTTTGTATTCGGAAATCTCCTAAAATATAACGGGAAAGAATGTTCGATGCTCAGCAGCTGCTGCAAAAAAATTGTCACAATGCAATGTGTCGAAAACATTGATGAAAAGGTGAAATATTATGCATTGACAGAAGGGTTAATTTATCTCGCTCAATTATGTATCATAATTCTCGTTGAAACGATAATTCACCGTTAATTGCGGATCACAGAGATGTCACCATTTTAACGACGGCTCTTCTTTAATATCCTTAAAAGGAGAGGAAAAATTACTTTAAAAAACGTCGGTTTTCAATTGATCCAAAGTAGATCGAGTATCTCGGGTATCGTTAGCTCAAATAAAAAATTAAAATCGCCCGAAATCAAAATACTCGACCGTTGTTTCTGATGTAAATGGGCAATAATGTGCGATATGCATTTCGAATAGAATATCCCGGACTAGACGGATTAACGCGAGTTTATCGCACTTGTCATGGAAAATTCACTCGCGGCAGATTAGCCGCTGCAACATTAATGCGCCCTGTGTAAGGGAGCAATCGGAGCGTTATCTCGTGTAACGTGAATTCATTCCGCGTCTGTATATTGCAATCCGTCGATAGGGCTTCGTCCTATATTTCGCGGCTCGTTCCGCGACGCGAAGGGAGATTCGATCGATTACTAATTATTTCAGTTGATTGTTTTCATTATCAAATGTCACGAGCGTCTTGAAGTTTTCCCTTCCGTTGCATCGCGCAACAGCTTATTACCGTTGACTTTATAGCTCCGTATAGCCGATATTGTTTCTGTGTTTTCCCCTCACTTTCAAATGTCGCTCGTTGTTCTGTCATTTCGCTTCCTTTCTCTCTCATTGTTATCAAATGTCAAAGCATATCCCGAAGGCTTTCAGTTCTTCTCCTACGATTCTTCGCAATGTCGAAGGGACGAAGAAAAAAAAAATAAGATCTTCTTTTTGCGTTGTGTACAAGATGTCTTGGATATCTACGAGTTTAATCTTAGTGACAGATTCTTTGGTCACATTTTGAGACGACTTGCGCTTAATAAAAATATGGTATTATTTGCTTTGAACGCTAAACGATCGACGATAAACTGTGAGATTTCTTGCGCAACAAGCATCTGGACAGCAATTAAGTAACAGAATTTTATTTGTACTTCAAGTAATTAAATTATTAAATTATTACACGCTCTCTTAAAGTAGATATTTTGCGTTCTTAGAATTTTAACTCTACGCTTGATTATCAAGGCATTTAATATTAATAAATAACTAATAATAGATGCACAAGAAAACCGGTTTTTTTTTCAATATTGAAATGAATTTTAATTAATTCTCAACATTTTGTTAATTTTAATATTAATTATTAATTTTAATACTTAAACGGATTTTTGCCCATCTATTAAATTTTAGATAATATTTTGAACGTTATTAATTATTATTTAATATTTAATTAGAGATAACTCTAGGCATGATTATCAAAGTATTTAATATTAAAAAAGAATGACGTTCAAAATTTTATCTAAAATTTAATAGAGGGGCAAAAAATCCGTTTTTTTTAATATTAAAATTAATCGTACATCCAACTCGATATCTTGCCTTTGTATTCCCTGATTGTTCCTTCCGCGGTTACAGGCTTTGACACGGAGGGTCTGCTACCCCCGGTCTGGGTCGGCGGCGAGAGCGAAGCCCTGGCGCGGCTCGAACGTCATCTCGAGAGGAAGGCGTGGGTGGCGAGCTTCGGGAGGCCGAAGATGACGCCGCAGTCCTTGCTGCCGAGTCAAACCGGGCTCTCGCCTTACCTGCGATTCGGGTGTCTCAGCACGCGGCTCTTCTACTACCAGCTCACCGATCTGTACAAGAAGGTACGAGATGACCATAATAATAAAATTAGCGAGAATTTCCCCTCGATTCCCGCCTGTTTCTCCTTCGAAGAAACGAGAATTGAATTCCAGCTTCCGTGTTTTGCGAAGCGAATGTGATCTCCTCGGGTCCCCTGTCAACTGATACTGTTTCAGATCAAGAAGGCGGTGCCACCCCTGTCGTTGCACGGACAGCTGCTCTGGCGCGAATTCTTTTACTGCGCCGCGACCAAGAACCCCAACTTCGATCGCATGCAGGGTAATCCAATTTGCGTGCAGATACCGTGGGACAAGAACGTGCAGGCGCTCGCAAAATGGGCAAACGTGAGTGAATTCTGAGCGCAATCACAGACAAAAAAAAAACTGCATTATCTGCGCGAACAAGAGTCCACCCCGTCGCGATTTTTTTTCTGGCAACGCGGATAACGAATATTTTCTCTCAACGCGATCAAGTAAAACATCTTCGAAATCATGAAAAAAAAAAAAAAATCTTTTATCTGTATTTGACAGTTGCTGAAGATTTTAGGTTCGAAATTAGGACCGAAAATAAACAATATTTTAACAAAAAATAATAATTTGCGCACTGTTTACCGCGCTAGGCTCTTAATTAGCCCGCTACCCTTTGCTTGTAAAAAAAAAAAAAAAAAAAAAAAACACGTCACCTTGTATTAACGTAGACTTTCGTATTCGAGAAGAGAATAATTGCCGATCTCGAGGACTTTATGACCGAAATAAAATTTTTTTTTTTTCGCATCAGGGTCAGACGGGATTTCCGTGGGTCGACGCGATCATGACTCAACTGCGCGAGGAGGGCTGGATACATCATCTGGCCAGACATGCGGTTGCTTGCTTCTTGACCAGGGGCGACCTTTGGATCTCATGGGAGGAAGGAATGAAGGTAAAATGTCACGGCGTGCCTGGCATTTCAATCGCCTCGCTCTTTCGTTTCATCCGTTTTTGCTCTTGTTATTATATTAATAATTATAAGCTTCTTCGTAACATTCTTCATAACATCGTTGCGAGATGTTTTTCCCGAAAGTACGTGAAGTGCATCCGCTAATATAATCCCGAGTTTAATAAATAAATAAAAAAATTAATTAATTAATTAATCGCTTAAACGCGATTGATACAAATAAGTCATGGTTTACTTTATTCGCCGAAATACTACTTAACGAATTTGACGAAATAGCTATTTAATTATGATAGATTATTAATATTAAATAATAGTGAAATATATTTATGCGTTTGGCAGTTTGCGTTAACTTTTAATTATTTCATATTGGATTAATTGAAGGTGTTCGATGAGCTGCTCTTGGACGCCGACTGGTCTGTCAATGCCGGCATGTGGATGTGGCTGTCGTGTAGCTCGTTCTTCCAACAGTTTTTCCACTGCTACTGTCCCGTGCGATTCGGCAGAAAGGCGGATCCGAACGGCGATTATATCAGGTAATAAATTAGGATTATAAAATATTTTTATATAAAACATTTTTTTTTTTTTTAAATAAGAAGCGTCGAACTTAATTTCGAAGAAATCTCGATGAGCGCGTTTAAGCATCTCTTACGTATTTTCCTCGTTGAAATAACGTTTACGCTAACGATCGCGCGTATATATACGATGATATCGGAGCACGATGATTAACGCTCACGCGATGACCGGACTAATGGAAATTTTAATCTTGATTGATCTTAATTTCCAACACATCGGGCGTGAATCCGACGCGAGAAGCAGAATTTAATCGCAAAATAGATGGAACGTTAAAACGGCTTAGTTCCATTAAAGATTAATCGTGGCAAATCGTCGTGGCGACGACAACGTTCGATTATCAGATTATTAACGCTTTTACGAAATAACATTATTATTCGGACATTTTGCGAGAGTACGAGGAGAGCGCAAACTCTTAAATAAATTATTCGCATTTTCTTCCCGCCGCATTAATTTCGCTTCTGCAAATTTTTTCGCAAATAACTTTGCACACGAGCGCGCGGAGAGAGAGGAAGGGTTACCATCCTCCCTCGATAAAATCGATCCTACTTGTACTCTGTTGCGCGCTATCAGACGCTACCTGCCGGTGCTCAAGAACTTTCCCACCCGGTACATCCACGAACCGTGGAACGCGCCGCTCAGCATCCAACACACCGCCAAGTGCATCATCGGCAAGGAGTACTCGCTGCCGATGGTGAATCACAGCAAGAACTCGCGCATCAACATCGAGCGGATGAAGCAGGTGTATCAGCAGCTGAATAAGTATCGCGGTAACGGTGAGTAAGAATTCTCCTGCGCTTCTTTTCCTGATAAAGTGACAAGAGAAGGGTATCTCATCAATCAGGGTTTTTTTTTTTTTAAATAGAATAGCGTTGATTTTTTCTAGCGAAAATCTTGAATCAAATTTCTGCGACAACGGTGTTTTAATCGACGTTTCTTTTTGTCAGGAGCTTCGTTCAAAGGAGAGAAGATCGGTGAGTAAACTGATTTCTATGATTAAGTATAATTAATCGGACTGTAACATACTTGGCGTAGAAGTTGCATTAATGATACTGATAATGCTGATAAGGCTTGCTGAACGCATTGTTGGCGTCACCGACGGAGGTCGACGAGGAGAAGAGGAAGCAGGACTCGTCGAATCGGAAGAACGAGCAGAAAATGGAGACTATTAATAATTCCGCGCAACAGCAACAGCAGCAGCAACAGCAACAGCAGCAATAGCGATAGCCGATATGATGATTTAGTGAATCCGTTAACGTGTTGTGTGTTAACGTTGACGATGTTTCTCTTGTGGATTTTGCCAAAAGCGTCGGAACTCGTGAATCTTCCAATCGTGAGTTCTACGTTTGTATTTCTTCGATTAACCCTTAATTGGTCCCGAGAAGACGGGACGTTAATTACGTTTGACTTTAATTTAGTGACTTTTATATTTCAACTTGTTCTCGTCTCCAATATCGTCTATAATTTAATATCGCAAATTCAATGAATTCAATAAAATTTATACATGTCTAATATATGAATGCAATATATCGATTTTTATAATTATACTTCTTGATTATATTGCGGACGATAAATTTTTAAGGGTTAATCGTAAGACCGACAGCTCTCACGAAACGCATATATCTGAAAAAAAGGACACTACACTATTTTTTTAATACCCTGAGGAAGAAAGAAATGAATGTTTTAGCAGCGAGCAGATTTAGCGAGCGCGTTACAAAACGATCGTTCGTATATATCGGTAGTTTATTGTGAATACCTTGTATTTTGCTTGTATGTAAATGTACAACGATATCCCTCTCGCGCGATATATTATTGATCAACAACCGTGCCATTTCGACTTTTTATGACTGCGAATGATGGTTGTAAATAGCGAGTGCACATACGTTGTATAAAAGATACTTTCCATGTAAATGTCTCATCGAAGTGTCACTTACCTTCCTCTCCGCGGATCTCGAAGGCTCCGTTTCCTTAAGTGCCGCGTATTCCTGATGCAACTCGATAACTGAATAACTCTCTCTCTTTCTCTCTCTTTCTCTCTCTTTCTTTCTTGTAAACGACGAAAAACAGAAAAGTAGATCGCCACGTTAGTGGATCTACGAGCGCTGGAATAAACTTCGATCAACTTGACAAGACGAACATTTAATGGTCTTCTATCATATTTGCGATTTAATGGTACTTCATCATCATTATCAGAGATCTCTTATGCATAACGCATTTCTCTCTTGCTTTTTGCTACAAAAAATCGTTTGATAATACGTTTGTCGCCTAGATTATATATATATATATATGCATATATATATATATATATGTATGTATATATCACTATGCCCGTGCGGCTTAATGCTAGACTGAAGCTCGTCATTCGACATTCGCCTAATTGAGATGCGTGATCTCGTCTCACGCGATAATGTGCACACTTCCATTTACAGCAGGTGCGGCAACACGACTATTTCATCATTTTAATTCGCGGTTTCGTTATCATATATATACATATATATGATAAGAGAAAGAGAGAGAGAGAGAGAGAGAGAGAGGAAGAGAAAAGAAAAAAAAACAGAATTTTTACTTGCATGCAATATGCGTTGCAATTGCAATTACGCGCGTGTGTTTGCGTGTATGTACGCGCGTATAAAATGCAAATACGCAATACGCCACGCGCGCTGACAGAACTCACACAGTCGGTTTTTTTTTTATTTTTTCATGTCAACAAATGATATATTTTTAGTGCCTATAGTACTTATAGTTTTACAGTACATTTCTCATTAGATTTAAACAATTACAAATGAACATTCTCAACACTCAAAAACGGAACTAATGTCTCTCTCACACGCACTCTTTAATTTCTCTCTTTTTTTTTTTCACGCATTTACGCTCGAGCTTTCTCTTTTTTTCGTTCACACTCTTGCTTTCTCTCTCTCTCTCTCTCTTTCTCTCACACACTCTTTCTCTCTTCCATTCGCGCAATCTGTCTCTCATTAACTTATTTTTGTTTGTGTTTTTTTTTTCATGTGTGCCTTACAAACGCTTATATATTTGGTTGTGTGTCCTCCTTGCGATAAAAGATCAAAGTTTTTTTTTCTTCTTTGCGAGCTTCGTGGTCGCAGTAATAAATCTCCATACGTCTCTAATAATAATCGGGACAATATTTAATTGTAATCGTTAATAATAATTAATCGTGTATTATTATTCGTCTCATACGGTAGTAACATCATCGTCACTCGGCAATCGCGTCGCTTCTCCCAAAATTATTTTATCTATACATTTTATTTTATATATATATATACGACGCCGCTTCTTTTTTTTCTTGGTTACGTAAATATCTCTATGTATTACCGGCAAAAACACCGGCTGCGGCGGCGCGGTCTCTCCATCATCTTTTTTTTCTTTTTTATTATTCGTCTCTCTAATTTTACACAATCTATCGCCGCGGAACACCGAAAAAATACCAGCGCGTAAAATACACACCGCGAACTTTTGCCCCTCTCGCGAGAGGGCAAGAGTCACGTGTTCGCCTCGCCTCGCAAAATTCGATCCGTAATCGTCGCGATTGCGGCAAAAATCATGCCTTGCGAGATCAAATTCGCGCGAATCGAATACTGACGTCGATACTCTCCAGCGGATAAAACTACGGTCGCGCGAGATCTAGGAATAAGATCCGAGGATAAGAAATATCGAAAGTTAAGCGTCCAGAGTTATAACGTGGATCCTTGGATTTTAAAGTCGCGATAATACAAAGATCCAAAAAGGATCACGGATCGAAGGTTTTCCAGATCTAGGCGTCCAAGGATCTTTCCTCTTTCGGGGATACTGAAGAGGAAAGATCCTAGAGCCTGCTCGAGATACAATAAGTATAATTTCCAAGCGAGACTTTAGAATCCGAAGATTTAAAAGATCCAATCTTGGCATTCAAGTGCTCGAGAAATTTTTTTCGGGCTTCGAACGTCCAAGCATCATTACGAGAACGCGAGAGTCTAAGGATTCAAGAAGACTTCGAAGAGTTTCGAGAGTTCAACGAGAGTTCCAGAATCCACGAATTTGATAGCTCAAGGATCGATGGGCGATTTTGGGCATCGAGATTCAATTGGGAGAAAGGTGGATACAACACCTCTCTCTCTCACTCTCTATCTATCTCTTTATTTCTCTTCCTCAGCATGATACTGGACAAACATACGCGCACAACATCTGCACACATTCGCTAATTAAATTTTTTTTTCCTCGTTATTACAACAAACTATATACGTCGGAGCGTCGACGATCGCGCGCCGGGAAAACCGACGTCGTTCGCGGCAAAAGTGCAGGCCGACTGCGAAAAAAACGCGACCTCTCATTTAGAATGCATCGATTTTAGGACGAAACCCTTGCCCGGATCGGCGCGACTGTCATTCGCGCGACCGTACAATCCTTTCTACGTACTCATTTGCTCTCTCTCATTCGCTCGCTCACTCTCTCTCTCTCTCTTTCTTTTACTCGAGATTAGTAATTAGTGACAACTACCGGCTCTAATCGGCTAACTAATTTCCACAGTTTTATCGCCAACTACCGCGCTACTTTTTTTTTTTTTGCGGATCGTACGCGCTGATTGTCGTCGCGTAAGTGAATCCTCTTCGTCTTCAATTACGCGAACGGCTTTTGAGAAACGTCGCGCGAATCCGGACGGGGGCCGAAAAGAAATATCTCTCTCTCTCTCTCTCTCGATCGTCGACGATCGCCGGCTCGGCTAACAATATCTTACGCAATCAGGACGCACGTTAAAAAGGACGATGACGACGACTCACTACAAATTCTTCGTCCTCAATTCACGATTATAGGTGCTCTCGCGCACTCTCGCGTTTCTACATTTGAAATTACCTGTAGTATTTTGCGCTTTCTCTCTCTCTTTCTCTCCCTCTTTCCTATCGTGTCGCACGTGTCACCGGCACGTGTCGCGCGGATTCGATAGGCAATTCGTAAGAGACTTCGAGTGCGATCACATGCGATCGATTCAGTGATCCGCAGATCGGAGATCGGAGAAGAAGAGAATAGAATGCAAGAGGTCCGGACTCGTTCCTCTCTAATTTTTCCTCAGAATTTTCCACGAAAATTATGTTTACATCAAGATCTAGGAGAGCCACGAAGCGTTCTCTGTAAATCTCTATCGTAATCTACATATTTATTACGGAGAAAAGGTAGCAAAAATTGTGATTGAAATTATCCTATAATTTCTGTATTAAATGCGGCCAATGCGATGGAGAGAAAGATAGAGAGAGAAAGAGACAAAAGAAAGATTTTCACAACAGCTTCTTTTTTCTTTTAAATAATATGACGCGATAATCGCCATTTAATACAGAAACGATCGATAATTAATTATTTCGTTGGCTACGCGTTTTGCTAATTTTAATTATCAATCGCGATATTATTTCAGTGCGTTACAGAATTGCGCATTTAATATTCAATACCTCGATCGAGAGGCAATTGTGAAATCGCGGATATTCAACGCAACGTCGCGATGCAGGATAAGCGTTCATCGATTTTCCACGTCAACGTTTGCAGCTGTCAGATGCTTAAAACGACAATTAATTATTCAATCCGCGAAAACATATCTGATCGTTAACAAATCAATCGAGTATTTATCCGATTTATCAAGAATTTTCGCCAGAACCTCGAGATTCGCGATTCGCGAAAAATTTTCAATTCCTTTTCAAAAATAAATTCGTTCACATCGCGACTTAATCATTAATTATTTCAAAGCGATCTCTGCGTTGATCGAGCAGGAGCCGATCATCATCGGCTCGGCTGGTTCTAACAAATCGGATTATACAAGAGGCTCCAGTTTGAGAATGGCCGATATACCCGTGATTCGAGAGACCCGTATTACGGTATTCCTCCGGAGAGAAATTCTCCCGGTCGCCACTCCCGTGAAATCTCCACGGCGATAATCTCGCTTAGTGCCCGAAAGTGAGCCACGAGCGAATTGGCTCGAGACCGATCGTCCGTGTGCTTCACGTACACGCCTCATTTACTCGCCGTCGACGTGACTTCCGGCGGGATTCAACGGCCGTGGCGAAGTGCCACGGCGGCCCGTTTCCGCAACAGTCTTATCGCTCCTTCCGTGGAAAATCGTCCTGTTCCTCGCTGAGCATGTGGCTCTCGGTGTGCGTATATGTATGTATATGTGTGTGTTTTTGTAACAAGATGCAAAGTCGAAATATTCCACCTCACAATCGAAAATATTAATATTCGCTACACACGAAAAGAAAGCGGCAATATTTTTCTTTATATCTAGTTGGAATATTTTAAATTTTAATACTCTCATTATTTTTTTTAAATATTCGCAAGTGTTGAAACTTCTGAATTATGAAAATATGCCGTTTAAAAAATCGAGCGTCACTGAAATTTTTCACTTTGGAATCGCTGAAGGCGAAGTATCGGTTATATCTACTGGTTAAACGTCGACGATGTCAAGAGAGCGTGTCACCGGTGTTTTAACTTTTCAAAGAGAGCCCTGGGCTCTCTTGATCTTGCGCCAAACGGAGTGCAAAGTGCCTTTTATCTCCGTCAATATTATCTCAATGCAGACTGGGGACGTCAAAAGACGTCTTTTTTTTTTTTTTTCAAAGTCCGATTTTCCGAGAGCCGCATTACGCTAGGTACGCGTGATTCATTGCGCTCTTCATTTTGCTGTTTAACGTAATCTTCTTGAAATGCACTTTCGTAATCTGACGAATTAATATGTATAAATAAAAAAAAAAGAAGCTTTACGCACAAAAAAATTGACAGATAAAAAGAAATACCAGGAACTTGCTGCAAAGCTCACTGGGAGCTTTCACTTTCCTGAGAATCGTATCCAATCTGAGAGTCCCATCGAATCCCAGCTGCCCTTCTCTCAACCTCTCTTATGTAATCGAGATTGCGTTTAAAAGCAAAGACGCGGGGAAGAGCGGTGAAGGATCATTGTGAAAAAATATGAGAAAAAGCGAGCGCGTAATTCTCTCATTTTCGCAAAATGTTCGACGATCTCTGTGATATCGTCAACCTGCTATTAATCCCACGGGAGCGAGTCGCGAACTGAGAGGGGGAGGTGGCGATTTATTTAATATTAATGAATAAACGAGAGAAATAACCTTCCCCGTTTCCTTTCCTTGGGCCGATATACTCCTCGATGGATCAGAGTCTCAGTATCCAAGTTTCTTCTCGATAAATAAACCAATCGAGAGGAGTGACATTTGGAGGGATGGCCGATCGAATTTTCTCGGAATTTTCTCACCCTTCCCGCGTCATTTCTACGACCACAAATCTCGCCCTGTTTGATGGATTTAAAATTCTCCGAACTCTGCCTCGGAAACGAGCCAGATTATTCTACTCCCGATAATTTTGCCAAAGTTCTGTCAATCTCCGAAGAATCTTTCCTTTATCTGATTTATTGGAAAAGTGATTAATTTTATTTTCCAAAAGTCCATACGATTTTATGTACTAATTATGAACACGCACGTGTATATTTCTACCATAAAGTTACTTTTACAAATAATTTCAAGAGGATAATCTTCTCTCTTAAAAAAAAATATAAAAATAATTGTTTGCATCAATAGATATACCTTCGATGATCTTGATATATATATATTGTAGAGATGAAGATACTTAACATTTACATGAATATCTCTCGCAAAAACTATACCGATTAAGATATAAATAAATCAGTCTTAATCTCTACAACAGATATCAAAAACATTGAAAGTGTGTTTGTTAATATAAATAATTAGCAATATAAGAAAAAAGAATTTAGAAAAAATTAATAAAATATAATAACAATTAATTAAATATAGCCAACAAATATGTGGAAAATTATATCAAATTGAAAATTTATTAAATATATGATTTATTTACTTTTTATATGTCGGGTAACAGAAAAAAGTTAATCGACAAAAATCCTAGAGACATTTAAATTTGAAAAGATACCCTCTTTTTTTAATATTCCAATTATTTGACAAATCAATTTACAATGCGGTCATCTTTTAGCGCATCAATTTTTAATAGAATGTCAAGTTTAAGAGCAACGGTCAGATCAAAGAAGATAGCGGTCCAAAGCTGTCAGAATAAGGAAGCGACGAAGTGAAAGAAAAATGATAAACTAATCATGAGAAAGACGAAAATCATGAATAAAAGTATTTTCGATTAAACGATGTTTCAATTCTCTTCTTATCGCCATTCCACGCGATAATCGCGTCTCCGTAGCATTTTTTAAGTGGTGCCTTTTCAAACCCATGTATCTTTTTAAGTGAGCACGAACTCTCGATGCGCGCTACAAAGCGAGGATTTTGATCTCTCACTTGAGATTTTCGAAAAAAAGAAGCCGAAAAAGACGAAAAATGCGAAAAATAAGAGGGTACAAAAATATAGTCACGAATAAAAATAGATCACCAAATTGACAAGCAATGAATTCAACAAAACACTGCTCTTCCCATCAAAAAAAAAAAAACATTTTTCGAATATTACATGTTTCGCAAATTTAATTTGTTATAAAAATTTGCAGCAAATTATCTTTTTCGACTAAACTTCGCGTTTAATTTTAACGTGGATAGATCCAGTCGTTAAGCGCATATCAATTACGTAAGCTTACTATGTATTAGTAATACATTAGGCGCGTCGCGAAAATGTATCGTGGCCGATATTATCGATTTTGCAAACCGTAGCAAGTTGTGAAACCTCGAGGTTCCGAAGCGACGGGATTAATTCGGGGCGATACCGGGAAGAGAACAGGGAACGCGCGGCAAGTCCAGGGGGGGGTGAAGCGAGGGGGGAAGGGGGTACTTTAATAACAACTATGAGAGCGTAACTTCCTCGCCGACGTCGTCGAGCTATTCATTCGGACGAGCTTGGAACAGCCAGCGTCTTCGCTTCCGAACGAGCGAGTCGCGCTTTTAAACGCGAGTCACACGGCGGTCGCTTATTGTGTTATTACCCCCGAGCTTTAATACGGTTCAGCGGATAAATTAAACAGATACGATCTGTTCTCTCTATGAGAAACGAACTCACGGGCGCGAACAATGTCGACGATCGACTGCCAATTGTGTTCCTCGAGAAATCGTCTGAATAACGAGCTGGCTTGTCGATTTTTAATGCGAATCTCATTATCATCGATTCGCTCGGAGTGTGAGTTTGAATTATATAAATTTCTATATCTCTCTGAATTGGAATCAATGTATTATATTATCCTTGAAAAGCGGTGAATAGTCACTAGCGGTCTCAGTTATAAATATAGCATTTGCAAATCAGTGAAATCTGGCTGAAAGAATCAATTTGTAGTAGTGACTGTCTCAATCAGTGATATTTTTAAATGCGTTTTATATTATAATGTTATATGTGAGATATACAAATTTATAGAGGAATATATTTTGTCTAAGAAATATATCTGAGTTTTGTTCATTTTTTTGTGAATTTATCACATCTCAAGAATAAAAAAAATGTAATACAATTTTGAATTTGAATACGTGTTATGTGTTTTATTCCAGATATATATGTAGGGATTTCTCTCTCAAAAAATAGCAATCCAAAATAAATAGAAAGAAGGATAATTTAAAAATCTACATCTCGCCCAAATATATATGCGATTATTTTCAATGAAATCTTACTGCCACGATGGAATATAAGATGCAGCAGCAAAGTGTGAGCATTATCACTGAAGATCAATCTTGCGTCAAATCTCTAATCAGTGACATTCTCATTGATTGACAGTTTAAGAGAGCGTGCTAATTAATGAAACGTAATATCCTCTTCGGTCTCGACTATTTTACGCTAACAGAGTTTGGAAATTATTCGAATGAATCGCACGCATGTAATGTCTGCGGATCGATATTTTGAAAATTTGAAATTGAAGTAATATGTAATTTTTCCTTCCGAGGGATAATTATTCTATGATAAAAACTTTTTTTTTCACCGGCTGCACGCAATCTCTCGTTAATGAACTTGATCGAGGCGGGACGCGGTTCTGTCACGCGCGCACGTGAGCGCCACGCGTGCCGTCGCACGTGCGTGTACGCGTTCGCGGCACGCGAGCGGAGCACGCGCGCGAGGATTGGCGGATAATTCTCGATCGGATCCCCATAACGCGATTAATTAGCGATCACCTGCATCAGTAGGTGTAGCGACATAAACGATCCCGATCTCGCGATCGCGACCGACCACGAAACTCGATTTCCCCGACAACGTTTTCATTCTGTATAGCAATCAAACGCAAAACCTTTGCATGTCACGAGTAATCGTCATTAAAGCCGCGAAACATAGAGATCGATCTGTAATTTTATTCGGCTTTTATACCAGTGTTGAGTAGCGTCGAGAGAGAGAGCTGCAAATATTTTTCTTTCTTTTCGCAATTGCGGAACTTTGATCGCGCGTTATCCTGCATTCGCGACAAGCCGTTTCGTTCAAACGAAGTGTTCTTTTTTAACGCGCCGTATAATTCACACAGATGATAAAATCAAAACATTCGTGGAACGCGAAGCAAATATGAACGAAGAGCGCAACAAATTTTCTAATTGACTTTGAGATGAGACGCACGAGAGGGATGAGGATTAAAAAAAAAAATCGCAATCACGTTTTTGCACGTTGACATTTGCAGCGAGAATCAACTCCCTTACACAAGGAGTGCGAGGCGTTGAATTCAATTCCTGTTTTAAGAATCGACCATCCCTCGAGGTCGAAAAGCGGCGAAGTGAATTTCCAGAGCGCTGGAGTTTAGCGCGCGCTATTAAATGAGACCTCAACCGTGTTTTGTAATCGAATATACTTCGTTCTCGTTACAGTAGTACAATCAAACTATACTACGCCACCGACTATGCTCACACAATACAGTCGTTTGCAAATTCGCAGTATAAGCCTGTACAAAATCGCGTGCTCGTCGCGGATATTCAACATAAACGGGGGGCGGCTTCCGCGTTTACACATTACATCGTAGAGTGGAAATAGAAATCTGATTTTCTTTTTTTTGCAAATTTAATCATTTTCCTCGGGATCGTATTAGCCGCCTGACAGCCATCTAATCGCACCATCAATTAATTGAGACTATGATTAGCGCAAAAATAAAATATGCTCTCGAGGAAGCTGAAAATTTAACACCGAGAGAGCCATTAAAATGACAATAACAATAAATAAAGATTAAAATGAGAAAGTATAAATCTACTTGTGGAAGACCAAGCGCGTCGTCGTCGTTTCTCCGAACGCTTCGATGCTCCTTTGATTTATATTCTCGACTTTCTTCTCGAAAATTTGTCGTCTTCTCTTCTACAGTTCGCACACTCTGTCTTTCTTCCTCTTCTTCAGTCCTTTCCCCCTTTCTCTTTCTTTCGCACATTCTCTTTCTCTCTCTCTCTCTCCCTCTCTCTCTCTCTCTCTCTCGCTCGCATATTATTCATTGTCATACCCAGTTTTGCGACAAGCATGTAATACACTACGTTAAACTACGTTTTAAGAGGCCTACTTAGTAATGGGCACACACGAGGGGTTAAGATATAATATATATTATATATATATAAATAAATATATAATATATAATACACATTATATATATAATATATTTATATATTATATATACGTGTTTTACGCGCTTAGATACAACGGCTAATTAGTTTTACAATACGTCAACATCATTTTTGTTCACCTGTGGTTCTTTACTAAATACCGTTTCTTTTTTTCTCCCTGCTCCTCTTCCTTCTGCTCCTCTTCCTCGTCTTCTTCTTCTCTTTTTTTTTTCTTTTTGTTAACAACAACAGACTTACTTAATTCTAATTATGTTTCTGGTTTGTTACTTTCTAAGGCCTTGTTGCTAGTACGGATCCTGCTGTCGCTAAGGCAGTGGCTCTTTTTTTCCTTTCTCTCTCTCTTTCTCTCTCTCTTTCTCTTTCTCTCTATCTCAATCTCTCTCACTCGCTCCTTTTTTTCACATCTTCCCATTCATCCTTTCGTATTCACAGGCATGCGCATACATTCGACAACGCGCTTGTAGTCCGAATGACAGATCGACGATCAGCTGTTCTCCGATAGATGTTCGAAAATTCAATTCGCGCACAAACGCGACTCCTTCTCGGCGATTTATCGGTGCTGCTATTCGGAGAATCGACGTATTTGATAAAGAAGGTATCGAAGTTCTTTCTATCTTAATGTTTATTAATTCCGGTTAATTCAATTTTTTTCAATCCTCTCGCTCAATATTCACGTTGAGGTCACATTGTTGACGATTGCGAGTCGATTTTGCGAGTCTAGAGAAACGAACGATCAATGAGTTAATCGCCGAAACGAAAGATTTCAGTGTACGATTCATGATTGTTATCCCCGGTTGAACGTAATCTCTCGTCTGATTGATAAAAGCAAGATGAATGAAGATCCGATGATTAATGAAGTAGATCGCTTAGCAAGAAGTTAAGCGTGAAAACTGCGTATCGGATTAAAAAGTCTCGACGATGATGTAATAAATTCGACAGGAGAGAGATTTATCGAAACTAATAATTAACGGGCATTCTTCTTGATCGATTAATCATTCACAAATGTGACTTTCCACAAGTAAGCTTCGGACAATTACATTCCTCTATGATTTTCATCTAACATTAAGTACGGTTGTCTGTTTCCTTTATAATCGTCGTGACAAGTAACGCGAATCAGCTGGTTTTTCTCGCATGTAGCGAAAATTTTGCGCACCTCATCCCTTTATATATTTTGATTCGCATGTAAAAAGATCATAGGTCGTCCCGAGCGAGAATATATCTCGCGCTGCCTATTGCATCGCGAGAACGATGTTAGGATTATTATGATATCTAATAGCGAGATAATAAGGCCGGGGCGCCGTCTCTCGCAATAACGAGGAGTATTACGAAATCCGTAGACAGCGCTGTGTTATTACTCCGCAACGAGTATTTACCGAGTGCACCGTCTCCCTCGTTTCCAGCCTCGTCGAAACGAAAGATACGCTCATCATCGGAGAGTGCCCGTCCGACCGAGCGAAAACTCAACTTCTGTATCTCAATGCCACGCTATTAAGCCAATTCGGGCCGGGAGTCTTCTCGTTGAGCCTCATAAAGAGCGAACGTTTTATATATTCGAGGTGAAAAATTAATTTTCTCGAATATACAATTGTGAAAAATAATAATTCGTACGACGATATGAGAGATGTTATAATAAAGTGACGGAAAAGAGTTTGACATTTTATTTTATTTTTTATTTTTTTTAATAATTTCGTACTTCGGGGGGATGCAGAATTATAGAGTTTCGCGCTATCACAGTTTTTCCCGGCTTGGTCAGATAAGGAGCTATTATTAATCGGACTTCTATGAACCGCTTCAAGATGACGGTGAAGTTGAATTTGCATTATCGCCGTCCTCGATATACGGAAACTCGCGCCGCAAAACTTCGCCCCGAACATGAAATTGCTCTCAGAATCGGAATTGAAGCTTCTTAATATAAATATTTCATTCCAACGAAATATATATATATCATCATTTTTATACGAAGAACCGCTCGTAAAATTTAAAATATTCTTTTCCGGATGGGACTTTTAAATAAAATGAAAATTACGCAAAATTTATTAAAATCTCGCATTTTATAACCGCATCCAATTAGTCCAGAGAAAGAGAGCCGAAAAATTCAAATTTTTAAAATTTTCTCTCTTCTAGATGTGTGTGTGTGTGTGTAAAAATTCAAAAGAGTTAAAATAATTATTTCGATGATAATAATTATTCTTGTTTACCTCGGAACAAACTAGAAATAGAGTAAGAAATTTCTTTTTAGAGAAATTATAAATAATTATCCATTTAGATAAAATATACTTCTTTTTTTAAATTACGATATTTATATCACGAGAAATTATAACATCTTATAAAATTGTAACATCTTTGACGCGATTTTCCGCTCGATCGTCGGTTGATGTCGGCGACGTCGTCGTATCTTTCACGCCGATTTTGGGGGATCTTGTCGATTTGCGGACGTCCACGTACAAGAATGTTCGTCCGAGAAGGTTTTCGGGAAGAAGCTTGCAGACGGCAGGCACGAAAGCCGCGGTGCGTGAAATTGAATTTCAGGTCGCTCGACTCACCCCCTCAGTCGCGCACTCATATTCGCGGCTCCCTGGTGTTAACCTTCCCCCCTTTCTCCTCCCTTCTCCTTTCCCATCCACGCCCCCGCATATCCTCGTCGCAGACGAAAGGCGGGAATACGGGCGTTTAATCTGAAATTACCGGAGCCTTTGAAATTACGGAACGTTTCGTTTGTCTTCTTTTTCTTCTTTTTCTTCTTCTTCTTCTTCCGCGCGTCAAAGCAATTTTGCGGCTTTCGTCGAAATTCCGCGAGATGACCGCTCCGCCGCCCTTTCTGCTCTTTTAACTCCCTCGCGACCCTTTTTCCCGCCGGCCTTCCATTTTGCGATCCTTCGCAACTGGGTCGCTCGCGGTAATATCGCGAATAACGAAGTTACGAAAGCAAAGACGATGTAGTTAAAATGAAGAAAACGGGTGACGGTGAGTGAAATTAGGTTTACAGAAAATTCGCCTAAATTGATGCTGAGAAACGTCTGATTAGTAAATTTTAGCAGCTTAAAGTGCGGACCAATCAAATAAACCTATTAGTCTGTCGATTAATTTTTAACGAGACACACAAAAGATATACAATTCTGAATGAAATTCTCTTCTGGCGCGGATAATGATTATTAAATCGTGATTACTCGACATACTCTCTGATTATTTCAAACTTCAAGCTTAACCCTTAATTGGCAACACGAGTTCATTACGATCTTGTAATTGTAACGTCGTTAAAAGAAATCACCCCGAATGACACAAGGATCTCTACGAACGTCTCGAGAGCTTATAGAAAAATACGAGCTCTCTCGCGCAATATACCGATGAGAAAATTTATTAGAGGAAGAACGAGCGAAAGAAAGGCGAAGAATGTGCTTGGCGAGATCGCAGGATCGTCCGCGATATAAGCAATTGAGAGTTAAATCAAATTTATTGATTCAAGAGGTCCGATACCGGGAACCAATTGGGAGGTGAAAATTTTGCCCCCTTTTCCCGCCTTTCTCAGTCCCTCTCGTAGCTCTGTTCGCCATCTCATCCTCCTTCGAGATCGGTCTCGCAGGAACCGCCAAAAGTGCGGGACACGAAGACGTGGACGTCGGCGTCGTCGAGGACGACGTCGGCGTCGGTGGCCTGTTTTATGCGGACGCTGTGTATCGGATGACTTGTGTGTGTATGTGTGTGTGTGTGTGTGTGTGTGTATGTGTGTGTGTGAGATCAATACGTACTCTCCAACCCTCTCTCTCTCTCTCTCTCTCTCTCTCTCTCGCTCTCTCGTTCTCGCTCCTCCCGAGAGAGGGAGCCCGTCACGACCGAAACCCGACCGGTTCCCCGACCCTGGTTCCTCCGACCCACCTTCCACCACTCTTTCACCCTCGCCGAGCCCGCTCCTCTCCGCATCATCCTCTCGCCACCCTTAAGCCGCCACCGCCTTCTCCTTCGCCGTCTCTCGGCTACCTTTCCGCGCCCTCCCCTCGCGCTGCTCGCGATACGTCCTTCCCTTCGGACCAGGATTTATTGCCGTTATTATTTTAACGCCCGGCGAATGATTCGCGTCGAGAGGGTTCGCTCGCCTGTTTCGCACGTGACGCGTCGTAAAACGCACCCCCGCGAGCTCCCGAAGCGGGCTGCCGCGCGAAGGAAGAAGAGAGAGAGAGAGAGAGAGAGAGTAATCCGAGACTCGGCGACTCGACTGGTGCCAAGGGGGGTGTTTTCGAGGCTCGCCCCGGAGGTGATGTCGGGGGAGGTGATGGCGAAAAAATGGTGGATTCGACGAGAGGGCGGAGGGATCGAGGAGGGCCTTCGGGTTCGGTCTCCGGGAGATGTCGAGGGCGTTTAACCCTCAGGCGCCGAAAGATGTATCTACCCCTTCGTTCCCTCGCGCCACCGTCTCCGATTTCTTCGCGCCTCCTGGTCCTCTAAAGCGAGGATCGTCTCGCACTTTCTTCCATTACTCTCCATTATCGCGCTCATACGTAGAGTGGTTTCCGTCGAAGATGCGTCTCTCGTTTCTATTCGCCGTTTACTTTGATCAGCGAATTAATCCTGAATATCGCCGAGATGTTATTCAACAACGCTGCGTCTTCCCCCCTCTTTGCATCATTACTCGACTTTTATGTCTCTCGTCACAATCCCTTTATTAAAACCGTCCACCTTTATTTGCGCGCTTCCTCTTACGCGTGTGTCTTCGACACACACGACTATTTTCGTCTCTATCGATCCGGCAATTCATTAAAGTTCCACGCCATCGGTCGATAAAATCTGCGGTTTTAACGTCGCGCCGTTTGAATTCACTCGGAACAAATAGCGCGATCGTCCCGACGAGTTTTATGTCCGAGTACGGAGCTGGGATCGATCGTGTTTACGATACATTCGATGATAAAGAAGCGTGGACGTGATTTTTTTTTATAGAGTTACAACGGCTTTCAACGGCTTTAATCGCGTCGCGAGCGAACGCAATCGTCGAGTGCAATAACACCCTGGATCTTTTCGGCGATCTTCGGAGATGTCAAAGTGAAACGCGAAGGAGACCCTTTATGGAGGAGTGTCTTTATGCGCGAGAAATGAGAAATAAGTTCTGCCGAGCGCGAGAATAATGCAACAGTGCGATATCGGAATAATTCATGGCGCAGCCCGGGTCTCGATTCATGATATCTTGACATTTTTTCAAGAAGAAATCGAGTCGGAAATATTATAACGAGAGATATTGCCTATTGCCTATTAGCAAATATACACACCCCGTGAATATATAAAGATCTCGTGCGTCCGTCTGATCTCATATCGTCGTGTTCTACTTTACGTCACGGAACAATGAAACGTTCCGGCAACCTTTTATCGGGATTTCCCGTGATAACCGCGCCTTAATGAGAGCAACGCTATTTAAAACCGCGAACACGCGACACACACGTTCATGCGAAGATGATTTTTCGCGATAGACCGAGATCTCGTACTTTATGAGAGATTAAAAAATTAAGAGCATTGTGAACATTGAGAAAAAAGAAACGAGCGAAATATAGTGACTCATTTTCTATACTAGAATCAGAGATTGAGATTTTTATCATTTGAAAAATACAAAAAGACAAATATAAAAACAAGAATCTAAGCAATAAGTAACGATAAAAGAAAGAAAGGAAGAATTCTTTTTATATTCTGCAAAAAATCCGTTAGGGCAAATAGAAGCGAGCGACGAGATAAAATTGGTGACAAATATTACGAAGAATAGCGTGTTATAAATATAAGAAAAATTAACTACGTGTATCGAATTAAGACGACGAGGGAGAGAACTAAAAAAATAAAAAAAATTGGCGAGATAGACAGAGAAGCAGAGAGAGAGAGAGAAAAAGAGAAAGAAAGTAAGAGATTAAAACGCGTATCACGGGATTCCTTAATTCTCTTTTACGAACGCCATGCGCGAATTGCGAGCGCGGCTCTTCACGACTGTGTCGTCATCACCGGTAATTGAAGAAGATGAGAGAGCGAGATAAAGAAAGGCGTTAATTTTTTTGGAAAGAACTCCAGAACACACGCAGGGAGAATCGTCGAGAAACTTTGACGTCGCGAAATTCTTCCCCGAGCAGTTTAAACAAGTTTGCGGATAATGGATCTTTTTTTTTCTTATTTCAACGCAATGGTGTATTTTTATTATGCAGGTCAATTGAGGGGGAAAAAAAATATATATATAAATAATTTCAGCGGATTTTATATAATCGAGCGCTTTTCCGATAAAAAATCGAGAAAAATACGCTTCTAAAGCTCTCTCTCTCTCTCCCTCTCTCTTTCTCTCACTGTCTAGGAAAAAAAATGTGACAATATTTCGCGTCAGTATTTACGATGCAACAAAACAATATTTACGTCCACATTAACTTCGCTGTCTACTTGTTACGAATATACAGCGCGTTCGCTTACTCGTTACATTCATATTTCATTTCTCGAAATGTCTTCGGCACGAAACGATTCAAACCGGCGCTTGATTCCTCTTATATAAAAGCCGTATATTTGTAAGTTAGTGCTATTCGCGGACGGTACCGTAAGATAAAGACTCGCCATAAAGACTCGCGCACTCGTATCGTCGTCGTAAAGAGTCAGACCGACGTTCGGGCGAGGCAATGTAAACGAGAAGACGGTTTATATACGCGATATTTCGACGTTTTTATCGCGGCGGCGGCGACTAGTCAGGATAATAGCTGGACGTAATTAAAATTTCAAGAGTCGAGTTGTACGAATCGCTCGCATTAGGATGTATCCGATGCGAGGGAGGCTCGCGAGAGAACAATAGGGGAGGATATTAAGGATATTAATCGTTAGGGCGGCGCGAAAATCTGAATGCAAATAGATTCGAGCTCAAAGTTTGTCGAGTGGTTGCCCCACATTGTGGTATTTTCCATTTCGCGTGGAGCATCTAAACAAAAAAAAAATGGTTAATAATTTAATAAAACCGAGGTAAAAAATTATGTCGGCTTTTTTTAATTGCGAAATAGAAACGGCTTGTTGCTTCTCCGTATTCTTTTGATTTTTTTTTCATATACATATTTCGTATCATTTGTACGATCAGACATTTCTCAAAGGAATATCGACACCGAGATTCCGATGTATTTAGTGAACAATTGTATCTCTCATATATACTCGAAAAGTACGAGAACGTCCGGTTGCATGTTGCGAGAGAGAAAGAGAGAGATAGAGACGAGACTTTAATCTGCATTCTGTAAATATAGTCGGCGCGTTCCTTGTCGCATAACCAACGACGCAGAAGACTGCGAAACGAGTTTCTCACACCTTCTCCGCCGTCTGCGTTCGTTCTTCTTCCTCTTTCAACCTCCCCTTTCCTTACTCCTCCTCGCTCCTTCTTCTCTTCCTCTATCTCGATTTTCCTTCGACGCGAATTTTTCACCGCGCGCGGAAAATCGCGGCTTCTCGCATATATCTATCGCCGCTACTTCCGCTCCCACAGATATATTTTTATCTATCTTTTTTTTTTCTTTTTTTCTTTTTCTTTAGTCGACTGGTCCAAAAACATTGCTTATCATTTCTTAGAGGTGAACTCTGCGAGAGAAGTGAACGTTCCTTCACGGATCGTTCCTTCTAGACGCGTTGATGTAGAGAGGAAATCGACCGGAAGTCGACCGAGGCGATCGACAACGAGAGGAAGCGATAATGAAGAGAGCATATTGCCAGGTTGGTTGTAGCACAAATGAGGATGAAAATCAAAAGCTCGTTAATCGATAGCACCAAAATCATCCAAGACATATCGATATCTGTGAGACACAAGCGACGTGTATCAAGGCTCATCATTTAAGTTAACAATGCGAGATAAACTCGCGTTAGAAGAATTCATTCGTTTTTACATAAAATTGCATTCCATGTGATATCTTGTACGATTACGTCTCTTTCGATGTGTATACGAAAAAAAATAATATTAGCTATCATAACTAAATTTTAGGTGTTCCTATATTATACCTGAAATTTAATTACCATGCCTAAATTTTTCAGCTGTGGTAACTAATATTTTTAAGCCATAGTTTAACGGGAAATTCGTTAAATTACAATTAAAAATATTAGTTACTACAGCTAAAATTTAGACATGGTAGCTAATATTTTTTTTCCGCGTACGGGATTATTTTTTCCACGATTATGTCTTACTTTGAAACTTGAATGAATTTCGCAAACTCTATAACACAGCTCTCGCGTGATAGTGTTTCGAGAAGGAACATTACAAGGTAGATTGCCTCTTCGCTCTAATAAGTTTGCAATTGTCATAGAAGCGGATATCGACGTGTCCCGCGTTTCTTTGGGACCCTTCAATCCGATCATCGTGGACTGGAAGTCGATTGAACGTCTAGTAAATTCTCGGGAATTCTCGAATCGATAGTGTTTAGCGTGTCAATAGTACAACGAAGTAAATAATTGCGTTGCACGCGCGGGTGGCTCGACAAGAGGGAATCCCGGCGAATTTCCGCGACGGCAAGACTCGATGATTAATCTGGCGCCATCGGCAAGCTTCGCGCGCGCGCAAGTAAATAATTAATAAACTAATTAGCATCGATCCGCTTATGCACAATCTTCTCCCGCCCACGTGTCGCCACGTATCGATCGGGGGGGGGCTCGTCCCCTTACTCGATCTTCGAGAAGGACCCCGTCATCTTTTCCTCACATTAGTATACTCTTTCACATATCCACTCTTCCTCTCTCGCTCTACTTAAAACGCGTGTACTTACGAGGGCTTTTAAGACTCTTGTACTCCTACACGACGTCACTCTATGTTCATATACATATATATATATATAATATATGTAAAATATATATATATATATATATATATATATATATATTACATAGTGTGTGTATACACATAGTAGCCGTGCCTCAAGTTCCGGAGTTGCACGCATCTTAAGACATATCAGAGATAGAGAAGCTGATAAGAGGGAGAATGTGATTTCGGCTTCTCGAGGAACACCGTCGGCTATTTTTTTCTATCTCTAGATGAAGACCCTTTCGGGCGTTGGCGCGATACATTTTTTGCTCTCTAACGTCAGACACGTGTCAGGCTTTAAATTATATTCACTAAGACGCCTCTGGCGTTCGAGGCGCGTTAAGACTTTTGAAGAAATACGCGACGTCTCGAGATAAGGCAACTCTGTATACACGAGCGAGATACATTATATACACGCGCACAATTGTAAACGCGTTGATCTTAGAGAGTTTCTCTCCTTAAACTCAACACGCATGCTACTCCGCGCTTTTTCCGCAGCTTCCTGCGCCTTTTCCGTTCCTCGATCGCTCCCTGGTGCCATTAGCAGTCAGTTAATTGCCATTAATTAAGGGCCGTCGAGGCGGGCACCGTCATTTAAGCTCGTACCGTGAACGTGGCCCCGAGAACGTAGTTAATAATATCGAAACAAAGACGGAGAACCGTTCAATTACTCGATTTAGAAGGTAACTCAATTTCCGTCTTCAAGTTTTAAAGCGCGCACGCGGGCCGAATCATGAGAAAGAGCTCGTTTAGAAGCAGCCAGCCCCTGGACTTCAGAAAGAGACCTTAAACGGTCTTCGGACATTCAGGTCTGAATTATATTAAGTGGCTGATGAAAACGCGGATGGGTATAAAAGGAATTGCTGGAAATTGCGGATTGTTGCGTGCAAGAATGTCGAGGGGACGAAAGATAAAGAAGGAAACCTTAACATACTCGGCCACGACAGTCCTCTCTCTTCCCCCCCCCTCTCTCTCTCTCTCTCTCTCTCTCTCTCTCTCTCTGCGTCGAATTATCTGCAATACTATTATCCATTGTAACGCAATTAACCCCCAGCTGCGACGCGGTTTTGCTGCGCAACGAGAATTGTCAGTGCGACCGGAATTCCCGGCTGCAAAAGCTGACCGCAGGTCGCGTCCTTCCCTCCTCCGCTATCTCGATGTCCTTAAATGGATCTGTCGATCGAGAGCGAGGGATAAGGAGCGAGGGAACAGAAATTGTACAGGAGAGAAAGCCGTGTGTAGGTATATAAAGTGACGCGCGATCGACGTTCTCTTTGCCGATGGAATTTAGAAAAACATAAGCGAGATAGAAGAGAGTGAGGGTAAAAAAGAAAAAGGAAGAGATAATACGAGAAAGGGAGAAGAGAGAGAGAGAGAGAGAGAGAGAGAGAGAGAGAGAGAGAGAGAGAGAGAGAGAGAGAGGAAAAACGAATCCCACATATTGGTAAATTGACGCGAGAGCGACGTGTTTCTCTAACATCCGTCCGCGAAGAGGATCGGAGACAGAGATAGATAGGAGAGGAAGAGGCTGACCTGTCGGGGACGAGAGGGTAGTGTAAATTTCTACGAGCTGCCAGGTGTTCGATCTTCTTGACCGCTCTCGGAACTTGTCCACTTAACCCTCAACCACCCGTGCCACCGTTACTTGCCAAGAATTCTGGAACAAATGGGCCATCGTAAAAATTACAAAACGCAATTTCTCAACTTCCCTCGATATCACGAGAGAAATTTTCGACACACCGCGGAACGGAACGGAGCGGAACGGAGAGGGTTTAATCGCAGAGGGGTAAATCGGGGACTTCCTGGTCGCGATTGCCTCGGTTCGTGCCCGCCATCGTTTTTCTCGCATCCCTCACACGCACACACATACACACACACACACACATATATACACACATACGCTGTGTTCTCTAATTTTCTTTTCGTCTTTCGCGCGCATACGTCTCTCTTTGTCCCTCGAGCAACACGATTCTTTTGTAATTTACATAATACGCATACATACATACTTACACACAACCGCGCATATCCATCACACGCGTGTCTACGCGTGTTGGCTACGTATACACGAGTACATATATTTACATGCAATCACGCGCGAAAGAAAATCGAAGGTAGGGGAAAATTCTCGATCATCCGTGATCGATATACAACTTTCTCTCTGTGTCTCTCCTTATCTTTCTATCTCTCTATCTATCTTGTTCTTCGAAACTGCTTGTCCTCACACATTCCTGTTTGCTATTTCATTTATATATATATATATATATATATATATATACCTAATTTTTTCATGTATTTATATTATTTATATATTCCCTTTTTCTTTTTTTTTCTCGATGGCGGTGCTCTATGATTGAATTCTGATGATTCTCTCTCTGTAACGCGTCCATGTTCCTATCTTATAAGTGTAAATTGGTAACAATCACGTATTAGACAATGTTTAACAACACAGTTAACACACGCGCGAAGCCAAACGTCTCTCTCTTTTTTTCATTCTCGTTCTTTCTCTCGTTCTCTCTCTCTTTCTCTTGCTCTCTTTTTGCTCCGTGATGTGCAACGAACACACCCTATTCTTTTGCACGATTTCCTGCAATTACAATGATGACGACCACCCTCTCTTTTCCTTTTCTCTCTCTCTCTCTCTCTTCTTCTTTCTGTACTTCTACAGTGATGACTCTGCCCTTCCCCTGTTTGCTATTTACTCTGCCGCGTATTGACGCTTTTTCCTCCCGCTTTCCTTCCCGGTTCTTATCGCGCAGATCTCAGACATTGTAATCGATTAGATGAAATGCACTTCTTAACTCGAGGAATTTCTATCATGATTAATCTCATAGGATGGAAAGAGTGTTTCTTTTACTTTTCAATTTCTACCACTGACGTACGTCTCTTTAAAACAAGGGCTTTTATTATCGAAAAAAAACTAATCTTAATAACATACAACTGAATTACATATGTTCGGCAATTAATATCGCGAGAATTTTCCGCACTTTATTTGCGCGAGGCATTCGTATATTTTCCGAATTATATTCGCGTCACGAATATTTTCTCCCTACACAAAACGCGCGTTATCTCTTCACAAATTTCTCAGCGATAGATTCCGGCGAGAACATTTTAGCGCTCCCGCTAGACCGAGTAAATAGCGAACGGTCGATCGAGATGGACGATCGTAAACTCACCCCCGCAATAATTTCCCCCGCGTTTGCGTGATGCACTTATGTCTATATGAATATAGACGCGCGTAAAGCACATACTAACATCGTAGCTCTTGTTTCCGAGAGCATTAATTTGGCGTTCGATTTTTTTGTGATAATAGAAAAATTAAAGATATATCTATATCCGATTACAAATGTCGAAGGAGAGAGAGTTTGAACAACCGTTTAAATTTATCTTAAATTTGTCAAAAAAAAAACGAACGAGTAAATTTTGGATATTGTATCGTAAAGAGAGAAGGTTATAAATATAATAAAATTATATTAGAATTATACCGTAATATTTTAAATTACATTGAAAAGTATAAAGAAATTGTAATGGCATTTCTCTCTCTTTCTCTACGTGCCAAGAAGAATCCGAGACTTTCGAGAAAATAATTTCAAAGAGTTTGGAACTACTCGAGTGGAGTAGTAAACAACCGGGATGCATCTCCGCAATTGCCAAGTTTAGGGCTAGGGATTCGATTTTCTCATCTTGTTAGTTCGGACCCGTCCGACGTCTCCCGTCGAATTATTCGGCGAATTAAGATTCGCCGCGCGAGCGGGTTGTTTTGGATCAACAACAATGGACGTTTCTCCGCGACGCGGCGTAACAGATTATAAACGGATTCGGCGACGATTAATCAAAGCGCGACGCGCGCATTCTGACTCAGCAGCCGGAGGCGCCCGTTTTTCTTCCTCCCCTTTCCCAGCCCCTTTTCCCTCCCCACCCCGCGTTCCTTTCGCATCGATCGAACTTGATTGCAAAATTATGCTCTCCGGAGCTTCGCCCCCTTCGGCGTAATTAGGCCGCGTTTACATCCGCGTCAAACAATTTCCCCGGTATTAATTATTAACGCGAGATTGCGAAACGTCCGTTCGTTCATCTCAAAGTTAAACCTTCCGTCCAACAACTTTTCGACCTGAGAGGTGTTAAACAACAACAATCGCAACGAGAAGCTTTTCAATTCTAACTTCAAAATGAAATTCTTGAGAAAATATAACAGACATAACTAGCCTGACGAAATATATGCTACAGCCGGTAGATAAATATATTAAATGTTAAACGCGCGCGCGTATGTGCGTATTGATTGTAATAATAATTTTACGACGTTATATATATACATCTCCTGTAATTTAATTATTATACAAATGCAGGAGCATATTTACGCAAGCATATTTTGTAAAAGATAGATTACACATTTTTCGGGCGTGAAATGGAAGGAAACTCGATCAATTTTCACCGATCTCCGCGGAAATTACGAAGGAGAAAGGAAGAGAAAGAGAGAAAAAGAGAGGAAATACAGCGAGAAATCCGACAGAGAGGAAAAAAGAGAGAAAGAAGCGAGCAAGGGGTGGTTACCACCCTCTCGTCGTACCAGAAAGAGGCGTCGGCGTCGCCGCGTTATTTCTCGAGTCGAATCACCTGGTTCGCACCGACTGTGGAACAGGTGTACGATTTCGCGCAAGATACGATTTCCTTCGCCGTCGCCTTCCGCGCGAATGCGGTCGCGCTAACGGGAACGACTTTTGCACGTGAAGAACAGTCTATTCGCGTTCGTGTGCGGGGCGATGTGAGATGTGTGTTGGAGTGTGGCATGTGTCTTCCTAAGAGATCGGGGTTACGAGACGATCCGCTAAATCGAACCGCCGCAACCCCCGGGTTTTCTTCCGAGATGGCAGATAGATAATTTATATATATATATATATATATATATATATATATATATATATATATATATACATTTCTCTTATAAGAGAGGCTGTCTTTTTTTTTTCTTCTCTATCAGTGTTCCACCCTCGCGTGGCTTCACTCGGTTCAACAACGGGAAACAACACAAACAAGTAACAGCACGATTTCTTTAGGCGATGGGCGAATTTGTGCGTATCGTGTGATCTTCTCTCCTCCTTCTCCTTCTACTCCCTGCTGTGTCTTCATCCCTCTTCGTCTCCTCTTCCACTTCTGCGTTTAACTTGACGTGATCGAAGACTTTGTTCTGCTTCTTATTTCACGTGATCGAAAACATCTTTTCCTTTTGCTCCTTTTTATTTTATCGTGATCGAGGACATTCTCTCTTGCCCTGCGTTTTATTTTTCATCGAAGATAATGGTCGCGCGCGCGAATCTGTGTGTGTCTATGTGTGTGTGTGTGTGTGTATGTGCGCGCGCCGTTTTTTTTCCTGTTTTCGGAAAATTCGGTTATACCAAGTCTTTTATTACACGAGCAGAACGAGATCCGCTCTCCCCTCAAGGGATTCAAATTTCCTTTGGTTAATATACCCTGCCGTTATTCGCGCGTCGTTCGCGTTCTTTTGTCGATTCATCCCTGCGATTCAGCCCCTTTCCTCTGTTTGCGTAGCTTTAACTTCACGTGCTTTTTATTTCCCGCGCTTCTTTGTTCGCATCCTTCTTCCGTCCGATGGAGATTCGTAGGATTTTACTCTTCGGTATATATCGCCCGATAAAAAGTAGCTAAACCCCTTCCGCACTCCCGACACTCTCTTCTCGCGTTTATTTAGAATTTCCACTAGTGCAATTAAAATTCTTATTGTCTCCACCCTCAAAAATCGACTCGCAATCGACTTCGATCTTATCTGCGCAAGATATCCCATATTTCAAAAAGATCCCCGAAGCTACGAGCGGCAAAAGCGCGCGCGCGCGCAATCTTCCACAAAAAGATTTTTCCAATAAAAAAAAAAGGAGGGGAGGGATACGAAAATCAAAGGAAACCAATATAACGGGATAGAACGAAAAAGAACGAAATGGAGAACGGGAGCGTAACAGGTAAAGGGAGAAAAGCGCGATCGATACTCGCGCGAACTCGAAACGTAATGAACCTGTCGCGTAAAATTCCAAGGGAAGGAACCGATGGACCAGAGGGGGGATGATGCTTAAAAATCATGGCGTGCCTGAAGAAAGAATCAAAGTCCTGACGCATTTTCTTCGCGCGAAATCGAAATCGCCAACGCGATCAACTACCACGCAACGTCCACGGCACTCGCCTTCCGCATGATCGATCTCGATAATCGAACGCACCGCGTCGCGTCGCGGAAAAGGAAAAAAAAAAAAAAAAAAACTCGATTCGAAAATTCTACCTCCCTCCTGTGTGTGGATCTCGGTTTCCATCTCGGTAAATCACCCACGATGACTCTCGTGGAGCGCGTCGTCCAACGTTCTCATCCTCGCGTCTTTTCTCTCACCACATTCTCTCTCTTTTTCTATCTCGCACACACACACGCATACACACACACACACACACACACACACACGCATACACACACACACACCCCTTGTCCACTT
Organism: Lasius platythorax; assembly: GCA_963971435.1. Taxonomy (NCBI): domain Eukaryota; kingdom Metazoa; phylum Arthropoda; class Insecta; order Hymenoptera; family Formicidae; genus Lasius; species Lasius platythorax. The sequence goes on along the minus strand of OZ020540.1, from coordinate 5,507,757 downwards.
CGACTCTCAATTCTCTCATTACAGTTCTCTATGTTTTTATATTTACGGTTATTATTTACGGTAATGTCTAAACGAACACATATTATATCTCGATAACGCCGTGCTTATTTATCATCCCGTGCCACGCGTATTTTTTTTTTACCCCCCCTCCCCCCAGCAGGCCCTCACACACCGACTATACAAGAATACGTCAGCCTCCTACTTAGCGCGTTCAAGAGACCTCCCTTTCTTTCGACCGTTCTTTCACCGCGAAGAAACTATCTACCTACGGTTTTTTTTTTCTTTTTAATGCTACCTCGTTAAAGTTTAACGACTTATGCTCCTCTGTGTATGTACGTGTGTTATTTTGTGTGCCTGTATGTCTATCTTTGTCGGCTTTTACGTCTGTCATATATCTTTTCTTCCTTCTCCTTTTGTCACCCTCTTTCACTCTTTCTCCCTCTCTCTCACGTTCTCTTTCTCTCTCTCTCTCTCTCTCTCTCTCTCACACTCGTTCTCTCGCTCTCTCATTCTGTGTGTAACGTAATTTAATGTGTAATAATAATCGTATCGTTATTATTCTATCGTTTACTTTAACATTACTCTTTTCAATCGTTTTTCTCTCTTTATATATATATATAATATATTTATATATTTATATCGTTTACTCCATTATTTAATCTTCATTATATTATTTCATCATTATCATTATTATTAACTATTATTATTTATTATTCATTATTTTATTTTGTTTTATTCATTATTATTGTATTATTATCATTATTATTAGCGCTAGACGTTACGTTTCCTTCGTTCTCGGTTGTTCTTGTTGTTTTTGTGGTTGATGTTGTTGTTGTTCTTTGTTGTCCTCCCTTTCCTTCTCCCTTTTGCTCCAATCTGCGGAACCGAATTGTCGACGTGAGACCGTCCTCGCGCTCCTCCGCTTCATCCTTTCTTCGCCTTTCGCCATCCTCTCCTATCCTTCTGCTATGCTCCTCCCGGTGTTGGTGTTCTTTCTACCCGTGCAACCATCCTTAGAGAACATCTAATCTCTAATCCTCCGTGTCTTCTCGCGTTTGTGCTCGACACGACGTTTCCGTTTATACATCGGTCGGTCTGTCCTCGATCGTGTCTCGCTTCGATCGATCCTGTGTACTTCTCCGAGTACTTACTGGCCACTCCGCGAGGGAAGGTGTCTCGCGGAGATACCGAAGATAGAAAAAAACCCGTACGATCCTGCGTAAATCCAGGAAAGCGAACTCGGTCGCCTCTATGGCGGGTCCTTCCTGGACGTCGCTTTGGCCGAACTCGCGACGTCCGTCTCGGGAACTCCGCCGGGAGCTCCCCTTCCACGCCGGCGTCGTCCTCGACGACGCGTCCCGCGAGAAGACGCCGTCGTAGGACGTTTCCTCCGGACGAAATTTCCCGCGTCCTGTTCGTCCGTCGACGACCCGCACTCCCGCCATCGTCGGCGACACAGCCACCAGCACCACCACCACCAGCACCGATCGCGACGACACCGACACTTCGCCACGAACTTGAGGAACAGCACGAGGACCGCGGTCGACGCGTCGCGCAGGACGGATCCCCAGGAGGCGACGCCGCCGGCGCGACGAGGGAGTTTCCAGCGGAAGTGCCGGCTGCTGGACCTCCTCCAGGATCTCCACCACCACCAACCGCGACGACGGCACTTGGTCACCGCCCGTCTGGGCATCCAGAGGATGAACAGGAGGCATCGCACGACGGCGTGCCGGTAGATCCCGGCCGTGGTTGAACCGAAAGCGGAAACGCGAAGATCGTTGAGGGTCCTTCGCAGGACGTGCGCGCCCGGCAGGCCGGAACCGATCAGCCGAAAAAAGCCGATGGGGCTCCAGGACGTGGACGCGAGGTTGTATTGCAGCGCGTTCGCGGGAAGGGAAATTAAGATCGAGTAGAGCCAGAGGAGCTGGAGAACGATCGGCGGGCTCGATCGACCGAGCGAGGACGCGCTTGGTATCGAGCCGATGCGGCCGCTGCCGCAAAACAACGTGTCCTGTTTGCCGGCGGTGGTGGTAGACGAAGATGCCGGGGTGCTGGACGAGGAAGATGCGGTGCTTGTTTCCTGGCCGTCGGCGGTCCCGCGATTCGTGGACGCTTCCGGTTGGTCCGTCTGCGAGGCCGGTTGACCTGCGGCCAGAAGGATTGACGTCGGATCGTCAATTGAAACGAAAACAGGATCGAGCCAGAATTAAAGGAAAATTCGCGTTCTCCAATCTGTTCCGGAGATGTCAAGTTCAACTGCTGGTTTCGAATCGAATTATCCAAGAAAAAAAAGGGTAGATTTTATTCCCGAGAGCTTCTAACGAAACATACTCGCGAGTTTAATCCTTCTGTCGATACATAATTTTTCACCTTTTCATCAATGTATGGATACCAACTGCTGGTTTTCGAGACATTGCAATGCGACAATTTCTTTATAGCAGCTGCTGCTGGGCGCATCGAACATTCTTCCCCGTTATATTTTAAAAGGTTTCCGAATAAAAAAAACTCTTCGTATTTATTTTGTATCGTGCGGAGAAAAGTTCCGACACATTTTTAACATTTAAAGTTTCCTCGGATACCCGGGTACACGTTCATTGACAGAAGGGTTAAATATTTGCACGGTTCGTACATACAAATAAAATAAAAACATTGTAAAGAAACTTTTACATTGTCTCGAATTTTATTTTTCCCGAAAGGAAAAAATTTTGCCGTCCCGAAATCCCTTATGCTGTCAAATTCTTTTAAATCGATTAACATATTAATCGCCGAAGACGAGGCTCTCCTCGAACTTACCTGTAGGACCAGACTGAAGGGCGGCAGTGTCGCACTGGGGAGCCGTCGAGGGGTCGTGTAACCTGCCATGATTCCACGGCTCTTCACAGTTGGCGCAGATACCCGACATTGGCGCGTCCTTGGCGCACACGGTGAAGCAGCACTCGCTGTCATCGCTGTTGTGCAACGCCCTCGCGGCATGCTCGCCGGTCTCGGGGATGTTCGGGTCTGAAATCATTGCGTTTTCCAACGACCTCGTGCACGGGACGATCGTCGCTTTCCCATCGACCGGGGGAAATAGCGTATCTCGGAAAATGGGGGGAGGCAGAGGGTAGCGTATCTCGTTTCTCGGAGAAACCTCGTAAAATCTTCTCGCGAGTTGTACTCATTTCTCGATACTTTCTTTCGAGGGAAGAGGGAAGGGCTCTCGCGTTTGCGGAACGCATGCGGAATGCATCGTAAAATCAAAAGCGTCCGCAAAATCGTCCGCATAGAGAGTCGCGCTTCCGTAAAGTTCAACAATTTCTCTCTACGTCTCTGTGCGCACTCGATTACTTTCAGCGCCGCAGTCTTGTCACATGAGCAAATCTGAGTGTAGTTGATTGAGGACGAATTAGTCGGCGGGAGTTAATTTGCAAATTTGATTTATTCGATTTTCCGTAAAGGCAAATTCGACATCAATTAATTCGACAACAATCTTTTCAAGAACACAGGCTCTCATTAACAACTCCAATTGGCAATTCTTACAAAAATACTATCAATCGCCAGGAATATATCGCCAAATTACTAATATATTATATTTGTGAATTATAGATCCTTTATACGACCAACATTGCGAATAACAAAAAATATTCAATGAACCGAACTTTATTTATATATTCTCTATTTTATATTTCTTTTTTATACTTTCACATTTCCCTCTTTCTTTTAAACCGTACACTTTTTCATATTTATAATTTCTTCTCCGACAGCCAAGCATTTATATCGTCTTAAATTCCGCGTTCTAAAGCCATCGAGTTGAGCGAGGAGACGGCATAAATGACGAGAGAAAGAAAGATTTCTCCGAGATTTCATTACGGAAATGCGACAGCGAACAGTGAAGGGCAGTTGAATTGCATTCAAGTCGGGATTACATCCGACTATCTTGGGGGGCGCGCCGTGTAAAAAGGGACAAAAGGAATGCTCGATAAAGCGTCCGATCCTCCAATAACCGCGCGACACGCGTCCCATTTAACGCGGTTTATACCCAAAAGTGGCGCGGCATTCCTCCGCCGTTTACGATCCCCGCGTGACGAGATAAAAAAAAAGAGAAAAAAAAGAGGAAAACGATGATATATTCGACGGTTCGGACACTCGCCCGTGTGCGCTCGGTAATATCAACCCTTTACGCTCCACACGACGATATAAACAGAGGGGAAATTCTCCCGGCATCGTATAAAATTACACGGTCAATTTCTCTCTCTCAGATAGGAAGACGTGAATCATTGCATTACACGCGTTTATCTCTTCTTCGGCGATAATTAATAATTACCGTATCTATTATATATATTTAGTGGTATGTAATATCGTTAATTTGCAAACGTATTTAAAATTTCTCTCTTTACTTATCATATTTTTAATACGCATCCGATATCAGAATATCCGTAAAGAGTCGAGATTACCGAGTCTCAACGAGGTTGACAGTCATCGTAAAAAAGACAGAAACGTCAGATAGAGGCGACGCGCGCGCAAGGGTGAATAAAAATGGAAAAAAATTCACATATATTACCCGTCATATTATTTATGGGAAATTTCGCAAGCCTGAAATATCATTGGTCACATTATGTGCGGCAATAACAATTTGAACGAGGACGCGGCGCAAAACGCGCATTTCAAGCCCCGCATTGTTTCGCGGGGCTTATGAAGGACGTTGAACCGCGGTTGTTGTTTACGCGCTTCTGCGTATCCTCGTGCAAATTTATATGCCGCGGACTTAATTGAGTGAAATGAATCTAGTCGCGCGAACGAAAGAACGGAACTGATTCGACAGATGGCGGATATCGATACGTGCGTCTCGCGTAACTACGCAAATCTATGCGAAGCACGCACAAAAGTAGGGTGCCAACCAACATTTTTACCCTTTCTTCAAGATACGTCAAGAAGACGCGGTTCGTCGAAAAAAAAAAAAAAAAAAAAAAAGAGAGAGAACAACGGAGAACTGAATCGAGCACGGTACTTAACTTGGCGACGACGACGGTTGGTGTTCTTTTCTTTTCGATTAACTTTATTTGGTTATTCTTTTCTTTTACCTCTGCAAAGAAAGGTGGGTTCGCCGGCGTATTGCGTGGGGTACGCGGGGGCACGATCGCCCGGAAGTAAGTAGGGGCAACGTTGCTCCACGGACTGGCAGAAGGATCGGCAGGGCCTTAGTCTGGTGCCGGTCCGGCTGCCCCCCGGGGTTTCCGCGTCCATCGGTCCCCCGTGAGCAAAGTAAGGCACCAGGGAGCTGCACACCCATTTCCTATACGCCTCCTGCAATCAGAATCGTCGTGTTTAGTCCTGATTAGTCGAATTTCCTACAGCGCTTTTCGCGATGTACATTTAACCATTCTGTCAATGAACGGATACCCAAAGCAAGCTTTAAATGTTAAAAAAATATGTCGGAACTTTTTTCTCCGCCCGAAACAAAATACAAAGGGCCTTATATTCGAAAACATCCTAAAATCTAACGGGAAAGAATGTTCGAATGCTCAGAAGCTGCTATAATGAAAAAGTGAAAAATTATACATTGACAGAAGGATTGTACTTTAATAATTATTTCTGTAATCAAATGTAAATTTTTATTGAACTGGCATTTTATATTGAACTGTTATATGTTATAATCATAGAAAATGTTGTCTGATTGATAAACGTTGTGTATAAATTAATTTTTAATTTGTAGCCGTTCCTATATAAATTTTTGTGCAAAGTGAAATTTTATATACGAATTATTAGTTGACAGAGAGAGATTACACGCAGAATAATTATTCTATTATAATTGTGGAACTAAACTTTTAAGAAACAATTTTTCGGCGGAAAGTTTTTTGTTATTTATTGGATATCTCTAATACGCTCGCTTTTACGTTTAAGCATTGCTCTGCTATTCTGGACTCTGTGTTCATACAAGCAAAAGCTATGAGACTATATTACAAAGCATAGAATAAGGAAGCGGGAAATGGTTAAATTAACGAGTTAAAGCACGTTAAGCTATTATTCCTCTCTTAGCCTTCCAATTAGTATATTTTCATATTAACACAAAGTACTCTCCTAAAAGCGTATCTTGCTGAAACGTGTATGAGTAAATAAATCATTATTAGTATACCAATTCCGAGTAATGTTTATATATATTTTCAGATAATTTTATTTGATCTTCCTCGTGAATTATTCTTTATAAGATTAAAAGATATAATAGGACCCATTTCCTCTCTCTCCATAAAGCTACACACACACACACACACACAAACACATAAATATATATATAAGCAATTCCACGTCAAATTGGACAAACATCGACCTTTTTTGACTTCGTATTTTTTAAATCGAACGAAACTTTTTTCACGTAAAATATAAAATATAAAATAAGGAGATACGTATTTTTGTATTTGTTTGAAATATTTTTTTGCAGAAGTTATAAACAACAAAATTTTTGTGAAAAATGAAGAAGTTGTCAACTTCAAAATTTAATATCTCTGGTTATATTTGTCGTAGAGAAATTTTCAAAAATGCATTTTAAAGCTAAGGAAACAACCTTTTTAATAAAAATAGTTTAAGTTACAAGAAATTGCTAATTACAATTGTTATAAATAATTGAAATGTTTAATAATTTTTTTAACCAAAAAGTACACTTTTCAAAATTTTTGAAATAATGCTATTTCATTTCCATTTCATTCTGAAAGTGTACATACTTTTTATTTTATGGAGAATCGATAGATTCTATTTTATATATATTTTTAATGAATGAGGCGCCGCGCTCGCGCTTAAGAAATCGGCACGTAGCGCGTAGCATACTACTTAGTCGAGCCAGTGACGCGAGCACGACGCGGTGCCTCATTCATTAAAATATATAAAAAATAGAATCTATCGATTCTCCATAAAATAAAAAATATGTACACTTTTAGAATGAAATGGAGAATGAAATAGCATTATTTCAAAAATTTTAAAAAGTGTACTTTTTGGTTAAAAAAATGATTAAACATTTCAATTATTTATAACAATTGTAATTAGCAATTTCTTATAACTTAAACTATTTTTATAAAAAAGGTTATCTTCTTAGCTTTAAAATGCATTTTTGAAAATTTCTCTACGACAAATATAACCAGAGATATTAATTTTTAAAATTGACAACTTTTTCATTTTTCACGAAAATTTTGTTGTTTATAATTTCTGCAAAAAAAATATTTCGGACAAATACAAAAATACGTATCTCCTTATTTTATGTATATTTCACGTGAAAAAAGTTTCGATTAATTAAAAAAATACGAGGTCATTTCTTGTCCGATTTGACGTGGAATTCCCTTTTTGTTTTTTATATTTCGTAAAATTATAAAAATGTTTAACATTGCAAAAGTACGTGACTACGCAAGAAATATCATTGTTTGATCATCCGTTGGTGGATTATACAAATACATAAGTATCGAGATAAAAATCGCGACCTTTATCGAAAATGTAATCTCGGCAAGATTTGACATCCCGATCGCGCTGCTTGAAACTGTAATAAAAATCAGTGCAAAGATGACTCCGTCGCGTCTTTCCCGATCAGATCACACGGGTATAGGTCAGATCCGTTTTTAAAATAAAAGCTGACGGCAAAATATGAGAGAGGAAGAGAGAGAGACAAGACGTCGATGCCGATCCATCCGTTCGTCCGTCTAAATTAGCCGTTTCCCGGGGGAAACAGACTGACGGTTTACGAGCGTCTCAGGCTTTTCAAGGACTACTTGTCAAATATCAAGAAATCTCCGGGGTCAACCCGGTAAGGTCGAAATAGGCAATATGGCGGGTCAGTGTCTGACCTATATGGAGTCACCTTTAAAACACGACGGTCGCTCTAGCGCATCCTTTCGAGAGAGCGTGCTATAATTACATACCGCGATCTTTTATCCACCGCGCAGAGATCTTTTATCAAACCGTCCCTTGATGTCTATCGGATGTTCTACGAGCCACGATGTCCAGCAACCGTTAAACACAGAGCATTTTAACCGTCTCTCTCTTTCTCTCTCTCGAGGATTCGAAGATACGAACAGGCATTCGGAAGTGAATTCACACACGATCGAGAATTAGATCCATGCTATAACTCTTTAATCCGATCGAGTAAGGAACGTGTAATTAACAGCGGAACCTTCTAGCTTCGAAAATGGCGAAAGAAATAGCCTCGGAGAAAAATCTCTCTTTGCATAATACGCTCGCCTTCCAAAGTTATCCAACTCTGAACTCTTTCTTTATATTTTCAAACTCAAGACATATATATATATACGGAGAGAGAGAGAGAGAGAGATATCCTGTGTTTAATGGATCACTCTGCATACCGGGCAGAGAAAACTTGATCCACGATGAAATATATCGTCGACGCGAATTTAATCCTCCGTTTATCGGGATCTTTTGATTTTCAACGAGCCGTAAGCGATTAATCATCGGATGAACCCTTTACCCCGGGGCAAAAACGAGCCTAATAGCATATCTCAATTGGCGCAATTAATTTTTCACTACTACGGGAGAAGCGCAAATAAATGAGAAGATTGATTCGCCGAAATAGAGATATCGTTCTCGAAACACCCGGTAGACTCGGCCCTTTTGCGTCGCTTCTCAAGGAGAGTTTATTAAATTCGCAGTGTACCGCTCGTGCGCGCGCGCGCGCGTTCTCGCAAAAAACAGAGTAGATGTCAAAAGCATCGCGCGAGAGGCTGTTGGTACATCGCTGCTTTCCGCAGGGAAAACGTTCTGCATTGTGATCTCCACCGAGACAGAAGCGCGGCTGTATTGTAGCAAGAGTGAGCAAAGTTCCGGGTCTCACACACACACACATATACACACACACACACACAAATTTGGATTTATAAATAGGCTAACCTTAGTGTACGAAGCTTAAAGCCTCGTGCCCCCTTACCCTCCCCCTCCCCCCTCCCCCTCCCCCCTCCCCCCGCCCCAAGGGAACGTCTCTCATGCACCATTTTGAAAGCTAGTTATATAAATAATATGTCCAAAGATATATCCAATGTTTTAAATATTTTATTTCGCTCTGTTGGATTAGATACGGAATTTTAATTCTCTTCTTCGAAAATATCCTTTAAAATATATTTAAAAATGACAGCATTTAGGATAATTAAAGCTTAAAGCTTTATATATCGGGGGGAAGGGGAGATTCTTGCGCGTACCATCTTAAAAGCTAGTAATAAATAATTCAAATATCTAACTTCTTAAATATTTCACTTTACTTCATTTCCGGATTATACCGGAATTCATCTCGTTGAAAATATCACTTAGAACGCGTTTAAGAGTGAGATATTCAAGGGTTCTTGCGCTTTTGAGAGCAATCAAGAAACGCTTAAAAATTTCACGTTAAAATCGCGCACTAATCAAGAGTTATGTGTCGCTCGTCCGTAAACGGATATTCTCGTGAGATTTCGCGAGAGAAGCGCGGATCCAATTATGCAACGGTGTTGTTCGCGGACGTTATTGTTGGAGATTCGATCGAGAAAAATCAATTCGGAAAAAAAACTCGAAAGCGTCGCCCGAACGCAATCGACGTAACAAAAGACATCGATGGCTATTCTTGAGAGATATTCAACGAGACCATATGGATATTGGACTTATCGAGTATTATATATATATATAATATGCTTCGTTGAAACTGCATCCGGATGCAGTTCTTCGGCTGTAGCCGAAGCTAATGAGCGCGAATCTTCGACTCGTCGTAACACAAAGATATTCTACGAGTTACGAGAAATATAAATTAACACGAACATTTGGTCGCAGCTAAATTGGAATTAATTAATCGGGTTGAAATATTCCGACTGTATAATCTTGAAATGCTTTAGTATTCAAATTTTTTATATCCATTGTAATTTAACGTAAAAAAATGCGCCTTTTTAATCTGCAAAGAATCGCCAGTTCGCGCGGAGGTTCTTTTGATCAGGATTGTATATCAGAAAGGTCCGATCTGGTTTTTTTTTTCTTTTTCCACAAAAGAGATATCGAGAACGTATCTCCAGATTGGTCGAAACGGTCGTCCCCTTCGGAATAGTCAAACAAGAAATGTTTCTCGCGATATATAGCGGAGATTCATTTCCTACCCTTCTGTCGTGTCGCTGCTAGAATATTCGAATAGTCGGTAATGACACGATGTGGCGGCAGGGGATGGTCAGAAGGGTTAGTAGGACAGCGTGAGGAATAACCGGAACGGTAAACGCGGAAATACACAAATAGAGGAATACGCAATAGAGGAATACGCGGAAGGATACGAGAGCGAGAAGGAGAGGTGACGATATTACTCGACGATTATTTATATGTCGAAATTATAATAATAAAAGTTTCAATATTGCGAAATGTATCAACACCTATATTCTTAACATTAAATACCCACGTGTCAAAAAAATAGCATGAAAATAATAATATCATATATATGCTAGTAATCTTATTTTGTGACAGTATCTCTTTTAGGGAAAATGTATATATTTCCATATAATCACAGTGATCTTTCATGTATCGCGAACGCAAGATAGCTTTTTCCTCTCTCTCTCTCCCCCTCTTTTTCTCCTTTCCACAAACGGCAAACACAAGGGATATCTTGAAATCTTCCACGTGGTTGGTCCTCGCGCGGATTGAGGCTGCGATTGCCGCATCGAACATACGTCTCCTCCATTCTGTTCTTCGCTTTAATGCGACCGATAGTTTGTCATAGGTTTTACCTTCGACGCTGCAGCCTCTCGAGCGAACGGGAAAGGAAAAAGAGAGAGAGAGAGAGAGAGAGAGAGAGAGAGAGAGAGAGAGAGAGAGAGAGAGAGAGAGAGAGAGAGAGAGAGAGAGAGAGAGAGAGAGAGAGAGAGAGAGAGAGAGAGAGAGAGAGAGAGAGAGAGAGAGAGAGAGAGAGAGAGAGAGAGAGAGAGAGAGAGAGAGAGAGAAAATACGGTGACGTGGCCCCCGCTAAGCAGAAAGATAGGTACCTACACCTGAAGTGCCCTCCAAGCTGGCTGACCCAATTCTCTCTTCTACCCTCCGACGACTACCCTACGTTGGCACAAACCCGGCAGATGCGATTCCTCTCCCTCCTCTCTTCAACCCCCCACCCCTCGCACCCTTTAATCCTGTTCTCTCTTTCTTTGTCCGACTAACGCGCGTTTCGCGTAGCCTGATTCCATCTCTCTCTCTCTCTTCATTCTTCTCGAGTATTCTTCGATAATAATTATAAAATTATTAGGCTATTATCGTTTAATTTTCTGTAAATCTATTATCGTTGAATTTATTTCTTTTATCTAGTTTTTCTTTCTAACTTCTGGATTTTGAGATTGAATCGAAGCCTTTTCTAAGCTCTGAGACAACTGGCATTTGGCAGGAGAAACGGAACGTTTATCGTATACTTTACACAGTGCGTTCGATTTGTTTGAGGATCCCAATGGCACAGCGAAACTTTGTTTCGCGCATGCAAACAGATTCTTCAAACATATTAGAGACAAAAGCAAGCGGTTGAAGGGATGAAAAAGCAACAGGCGAACGAAATAATGATATATTGCGTAACATGACAAATGTCAAACATATCGTGAGCTGCATTAAAATGTATTCGCGAACTATTATACATCGTGTTACATTACAATTAAATAACTTTCAAACGTCCAATTAAACAGCAAGAACATTTACAAGTTTTATCGTTTAATTAATTTAATATACGCATTAAAGATCTTTAATTTTGTCGATTTGAAATTGCACAACCGCACATTTCGTGTGACATTTCTTCAAATATAAATCTCAAAAATTTTTATATTTCTGTATTATTTCTAAAAATTTGAAAGATGAATTGCGAAAGAGTATTGGACGCCGAAACTCGAGATTTCGAGTGTCGGGGAGCGAAAGAGGACGAGCTTTCGCACAAAAAAAAAAAAAGGAATTTCCTCGCCTTGCAAAAGGGCCCCGACACAATGGGTAACGAAATGACAACGCAATCGACGCGGGAAAATCCCAGCGTCCTAGTAAAAGAAAGGTCGAGCGAGTGTTCTCTCCTCCCTCGGCCACCCCCGCAGTCAGGACCAATCGTTATCGCGTAATCTGACGGCGGACCGTGTGGTCTTGTCTAATCGATAACGACCCGCTGCTCTCAGGCGAGATTAAAAATTAAAACAGCTGCTTAAGCGGCCTCAATCGCGCTCGAAAAGACGAAACAAGGGATGAAAAATCATACACAGAAGGAGGGGGAGGGAATGAAAAGTGACAGAAGAGAAAAGAAAAATCGCGCAACGCGATTATACGAGGATGTAACTTCGACGCTACATTATTAACATATTTCGCGAAATAAATGCGCCTCTTTATCATCGTTTTTTTTTTATGCGCGTACAAATAAAGTTTGTTTTAAAGTTTTAATTCGGCGGTGCGATCCTTGTTTCGCGCGATGCGGGATGCGCCTTGCTGTATAAAATTGTTCCGCGGTGTGAAACGAACGTTGAAAGGAAGCGTGTCGCGTCCGGAAGGTGCGCGTGCAGGGCGAAAAACGGCGAGATGGCTCTTATTAGTGCCAGGCGCTTCCTCAACATCTTTTTCTCGAGAGATCTCGAGATTCTCGAGAGCGGGCGCACGTTCCTTCGCTGTCTTCCATTTTTCTCACCCCTTTGCTGCAAGCCTTCTATCTCGCTTCGTGAAGTTCCGAGAAGCGGGTCATAAGTCATACTCGAGAGACTAACTCGAGAAAAATCTCGCGGTTAAAAATACATTCCATTCTAGAATTATTATATGAGTTCTCCGTGAAACGCGATGTTCAAAAAACGAAATTTTCTAATTGACTTTCGCGGCTCCTTCAACTACGAAAACTGAACGATTGGGGATCCCTATTTTTAAGGACAGATTATCCATCCGCTCTTTAAGAATAATCATCGCCGTTGATAGACACGTTCCAGAGCGCATGAAGCTTGCAAAGGGGTTAAACGAGACCTCGGGGAGGGATCGGCAGACGTGAGAGAAAGGAAAAGTCAGAGCGCAAGCATCGGAGAGAGGAGAAACCCTCAACTATGCACGGAAGAAAGGAACCCATCCACGGGAGGCGAGACAGGGTGATGTACAACGTGACGTAATGTAAATAAGTGAGCGGTGGTCGTCTGTCGAAGCTGCGACAGCAGAGGGACACATCGACGTCGTCGTCGTCGTCGTCGACGTATCGGATCGTGATACCAAGGGGGGTTGTAATGCGGTACGAGGGGGTGACCGGATGGGAAAAGGGGGTGGTCACGCGGCAAAAGCAATGCCCTCAGTCAGGGTGACCCAGTTACCTGGCCTATATTTACCCCCCTTTTCCCCCCCTCTTTCTTTCCCGCCAACCCAAAATCCACGCGCTTGCTCGCCACCATCCCTCTCCCCCTCCCCCTCCCCCTTCACCCTCCCCCTCCGTCGTCGTCGTCGTCATTCCCCGGAGGCATCCGTTCTCTCCTTCTATCTCTCTCTCTTTTTCTTCTTTTCCTCTCTTTATATTTCGCTGCAATCCTCTCTCGAAGTCTCCCAGTCGCGGGACGCAACCGAGGAAGACTATTATTATAATATGCGCTCGCGTGCCATCCACCCTCTTACCTCGCGCAAAATCCGACCATCGTCGCATACAACCCTTGTTTTCCTTCGCTCTTCTTTTTTCTCCCCCTCTTCCTCCAACCCTTCCTTCCCTCGCGACTCTGGAGGCAGCTTTGTCGCTCGCGGAAAGTTGGACTCATTACGTAGTAATTTACGAACGAGATAATGGAGCCTGGCAACCACCACGACTCGAGGGGGGGGGGGGGGAAATCCGCTTGTATCGGCCATCGCGCGGAATTTCTGGCCGCGAGCAAAGACGGTCGATCACCGAAGCGGAAGTGGAAAGTCCGCTTATTTTATTCCGCGCTCGAATCTTTTGTCAAATTATTTTATAATTTTTAGTTTACGAAAGTATCATTCTCTCCGTGCGAATTATAAGAAACTCGAGCTCTCTGGTTTTTACTTACAAAGAATAATAAAATCTCTGTTAAGGCTCGTTCCGCCGCGCAAAGGGATGAATCTTAACGCGAGATAAAATGTTTATAATTAACTGCTAGTTGGTTCATATCAGGGGCACAAAAGTATACGTTTAAGTTGAAACTTTATATCTTTTAATGAGAGTTTTATCAAATATACATAATTTCTAAGAGAGATTTTTTTTGTTACGAGATATGTTAATTATTTGGCTAAATTTATTTAAATTTGACGTCTAATGTCTGTGTAAGCAATTGATAATATCAATGAACAGTAATCCCAATTCATGTCAAGACTGAAGATAACAAATAACGCTCTCGTAGACTAAACCGGCTGGATAAACAATCGCGCCAACTAACTTCACATGCGTTTGTAAAAAAAAGCGCATTCCACACTAACGACTTTAACAAAGTGCGCGAGAATGAGAATGAGATAAAGAAGAGAGAAAACGAGAAAGAGAAGGGAAAATCGCACAATTAATCCGGGAACTCGATCTGCACGACAGGAGGAAAGAAAAAAAGACCATCCAAATACTGGCGGTATAATTGGATTAAATTCCACACCGCTTCGAGTCACTCATTTGCCGGCCGCCGGCGTCGTTGTTTCCCGCTCGGTCCTCTTCCCTCTTTTTTTTCTTTCTTTCTTTGCTTTTAACTCGCATCTCCTCTCTACGAAGGGAACGCGCGGCCTCTCTTCGGGGATGTTAAATTTATGCGCGCCCAGGAAGCCTCCCAGGAATGCGACGTATAATTACTAACAAGCATATTGGCGCGGCTCGACCGGGCGTATCACGCTAATTGCGTATGTGTACACGGCACGCTAATATCTATCCAATATACCTACCTTATCGCGAGTCGAGAGTCGATATCTATCGTCGCGTGCGCGCGCGCGCGCGATACCGATTCGACAGCCCGTAAATTACGCTCGATGCGATCGATGATTACTCTATCGAAAATAACAAACGCAACTAATCAACGAATTAAACATTCGCATGTTCATCCGATTACTTATCTCGTACGCATGAGTGAACAGACAAGGATGCGTCTGACTGAATTTGTGCGACTGTAAATTTTCGAATATTGTTTCCAATTCGCGAAGAGTCGAAAAAGGATATATTTTAAATTCCATATATTATATAAATATATTTTAAAGAATATGTAATTGTATAAAAAATATATATATATATATATAAAATATATATAGGATATATGTATAAAATATAATGATATTAATATAATTATATAAATATAAAATATATTTTAAAGGATATATTTTGGATATATTTTAAATTTTACGCTTTCCCCGAGATTTCAAGATCTCGCAAGATGCGATCTAAATATATTCGTATCTCTCTCTATTTTTGTTTTCGGAATTCAAACCTACGACTCTACTAGAATTGGTAATAACTAGATAGAAGCTGTGCTAACTCGAATTCGTCAAGGAATTTATTATTAAAATTAAGGTCAAGAGTTTTTGTACCGGGGAATCGGATTGTATATCCGAGTGCTCTCTCATCAACATCCGATTTTCCGACGATGTATAATAAATCCAGGGCGAATTTGCAAGCATCAAAATTCTAATATTGCTGCCCCAAATTAGTTGCGCTCCAGATGATGAGCTCGAATTTTCGGCCGGCGATATTTTCCGCAACGGATATATATTAATAGAAAAACATTTCATTTCGCAGATCCGGTATTACTTCCGGTGTTCTGTGCGCCCGCTTACACGTGCGTCGCGTCCGGAATGCGGACGCAATGTGACCACGCATGCAATAATTCGTTCGTAGCCCGAGAAAACGTGGGCGAGGGGGAGAAGAGAGAGGGGGCCGGGAAAATGCGAAAAGCGAAAGGGTTTAGGGATTCAATACCGAGCGATTTTCGTGCTCTCAATCCGACCGTTACTGAAAATCGAAGTCACTGCCCGGAAATTTTACGCTACGATCCGGCCAGGCGAAATTGAAACCAGTAAACGATAAAAAAAAAAGAAATTTCAAATTGACTCGACGCGCTCGTCTCCTGACGATTTCGTTCCGCAAAGTATTAATTCCATAAAGTATTAAGCATTGTCAAATTCTAAACTAAAAAGAATGAGCAAATCGAACTGAAATAATTCTCAATATCCAGAGTTTTTTCCTTATCTTATTAATTAAAGTTGAAATATAATCGGAGTAAGACGTAAGAGTTAAAATAATCTCGACTAGCTTCTCTTATATCCTCGCCTAATTCTAAGGAATTTTCTTCAGATAAAGAAGGAGAGAGAACATAATGAATTTTTCCTTTCTTTTTATCTCTTTAAACACGATCTGCGCGAGCAAGAGATCGCGAGGTCGTCGCGCGTTCTCTTTAAAGAAGAAAATCCCTCGCGCTTTGTGGAAAGATGCGAATCGCACGGCGACGTGTGCGGCTCACTTGCAGCTCGATAGAGTCACTACGGTTGTTGGCAAGACAATTGCCTGGAAGACGGCCGCTGGCAAGTGTCACTTTTGTGTACACACAAAGCGGAGTAAGCACGTGAGACAAAGAGGAGCCTTTTACACTTCGTCGCCTTTTATCGCGCCTTGCATCAAGAATTCGCATCGTTTCCGCCGAACGAACAATTCGCGCCTCGATAATTCGGAGACACCTCTCGTCCCCACAATTGGCCTCTAAATTGTTAATTCATGTGTGTATGTAAATTTCTTCTATAAAAAATAAGCATATATATATATTTATAATTAATTATTATTAATAAATTTAATAATTAAGCATTATTAAAAGGCAATGCTAGAAAGCTAATCTCTTTAAATTAGCTCAAGTTGTTAAGTTAAATTAGAGTGAGAAAACGTTTTTGTAAAAACAAAGTTGAGACTGATTTATCATATATATGTATATATATGAGCAATTTCACGTCAAATCGGACAAGAAATGACTATTTTTTAAATCAATCGAAACTTTTTTCAGGTGAAATATACATAAAATAAGGAGATACGTATTTTTGTATTTGTCCGAAATATTTTTTTGCAGAAGTTATAAACAACAAAATTTTCGTAAAAAACGAAGAAGTTGTCAACTTTAAAAATTAATATCTCTGGTTATATTTGTCGTAGAGAAATTTTCAAAAATGCATTTTAAAGATAAGGAGACAACCTTTTTTATGTTACACGAAATTCCTAATTACAATTGTTATAAATAATTGAAATGTTAAATAATTTTTTTCACCAAAAAGTACACTTCAAAATTTTTGTAATAATGCTATTTCATTCTCCATTTCACTCTGAAAGTGTACATATTTTTTATTTTATGGGGAATCGATAGATTCTATTTCTTATATATTTTTAATGAATGAGGCGTCGCGCTGTGCTTGCGTCACTGGCTCGATCAAGTAGTATGCTACGCGCTATGGCGCGCCGATTTCTTAAACGCGTAGCATGCTACTTGGTCGAGCCAGTGACGCGAGCACGCGCGACACCTCATTCATTAAAATATATAAAAAATAGAATCTATCGATTCTCCATAAAATAAAAAATATATACACTTTCAGAATGAAATGGAGAATGAAATAGCATTATTTCACAAATTTTAAAAAGTGTACTTTTTGGTAAAAAAATTATTAAACATTTCAATTATTTATACAATTGTAATTAGCAATTTCTTGTAACTTAAATTATTTTTATAAAAAAGGTTGTCTCCTTAGCTTTAAAATGCATTTTTGAAAATTTCTTTACGACAAATATAACCAGAGATATTAATTTTTAAAGTTGACAACTTCTTCATTTTTCACGAAAATTTTGTTGTTTATAACTTCTGCAAAAAAAATATTTCGAACAAATACAAAAATACGTATCTCCTTATTTTGTGTATATTTCACGTGAAAAAAGTTTCGTTCGATTTGACATGGAAATGTCGACATATATATTAGCTCGATTGAAAAGATTAAAGTGACGCAAGAAAGAATTAAATTAAGATTTCGCCTTTATGATGTATATTATAAATATTCCTTATACAGCGTAAGTTGCATTAATATTAGCTGTTCAATTATATAAATATGAAATTTCGAAAATTCGAGCTACCACTTGTTATGCAACGAAAGTTTCCTCTCTTCTCTGAATAATATAATAAAAAATATACATATATATTATTATATTCCACTGATAAATCAGTCTAAACTATTTGTTTTCACAAAGACGTTTTCTCACTCTATTTAACTCAACAACTTGCGCTAATTTAAAGAGAATAGCTTTCTAGCATTGCCTTTCAATAACGCTTAATCATCATTAAACTAATTATAAACAACTAATTATAAATATCTGTATGCCTGCACACAGATAAAAGGTTGTCAATTAAAAGGATTATCGATTTCTTCGGCGGAGTATATTTTCACAGCACAATTCTAGAGACAATACTAATGAGATCTCATGACGAGTCAAGTCCGTGTAACAATGACCGTAAAAACTTATTTTTTTTTACTTTTTGATCGCGCCGAAGCAGTTTTCTTTCTTCTCTCGCGACGTTAAAAACGAAAACGAATCCGCGATGAAAAATCATGTGCCGGAAATGGAACGCGCAAGGATTGACGGAACAATACGCGAACTTTCAGTTTATCGCGAGAGTGGGACAAAGTAATATTTGATGTTCATACAGATGACACCACACGTGAATAGGACTAATGATGTTAGTTATTATCTTTCATAGAAATCTTACTGCGCTTCCGTATATTGACAATAATAATAAGAACAATTACGATGCACAAATTCGTGTTAGGAAAAAAACATAAGATGAAATACTCTGTGTAAACATTGAATAAAATTAATCTTGGAAGATTTATAGTCAATTAAGATTCGGCGTAAAATATATAATTAAAATATATAATATAAAATTATTCAATATATTATATATTTATACTAATAATATATTTATATTATTATAAAATCTATAATATAAAATATATCATTCAAAAATCTAGTTTATAAATTATATATAAACTTTAGAAACTATATGTATATATAATCCGCAGCATATCACGATATTTTAATTTAAAATTTTATTTTAAAGATCGAATGACGAGAGATACAAATTATCGTTAGTCGCTGTAAAATGTTAATTTTTGTTTTCATTTTCTATTAACCTGTTATATACAAGCAAGCTCTCTGTGTACGACCTTTCTCAGCCTACGGTGTCGAAATCCCCGGCGTCGTTTCCGGCAAAGCCGTATAATTACATTATCTGTATTTTCGACCGTATAATAGGCTTCAAACGGGAAATTCCGGTTTTCGCGTCTCGACAAGGTATTACATCGATTATTGGATAGTGCGAGCCAATACTCCGCGGCCGAATACCGAGCTCATTTTGTTTGCGCCACACCGAACTTGGGACTTAAACTTTTACAGCTCGCCGCCTCTTACACCTGCATCTAATAACACATTCACAAACGGTCCTGCTAAAGCCAGCTGGATTTTTCTAATTCTACTTGATGTACAATATTTCCGCGCGCATACAAGAGACGCGGTAATACGAATTATCTCAAATTCAAATTAAGCTCATTCGAGCTGTACATCTTCATACATATCTTTTTATATATATATATAAAAAAAAAAAAAACAGATTACATTTACCACATGCACATGTGCGCAAAAAATAATTTTTATTTCGCCGAGAAGAAGAGGAAGAAGAAAGTGCAGATGAAAACTCGGGGATATATCTACCAGGATGGAGCAGAATGTAGACAAGCTGTTCCGCCAAAAGAGATGATAAACGGCCGTGTCGCAAACATCGCGGAGTGAATAATTCCCGGCCAGCGCGAGCAGGTTCAAAGCGCGCGGACCGCGACGTCGACGGGGACGACGGACGAATTGAAAATGCAAATATGTCCGCGGCAGGCAAAGGGAAAGAGGATGTCACTACCAGCGACTAACGCCGATGTAACTCGCCGTCGACACCCCCGAATATCTACACGAGGGGGGAGGATCGCGAGCGTCGATATATGCGGATGGATAAATGGCGCGCGATGAATGATGAGCCCGAGCTTTTCGTTTCGGGAAACGCTTGTCGAAGCCTGTCGGATTTAAGACGATGACGAACGCGAACTTGTGTGCGCGATTTAAATATGTCACGCACATTGTGTCAAATTTAAATGTGAAAGAGTCTCCCTCCAGCGCGTTTTTTCTTCGTAGAATAAAAATTATTTTCTACGTATCGTGTCGTAAAAATATACAGGGTGTTCCATGTGAGTAAGATACAAATTGATATTACCGTATTTCTCGTCAAAAAATAAGCATCTTTGGAAAAATTTCCAAAAATGTATCCTTTTCGAGATATTTCATTTTTTCAATATGTCGACATAATGTTGTTTGCTGTTTCTTGATTCCTCGTGTAAAAATACTGGTATATTTATAATGAAACATTCTGGAAGAAATTTGATTTAAACTGACAGAACTGGGAAATGTACGCTTTGCTGCCATAAAGAAATTTCTTTTATGCCAACTCAAATAAAATTTCTTCAAGTGTTTTATTATAAAAATATAAATATTAAATTCGATTATAACAGAATTAATAATTATAACTAAAATTTTTTACACAAAGAATTAGCGAATGCACACTGTGTATTGGCATATTAAAAAATATATCTCGAAAACGGCGCAATTCCGGAAATTTTGCCGCAGGAAAAAGATGCTTATTTTTTGATAAGAAATACAATAGCACCGATCTATCAATTCTATCAATATGAGACATTCTGTGTATGTGTGTCATAAGATACAATTATGTATATCTTGATTTCTCATTTAAATATTAATCATCAATAATAAATCTAAAAAATATAAAAAAATACTAAATCATCTCTTGTAGAAAGGTATATATGGAGCGTAAGAAATCGTCTCCGATGCGTGGGAGCGGAAAATGTCTCCAAAGCAGAATCGCCGACGTATTCGCCGGCGACCGCAGAGGAGATTCCTCGCGTTTTCCGACGGAATCGCGCGCACGTGCGGAACGCAACAGTTTGCGTGAAACCTCGGGGAAATGCGCGGACGGATCGGGTTTCGCTCCAGCTAGATCGCGGACCCTCTCTGCCCCCCTTTCTTACCCCTGCGAAAATCGAAACCGTCGGCATACGCGACATTTCCCGAGCGATTAATTACCGTGAAAACGCGTTTATCTCTTCTGTGCATTTTTTTCTCTCTCTCTTTCTTTCTATCTCTCACTCACTTTCTCTCTCTCTCTCTCTCGTTCGAGGCTGCGGCTGATGCAACGCCTGGTCATACCAAATGAATTGATACACCGCGACTGTAAAAGCCGCGACCACCGCGTGTATCGAGCTCGTGTGCCGAGCGTAATAAACGCGGACCGCGAACGAATTTCAAGCGGATCGAAGCTTCGCATCGAATGAAGCGAATAATGCATCGGGCGAAGCGACGAGCTCGCCGCTCGAAACTCACCCTCTGCGGCAAAAGTTACGATGGGTAGAAATTGAAGTTGTGATGGGTTTAAACTACGACCTAGAAGTTAATAAGTTAGTAAAAGTGCGTCGACTGCGTGTGCTAACGAGCTGACATTACGGTGAATACGAACGTTAAAATTCTGAGCTACGAAACTCAGCCTTTCAATGCGCTCGTTTCGAGGCTTCTCTCTCTTTCTCTCTTTCTTTCTTGTGCATACAATTTCGGCGTCTGCCGATATATTTGCATTGTGATTTAAAAAGTGTCTCTTTCTCTCTCTTCTCGCTGTAGATTTCATGCCTTTTTAAAGTGCAACGCACAGGTACGTTAAATCGTATCTGGTAATACGCAATTGTATGTTGTAGGAAGCGCATCGGCAATAAACTGCGCTGGATGTGCAGATGTTCGGGACACGTACGACGAGGAAAAAAAAAGAGTTATCGAATTTAGCTCATCGACACCGCGGGCGCGGTAAAGCGAAGCGCGAGTAATTAATTTAAATCGAATGAAACATTTACACACGTGTATATATGCACATGGCGCGGGAGTATATTTACAATACATCTCGGCCGTGTTAAATTAAATTAAAATGATATTGTGTGTTATCAAAAGATATATAATTATCGAAATAACGCATTGAGGTGACGGTAATTATTGTTCTGCTGCGCGTCTGCATGTTGCCCAATTGAGTTTAGCGTACCATAAATGGCGTACCATATGCGAATCTATCGCGGTTATCGTTCTATTAAACGCAACAAATATTGATACAAATACTACATACGTTATATTCTTCTCATACTTCGTATATCCATGTGTATGCAAAAGAATGTGAAATGATATAAGACTATGGCGAATAAATAATTATTCCCTCATTATAATTGTTCACGTGCTTGATAAAAATATTGCTATATAAAAAGAATATTTTTCTTATAATGTCTTAAATATATAGCAAATAAACTCGACGTTGAAATTTTAAAAAGATGTCTTACAGACATTTTACGTCTTCGAGACGTCTTTCAGACACGTGTTGTTGTCTGGGAATTTTCGTTACGTCTTATATACACGATTTAAATATAATATATTAGAGAGAAGAATAAGAAATGGAAAAAAAGAGTTACTTTATATTTATATGCGAATCTATCGCAGTTATCGTTCTTTTAAACGCAATAAATATTGACACAAATATTACATACGTTATACTTTGTATATCCAATTGTATATTATTACATAACATTGAAACATTTTAAAAAGACGTCTAAAAGACATTTTACTCTTCGAGTCGTCTTTCAGACATGTGTTGTTGTCTGGGAATTTAGTTACGTCTTATATACACGCGTCGGACATATAAAATTTTTCCAATAACGAGAAGAATAAGAGTGTGTTATATTTAACTATATTGATTGAAATATAATATATTAGAGAGAAAAATAAGAAGAAATAGAAAAAAAGAGTTACTTTATATTTCTAACAGCTTGCAAATTTTTTTATAAAGCGATAAACTATCATTTAGTCAATGCAGATAGAACGCGATGATTTCGAACCACGCGCGGACCGTAAACTAAAAACTGGTCTCGCAAGAATCGAGGATCAGCTGTAAAACACTATTTATACGCAGTGATTCGAGACAAAATCGATGCTTTGTGACGTCCGCGGCGTTCGAACGCCGAAAGTTCAAAAGCTACCTCAAAGGGTTACAAATATAAACGATCTTCTCGTTGTCATCGAGAGTATACATTACACACGTCGTTCCGAAAAAAATGGCAACAGGAACGATCTTATGGCTTCTTAAAAAAGAGCGGGGTAACGCGAAAGAGAGAACGAAGAGAGTATAAACAGATACGTATATATATATATATATATATATATATATATATATATATATATCGCGGCAAAACTTGAGGAGATTTCTAGTAACCTGGTTTGATCTCGTTTGCGCAGTGATCGCGCTGCATTACAAGCGAGCGCGCGTATCTGCTTGTAAACGCTCACGCTCGCTCGCTACGTCGAAATTGAACCGTAACGAATTTCATCATCGTCGGCGAACGGGATCGACGTTCAAACTTGATATACCCTTCTATCTATCCATCCATTCGACGAAGCTATACGTCCTTCACAAAGTGCCGGAACATTCCGGGCGGATTCTTCCCTCGCGCTGCAACTCTCACTCGCTCTTTATACGTAAATCAGAGCCGCGCTCTCTCTCGTATCATATCGCGAAGACGGGGAAGAAATTCCGCGGAAAAATAAGTCGTCTCTCGAGATGATAAATTCGCACTTCGCGTCGGCGTTACATACTTACGAGTGTAATTATGCGGAACGAAAACGAGGAAGACCGTGGAAATTTCTTCGTATAAACTGTCCAGAGATAACGGCGATCAGAAATTATAATAATAATAAATAAGAGATAGAAAAATAAAATAAAGAATTAAAGCTTAAAATTGAATTGACACAAATACGAGATATTCATTTATACAGGTTGTTTTATAACACGTGGGACCTACTTCAATGGTGAACGGAGGACACAAAAACACAATGAAGTTTATATAAATATGTATCCAATTTGATCTTGTTTTCGAGTTATAATTACTTTTATACTCCAGTAATGTAGAGCTGAATACCTTTAGAAAATGTTTGAAATGACCTGAATGCAAACCTGCAGTAGCGTTTCTTAAACTTTCAAAAATTCCTACTTACGAAAATTCCTATACGTTGAGAAAATATTTCAATACTGACAATAAGTAAATTTTTGAAAAATTGAGAAACTCTATAATATACGATTGCAGGCTTGCATTCAGGCCAAAGGTGACCATTTCGTGCACTCCCTATAAAAGTAAACAGCTGCATATTACTGGAGTATAAAATTATAACTCGGATATAACTAGGAAAACAAGATCAAATCAAGAAGACATATTTATATAAATTTTTTCATTGTTTTTATGTTTCTCATATGCAAATAATTATAATTAAAAATTTTTTCTTTTGTGCTTTATGCACAAATTTAGTTTATGTACTATATAACATAAAAGTATATAAGTTTTTAAGTATACGAATTAAAAAACCGAGCGAGAAACACAGGGGATAAATATTACAAAAAGGACTAAAAACATATACGTACGTATGTACAACATATATGTATATACAGAATACGTATGTATAACAGCTGTTTATATGTGCTTGAAAGACGTACGAAATTGACGGTGGGGTGACGTTAAACGATCCATGAATTGGCGGCAGTGTCAAATTATTCATGATAACTGCGTTTATATAGCCACTACTACGTTAGCACATAGCTTTTGATGTATACATAGGATACTGATAATGAATTACTGTTATGGAACACACACACACACACACATATATTTTATATGCGTTGCACTTTGGTTCATGTAAATCTTCATATTTCGGACACCTGACAAATCGCAATTAAAAGTCATAGAATTGCACCGTCAGCGTGAATCCCAGATAATTGGAGAATTTCGCGAAGGTTATGCAAAAAAAATGAGAAGCAATCGCGCGACGGAATAAAGTGTCTGTCAACGTTGATTGCCAGGGCATAATAAGCGCGAAAGGGCCGAGACATTTTTCCGTCCTCTTGCGAGACGATATTTCGGCAAGTATTTTCCTGTATTAAATTCGCGTCTTTCTCACCATCGTCGTTTTCCCCAATTAAATGAAATTTCGCGGTCGGCTGTTAACGCGCTAATATCGATGGAGCCCAATTAGCGCGGCTCGATAATTCCGAACAGAAGAGTACAATCGAGACGCACTCATGCCAATTACGTAATTTCAGCGAACAAAAAAACTTAGCGATATTATTTTCACAAATGAAGTCGGATTGAGTAGACGTCTTTTCGATCTTTCGTCGAGAGGTGCGCTTGATCGAAGAAGGGCGAAGGGAGACTAAATAATGAAATACCGGGGCGAATCCCCACCGATCGTAAAATAAAAATTGTACAGACGAAAAATATTCGAGTGACTGAAGACGAACGCGAGGAAACTCGCGAGGGATCTCGACGAGTACTTCGCGTATCTCGAAACGAGCGTCTCGTCGAGTCTTCAAGCTCTTTCACGAAGAGGACACCCATGGGTCTTATGCTCGCGGAAGTGCAAGGAGAAACGCGCGATGTATCATCCGCCATGACTTACCCGGA
The DNA here is from genome assembly GCA_963971435.1 of Lasius platythorax. Lineage (NCBI taxonomy): Eukaryota > Metazoa > Arthropoda > Insecta > Hymenoptera > Formicidae > Lasius > Lasius platythorax. Next base: position 5,482,236 of record OZ020540.1, on the reverse strand, counting down.
TCCTAGGAAAAGATAAGATCAGCATTGAATCGGAAACGAGAGAACGATCGCGGAAACGCGGATACAAATCAGAAAGAAACCTGTTCCGACCTCGTTCCAGAGAGTGATTCCTCGAGTACGCTACTTTGACGCTCTATTCGGCGATATAAAGGATCCAAAGATTGGAACATACGTTCACGCACACACTGCCGCTCGTAAAGCAGATTACGTAATTCAAATACTTGACTGAACACTAAATATAAAATATTTCATCTCTATGAAATGCATATTTTCTCTTTATAGAATTTTTCAATAAATATTCTCATTCAATATTTTCGAAATTAATATGTAAACATAATTGCATAATATGCATAATATTTCTTCGTGCGTGAAAATTTATGTATCATAATATAGAGAGAAATTTGTCTTACTTCGCGAGAACAATAAAATTTCTCGGCATTGTTGAGAAAGATTCGCGCGAAACGGTTTTGCCATCTCGAAACGCTTAATTTTAATAACACGTCGGCGGGAATAAAATATATACTTTCTTCTTTTGCAATCGCACACGTAGATAAACGCGGCGCGGAGAGGAGCAAAGGACTCTTCGAAATAACCGGCGGTTGTTCTGCCGCCGCCGGCGCGACAAGCGGGGTGACTTACAACGGGGGTGGCTTATAACGGGGGTGGCTTACTCGCTCGCCGTCATGCCGGCGGCGGCGACGATAAGGAGGGGTGAGTGAGAGGGGTAGTCTCTCTCTCTCTCTCTCGCGTAGAATCGATAATCGAAAGAAGAAGCGTGTATATTATATATATATATATATACACACGCGCGTTAACGCGATGCCGCCATATGAGTCACTAGACGAATTTAAGAGGACATTCCGTTCCCTCGTAAAAGCGCGCGCATATCGACGCGAGATGCAACGCGATGCAACGCGGTGCAACGCGATGCAACGCCTATAATATATCCGGCGGCGGCGTCCGCGTAACGAACGCGGACCCTTTGTGCCGCGTTTCGTTCCGCACGTAATTAACCCTCTAGAACAGGGAGAATGGAGGAAGGGCGACTTTGTGCGACGCGCAACGTGACCGTCCCGGCGTTTAAAAAAGATTCCCACTCCGTCTTGCTTCTATTAACGCCGGACGGAAATTAACTGTTCGACACTCCGGAACGAATCGCACTTGTTAACCGTTCGCGTAAAACAATATTCACGATTTACCTGACGTGTCCTCGAGTAATCTAGAAAAAATGTCACGTTCAAATTAAATATTATACATATAGTGTTTATAAATGAAAAAAAGAAAATTAAAATATAACGAATTTCCTTCGAATGTAATAATTTTCGGAGGGTTGCTTCTCGATACGGCACAGCCACATCAATTTAGCGAAGCGACAGTATTCGTTGAAATAAGACCATGTAGAGAGAGATCGACGGGCGTATTTAATTCGCAGTCGTATAATCACCGCTTAAACTTATAGGCGATAACTTTTAGCCACCGTAAACAAGACACGTAATCCCTACATTCCCAAAAGGCATATTCATTTTCCCTTCACTAAAAGCGGCTTTATAGTCTCACGCATTATCCCCGGCTGTCGTTAAAACAATAAAATAATTTAAATAAATTACTCTTCCCATTTTCTCTTTCTCTCTCTCTCTCTCTCTTTTTATTCGCGGTTTGTCCGCACTTAATCCCTCCGAGAGAAAAATTAAACGCGCGAAAATCGAGTCAAATGGCTCCGAGCCGCGGAACATTTTGACACCTCCGCCATTCGGACGAGGCTCGAGAGAGGGGCCTTTTCTCCCATCGGGTGTCGTTGAAAACCCAACTCGCGACACGTAAATTGTTCGACGCACCGTGTAACAGAAGCGGGAATGATGCGTGTGCTGGCCCATTGTGAGTCCGTGTGTAAATACACGGACGGAGAAGGGAAGATCGATCGGCGGGAATTTGTGGGCGGAAGCGTCGACAGAGAGAAAATGCCATGTGTGTGTGTGTGTGTGTGTGTGTGTGTGTGTGTGTGCCGGAACGTTTAACTTGGCCGACATGTCGACGCGAATGAGTGTACAGCGCCGTTCAGGCACAGTGATCAACGGGACACCACACCGCCGTTCCTTGGCCCGTCGCCAAAATCGGGATATTAAGTTAGTATCAGCGATTCACTCGCGAATTCTCCGCATTATCACCGTCTGGAATTTGATCGTTCTTTCGCGAGCCGCAAATTGAACCTACATGCACTTTACATCCCTAGCTAGAGTTAGAGCCAGGAAATTTTAATGCCTACCAGATATCGAATCCATGTCTGATTTCATTATCGTACCGCGATAAAATCATTACAGATAATGAAATTATAAAATAATCGCTCCACGTATAAATATTTGTGATGTAATACTAATAATATTAATAATATTTTTTTATGATTTTAATGAGATAAATATGTATTTCTTTAAACATTAACGACAACCAAAGTATTTTCTGTATTGTCAATAAATATATAAATATATAGCAATATTTTAAATTAAAAATTAAGAAAATAAAAAAATTTTTATTTTCTTACTTTAAAATAATTTAAAATATTTCCAATTGAAAAAATATTATAAAATCCAATTTAAAATATTATACCAAAAATTAATTTATGGTATAACATAAAGATTAATCTTTAATTAGTCTTTAATTAATCTAATGATTATTGGATATATTATTCCCTAGTTATTCGCGTATATTTAATGCAAAACGTGTAATAGACATCTAGGCGACAACGCGATAAATTTATGGCAGATATTAATGGAAAAATGTCGTAAAATTGCAGCGGCAATGTTGTAAGAAATTAAAATTTGCCGGAACAAGGTATCGGACATGTAAGATCGCTATCAATAAGAGTACAGACGGCCGGTATATATAGAAGAAGTGATAGACGAACAAGAGACCCTATATTCGACCTCAGCGTGTCTCCTTCCGTCTGCTAGAAAACGTATCAGTGTCAGCTTCAAGAAAGACCATCCTTTCGCGTCAGACGGCATATCGATAGACCGTCGTCCACGATGTATCGCAATTTTACACCGTAATTTTGTCTCGCCCCACAGACACGATGTATATATCTGCACACACACTCTCTCTCTCTCTCTCTTTTATATAAATTACTTTGTATTATATTCCACGAGGTATACCAGATATATTCCCTAGATATATTTCTCCTCCCCCCTCCCGCCCTCATTCATCCCTATATTCTTTGACAAATTTTAAATCGATTTTTCCTGGATGGAAATTTTCTTCGGACATCATCTTTTCTCGCGACCTTTTCTAACGTTCGATTTTCAGTATCTTTGTAAACGAGATTCAAGTGAAAAATAAGAAATTTTATATTTTCGCGTATTATATTTTCTGCTTTATATAATGACGTATATACGACAATTAATCTGAATACGCAATAGTGACGATTGTGCTCGATGCTGTCGCGGACAGATTGCGACAGCTAGTCGCCGCAATCTTCGAAGTCGGCGCGAATCGATTCCAGAGTTGTTCGTACTATTCCCGCGGGACAGCGGCTGCCACCGAAGTTACCCTCGCGAAGAGTACCAGGGTCGAGAAATAGACGTTATTTCTCGGCCGAGGGAGACTTTTTCGCGGGACGTTCCGCGCGACTCGGGGACGAAAGTTCCTAATTTTTATCGCAACACCGTACGCGCCGTCGGACGAAAAGCCGTATAAAGGTTCGTCCACCGTTCCCAAGACACTCTTCCCCTACACACCCTTCCCTCCTCCCCATCCTATCCCCCGTAACTGTCGTACGAGCCGACAAACAGCAAGCAAGTCCGCCGTGTCACGCGCCTGTCTCGCAAGACGTCGAGCTATACTACTGGCCTGATCGCGTGCAGTAGAAGAGCGGTAAAAAGTGTCGGGCGAAGCGTCAGTCGAGTTCTTGTTTTGTTTCCCTCAACTCGAAACTCACACACCGTGCACTACGAAGCTTATGATTAATATTCCGAAGAAGTGATTATATTGGTAATTGATAAAAAACATTGTATTAAAATGTAGAGAAATTCAATTGTAATCGTAACGATGTCTAAGATCGATCGTACTTCTCGTAAATGTTTCTAGTATAAAAAAAAAACGAATTTAGTGTTTAGCATAAAATTATACAGATTAATTCAATTTTTAATACTTCTCGATATTAACTCTTCTGTCAATCCGGGTACCGAAAACAACTTTAAATGTTAAAAATGTGTCGAAACTTTTCTGCGCCCGAAACAAAATACAAAGGGCCTTTGTATTCGGAAACCTCCTAAAATATAACGGGAAAGAATGTTCGAAAGAATGCCCAGCAGCTGCTATAAAAAAATTGTCGCAACGCTACACGCGCAGGAAAGGTAAAAAATTATGCATTGACAGAAGGGTTAATTTTGTGCGTCTCGAGTGACAATATCTTTTTTATTCCTTTGTCTGTTTTCTTTCGACGCTGATGTTTCGCGGCTCTTTCCGGCGCATAAACGATGCACATTTATACGAAGCATCGCAACCGCATTCACATGCAAGTGCGTCCTTAATTTCCGCAACGATTCGCCGCAACGCTTCTCGCCGCAGTCATTCCCACGAACGGCCTCTTTTGTTCTCTCATTGCGAGGTACCGCGATAACGCTTATCGAACAACGCAGATGTTCCTGAACGGGCGAAGAGCTCCTCTGATTCACATCGACCTTTAGGCACGTTTCCCGACTTAACATGTGTCAAACGCAATTTTACTATCGCAAATCTGTTCCGTCAAACTTCGAAGAGTCTACTATTTCGTTATATCGATCGCTCTTCGAGTGATTTAAATATTAATTCTTTGAAAAGCAACACAAATTATCCGATTCTTTGTGAACGTGTGTCGCATGCACAGCTTGGAGTAAAATTATAAATTAATAGATAATATAATTATAATAGATAATATAGTTATTTTGTAATAGAGTAATTGCATGTTAATAGACAAACTGATCTTAGGGAGTCAGCTGCCACGAAAGAAGTACGAAAATCACTATACCGCGTCCCGACGAGATTTCTATAGAGATGCAAATCTTTCGGCAAGTTTTCCGCGATGGCTCTGATGACTTTCCAATGGCTTCCAACCACCGTCGTCGTTTTCTCGCGACTGCCGTACTTAGGCGAACCGTGATTTCCCTTCATGACAAACTTGTTCAACTCGCGGAAACTTACGGAGCTTCTCAGACGACATTCAATTATTTCGGAACTCGCACATATCCGCGCATTTCCTCCCGATGACATTTCGTACTATTTAACCAAAGACAATTTACATGCCAGTATGCGCGACATTTACAGGGTGCCGAAACGTTTTACGATATAAATTTAATTTAATCAATTTCAGAATTCGTAATATTTTATTATTTGTTTTTTCTATCCTTCTACATTTAGAGACTGCCGGAATAATTAATCTCTAGCATATAATATCTATTACTTCGTTTAATCTGAAACATATTGAAAAAAATCATTTTATAGATATATTCTCATTTAATCTCTTATTCATTGAGGATTTGCTTTGGATAAATCGTCTATCCCTATCTATCTCTTCAACTTCAATACCATCTCATATTATTATGCGTATCGGAAAATCGAATGTAACGGACGACGCTGGACAATGGACGTTTGATTGATATTGCGGCCGTGACTTCGCGCCAAGTTCGAGTATCGAAACGTCGAGACGGGATGTCAGATCCGTTACTCGTCGTTGTAAATTTCGAATTCCAACCACGTCCTGTCGCCGATCAGGACCTTGCCTCCCTTTGCCGTTCGTTTCCTCAACGGCGCTCGCCTTCCTTTCGTCGCACGACGATCATTTTCTCTCAACCTCCTGCGAAAAGTATCCCCCCCGCCCACCCTCCAAAAAAAAGAACAGCTCGACGAGTCGCTCTATCGTAATTGCATCTCGTCCCTTCATAAATAAGAAGGACGAATTGTTATTTGCAAGCAAAATCAATGAAATTACCCGAAAAGCAGACACCTTTTTTGAATTTGACGTGTGTCCTATCTTTACATTAATATTACTTTCATTAGACGAGACATGTGTTCAAATATATATAATGTAATTAAAGATTAATATTTTCGTGCAAATGTGTAAAATTAAATACAGCGTGATCTACTTGGTACTCGAGGGGGAAAAAAAGCGCGACGAATCGTTTTATCAGAGTGCGAGTCGATGATCGGGATTGCAAAGTAGAAGTTTCGAAGACACCAAAAGAGGGGCGCGCCGTATAGATATATGTATATCGCATTAAAAGTTTCCCTCCGTCTATACTTTATTTTTGCCTTATATACCGTATTGATCGACAAAATTCTCCGGGTGCTGCACATCCGCAACGCGCGGAACGCGCCGACATAGTTTTTTTTTATACGCTTACACGCGGAACAGCGAGCCGGGGATCTACGTCGGATTGCGGCGAACAAGAAGACGTTTCCTCTCTCCTTCGGCAGATTTTTTTCTCTCCCGTAGACGGGGGTGAATTAAGCTAAGTAGCGACGATACGTAGAGTTTCCCGGTCGAGGCAAAAGCGCTCCGTCGACGTCATTGGAATGATTGAATTAGCGACGACGTTTCGAATCGTCGGATTCCTGACGGAGTAATTTGGAGACTTGTCGCTCGTTCATTGCGAAGAGAATCTTTCCCAGACGCGGATTACAGACGGAGTTTTAAGCTTATCACATTCTCATACAGATTGTTCCGACAAATCTCGACGGTGATGCCGAACTGTACCCTAATTAAGACTGCGACATCGGAAATTTTTGAGCTCGAGTTATAAGCAACTTGTATATTATTTATAAAAATGTGACGTATATTTTATATCTTTGCAACACACGCACACATATATTTCACAATTATTTATAGTATAACGTTAGAAAAATATAAAAATTTATTTTATTTTGTGGAAATATAATCGAGTTTGGCGCTTAACTGAAATGTAGAATAAGTCGCGTGTTTAACACTCTACTTATTTTCGTTTATATATCAGATTATATTTGTAGTATATATTATTTACACTCATGCTTGTGTGTTTAACGGAAGGTGTCGACTGAAAGAAACAACGATCGTCGAGACGGTGTGTCTTAAGGTTGGAAAATCCACCTTGAAAATTCTGACTTTACGCGACACAACAACGACTGGCGCGATGACTCGTCTACTTTTACTGTAACAAAAGTTTACTTTCTCCCGTGTGATCGTAAAAATCTCTTGGCGCGGATTACTCGTCGGAGATGAAAAAAAAAAAAGAAAATTGCGTGATGTACCCCTGGCATCGTGCCAGACGGGGGGATCGCGCGATTATCACAGAGAGAAAAAGACACACACACACACACACACAGAGAGAGAGAGAGAGAGAGAGAGAGAGAGAGAGAGAGAGAGAGAGAGAGAGAGAGGAAGAGAGAGAAAGAGTAAAAGGAGAATGCCACAACGATCCTCCTCTGTACACGAGGCGCTTATAAAACCGCAGCCTTCACAGGGCGCGCGAGCGCTTTTTTTTTACCTCGGAGTTAATAGCAGGGAAAGGTGACAAACGGCCAATATGCCGTCGACCGCGATTGCTTTCCGTAAAGCCGACAGCAATCGCGCTCTCGATAAATGATGGAAGCTACTTCGGGAGCTACGAGTACTTTTACGAAGGGATCTCCTAGCGAAACGATTGTTCTTACGTATCCATACGACATATTCGCAATAAGACGTAAGACGTAATAACTTTAATATTATAAATTAATAACATAATAATAATAATAATAATAATTAACAACATAATAATAATAAGATAATAAAATAATATAATAACCCTATAAGACATAATAACTTTATTAAAGAAAAACATATAAAAAAAATTAATATAGACGAAAAAGTTACAGAGATAAAAAACAAAAGTAGCTGATTGGAAAGATTATTTTTTCAAACGAGCGCGTAAGAAGCTGAGGCTACGCGCAAAAAATCTCGCGTGGCAACTTTTCCCGCTTGTCTTACACAGGCTCGCATCTCTCTTTCTCCCTTTTCGATCTTTTCTTTCTCGCGCCCTCGAACCGTCACCCTTGCCTCGTTTTTGTGCGACTCCATAGCCACCAGGGGCTAACTTTCTCCGCTCTCTTACTTTCCTTCGGGACGCAAGAGGGTGGCAGCAAAACGGGAGCATCGCGTTAGTTCTCTCCTCGCCTAGGCTCGAGGAGAGATTGCTGCTCCTCGAAAGAAGAAGAAGAGAAAGAAAGAGAATAAGAGAGAAGAGAAGCCTGAGATAAAGGTCGGGATGAGCGAGGGAGAGCCTACGGGAAGACAGAGCGAGAAACAGAGAGAGAGAGAGAGAGAGTAGGAGAAAAGCTGCTCCGAAGAGAGGACTAGTTCCTCGCGAATGGAATACGGATCAATATCAGAAGCCGAGGAGAGCTCGCTCTTTGGACCAACTCTTTCGGCCTCTCTTTCGTCCCATCTCGCGTCTTTGACGAGCGCACGAGAGGAGATTCTTCCTATTCATTCCACCCCCTCCTGGTGATTTAACGGAAGCGACACAACGGGATAGAGGAGAAACGGAAGCACGCAGCTTGCCGTCGGTTTTCCATGATTAAAACGCGAAATCATTGGAGAATCCGACAGTCGCTAATTAAATCTCGTAGAATATGCCATTGCAATTTGATTTGCAAATTCTATATATCCTCTTTTCACTCTTATAATTTTTTTTAATCCATCTTCTTTACATCGACATCAAATTACGAAGATTTTTATTCAAATATTACTGTCACATCAAGATACTTAATGTTTAAAAATTGTCTATTTTTATTCGATGCAAATATCGCTGAAGAAAAATAGTCTTGAAACTCGACGGAGAAGAAGGCTTTACTATACAGAATTATATCGTGCAATTAGTGACAATAATGACTAAATAATTTGCGAATCCGATACCTCTGGACTTACGCAAACGCTCGTACGTTTACAAAGAGACGCTCGTTAGAAAATCCGTACGTCGCGTTCCAGCGTGAAGACAAAACGCGTTGACGGGAGGAAAAAAAGATTATCGCTAGTTTTTCGTTCGACGCTTGTTTTCCTCATTTTCTCGCCGCGTGAGAGGCGCAACTTTTTCCACTTGTCTCAAGTTTCGAGTAGCCTGCCCGACACGTTCGAGGTTGCAACTGCGTGCAACACCTTACGGCGTTGCAGCTGCAATCAGTCGAACACGTCTCTAGTTTTAGAGCTCCCGCTCTCTTCTTTCCTTTTTTTTGTTTGCTCTGCACAAGGTTTTTCCTAACTACCCTTATAAACGGGACCATCTCAGACTTTCTCAGACCTCCCGCTAAAACGTTGCATAATTGTACGAATTACGCTTATGAATAATTGAATGGGATGTTTCTGATTCTCGAAAGGAAAAGATAAGTCCGTCTTTTTATTATACATAATGAATATTCAATCATTCGTAAATGAAACGCCATTAATTTCTGTCTGTCATCTAACGAGCTCTTTTTGTCCGCGCTCTTTAATTTGTTCTCGAGATTTTCAAACATATATTGAATCAACGTATTGTATATGTATGCGTTGAACTGTTCTCCAAGTTAATAACAGTTGGACTTGCTTTGAATACGATAAACGATGCAGAATGGCTCTTCCTTCTCACAATCAGTCAATTTAGAATTACCGTCTTTTAACTTTCTTTTAACCACAAATAAGTAAAAAATTGAACTAAAATGTCAGCCATTAAATCATGCATTGACATAAGCCATCGATAATAATAATTTCTTGATTAAGAGAATTATTTATTTTACTTTCTATGTATAAAAAATTAGATTGTAATTCTAGATCAATTTATACGGATTAGACAAAAAGCCAACAATTATTGAAGAACCTAGCGAAAATTCGTACAATTGCCGATATAAAAACCGGAGATAGTCATAACGGGGAAGAGATTTCGCGCTGCTTGCATATGCGAAATCAAGACAATCTAAATATGTACGTATCTACCTTGAATAGAACCGCTTGCGAAACACGTCCAACTATATCCGCGAGGTTTACGAATCATGTGAGATACGCAATGTGCTTAAATTATACGCGCATAATCGACCAAAGGGAGAATCTAAATGCGCTGACAGTTAATTATCGTTTCAATTATTACTCCTCTCTTTGTACCTGTTTAAGCGTACCAATTTAGAGATCGCAATCTCCCGCGAGTGTGCGGCTCTTAACGTGTTAGTAACACTATTCGACAGATAATCCAACCTGATTTCTCGACGTAATCTGAAAAATTCCGTATAAACGGATGCAAAAATAATAAATCGCTCCGATTTGGCAGAAGCTCGGTAATAAATTCTCAAGTTACCCCAATTCTCTCACACATCAGCCTTGGATTCTTTGCCAAAATAAAAATTATCGAACCATGAATGATCGTTATTATTTTCGACATGCGGAGCGAGGGAATAGCAATCCCGCAGTTGTAACTGTGTGCGGCAGATATTTTTCGAGATATTTTTTTTCGAATTATCGATACTCGCGTATTATCGAAAGAATTTATATCGTGATCGCGATAAAATTCGCAAGTCTCACATTTCTTTTAAAAAACGCGATACTATACTTTAATTATCCGAAACTATGTTAAAGCGTCTGTTCCGCGATTTCTGATTTTTTTATTTAAATCTCTCGACGGGGAGAACCATTCTTTTCTCGACGTAAACCCCGCGTAAGATAAAGAAAACGTATGTACTTTGACCGGCGTGGGATAAACGATTCTGATAATATACTCGGCGGCTCAAAGCGGGGGAAACGATAGCGTATCGACGCTAATACGAGGATGAAGTATTCATGGTATCTCGACACCTAGTGCGTTTCCCCAGGTAGGTAGCTATCCGTGTTAACCGCACGCGTACACAAGCGCGCATAAACGCACGTGTAAACATACGTAAGCATACTCGATAGCGGTTACCATATATCGGGACAGTGACATGGATAATAGAGCATCCCTGCAAGAGAGAGAGAGAGAGAGAGAGAGAGAGAGAGAGAGAGAGAGAGAGAGAGAGAGAGAGAGAGAGAGAGAGAGGAGAGAGGGAGAGAGAGAGAGAGAGAGAGAGAGAGAGAGAGAGAGAGAGAGAGAGAGAGATTCGAATCGAGAATCGAAAATTATAATCTCGCGGAATACTTAAAAATCAGAATCAAAATGCGCGGCAGACAAATGCGAAATATTATTTATGCGAATATTATTTTTGTCATTATGGGTGAATATAATGGAACACGAAGAAATGGTACGCGAGTGATTCGTAGTTTCACAAATCTAGTCTCAAGTCTTTTAACTCTTAATTCGTAATGATTTTTTTTGTACTCTACAGATTTGTAGACGGATTCTAGACAGATTTGTCACGAATAAGATTTTTTATAATCAGTTTTTCCTTATTCATCGACGTAATGTAATATCTAACTTTCGTTAACTTTTTAGTTACAAAATATATTCCTCCTCTTTATTATGTAAAAAATAAAATTGATAATCAAATAGTATCTATATTAATAACGAAAGAGAAAGAAAAAGAGAAATTTTTTTTAAATTTGGCAGAAATTTTCTATTTTAACATTTTCCTCAAAGTAAGATATTGTTTTAGTGACGTCGAAAAATACAGACGTTTCAAAATTAATAATTAAAATCGTTTAGTATAGCATATAATACTAAAACAGCTGAAGCGAGCAAAATCAATTAACTTTTTTAGTTTATTAACGACGAATCTAGTGTTACAAGGTGTTCCATTGAGATAGGTTACAGATCAATATTACTGTGTATTCTCTATATAAAGCATCTTTTTCCTTTGTCAAAACTTCCTGTATCGATCATTTTCGAGATATCTCATTTTCGATATAGTACATTTGCTGTTTCTTGATTCTTTGTGTAAAAATTTTGGTAATTTTGTGGTAATTAAATCTAACATTTTTATTTTTATGATGAAATACTTGAAGAGAGAAATTTTATTTAAATTGACATATAAAATAAATTTCCTAATGGCAGCAAAGTGCACTTTCCGGCTCTGATGTAAACAAAGTAGACGTCAATATCTATATGTAACATAAATATTTGACTTATAACAGAATCATCAAAATTTTTATATAGAGAATCAAGAAATAGCAAATTGTATTGACATATTAAAAAAAATAAAATATCTCGAAAATGATGCACGGGAATTTTGGCAAATACAGCCGCTTATTTTTTGACAAGCAATACGGGGTAATATCTATATGAGAGATACCCTGTATATATAGTCTATATTCTCGTCCAACATACGAAATTCAAAGACTGTATATTTCGCAGAACTATAGTTAGTATCACCGAGTTGAGTGAGGGTGAAACACGCGGGGATCTCAAGCGGCGCGATATTGCGATCGGAAGAAACGGCGCATAAAAATCTGCCATCTTCCCATCTCTGAAAAAAAAGCGAAGAGAGAGAGAGCGAGCTCTGCGATGTCTCTCCATCGCAGATATCCACGTTCCAGTTATCCCGCCGGTCCATCTCGCGGAAGCTGGAAACTTTTCAGGACCTTATGCACGCGATAGCGCAGTTTAAGCCGTGGTCGTTCCCGTCTCGTCATCCTCTACCAACCCCCTCGTTCCCCCCCCCCCGCCCCCTCCCCGAACCCCTCCCGGAAGAGGCTGCGTTTCACTCGCGCGTGTAGCACTCGCGTAGATTTGCAATCGTAACGGCTCTACATGTGTATATGTGTCTATAACGCTCTCCTATATTGGCGTCGAGTAGCGACCGAGCGAGGGCAATCTCGCTATTGATTGCACCTTGCATCCTACCCGACCGACCCCCACGTCGCCTCCCCCCTCCCCCTCCCCCAACCACCCACCGTCCCAACCTATTTCACCCTGCTCACGCCGCTCTACCCCGGCCACCCCAATTCCATCGTCCTGGTCCCTTTCAATCCGCCACCAGTATCCAGCCGCCACCGCCCCCTCCCTTCTCTCTCTCTCTCTCTCTCTCTCTCTCTCTCTCTCTCTCTCTCTCTCTCTCTCTCTCTCTCTCTCTCTCTCTCTCTCTCTCTCTCTCCCTCGTTCTCCACCCCCTTCCTTTCGCGCGACCCCTCTCGAAATAACGGTGCCTATTTTTGGTAGGATATCGCGACAGCCTGGTACCTGGGCTAGCTCCCGTTCTCATTGCGGTCCTCTTTCTCCCCCTCTTTCTCTCTTTCTCTCTCTCTTCGACATCAATCTCGTTAATTAATTCGTCTCCATTAGAGTTGCGGGGTTGCGGGTGCGTCGCGACACACGAGCGTGTTCTCGCGAACTCTCGCGCGAACGAAAACTTTGATCCGGATAAGATAGGCAGACACGCGAAGCCTGGATCTACCTCGATCATGCAGGATATAAAATATATTAACGAAACATTTTGTAATTATATAAGTTTAAAATTATACAATTTACACACACGACGATACTAGCAATAACGTCGTTCTCGTTAACGTGGTTATTTTTTTTATATAACAGCGTATTCTCTACTGTTCACCATATATTTACAAAAGATACAAAATAAGCGCGCGCGCGTAATGTTTCTTAATTGAATGGATCTCCTTTGCTACAATAATTTTATTACCCAGTTAAAAAAAAAGAATAGTATATTATCGCAGAGTGAAAAGTAGCTATAGTTTCAAAGTGTATATAGATTTGATCGGCGCTGATCTATTTTCCGCGAAAAACTCGCAGTTACGCATGTACATCTTATATTAAGGTCGAAATGTTTAAAATCCGTTATTAGATGCACTCTCATCGAATTGTGCTCCAAATCTAATATCGTTAAAGTCGTTCTTGGGAGTCCTTGGGACTTGCCGGAGCAAAAGGATCGTTTCTTGAGCGCGTATTTTACTCTTTCTCGCGATAAAAACTTCTCCCATTCACGTATGATAAGTATATTCGTCGCGCGAAAAGCTGTACAGCGCTCTACAGGCGAATAAAATCCGCCCGTGATATCGAAATTATTATTTCCGGCGCGAAACAGATCTCGGCAGAACACGTCTCTTTGACAAAAAAAAAAAAAAAAAAAAAAAATCACCAATGGATTCGTGTCGCGAAAAGATAAACACGCCGATGATAACGGCACGATATTTTTCGTGTAATAATCTGCTTTCCTCCCTCCCCGATTTTAGATGGAGATTCTATTTACGGACGGAAAACGATAGCACGAGGTTTTCCGAAAATAATTTCCGATTCGTCGGGCGCTTTTTATGTAATTAGAGCGCATTTTATGCGAAACTATGCCGCGGATGATAACCGTGCGACTGATTGTCTGCACTTGCTCGCCCGCCGAATTAAATCGAAATCATATAATTTCATTACGAACACGGCGTGGTAACAGGTTCGATCCCAGGCTCTTCCATCCCGTGGTTTCCTCTCCCGGGCTCTAGAAACGACGTTGTCCTCTCCTTGTCTTCCACTGGGATCGATACTCTCTCGTCCTCCCCCTCGTCGGATATACAGGGACCGAAGGGAAACGCCTTAATGTCTTGCTTACCTTAGGACCGATAAGGACACCGCCTTCTCCTCTCCCTCCCTCCCTCCCTCTCTCTCTCTCTCTCTCTCTCGTTCTCTCACGCTCTCTCTCTCTCTCTTTATCTGTAACATTGGCGCCAAGTAAATAGGTCCACCCAAAGTCGTGCGCCCGACATCGTATCCCGGAATTTCGTTCAATTCCATTAACCGATCCGTGATCGCAAGCCCGCTTTCTATCTCATCGCCGGGCGCTTAATTCGATCTGCATTATGAGATCCCGACGGAAACGCGGTAATTTACAGAATCGATCCATTAATGGCATCCCGTACAAATCGCCCTGCGCACGCCCCGCCGGAAATCTTCTCCCTCCCCATTTCTTTTTCGGGACTCTAACGATATTTCGATTGTGTACGCCATCTGCCTTCCCAATTGTTTTTGATATTCCAATTATTGAATGACTCGACGATATGAAATTTCCAAATTAAGATTCTGCTCGAACATTGCTCGAGATTAACCGATAATCACAATGTTTCGTTTTCATTTGGCCAAAAATTAACTATATTTCGTGGTATTAAAGATTGGAAATTTTCTTAAAAATAAATCTGTTAAAGATAGAATCCGTAAAAAAAAAAAAAAAAAAATAGATCGAGGAATCTCATCACGCGAGAAGCATATATTTCTGCCTTATTCTATAGATGTGTGCGTGTCGATGATGTAAGGAGTAACGCAGTTTATTGATACACAATCGTAATGATGATCGTTCTCCGTTTCGTTCAAATGACAAAAGCCAATATCCATCAATTTCAGAAGAGTATGAAGGTAGAAGATGTCTCCTCTGTGCTCCGATCCGAGGAGATATTTGGGGAGAGAGATCGTAGGGGAGGCACTCCGGAAGAAAGCTCGGAAATTACGAAAGCCGGTGTAATCGATGGCCGTTTTTCGATTGATCTTCCCGCTCTCCTCTTCCCGAAGCGTACGTGCCACCGATGTATCGGAGTGGGACAATTTGTTTTCCGCACAGACTTTTTTTTTTTTTAATACCGTCGCTCGACCGTATTTTGCCGACGACACGTTTTATGACGCGCACTTTATCGCACTCGATATCGGAGTTTCAGTTGCGCGCGGAAGAAACGTCTAAATTCCCTAGTCGATTCGATCGTCGACTAATTTTGATCCGGAGTTTATTTTCGAAACGGGACAAAATTGGGGAAAAATTGAAGCCTCGCTTTGTTGCGGAATCTTCTCGAGGAGAAATCCCGGAAAAGATTCAAACGTACGTAGCAACTTGTGTCTGATGTAGCGAAATAATGATCAAGATATAAAAGTCTCTTCTCTCTTTATTTGTGTTATATCTTTTCGTTCTTATTTTTACTATATATCTTTATTTATTTAATTTCTTTTCTAATTATATTTTGTTATTTTATTTCTTTTATTTTTTATACGAGGATTTCATTATTTGTCGGCGTCGCATTTTTCTATTTTCTCGACAGATAACGCATAAATTTTGGCGCGTGCCGTGACAAATTGATCAATTCGTCAAATTATACGATTTCTACGATTTGCAAGTAAATTCACCGACAAAAGCGTATCATAATGCGTTCGCGATATGCGCGCGCGATACGATTTTCGCGAGAGTCCTTGTTTTCGTTGCAACTTTCGCCCCGGTTACCGTGGAGTTGGATTCATGTCAAACTTCGTCCCTATTAACTTTACCCTCGACTCATCCTTGATTTATGAGCGTCGAAGCGCGGAGATGTGCCAAGGGTGGCGGCACAGCAGGGCACGATGGGACCGCGGACTAAAAGTGAGATTTATAAAAGAGATTCGTATTCGAGAGAAGAGAAAAGAACTGGCAGCATCGCTAACAAGACTTACGATTTTTCGCTGCCGGCATAAATTGCCTGTTTGTTGTAATATTTACGAGAAACAGTATTATGAAGAATTAATAATATATTTATTTATATTAATAATATATCTAATTTATAAATTAATATAAAATTTATATTAATATTAATTGAATTATATTAATTGAAATTTCTATTTTTTATTATCAAACTTTTAACCTATTCCAACAATTTGTCAACATCCCACACGTCAGCATTGCTAGGACAATCTTAATCTTCTTCGTAACTAAGAGGTCAATTATTCATGTTTTTTTTCATCTTTTAATGATAAAAATCTATGTAAAAGTACTTATGCAACAGAGCAGGTTAAATCGGCTCTGTCAAATTTCGAAGTCAAACAAGATTATTCGACCCCCAAGCGTGTACGAAACTTCCGGCCCGTTTCGATATTTCGAGGTTGCAAAGGAGAGAGGCGTTATCGACTTTTAACACCGTGCTTACTACGTTCGTTCGCGTTTCGCGCAATTGGCGCCGACAGGGAAACGCGCAACGAAACGCCAGATTGGCGGACAATTTGCAGCCGACGGTTGTCGCGCTTCCGCGACGACGAGACGGTTGACAAATAGCCCGCTAATTACGCATTAATATCGCCAACGAGCGGCTGTCGTTCCGTCCCCGCTGAAAGACCGTTTCCTAAATGCGCGATATAAATTGCGGCTTTTTGTAAAGCCCACGCTCCTCTTTGACTCTCCATGGGATAGATCCGTAAATGAAATTACAATACGCGGCACATTCGTGGAATTTAATAATTAGATCTAAGCGGAAGGGGCGAAAAGTGGAAAATAAACGACGCGTAAAAATCAACGGAAAGAGATGTGTAAGAGGGTGAAATAAAATGCGGCAATAATTTCAATGCGGAGGTTTATACAAATGGAAAGAATCCGAGGAGATATATTATTTGCGAATCTTTAACTAAATTATATCGGCCGTAAATTACCCATTTCTCTCTCGGGGACAAGAGAGTGTCTCTATCCGCGATTGCAATTTTCAAGGGCGAGTGCCGCGAGGGATTTTCATCGAGAAACGCATCTCCCCGTCTCGATAAACGTAACGGTTACACGCCACTTCTCGGCCCATAAATCTAAAGACGGCGACTATAAAAAGGAGGATATTAAACCACGTTACTTCTGTCGCGTTCGATAGTGCGCAATCCGTACGTTTTTATTATCGTCCCGGATGTGTGTACGAGAGATTCCGCGGAACTTCCGCACGAATGGAAGAGGGAGGGATGCGAATGCGAGAAAAAAAAAAGAGAGGGATGCGACTTTGTCCGAGGTGCACTTTATGGAGGACTACTTTAGTCTAAGCGGAACCGTATTAAAGATGAATAATTGATTGCATGCATGATATCCCTCGGCGGGAAACTTGGAACAACGAGAGGGAAGGGGAAGGAAAGGTCGGATACAACGAGACCGCAACGAGGGTAAACCGCGTCGAACGCGTTTCGTGAATGAACTTTATATGGAACAATCTCGGGGGACATTAATAAGCGATAACCGAGCCGAGGAGAGATTAAGCGTTTTAATAAATAATTCGGAGCTTTCGTCGAACCTTAATCCTTTCAACAAAAAGACAGAGAGAGAGAGATCGGTATTAGTATAATTAACTATTTAGCAATGTTTTGTGCATTTTTAAAGGAGAATGCACGCGGAGAAAAAATGATGAATATATATTCAATGCGATATATTTCATCGTCGACTTTTATACCTAATTCCTTCCAAAAGTGCGCGGTTCACGATTCTCGACCTTCGCGCGAATTTCTCTTTCCTCGGAGAAAGTATTTTTCGCGCACATACGTTCTCTTCCGCTCCTTCCTCGGATACAGATCTGTATATTTACGACGTGACGACACACGTGCTACGATGCCGGGCACGAGTCGGTCCTGGGAGAACATCGGGTTTATCGAGGTAATAACGACGACACGCCGGGGTCACATCCGTGGCCGCCGCTCGTTGCCAAATATCTGAAGTGTCCTCTCTTCCCCCCCTCCCCCTCCCCCCTCTCGAGGGGGGACCAGCCACGGATGAGGAATGGGCGCCGTCGACACTCGCGCGCGCGAACATAAATACATATACACGGCTGTACACGAGGTTGAGGAGTGGCTCTCGTCGTCTGCAAACGACAGGCCGCAACTGCATATACATACATATGCATCGACATGGCGATACACCACTACACGTGCACCCAAATCGTGAAACTAACGGCGTCAGACGACGACGACGACGACGACGACGATCATCAAATCTCCCGGGTGACTTTTTCCGCGCGGATTTTCTCTTATACACGTTGCGCGACACGTGTAATCTCGTACGAGAGATGCGAAATTCGCCGGGATTTGCGACGACGAGAATTTACGGCGCGGCTCGTAAATGCGCGCGTGTGTCCGTTATCAGAGCGAAAATAAATACTTCCGCATGATTCGTCAGCGAGCGATACGGAAGTGACATTATATTCTCGAATACAATCCGCTTCCCTGAGGAGGGTGGGTATCCAATCTAATGATAGAAAAACTCGTTTCGGACAAAACATATATTTCAATTAATCTCTCCTAGCGAAATGATTTTGGAATTATCTTGTTATCGCTCACTGCTAATTTGGTATCCTAGTAAAGAGAGATGTTTGTCGCGAGCTGAATTACGACGATATCCGCGATTGAAATCGACTACACCTGACATTGAATCGTTATACAAGATTATACGAGGGGGAGAGACAGAGAGAGAGAGAAAGAGAGAGAGAGAGAGTGAGGGAGAGCGGGGATGTCAACATGTTTGCGTATGCATGTACATACATAAACGCGCGAAACTATCATTATCCATAACGCGCATACATATACGCGAAAGAGAAGTGGTCGGTATCTGCATACGACAGGCTGCAACTCTCCATATACGCATCGTTCTCGATGGTAATTCGACGGTATGCAAAATGATGACAATATCAATTCCCGTGACACATTCGAATGAATAATACGCTCCGCTCGCTCCGAGATACGTAACGCGCATTTTCCGCATTTTTCAACGAGAGCACCCTCGTCATCGCCGCTGAAAGCGTGGCAGTTTCCGCCACGAGAGAAAGAGAGAGAGAGAGAAAGGGGCAGAGGATCGTTGAATGAGTGCGAAGCGTGATAAACAGGATCCGTAAATTCAAAAATCCATGAACCATAGATCCAAGGAGACCCTCGTATATATTTGAAGATCTATAAATTTACATAGATCCGCGGAGCTATATAATGAATAATACGATCTACAATTCTTTCGATCCACAGATCTGTCGGTTTAAAGATCTCGAAGATGTATGTCTTTAGGGGATTTAAATACTAAGAGATGAATTAAATGTTTATATAATTAGAAAATTTGTTCGTAATTTTTTTGAATTTTAAAATTAAAAATTTGTTGACATACTCCAAGATTTGTGAATATAAATTTGAAAATTTCCAACGAGGGAATGTAAGATTTACATTTAGGTCTTTTTTTTTAAGTGAACAATATAAAATATCACGAACAGCAGTAAATGCCCGGCGAGCGGACTTAGTTGCTAGACGAGAAAGAAGCTTTTCGAAATCAACGAAACGTTTAAACAACTAGTTCTAACGAAGACACTTGCATATCGCAACCGAACACTGATCTGCATTTATGAGCCGCGGAGGAAGAAAGAACGCGAGACGAAGGAGGAACTCTACGTCGAAGAATAAACCATTAAGCGACACACACACACACATACAAGGTTGTGCAAGAGAGATAGAGAGAGAGAAAAAGAGGGGTGGCGACCGCCTGCATGCGACAGACCGAAGCTGCAACTGCACGACGACGGTCGTCATATCTGATACACGTGCATCGGATCGCCATCGACCACTGCAGCGCGAAAGGATGTACGCGGCGATAATCATCGCGATAATAATAATGATAATAATAATCGGCGCGCGTCGCGATTCGCGATCGATCGGCGTCGTCGTTTCGAGAGACGAGGAGCTGTCTCTCATATTTTTCTCCCCCTTTTTTTCCCCCTATGACGCGCATTCGCGCGAATGCACTGTGGAACGGCTAACGAACGGAAACGAGCGCACACGAAGCGAAAAAGAAGAAAAGTGCAGCGTAAATTGAGCGTTATCCGCGATAATCGGAGCGATGTTCGGAAAAACATTGCGATTGTCAAACTTGTCAGTGAGTTCGCGGTAAGAAATATGTTGCCGTCTATTAGAGACCAGTGGCATGCGTGTAGCTAGAAACGTGTTACTTTAATAATTGAAAGATTATTTTATCCATGTATAAAAGAGATTTTTCTATAAATATATATCGCTAAACTCAAAATATATATAGCGATCTATCAAAAACTGCAACATTGCTCAGCAAAAACTGTGGATGTGCGCTACCTTGTGGATGTAAAGTTTTTATGCCACGCAAAATTGTTAAATGTCAATATCCGATAACACCTACGATCGTCAGCTGTTCGAGATAAATGGTATCATATCGCCACGTTACAATACGAATACGTGTACTTCGCACATTTTTTACGCTTCATATCGATGTCATTTTTTGATCCGAAAATACATCAGTTATATCATTTTAAACTCGCGACAGTTTTCCTCTCAATTACATTAGACCATTCGTATAAATTGATGGTATCTGTATATCAACGTGTCTTTCTCTCAATTATTCAGTTGTGTGTCAATGACAAGAGATTAATTGTATTCAAAGTCAAAAGTGTTTGTCGCGCGCCATGAATTAAAAGTTTAGTTTTTCCGAAATAAATGAATTGGAGAATGTCCGTGAAATTAGAAATATGTATATATTTTCCGCGACAGGACGCGAATCCGAAAAAAAAGCAAGGATACGGATGCATTATCGCGATTTATCCTGCCATGAATCGATTTCCGTACGCAAATGGCGCGGCGGCAATTTCCGCGCGAGAGAAGTTCCGCTCGCGGAAAACTTTCGCTCGCGGATTTATATCCCCGCTGAAATGGCGATTCGCGAATGCGGAAAGCGATCTCGCGATCAAAGAGACCGCGAAATTGCCGCTGAAAATCGCGATCGCGATTTTCGCATTCGTTGTTCGAACGCGAAATCTGTGTTTTCTATTTTGTTTCGGAAAATAACTTTTAGAGAGAGAGAGAGATTCGATATTCCTCCCAAAGTATTCCGTGTAAGGCCAAAGAATATGGAGATATTCTGGATAATTCTCTTAACTTCGTTCGCCTCAACAAATTTATCGTAATTGAAGAAAAAATTCATCAGCGAGAAATTCACGGATTTATCTCCCTCTCGCCGCGATAAGATTAATAACGAAAGAAATTCTCCTTCCAAGATACGTCTTCGGTATCGACGATTATAGTTCCGTTATTGACTGACATCATCGAGAATTGAAAGAACAGACGTGGCGCATTCGAGACATCGCGAATCTCATAAAAATCATATATTATTATCAGACGACCGTAACATCCGCTCGCTTCGTGTCTTTTCAACGCGGAAATCCGATCGGGTGGCACATGTTCAATCATATCGGAGAAAAATCGAGGCGATAAATGACGACGCCGTAAGTGATTTCGCGTTATCCCGCGACGAAATCCCGCCGCTCGGAATTCTCGCGTGCACGTATGTTAAAGTACGCGATGTTAAAGTAAAATCCCGGGCCATAAACCTTCTCTCATTTGACTGCATGTGGGATGCGCCATGGGAAAAGTTTCGCCGATAAAACGCCGGATAAAAGTGCGACCTGATAACGACGTCCAACACGTCGGAAATATACGTCGTCGATTTACCCGCCGTTCGATTTCATCGAGAGACTCGTGCTACAATCGAGATCGAAAATAATTGCAAGATACACTCGACAGATAGAACGGCATTTGAGGGATTCTTAATCACGCGTCCGCGAATTTTCTTAAAATTAATTTCAAAATTTATTACTTCTCTCTCCTACACACACATGCATATACAGACGTATAATTTAAAAAAACCGTGTGCTTCTTTAAATAAATATCTGACAGAATGAAGCAGAGTCTGGTGAGCGAGACGTGCCGCAAATAATTTTTCGGAATATACACCCGGCGCCGAGAAGATTTATAACTGTGGCTAAGTTAACGCGATAATTTAGAATGACACGTTAACGTTTTGC
The DNA here is from genome assembly GCA_963971435.1 of Lasius platythorax. NCBI lineage: Eukaryota > Metazoa > Arthropoda > Insecta > Hymenoptera > Formicidae > Lasius > Lasius platythorax. The sequence continues at coordinate 5,459,783 of OZ020540.1, read as the reverse complement.
GCGCCCGGCTTCTGGATTCAATTATTTTACGCTCGAGTCCATTACCGCCCCCTTCACCCTCGCCGCCACCCTCTCGATATTAAGGGAGGACGGGATGCGGTTTTCGGGACGAACGAAATCGCTTGTAAATTCGCGCGCTTCCCATTCGACCACGACGTCGTCGTCGTCGCTGTCATCGTCGTCGTCCTCGTCATGGTGCCTACGATCTGGATCTTGATCCGTCTTGTCGCGGTTTAACCAGAATTTAGCTCGACGTACTACGTTGACTTAGCGTGACTTAGGGGCGGCTCGCGAGATTAACGTCGCTTTTATGATTCTCGCGAACGGCCTGTTTATATCATTAATCCCAGATTATCGCCGAACAGAACATTGACAGGATGTGGGGGCTGTTAATCGAAACGTTCCCCGAACGCGTTTCCGTGTCCCGAGAGTCAATTTATGTAATACAGAATCGCGGTAAAACACCTTTTACAGAGCTTTACGCGTAATATCTATATATATGTATATATGATCTCCATTATTTTCAAAAATATATCAAGATATATATCAAGATTATAAAATGTTACAATTAATATTACTCGTTTTAATTAGCTGCCATCTATATATACTATATATATTTTTGTTATATACAATATCTGTTATAAATTTTATATTGCAAATAAGATTTTCTTTTCAAACTAAAAGGCTTTTCATTTCATATACATATATATATATATATATATCCGTTATATAAATTTTATATTGTTTAAAATTAACGTGAGAGACCTTAATCTCCCGTATAGACTATCGCTTGCTCGCCGGCCTTATTAAATATCACAACGGGATTTACGTTGTATAGCTTGAGAGAAAAGGCAAAAAAACAAAAAAAATTATTTTTTTTAAGCTGTCGGACTAACGAAACGAATTATCTCGCTCGCTTTGGATCGTCACGGAGGGAAAGCCGGAGCGAGAGGATTTGAGGGAAGAGTGGATGCTCATAAACAGCCGGGTTAAAGCGGCGTTTTAGTCGTGACGAGAATCTCGCGTAATTCTCCCGAGATTGAAGAGATTCCGGGTCTTCTCCTAACGCGCGGTCGGCCGCTCGTAACAACGTTGCATCCTCGGCGCAATGAAGGCGCATCCCACAATTTAACCTAACCGAGGCGCCCTTCGTCCGCCCTGCGTCCGTCTCTGACCGGATCGGGCAATCAGGCGAGAGTCTCGTCTGACAAACAATCGCTCGCGCGCCTGTCGTTGATTAGACGAGAGGTTGACGAACCTCTCTATATGCTTTGATCTCACAGCGACTACGTCGCAATTAGCTCGATACAGCCTATAAACGATATATTTATGTTCCCTTTTCGTGTGTGCAAATTGGCAATCAATATGCGATCCCTTTCCCTTTAAGATCAAATCGTGCGTAAAAATCTATAATTGTCCCTTCTTTAATAATAATATATTTTCAGTTTCTAAAATATTTTAAATATTGCAATAAAATAAAATAAAATTAATCTTAGATATACGTATATATAATAATAATTCATTATTATGAATAAGATCCTTAAAACAAGTATAAAATGATAGAACACTATTTGTTGCATTCTACGTAAAATAGAATACCTAGATTAAATTAAAATGAGATGAATGTGATCTAAAAAAAACTAACAATATGTTCCAAGTAAATCATTATCGATGTGAAATTAAGCTTTTTATAGGAGAATTATTTTGGTAGAGCTCGAAGGGCGAAATCACATCTCGTGTACATGACTTGTCTTACACTCCGCCGATCGTGATAAAACTCTTTTCTGCTCGTACAATGTCTAAATTATACCCGGCCCTCTCTCGTTATAGCTGGATTGACTTAATCGATACACCTCCATAAAAATTACGACGCCCGACGTGCGAGCCTGATAAAATTAATTTAACGGATGCGACCATCATGTGCGCCATGAAAAGAAAGGTCGATAATTATTGTCAGAGAACGAGACTGCACGATAAATTCGATTGAATTAATTGCACCTTCTCCTCCATCTAATATCCACTATGATTATCGAAAGCATCGCAAGATAGAGAACTTTCGCTTCGAATCACGTGAATGGCGCGTGAAGGAACAGAATGTGTACAGAGTTACATCTTACAAATACACTATCTTGTATATTTGTTGCATTACATTCACTATATTATGATATCGTTTACATTTACATTTTCATAACAATTTTGTGTTAATTATATCGTGTTCTTGGTTTTCATTACTTTTGATTATCTATCTGTGTATGCGAGATTCTAATAACATTGTTAATAATAAAAAATAACGTTATTTATTATTTGTATTAAAGTGATCATAATGTTGGCTATTCCAAAATCGAATTTAATTAATGATAGTTAAATTTAAAATAAATCATCGATTTTATTAATAAGATGATAATAATTTTGATTTATTTGTATACCAATTTTTATCTTTTTTTTTGTCTAATAGTTTATGCCTGTCATCAAGAATTATTTTATAACTCAATCGAAAATCATCAAACATTTATCTACTCGTAGTTGCACAAGGCCGTTTGAGAGAACATTTTGCGTGCTACTTGGTTAAAGCTTATCAAACTGCAGACAGATGCAACAATCGATTACCGATGAGACGATTGCAACGCATCTGTTCTACTATTTGCATGACAGTTACAAGAGAGAAGCCACAACGTTAACGGTATCTACGTAAGATACATCTGTCCTTTCGACGGATATCAGACTGCATCGTCATTGGTTCCTGGATCGATACCGAAGATAGATGCAATTATTCGCGATAAGATGATCTCAATTAAGGACACCGCGGCCTAACTTGTCTGTCGATCCACTTACAGTCTACGGGATGCATCACGATATCAATTATATTGTGCAGTATAATTATTCAGCACCCTTACAACAAATATACCAAGATAGTAGTTCTTTTTTAGAATAATTTAAAAAACATTTACCTATAACAACGTAAGAAAATAGAAACTTAATTAAAAAAACAAAGTAAAAGATTTTTTACTTACAATTAGATAAAATAACCGTTTTTATTTTATTTTCAATATTATATAGTTTGATAATTATACGGGCTACGTTAAATTTCTGTTAAAGTGTATCCTCTTTTAAAACGCCTAATTTTATTACCTATTTAAATCTTTCGAGATTAACTTATAGAATTTTTAAGTTTCTATCATAGTTAACTCGGAAATAATTATTCCTTCTTTGATTTGAAGTTATACAATTTACGGTTGAAGGAATATTCAGAAAATCCTGCACATTAACATAAACCCTGTTTCACGTTTTGGAGAAGCCATTGGCTATCGAGCGCAGAGATTACGATGTATCGAGTCGTTGTAACACGATCGGACAGCTCCGTAATCTCTCGCATAAATTTCAACGGCAAATAAATAATTGCACGGAAATGTGATTTAAAGACAACATAGGAAGCGCTTGAATAATGTAGTAAAAAAGACTATCGAAAAAATGTAGCAGACACTAGACAAATACGTAACGTTTTAATTAGGAAAGCGTGTGCAGAATAACAACTTAAATAAAAAATTAAATTAAAAATTTCCTTTATAAATAGAAACTTAAATTAAAAATTTTATTTATAAAAAAATAGAAAAGATATATAATTTATATAGAGCATATTATGTAAATGATTATTATTATTTAAAGTTGTTGAAGTTTTTTTACTGTATAAAATAGCGATATATATAAAAAATTAGGAAACTTTTTTATAACAATGAACAATACTGGTTTAAAATTAAAAGATTATCTAATGTGATAATGTCACTTTCAAGATTTATTTCCAATACTTTTTTTTCTTAATATTCTTTTTCAATTAAAGCATTGTATGTAAGTAAATTTTGCGTTTGCGGTGACACATTTTCTACAGCGATCGTCCTATACTGCAAAAATAATCCGCGACGAGTGGTAAATTCTCTGCAAAATCAGAGCGAGCTTTCGGAAAAAAGATGTAACTCTGCGAGAAAGAAAAAGAGAGAAGTAGATGTGTATATTCGTGAGACTTCATTCCGAGACTTTCCACTTTCCGGTCTTTTCTGACTGAAAGTCCCATCGTTAACATCGCGCTTTTTCCCGCCGTTTTTTCGCTCTCCTGAAACAGCCGAAAGCTGTGTACGGGCGGCAATGAGCTTCATTAAATAAGCCGACAACTTTTGTCTATCTTTTGAATAGGGTAGTAAACTGGGCAAACTTGTAATCCGAACAATCAACAAGCGTATTCGCTGTCGCAGAAATTTCAAGAGCGTTTTTCATCCACATCGAGAGAGAAAGAGAGAAAGAATGAGAGAGATAGCTTTCAAGGGAAAATGTCGAAATTCCGCATTTTCACGATAATTATAACGATTCGCGATGAAACGAGGGCGATAAGCCGCGAGGAGAAGCGTTTCGAGAAAATTATATGAACGCGGCGAGCTATAATCTCGAGGTTATAACGAAGTAGTTCACAACTATAGTAAAACTCCAAGAGCAAGCCTTTGATATGGAATAAACTATCGCGCATCGCATCCTCATTTAAGAAGTTAAAAATGTATTCTACAGAAAATTGCAGTTTTCTCTTTTCGACTGTGCTGAATTATTGTTGAAGCGCGAATTTAATAGCCTAAAAATGTATCGAAATATAAAATAATGCAATGAAATAACAATATATATCACAAATTTACATAATAATAAATTATTACCATATAAATATTAATTAATTTTATAAACATTGCTGTTCAAAAATATAATCTAAGAAAGACATGTAATGTATCTTTAGTAATCAGTTTCCTTATTTTGACATATCTAAAATAAAAAACTAATATTCGAGAAATAATAAACGATATAATGATTATGCATAATTTCTGATATAAACAAATATTAATTTCAATGCAATTCTAAATTGCATAGTCTATACGATACGTGCAACATTATTCAATTGTGTGCGTAACGTTTAATCTCTCCTAAAAGGACACTATCGGTTTTCATTGTTTGCTTCTTTATATTGTTCTAATCAATTATACATGGAAATTGTTATCAGTTGCTGCCGTAACAAAAAAAAAAGAGAGAGAGAGAGAGAGAGAGTTATTTTACTGTGATCGATAACTGAGAAAAAAATATTCGATAATGTATTAGCAATTTCGTTAACATACGCGAATTACCGTGACGTTTTCGTCGAATTATATAGTCAATTAAACCGAATTAAAATAGATCGTGCGAAAACAGCTGGTGCATAATATCGTGAAAAAAAAAATCGAGATCATTAATAGGGACCGTTGTCGCGGAAGCGTAAAGTGCGATTCCAATGTGCCAAAATCGTCGCGCAAACAGCTAAAGTCTCTGGCCAATTTACGCGTTTCAACGTATCCGGTACAGCAACATGCCATCCGTGTGTATGTGTGTGTGTGTACACGATCCATAAACGATACGTCAATATTCACGCGTCGGGAAATTCGCGATTAGTCGGCACGAAAATCTATGAGCAAGAAAAAAACTTGCTTGCTTTCGATGTTGAATTGCAAACAGGCAAATACGACAGTGCGCGCGGATCATAGATTATTAATCTGGCTTAAATTAATGATAAAATGCTATCGCGCGCGCGTGATAAACATTAATCTCTTCCGTTAAATCTCATTATGCTCCCTATTAATCCGATAATATTTATCCACAACAAAATTAGCGACGCTTTAATTTGGAATTTTGCTAACTGTACGATTTATTTTGAGGCTCCTCTGTGGCCCTTTCGAGGCCAGGATTTAACGGCTGAAATGCGGGAAGACAAGAGAAGACGCTGAAATAGACTTAGGAATAACTCGGGGAAAATCGATTCACGACCATTATTTTCCCACTTGGGATTTGATTGCGGGATCATCTGATCCTTCCGTATTTTTACATTCCGCCGATGGGAAGGGGAAGGATTGCGCACGGATATTTAGACGTTATTCTCCTACTTCTCAGGAGAGTCTAAGAATGCTCTCCGGTCCATATATCACTCGGCCTTTCTCGGATACGACGGGTTACTTTAAAAATGCACGTACGAGCATGCACGGGCGGACTCGCTGCTTGATCTTTGCCACTCGCGCAATCATGCAATCGCAGTTTAACTTAGTCGATAAGCCTCTCGCAGAATTATCTGGATCACGAAACTGACATGGGTCCTGTACACGTCGGGACGCGCGTTCCGGAATTTTTCGGAGAGATACACGACATCCGTATTGCTCAATTATAATAGAGAAGTGTATACAATATAACTATCTTCTTCCCGAGTAATATTTCTGCCGATTCCGGTTGTCTTTTACGGGATAAAAATTATTTGTAAAATAAAGCTCATGTTTTTTTTGCCGGTTTTGCAGGGGCAAGAGGATTAAAAATATCGTAAGAGTTAAAGAATGATCAAACAGATGCGTTTTCTCCGCGATTAGACTTGCCTCATAATTGGACTTCGTCAATAAAATCTTTTACCCCGACGATTATACGATCGGGACTCTGTCGCGCGCGAAACAATAAAAGTACTTAAATCAGCTCGTCGAAACTTCACGGCGCGACGTAAAAATTGAACGTTTATATGCATTTAGAGTATGCTCCCGAAAGAAAACTTTGGTTACTTAATACGCGCATAAACTTATCTCGAATGGACTTCGTCTGTACGTTGGGAAAATATGCGGTGCTTATTTATCTGCGCGGAAGCTTCCCTAATAAAAATCGCATTTTGCGTCTCGTAGAAATTCTCATATTTTTGCAAAATAATTTTGCACGTTTGCGCGCGTGGTAAGTTTGTGTTCGTTAAATCTAATTTATTATAAAAGTCTATTAAATAAATAGAAAATAATTTAATTTAAAAAATAGTGCTCGAGAAAAGGGAGAGAAAGTGGCGGTTAAAATATATCTTTCTCTCAATTGTGGTATTAAAATAATTTTATTAAAATACCGACTGACAATGAGATCGTCGGGTTCGGCAACCTTTTACGGACCGACAATAGCCTACACATACCGGACGACAGGATTATAGGGGTACTGCTGGTCACCCCATCGATTCAATAAGTGATAAATATGACCGACGTACTCGGCACGTAAGCCACACGTAATATCCTCTCTCTGCGATGCCAATACCGGTTTATATCATAATTTTTTCATCTTTTAAGATGGCGGCGCGGGTAGAATCAGGTCATAATAGGATTTCTGCTCGAGGGAAGGATACTACTACGGATCTCTACTATATACCGCCAATGGTTCCTACAAAACGAGAATGGGGATGAAAGAGGGTAGAAGAGAAACGGGGGAAGGGGAACGAGAGCGGATGAGAGATGAGCTTTATTAATGTCACCGTGCGAGCGCTTTGCCGAGTGTAATATACAAAAGCACAATCGTCTGTAAACAATCTTGTCATTTTTCCACGTGCATAGGATTGAACGCGATGCGATTAGTGAACGAGCATATTAATATTAATAATATTAGTTTTAAAACGAGATCGTTATTATTCGTACTATATAGAAAAATAGAAACTAAATATGTATAGTAAAATCAAGATAAAAATGTGATCGGCAAAATATGACATATAATTTATACACATGTTATATACATATTATATAGAGAAATTTTATCTCTTCCTGCACTTCTCTATTTTTCGAAATAAATTCATTATACATATAATAGTATGTGACAAAATTCTATTAATCACTTTCTCAATTACCAAACTTTGATAACGAACCATCTTCTCAATATTGTTTTCTTTAAAGCGTGCTGATAAATTCAGGGCAATTTAATTCCTGAATAAATTATCACCCAACAATCACTTATAATTAATTCCTCATAATATTAATTGTCAATAAAATCTATACATAGTTTTTATAATATTTCAATATCAAGTATTTTAATATATAATTGATTAACTTTGAAATACTGGGAAATTCCACGTCAAATCGGACAAAACCTCGATCTTTTTTGACCTCGTATTTTTTAAATCCAATGAAACTTCTTTCACGTAAAATATACATAAAATAAGGAGATACGTATTTTTGTATTTGTCCGAAATATTTTCTTTGCAGAAGTTATAAACAACAAAATTTTCGTGAAAAACGAAGAAGTTGTCAACTTTAAAAATTAATATCTCTGGTTATATTTGTCGTAGAGAAATTTTCAAAAATGCATTTTAAAGCTAAGGAGACAACCTTTTTTATAAAAATAGTTCAAATTACAAGAAATTGCTAATTACAATTGTTATAAATAATTGAAATGTTTAATAATTTTTTAAACCAAAAAGTACACTTTTTAAAATTTTTGAAATAATGCTATTTTATTCTCCATTTTATTCTGAAAGTGTACATATTTTTTATTTTATGGAGAATTGATAGATTCTATTTCTTATATCTATTATAAGAGCCTCATCTATTAAAAATATATAAAAAATAGAATCTATCGATTCTCCATAAGATAAAAAATATGTACACTTTCAGAATGAAATGGAGAATGAAATAGTATTATTTTAAAAATTTTGAAAAGTGTACTTTTTGGTTAAAAAAATGATTAAACATTTCAATTATTTATAACAATTGTAATTAGCAATTTCTTGTAACAAACTATTTTTATAAAAAAGTTGTTTCCTTAGCTTTAAAATGCATTTTTGAAAATTTCTCTACGACAAATGTAACCAAAGATATTAATTTTTTTAATTGACAACTTCTTCATTTTTCACGAAAATTTTGTTGTTTATAACTTCTGCAAAAAAAATATTTCGGACAAATAAAAAAATACGTATCTCCTTATTTTATGTATATTTCACGTAAAAAAAGTTTCGATCGATTTAAAAAATATGAGGTCATTTCTTGTCCAATTTGACGTGAAATTGCTTATACATATAAAAAAATCTTCTCTGTTCCGCGATTAAATATTTATCGGGGAGATTTTATGTCAGATTATTTTTTTTCAAGTAATATAAAATCATCAATATAATGATATAAAATTATCAATATAAATATGAATAGGCTATAAAAAATTAGAATAAAATTGAGGCTTATAAAAATTAATATAATTAATAATTATCAACACATTATATATATAGGATGTTACACTAACTCCGTTACATGCCATTTTTGAAGTAACTTTTGCAGATATCAATATAATTTTTTTTAATTTTATCGAATATAAAGAGCTCTTCTTTACTATGCAGTAAACAAAATTTTAAATCTATTTTTAGGACAATTACAAAATTTTAAATGAAATAATGATTAAATTCTTACACATTCTTAAAGATCTTAATAAATAATAAATAGAATTAATTAATAAATATAATTTAATTAATAAATAGAAAGTATATAGAAAAAATTGTTAAGCTTAGCTTTATTTTCTCCTTTTTTCTTACTAGATATTTTTATAATAAAATTTGAGATCTGCATTTAGTCCCTCTGCCTATATTTTTCCAGAGTTAAATATTATATTAACTAGTCAAGAAACCAATTACTCGGATTTTATATATAGAATATTTTTTCAGTTTAACCGCTCTACCTGAACACGAGAGGTACGGCGATTATTACCGAACATCCTGTATATATGCAGAATATTAAATTATACAAGTATTTTAAAGTATAAAGATTAATTATTTATTAGACAATTAATGTATGACGGAGCTTGTCCTTATTTTATTTACTCGATCTTGCAATTTGATTGTTTTATTGCGCGTTCTCAAACCGAATTATATTTATAAAATAATTAATCTCTATACTTTAAAATACTTGCATAATTTAATATTCCGCGTACATATGTATAAATATATACAATATGTAATCTTATTCTAATCTTCATCGTCCATGAGACGTAAACGTCATGAAAAAACTCTCAGAGATAAAAACTTTATATTCTAAAATATCAATATTTTTTATTTATTATATATTTATTTATTATTTGTATTTTATTATCTTCATTTTTACACTATTTATCTAAGCAATAAATTTAAAAATTTAATCAAATATAATTAGTATTAAATATAATAATTAGTATTTAATATAATTAGTATTAAAATTGTAAAAAAATGACATTATTAAATGTATTATATTCTCAGTTTTCAATTGCATTTCCTGAAAATTTTACACATCGAATGTTTGGCAAAAAGTATAAGATAATATCTTTATCTGATAACTATATCTATTAACTGATAATATCTTTAAGAAGATTTAAAAATAATTTCTTTTTATTTACCAAGATTATTCTATCGTTATCACTTTTTACCAGTACATATCAAGTTGTAAAATATTTCCTTTTTTTCATGTCCTTTTTATATATGTCCGCAAATTTAATCGTTTGTAAATTTTAAACAATTTGTGTACCTTATGTGGTTATATACATAATAAATCGGTTATGTATGTGTGTGTGTGTGTGTATGTATGTATGTATGTATGTATGTATGTATGTATGTATGTATGTATGTATGTATGTATGTATGTATGTATGTATGTATGTATGTATGTATGTATGTATATTCCAGAATTATATATATAAATATTTATTTTAAATTTATCTTAACATATCTTCAAATTTTAAGACAATGAGAGAAAGAGTCTATGAACAATTATATTCATCTATAATATTTTATATATAGAAAAAATATATATATACAATATATTTTTAAATGTATATATATGTATATGTATATGATTTTTAAAATTTTAAAATTATTAATTTTTTGTATAATATAATATAACCATAAAAATAAATAATAAATTTAAATATCAAATATAAATAATACGAAATCTTTTACTGCTGTTATTATTACTGCGAATTCAAATTTGTATATATTGATAATTGTAAAAAAAATGATTTTAATCTTCGGTTATATTTTCGGTTGTATTCATTGTCTAATGTATACATTTTTCACCTATGTATGTGTATATGTAATATATAAAATATAAACTTCACAAATCCATTGCCTTCAAATTAAAAAAAAAAAAAAAAATGTAACACTCACCGACACGATGCGCAGCAGCGGATTTGTAGCAAACGATGCATCGTTGATCTCTGAAATACAAGTATTTAAAGCAAATTAAAGCAAAATTTAAAATAATTAACATTTGAAATAATTAACAAAGTTTAAAATAATTAACATTATAGAGAATAATTATTGCGTTTAAATAAATTTTTAATTTAATAAAAAAACGAGCACGCATAGCAAGAAATAAACGAGCAATTAATTTCATAAATAACAATTAATAAATTAAATAAATTATGAATTCTACTCACTTTATGGTTGCTCCGCCGTTGCCTGATGCCTCCCTCGGCCTCCTCCTCCTCTCTTTTTCGTCCTTCATGGCATTCGTGTGATTCTCACTCGCGAAAATACGATTAATTACGATTTCGCGCGCACTAATCAGCAAAATACGGCACTCCCGATCACTTTATTATATTACGATTGGAAAACAACAAAGCCGAACAGATAGATACAGAAGCTACGATAATCGTTCGACCAAATTCACACGTCATTCCAAAATTGGCGTTACATCGATATTATGTGTTAATATATAATATATAACTCGCAATTTTACTATTTCGTATTATGACATATGCGAATAAATATACGAGTTAAAATTAGAGATAATTATCCGCAGAATGTAATATCCGAAACGTCGTCGCTATGCCGATAGATTTCGATGAAGTAAATCGCGCGAAACACGCGTTTTAACAAATATACAAGTACACCGATGTACAAATTTTTGCCGGACTTGTGCTGCGCAATTAACGAAATACGAAGTTAATTATCACTGTATTTACTAATGAATGCAACGCCCGCCCGACTTGAAGTCGAGTTCGTTCCGCGTCCGCCATGTTTTATCACTGATCGAGAATATCGACAAGTTCACTCGGTTACCGCTATGCGAATATGCGAATCGAATTAATGGCCAATTAAGACGCGATGGATCCCGTCCGAAAACATATATAATCGAAATACAGTATTTCACGCGCAATTGATTTTCAACGCAGAGATCCCGCGAAATTTGCGCATTATTAACAAACGGCCGATATATCACGTTACTATTCGTTATTTAAATCACTCGGTGCGGCGATCCGTGTATCATTTCGCGCTCTCACAATAACGAATAAATTAGATTTAAATCAGCGAAAAATTTCAAGAGCGCTATCGCGTTTCGAATGTATCTATCCGAATTCAAGAGCGTCGTAAAGGAGAAAATTACCGTCGATAAACGCCGTGGAACGGAACCAAAATGTATAATTTCCATCCTTTGTCGCTTTGATTTCTACTTGAAATGTATTAGTCGAGCGAAATAATCGTGCTTCGATAAATAGCTGACGTCTCGGTACGCTTTGTGTCAATCGCGAGAATTTATTAATATCTCGCGCACACACACACTGATAATCTCTACTCATTCACACAGAAAACGATCGTGTTTCGAAGGATAACGCGAAGACGCATAGAACGACTCACCTGTCGACTCGACCTTCGCCGCGCGAATGACAGCAGAGCGAGACTGCGTATTCTACAAATAGCGCTCTCTCTCTCTCTACGTCATCAAAACAAAAAAAGCGCCGCGCAATGTTGATTCATTGCCGCCGTGCAAAATATTTAATGAAATATTTAACAATATCATGAGACACACAGTAATGTCTCGCATTATTTTAACGTTACGAGATAAATGTATGTTGAATATATTCTGTAAATTGATTATTATCGCGCACTTGTAAGTGATTATAACATAATTATAGACGTAATTATAAGTGATTGTTGAGTCGTAATTTATTCACGAATCAAATCATCGTGAGTATATTGACGCATTTCTGAAAAAGAGAACATTAAAACAATGACTGTTTTTGATTAGCTTCGCTTGTGTACGAATCGCGATTTATTATCAAAGAGATGGTAGAAATAATTATTTGTATAACACACATATGTGTGTTAAATTTATTTTGAAACATATAGAAAGAGCAGAGTGAAAAGAGAGTTTCTCTTGATGTTATGTACATATGTAATATAAAATATATAGGGTGTTTTTGTATTTATATAATATTTTAATAACGTATTTAGAGATTAATGAGAGTCGAAAATCTTAATACGAAAATTTCGAAGACACAATAAGGTTTCCCAAAAAGTATAGCATTTAGATTTTTATTAAAGGAAAAAAATTAAATAATTTGCGCCTAAATATAGGTAAAAATTGTTATTAACTTGTTGTTCACTTCTCAATATCAGCTGATTACTGTAGCTAGCATCGATAAGAAACTAAAAGACGCAATCAGCTGAGAAGAGAAATCAATATCACTCATGCTGTGAAAATCAATAGCAGATAATAGATTAATGTACATGTTATTGGTTTGAGTGTTCAAATTCTATTCGATATCAACTCGCAGATCAATTTTATCACAATTATAATTCGAAAATTATTATGATTTCAATATTGAGACGTATTGTAAAATCTTCGACTTTAATTTAATCTCTCCAGAATATATATATAAAATTAAAATACAGTGACGATTGTGCGAAACGTCTTGTATAGAATACGGATAACAAGAGATAATACATTTAAGGGGCGTATATTAAATATAAAAATATAACGCATAGCGTTGTCCGAAAGAATAGGCCACGTATTTCGCGAGGAATAATCGTATCCATTTTCTGCCAATTTTACGGCACCCCGTATGGCAAAATACAATATAATTCCCACGCGGTTGCAGCAGATGTGTGTTCTCTCTATTCACGTTAAAAATAAAACAATAAACAATCAACGAGATGGAATTCTCCTCGTTAGCCGCGCTGCGTTTTGTAGAAATGTCAGCAGGTAAATTTGGACAAATTTACTCGGAGAACGCCGCTCGTAGGAAATAAGATCATCTCGGTCTCGGAAAAGAGGAAACGGGACAAGGCAAGAAGGAGGAGCGCCGACGTCCGTAAATTAAATCCGCTTTTAAGAGCATCGCTTTACCGCTGGAAACGCTCATTAATGCCGATTGTGAGGTGAATTCATTCGTTGTCGGATGCATTCCACACACGTCGCGATGTAGTTTGCCAATAGCGATGCGGTAACCTCTCGGAACCGACCGAGAAAATCAATCCGCGTCTCGATCTCGCGTAACAAACGAACTGAATTAAACGAACGTGGATCGTATTTACCGCAGCCGAAAGCGCGCGCGTGCTTTTGATATATCTTCGTGGATATAACAAAATGATATCGGAAAATATAAAAGGATAAATTGACGAGGCGAACAAATCGTACAAAATATCCGGCAAATAAAATCGGTCTCTGGAAAATGACACGGCTAATTTATATCCTTGCGTAATTATATCCCTCCCTTTCGCGATCGCGCGCGGTAAAAATACAAATTAGAAACGGAAACGACGGGAACAAGGGTCGCCGATGCTTGCGTCGTCGTCTACACCGGAAGTGTAATTTTCGCGCGAACCGCGCTACGGAGGCATAATGTCGCTCATTGTGAATTGTCGCGCGCGAACTTTATCGACGATAACGGCGGAACAAAGCGAAGAAAGACGGACGTACTGTCGGTCGTAGCAATAATTTTAACGCTCGTTGAATGAGAGGCCGCGATCACTAACTAAGCGCAATTTAAGCGCAATTTATGCGCCGGCGTTATCTGCCGGACAAGAGAGAGAGAGTGAAACATCTGTGTTCGTTAACTCATTCGACGACGACAAAGTGCTCGCTTTCCAAGGCATACGCCCACGATTTACCATTCTGTCTGTCAATTAGTCCCGTGTCTGTCGTAGACACCGGGACGTCTATCGATAGTCGAATAATTCGTCTCGCTGCAATTGACCGCCCCCGGAGATTACGGTCGTTATCTACATACGCAGAAGGACCTAATGGGAGAAAAGATATATTTCGAATCTTCCCTCTCTTGTTCCTTTCGGAAGATTCGTGCGTCTGAAGACACGAAGTCTCCTCCAAATATAGACTGCTAGTAGTTAATTGCGGTTGTAAGCATCCGAGAGTTAAAGTATAGCTGTGCGCGTTTTGGTGTATTTCGAGATTTATACGTCTATCTAAAGATGTAGGGAGGATGAGGGAGGAAAATCTATATATACGCGTTTAGAAATGTTCGCGCGCAGCCGGAAGCTTCCAAGGAGTCTGCGGAATCTTTCCCCGAGTATTCGAACCCCGAGACTCGAAGAACGCATTGTATATATAATATTATACATATAGATTATAATATGTAAGACGCTTCGCATAATTTACGCGTTCGCTAAACGGCGAACATTTCGCTCGCTCTCTCTCTCTCTCTCTCTCTCGTTCTCTCAAAGCCGACAAGAGATCCGTCGGCTTGCGGAGAGATGCAGCGAGTAAATTTACTATGTCCCACATTAGACGCGAGCGTGATGTAAACTCCCGCTAACGAGAATTCACGAGAATTTCCAACAACTTCGCCCGCGCCGATGGCTGCGTTGCGATGCGCGAAACTCTTTCACGTTCCAATCAACGAGCGATTTTACGCGCGCTTTAATCGCTTAATTGTTTGTAAATAATTGCGTGCGAGCCGTTTATTATATATTCGGCTCAGCACATAGATATAATTTCGAGAAACATTATAAGTTTCAGCGGAGCGCGATTACAAATTGGCGCGATGTATCCAAGCAAGATGTTCGCGAAACACACATTTAAAATATATATCTACAGTAGGAACTACAAATCTCTCTACAGAGATTCAATGTATTAATGCAGATTGTAATGGGATATTAGATGTTTTATGATTATAACGAAAACAATGGTGACTTTCATAGATTTCTCGCCGAGAACGGCGAAGGAGATTAATATCTTATTATTATAATTATAATATCATAAGATTTATATAATTATATTATATAATATTATATAATTATATCATACATTATATAATAAAATATTATATAATATATAATAATTATAATATTATAATAATATCTTATTATTATTCCTAAAGTACACTGTGTATTTTTTCTGCCGACTTTCCAAATTAAAAAAGCAGGCATGGATTTTTATAAACAGCATGGGAAACATTGTAAGTCATTTAAGAAAAATCTATCTATAAATCCTCTATAATATACGGTATTTTTTTTTTTTAAGAAATTGTCACACGCGACAAGATTTACTTTACTTAAATGTGTTACAAATAAAATAATAAACTCAAATATAAATTCTCATACTCATTTACGATGTTAACACGTTTCTCAAGTGTCAAGATAGATGGAGAACACTTTACTCAAGTTTTATTAGGATCCTAAAAATGTGTTCCATTTCATGCCGTATATCGTTTTATTTTCATTTAAGGAGCAATATCTTTCAACTTGACAAAGCACAACGCGAGTGAATGAAACTCACGCTCGAGGGGCTGTAAACAGAGAGAAAGGGTCTCTCTCGCGAAATTGTGCAGAAATCGAGTCTCTTACCTTGCAATCGGTGCAGTTGTGGATGACGGAGTACGACTGGGCGCAATCGTAGCGCGCCAGTACCTCCTCGAATTCGCAATGCAGCCTCGCGGCCAGGAGATCGACGCTCAACAGCTTCTCCAGGGCATTGCGGCACTTGTCGCCGCCGTTTAGCACGTCCTCGAGCAGGCCGTCCTTGCCCGGCGCCAGGGCGTTGACCACCGCTTGCTCGCAGCAGTGCCGCAGACGCAGCTCGCTCAAGGTCTGATATCGCTTCTCCCTCAGCAAAAAATTTGACGTACTCCGACCAGAATCATCCCCGCAGATCTTATTCTTGTGCGACCCCTCGAGATAAAAAAGGCACTGTTCCTCCTCCCTTCTCTCCTCGCCGTCCCCGTCCTCGACCCCCGTTTTCATCGTTTTCATCGTTGTCGTCGTCGTCGTCGTCGTCGTTGTCGTCGTCGTCGTCATCATCATCATCGTCCTCGTCCTCGCGCTCTCGAACACCTCGTTCTTGCACGGCATCGGACAATACTTGGGCACCTCCGGCGGACCGCAGCTACCCTGAAGATCGGCCGGCGCTGGTCCCGCCAGATCGCAGGCCGATAGCCAAGGATTCAACTGGTTCAACTCCCAGGTGTATACTAATTTGTCGGGAGACCGCGACTGAGGCTCCTCTTCTCGATTCGACCGCTCTCGCTTTTCCTTCCTCTCTTGCTGTTGCACGTGTTGCACTTGCTGCTGCTGCTGCTGATGATGACGATGACGCTCGCTATCGGTATTGTAATCGCCACCCTGAACGTATTGTTGCGGTTGCTGGTGCTGGTGTTGCACGATGACAGTCGACGACGAATACGAGACGTCCAACGGCGAGGCGTTCCCTCGCTGCGCGGGGTTCTTGGTGTGCGCGAGGGTCGGATTCTGCGTGAAGGTCGAGGTAAAGTGACCCGAGGGACTGGTCGAGCACAGCAGGGGCCACGTCAGAAGATATAGCATAAATAGCAGCAGCTTGTAATAATAACTCCTGCGTGTACGCGGCTTCTCCCCTATTCCTCCCCCTTCTCCTCTCCTCCTAGTAATTGGCTTTTGGAACCAGGCAGTGTTATCGCTACGTCTCCATCCTTTTCCCTTTCTTCGTCCTTGCCCGTCAAACTCCTCCTCGTCCACTGTCGGGTGCGCGGAACCGTAATTATCGACGCGTTCGTAACAACGATCCTCCCTCTCGTCCAACGACGAGGATGGCGATGCCCACTGATGATCACCCTTAGGCACACCACGATTAATTGCATCCACTTCCGCGCGGATGTAGTCCTCTTTCGCGTCTCTGTGTTCTTGCTCGTTACGCGGAACACTAACACGTGCGTCGTCGTCGTCGTCGTCGTCGTCGTCGTCGTCGTCGTCGTCGTTTCCATTTTCGGCGTGTTCGTCATGATCCTCTTCGGGTCCACCGTGAATCCTCTCTCGCTCGCAACGCGCTCGTCCCTCGTCGTCACCGTCGTCGTCATCGTCATCGTCGTCGTCGTCGTCGTCTCTGTCATCGCTATAGGCAGTGTAAGCAAGCACGTCGACGAAAGAAACGGCCGAGGCAGCCACGTCGGGCCCTTCCTCGGGGATCGGTCCTCTCTCCCGTTCTCTCCGTGCCCTTCCTCTTGCTCTTCGAGCGGAACGCGGGGCCCGTCGTCGCGGCGACGGACGGTCGACGCAGAGAGTACGCGTTCGCGCGGACGACGCGCCGACAAGGACGACGCCAACGTCGGCGTCGCCGTCGTAATCATTCTCGTCCTCGTGATCCTCGTGGCGATCATCGCGCGTGCGCGCGCGCACCACGCCGCGCGAAGCGGAATTGCGAGGGACGCGAAAGGCAGTGGCAGTTCCGGCTTCCTCATTATCGGGCCCGTCGTCGACGATGACGCGACGATCGCGATTCGATCCGAAGAACGATCTGGACGACGCGGCGCGAACAAACCGTACGCACTCGACGAACGAGATCGACGACGACGACGACGACGACGACCACAATTGCTGCTGCTCCTTCTTCTCCTCTCTCTTCTTCTCCCTTCTCCGTTTTCTCGACGTGGGTGGTCCCGTGAGTCCGAACGGATCGAGCCGCATGGGCGCGAGGAGATGATCGAGGACGCTAACGTCCCCGACGTCCTGTCGTCCTGTCGCACCTCCCCGTCGACGCTCCTCGGCGCGCACGTTCGGAGCCGTACGGTGCAACGTGCTTCGTCTTCCTCCACCAACGACCGCTCTTGTCGCTGCCGCTGCCTCCTTCTTCTCGGTGTCGCGCACGCCGATCGACGACGACGATGATGATGATGGTGACGCGGGCTCGCGGTGGACTCGCGGCGTGGATGATCCGTATTGCGGCCGGGCTGCTGCAGGAGGCCCCGCATCGCTGCCACCAAGGCTGAGGCCCGCCTCTCGGCACGCTCTCCGTTCCCCGATTCTCGACCCCTCGTACTTCCGGGACGCCGCTCGCGACGCGGCCTGCGACGCTGTTGCTACCGTTACTTCCGCTATCCCCGCTGAAGCACGTTGATACCGTTGCGCAACGTGACCGATTCCGAGGCGACTTCGCTCCCGAGTGTCTCCGAGGAGATACCACGATAGAGATATCCCTGTCGTTTTTCTTCTCCGCCGCGCAGCGACACGCGTCGACGCCTTCCTGGACGGGTAATCGAGGTCTCTCGACGTCTCTCCGCTCTCGTTCGGAAAAACGCTCCGTTTCTTCTCGTCTCCGGGATAATGAACGACGTCGCGCCACGGTGGTGAACCGCGTCGTCGTCCACCCTGTCCCTTTGTCGGCGAGCGTCCGTTCACCGGGGTAGTGTCCCCGCTGTTCGATGATGTCAGCCCCGCTCGTGCGTATCCCGGACCGATCGCCCAGGTACCTGCCTGAGCGGTCCGGGTTGGCGGGGCCCTTAGAAGTTCCCCTGGACCAGCGTACCACGGCCGACCGAGACAGCGATAGTCGCGGCTGCTGCGGTGGTTGCGGCGGCGACGACGACGACACCGGCCGCCGCCGCGAGGGGGTTCCTCGACAGCGACAGCAGCAACGGCAACGCAACGCGCTCGTAGTAATAGTCCACCACCTCCGCTTCCGCCTCTTCTTCCTGCCGCGCCACCTGCACCTTCTCCTGCACCACCACCTCGTGTCGCTCGCCGGCCTCGCGGTCTCTCCTCCCCCTGCTGCTGATGCTGATGCTGCTGCTGCTGCTGATGCTGTCCCCGCTGTGCCAGGTGTTGTGCGCCACTTCCGAGTGAGCGCGACGACGCCGGCGACGGCGGCAGCTCTCGACGCGCGCGACGACGTTGCGTGTATCGAGGACGACCTGATGCGAAAGCACCTGAACAACACCCGCTTCGTCGTCGTCGTAGTCCCCCTGCCGAGGCTCGCGAGCTCCCAGTGCGGGGCACCGAGGTTCATGCTGCATCCTGAACGCCCGGCTACGTACCCTCCTCCTTCTCCTTCTTCTTCTCCTTGCACCCCCTGCTGCTGCTGCCTGTCGTCGCCGATGATCACGGCCGGTGGCGGCACGACAGCACGCACCACCACGACGATGACGACGACGACGATGACGACGACGACGACGACGACGATGACGCGGACAACGGCGGTAGTCTGTCGAATCGCCGCACCCGAGACCTCATTGACACATCCCGGGGACACTGCGCGTCGGTAACAACCGATCAAACAACCCGACGCGAACGTGACACCCACGGAGAAGCGAAGAAGTGAAACAACCCGCGCTCACTCGGACCGAGTCGGGAACACGACGACGACAAATGGGTAAAATGAACACACGGCGATGACGTCTCGGTGATGGGTTCCTCGGTGGTGCTGGTCGAGGAAGGGAGAAAGAGTGAGGTTATGGCGTTTTCACCACTCGTTACCACCACCGCCACCGTCACCCTCTCTTCGCGCTTGCCTTACACACACCCCGAAGAGAGAACGAAGAGACGACCGATTAACTAACCGCTACAGATGATCCCGCGAGCGTAACCGGAGGTCGCGCGCAGATGGGTGACGACGATAACACGGCGACGACGCTAATCGGCAGATCCTGGCGGGTATCTCGCGACCGCGGCGAAGACGAGGTCGTACGTAGGGGCATTATTAGGAGGACGTCGTCATCGTCATCGTAGCGAGGGTCCCCGCTATGACGCTCGCGATGCCGAATGTACGCGCTGGCGGCCACTCCGTGATACTCGGAACCCTGCTGCTGCTGGTACTGCTGATGCTGATGCTGGCACCACCGTCGTCGCATCGGCGCATTGTCACCCCCGTGTGTGCAGCCTTGTCGCGGCGCGCCCGACGATTCCACTCTCGTCTCTCTGGGCGAAATGAAATGATGCTCCGGACGGATGAATCGTATTAGATGATACTGTAGAGACGACGATGACGGAGGTAGACCGGAGAATCAACGGCGCGTCCGCTTGTCGAGTCGCGTAAATCCAATGTCCTCCTCGGTGTGAACACAACGGAGATTCCGTTCTTCCTTGATGTGGTTTTGCGAAGAGATGCCTTCTCTACCTTTCTCTTTCTCTATCTCCCTTTACTTCTCACGTCTCCTTAACGCATCTACGATACCATCACGCACACGTGCGTGGGGTCTGGCACGCGCACGGAAAAGGACGAGGCAATGTTCCATATCTAATGCACGCGCAAGCATGCACCCTCCTCAGCCCCCGCGATCGGAATTATATCGATCTATATCGATAATTGGTGCATTCGTTATCCCTCTCTCTCTCTCTCTCGTCGCGCAGCGAACCCTCTCGCAGTGTCAATATCTCGCGCTGCCCTTTAACGTCGAATGATTTATTATCGGTGCACTCGGTATGTATATAAGAGACGCTCGATGATCGTCGGGCACGATCGCGTCGATCGCGGGCGGGTGAGCGGGAAGGGGGAATGAGGGTGAAAGGAGGGGGGGATGTTGTTCGCGCGACACGAACGAGAGCTTCGAGAGGGTTACGACGAATCCACTCTGTTCGCGCCCCCCCGAACGGGGGAGGATAGACCCGCGGCGACACGGATCCGACGTATATCCGGATGTTACCCCCGAGATAGTAGCAAGTGCCCTTTCTCTTTTTCACCCCCCCTCTCTCTCTCTCTCTCTCTCTCTCTCTCTCTCTTTCTCTATCTTTACCCCCTATATCCCTATATCTCGGGCTCTAAAGGACGGCGACGGCGACGACGGCGGCGGCGGCGACGGCGACAACGACGGCAGCTACGACGACGACAACAGCCGTACGTCGAGACGGGCCCGGCGACGGAGGAAGGGACGACAGGGAGCACAGCGGGTGAGCGCACCAGGCTATCAGTAGATCACACACACACAACATGTACAACACAACCACTCTTGCTTGCTTTTGCGGCGGAGCGCGCGCGCGCACGTATCGATACGACGACGTTACGAAGAAGAAGAGGAAAGAAGAAACACCGCGAAATGCGCGACCCGCGCCGACATCAGGCACTGCGCGCCAGCTCGTTATCGGCTAGCTCCCGTACTACACGGACGTACCCGAGGATCCCTCTTGGAGAGACTCGTCGCAAAACTTCAGGGGAGAGAGCGCCCTCGCTCTCTCTCTCTCTCTCTTTCTCGTGTCTCTCCGTGTCGCGCTGCTGAGCGCGCGCGCACCACGCATCGTCCGTCTCTCTTCTTTCATCACCCTCCCCTGACCATCCTCTCTTGGTACCCACTCTTTCTCGTCCTCTATCCCGCATCTCTATCCCACTTGTTTATCCGCTCCTGCTATCTCTTTCTCTCTCTCATGCACGCGCACACCATCCTCTCTCTTTTCATCCTCGATTGCAACCCCTTTTATTCATCTCTCTCTCTCTCTCTCTCCCTCCCTCGCCCTATCGCTCTCACCCCCGCGGGGAGAGATTTGCAGGGCGGATTCTTTCTCCTCGCGAAAATTGCGCCACCTGCGTTCTCGTCCTTGCGCCTCGCAGTGACGCGATTCCAAAAGAGGGGTTCCAACAAGTACGCTCGCTATACAGCAAGTACAAGCTCGCTAACGAACAGAGTCTCCCGCCGTCGTGATCATCGTCGCAACATCATTCAGCGTTCAAGATTTTAGCATTTCTCGTTTGCGTGTATCTCGATGACGACGACGACGACGACGACGATGGACGTCATTGGGTACGGGTCGCCATCTTCATTCTCGCGCCGCTCCCCATCCGGGGACGGCGGCTTCGAGCGCTTTCACCCCCTCTCCCTTCGCCATGCGGCTCTTCCCCTTCGCATCCTGCACCCTTTATCATCCCCACCGTCCACTCGACGCTACCCTCCTAGCTCACCCCTCTTTCACTCGCCTCTTTCCCCGTCTTTCTTCGTCTCCCCTCGCTCTTTCTCTCTCTCTCTCTCTCTCTCTCGCTCTCCTCTTCTCTCCTCTTTCTCCGACCTCTATCTCCCTCTATACCCCAAGAATCGCGCTTAAACCCCTTTCGCTCCTTTCCCTGTGTTCCCCCACCCCCCTCCAGCCTGACTCTCGGCGCACATACGGCGCTACACACACGCGCGATCGCCTTCCAACTCTTCTACCCTCTCCCGCACCCTGACGGGGATCCGAATCCCGCCCCCGCGGAGGGTGCCTCTTCGCCAGCCTCCGTCTTCTTCTCCGTAGTTATCCCCCTTTCCTTCCGCCACCTTCCTTTTCCTCATCTCTTTCGTTACCTCCCCCTCCCCCCCCCCCCTCGTACTCGCTGCCGATCCGCCCTCCCGGCCCCGGAGTGCCGACGAACGCGGCGCTCGCCGAAAAAAAAAAAAAAAAAAAGGGGGAGAGAAACCGGCCCAAGTACGATCCTCGACTCTCTCGTGCCGTGCGTCGCGCACGGCGCAGTATGGATTTGTGCTCGTTCCGAGATTCGAGCGACCGTCCGAACGACCCGAATATATCGGCGGCGGCGGCCGCGCGCCGCGGCGCGTTATATACGCTTCGACTTCGATCGGCGTCGACGAGGTCGAGAGGCCGAGCCGAACCCGAGAGGGTGAGAGGGTGAGAGAGTGAGAGAGAAAGAGAGAGAGAGAGGGAGGGAGAGAGAGGGAGAGAGAGAGAGAGAGAGAGAGATCGGACCGCGCGCAACCTGGCTGACTTTGCATTCGTTTCGGCTCGACTTCCGTTTACGAGGACCGGTAGGATGCACCAGCTTCCTTCGCGGCGCCCTCGAACGATAGAGACTATCCCTTCACCCTCTAGAGAATGCTGCACCTTAGACTACGGAATTCTCGCGAAGGCAGCACGCGCTTATCGCGGTGAAGGAGCGTCGTCGAAATGGCGATGCTCTTAGCATAGGGCGAGTTTTTTAATTCATCGATTGATTAATTAAAAAACTCAACCACATAATTCCAATAAAGTATCGCGGCGACTCGCAAAAGAATTTGCGATACTTGATTGCTATATGGAATTATGGAGAACGATAGAGGCCTTTTATATAAAGATATCGATTTCAAGGATGGTTGGTTTTTTACATATCTATGTATATATCTCTATATTTGGAATCATATCTTTTTTTTTATCGTAATATAAAGTGGCCAATTTTTGGGGAAAAGAGTATTATCATAATAATACACTAAAACACAATTAGTATTTCATTGAACATAAAAAAAGTATTATCATAATAATAGTACATCAAGACACAAAATGTATTCTCAAAGCAACGAAAATATCTTTTCCTGCTATTAATATCGTTCAAGTTTCATTTCGAGCTCTTTACAACTTTCGACAACAATTTAACGACTTTGTTAACTCTTTGTTACTCCAACCGTAAAATGATAAGTATCCTACTCATTACATATTGAGGCAACTTTCTACAAACATTGATTATGTTAGTTAACTCGTTTCTTTTTCCACAATAAAGGGAACATGCATTCCATTAATTTATTTATATAAATAAATTATTTCTCAATTTACAGGTGCGTATAACGGAGTAAATAAAGAAAAAAATATAGATTGTTGAAACTCTCTGCCGAATCTCAACTTGCATTTACAATGTTCCTTGTATCGTTAAAAGAAAGCGAAACTAGATTCACCGCAAACGAGGAACTGTCTTTGCGTGCAGATCCTTTTGCGAAAACAGCTGCTCCGTCCAGCTATTTAAATTCCGCAGACCAGCTGAGAGAAAGAGAGAGAAAGACAGAGGGAGAACGGGAGAAGAAGCGATATGCTGAAATGTAGCACGAGTCGGGATTTAAATGAAATCCCGAACGCGCTCGCAGTGCCGTCTCTTATTGTTATTTGATCCTTATTAATCCTGCCTAATAATATCAATATTTAATCGCATTTCCGATATATATATCTCTGATTTCTCAGCTGATTAAATTTGATTTATCGATTGATTGATCAGCAAAGAAACTTCCACGCCGTCAACTGAGAGTTTGAAATCTTACGTGAATATCTATAATGACCCTTTTATCTTTCATGACATTTTTCTAAATTAATTAATAAATGTGATTTTAACGAAATCAGAAAGAGTGATCTTCAACAATTGTTTAACTGTTAATTATTAGATTAAAAAGTTGTAGTTATGTAGTGCACAAACATATTATAAAATCATCATTTAACGGTAAATAGAGTGAGAGCCTCTAAGGCAACTTTTTCATTCTTGGAATTCTTCGGAAAGAGAGAGAGAGAGAGATACGGCGGCTTTAGCAGATAAAAATAAATAATAAATCAATATCAAACATGCACATTTTAAAAAAATCCTTTCTACACGCAACACTAAGGCGCCCGCAACTTTCGAAACAGCACTAAATTCGCCCTTTCGTCCTGCATTAAATTTATAGGACGACAGAGATATCGCGCGTCATGTATTTAAATAACATTTTCTCCATTATCATGTTCTGTCTCTTGAAAATTATCTCATCTCATTATTATCATATTTATTATTTATTATACAGACAAGTTTTCCCTCGAGCATATCAAGAAAGTACAGAAGACAACAATATATCAACAAAATCATAAATTATTCATAACAAGAATCGCACATACGCGCGAAGAAGCTCTGAAATCCCAGTTGGAATCATCGCTGAACATGTTGCTCGTCTCCGCGAGTGTATTCTGGTGTTAATATGCTTAAAACTTTGACTCTCTCTCGAACCATTTGGCGGAAGGTGCCGCCACCCCCGGGGACTACACCCCTGACAGAGAGAGAGAGAGAAAGAGAGAGAAGCGGCGCGTTTTCCGCCTCGGGACAGCCTGCGCACGCACCCCGATGTCGAGCCTCCCTTTTCCCGTGCAGAGTACCGACACACGTACGTGTCATACACACACACACACACACGTCTACACGTCTACACGTGCACGTCGGCGCGCCGCCGCATCTCATCGATGGCCACGTTGCGTGCGCGATCCGTATTCTCAAGGTGGAAATGGAAGTTGCGCATGACCGTGAGTGAAGAGAAATTTTCGCGAATCGATAATACGCGACCAGCTGTAGCGACGGGTTAGTCACGCGGACAGCTTGCCCGTCTCGTCTCGTCGCTTGGTCCATCCGCGGACGACCCCCGAAACCATCCCTTCCTACCACCCTTCCTCGGAGAGAGCGTCTCTCCTGACGCACCGCTGCTCTCCTGATTCACCGAGAGCGATCGCGATACACATATATATGTATATATGATGCTTCGAGCACGCGTCCCTGTCGCCGTTTTAATTATAATGATAGATATGAGCGATACATAATCTCGAGTAAATACATGTATGCACAGATATATATCGGATACATGAAAATCGTATATCCGCGAGATTTTATTTCAGATGAAGAGGCAGAGTTCTTTCTCTCTGGAGAGATTTTCGAGACGCACGTTTCCTCCCTCGTTCAACGTCAATTATTACAATCGAGTCTAAGGGTGTACGAGCTCGCCGTTCCATTGGATTAATAAATCCACACGTAATCGCGACTTCAATCGCGCGACGCGCCCATCGCGCTGTCCGCTTAGGACAGGTGATCCAGCTGGGAGAAAAAGAGGGAGGACGACGTGTCGAGAGGACGACTTGACGGAGGAAGGGTGCCGTTGAAGGGTCGCATCGGGGTTGCTGTGATAGCGAAGGTGGAGAGGACCAGCTTCTATTTCGCGAGAGGGAGGGGGCGATGTAGGGTGGACAAGTAGCTTGGAACGACGTGTAAAACAGCACAGCCGTCTCTTACACGTGTGTACACGTCTTGAGGCGAGGTACAAGAGAGCTAAGGAGCACGAGCGGCATTGTGCCGTCACGTGCGACCACTCGCCGTTCCTGACTGCAAAATGTTAACTCCGCTCTTAGCGCTCCTCCCTCGACCGCGGTACTGTGCCACCCTTCATTCTGCCCCCTCTCTCTCTTTCTCTCTCTCTCTTTCTGCTATATCCGGCTCATCTTGAAAATCTCGATCGACTTGCCGTTACTCGCGAAAATCCTGTGATGTTCGCGAAACTATGATTTTTAGCATTTCTCTATACTTAGAGATCTTCGGAACTCTTGTAAGGCTCTATTTACGAAGATCTCCAAGTTTCCGCTTACTCGGTCTTTGATTTCCAAAGCGATAGATATCTTCTATACGTGGAACCCCTTACATTTGTTTGATCTATACTTTTAGAGAGATCATCTTTTAATTCGTAATTTTTTGTCGTTTTTACAGATTGAACTTAAACAATTTTAATTTCTCGGGAGAGATCGCTAGCTCGATAAATTTTATGATTTGACGGATATATTCTTTTTACAGATTCTTGCTGTAATATTTATAGATTGTCTTATTTATTTCATAATTTACAGCTTCTCAATTTATAGATTACTTGAATTTTAGCTTCGTTTTGTCATTACCGAGATTTATCAGCAAGAGCGATAAGTATGCCATGTCTTACGAGACTGATTGTGAGACATAGATAGACATAGATTGTTCCTATTATACCTTTATCGTAAGTAGAAAATATTCGTTCGCGAGTAAAAAGGATAGAGCTACTCTCAACGAATCTCGCTATCCTTTTCTAATGGGCGTAGGTTTGCCCCTTCTACTTTCGATAAAAGAGAAAGAGAAGAACATAATCCACTAAATATCTCTTTTGCTACGTCTTTTGCGATGTCTATGTATGCTCGCTTACGAGCAATCTATGCTTCTTATGTCTCCTGGCTAAGCCAAATTATATGTAATACAATAAAAAAATATAAATACATTTTATTTTTATTAATATATTACATCTATATATCGTTAAACATAGCAAATACTCTTTGCGTCCCGATTTGACAATTATAAAAACAAATAAAAATATTTTTCACGTACTGTTTATATATGTATAATGAAATCTCTCCGATGCTATTTACAAATCTTTTTACAATCTTGCCGCGTTACATCCTATTTGCAATTTTTGTTTAAACAACAATTTTTGTTTTTACTTTCCCCAAAACTAAATCACGCGCGCGCGCGTGTGTGTGTGTATGCATGTGTGTCTCTGCTATATAAATAAGCAACAGAATATTGTTCGATACGAGTCCTCGTGACTTTTACATGAATAAACTCTCGAGCAAATTTCTCTAAAAACGTTATAAGAAAATAATAGAGCCATAACAGCCATAATAAAATAATAGAGCCTGTTGACAGCGTCGGTCTTTCTACGTTTGATTTAAATCACATACAAATGTTTCACATTAGAATCGTAGCAATTTTTGTTTCTATTGTTTACGTCGATGAGAAATCGGATAAAGAGACGTTATTTGATAATAGCGAAATTTACATATAATTATGGATACATCGTATTGTATACAGCCCATTTTATATATAATAAGTATTATTCCACCTTTTTTTATATAAAACAGTATAGTTAGTTCACATACAGTTAATTAGTATATATGTTAAATAACAATAAATTTTTCATAAAACTTAACATTAAAGATTTAACTTGATCAAGTTAATGTCTAAACTTGAAATTTATTTTGTCGTTCATAGTATTCTATGTCCTGCATTGAGAGGAATTTATGTATTTTTGGTCTCTTGAGACTGTGTTATATATGTATATATTAACAGATAATATTTACAGATCCGATGTCAGAAACAGAGCTACGTTCATCACTTTACATTTACAATATCACGCGCGTTCGTCACCTACCATTAACGTAATCACTTAATTATAAACATATAACGAATCATACTTATGTTTTGGTAACCAAATGACGAGAAATACGCAATTTCGAATAAATTTAATCTCGTGAAGCGCAAAAATCAAGTAGGCCATATATATATATAATTGCTAAATTAATATATAAAATAATTGCTAAATTAATATACAAAATAATATGAAATGGTAAATTAGAGTTTGCACGCACGCACGCGCGCGCGCGCGCACACACACACACACACGCACGCACGCATTCAACCCAGCACAGTCTTACCATATTGATTGAAAACGACTTTGATTAAGGATCAAAAGAAAGAAAGCAAAATAAGGCAACATATAATAATATCTCTTGAACGTAAATAACAGATCGTTCATTATACACATTAGGTTTTATATGTCTCGCATAAATTCACAATCTAAAATATAAAATATTTCCCTCGAAAAAGATTCGCAATTATATATAAAATATGGAGTTATTGATCCATGATACGTCACTGCGTGTCTCGTCGCAGAAGAAAAGAAACGCGATATATTACGTAATTCATCGGATAAATACCAGACACATTAGTGCAACAAAATATTTGGCATAAAGCAAAGTCGTAATATCATTATTTGAGAAAAATATAACAGAGTTCGCCTATATTAAAAAATACTACCTACTTACTTACCTACTTTCGGATTATCCGTTCTCATTATCCTACGTCGCTTCTACTATAGCCGTGCACCAATATTGTACCAATGTTCCTCCCACAAAGATAAGAAAAAAAAGACTCCCTTTCCACGAGACACGAACGATTCGTAACGTATTAATGATAGTCACATAGTTATGTCAGGCCATTATGTAATGATGTTGTTTTTGTTCTGCGAACTACTTGCCAACGCCGTCGCATCATCCGAAATTTCGACATAACAATCGGAATTTGACGTCGCGAGATCTGACACGATTCCGCGTCGCGATGGTGCCATATGGACAGGTACGGGGAATTCTTGAGCATCCGCGTACAAACTTACCGTATGTGGCTTAGTGCTGCTGACTGAATGTTCTAACTCTTGTGGTTCACCTACAAATCGAAGAAAATTAATAGATTGTGAGCATATTTCATATAGCGGGATAACTGTACGCAATCAGCGAGTAACCTCACCATTTATGCTATGGTTCTCGGATACCAGGAAAACACAAGTTACATTACTTGGTTCATTAGCCCTAGTATTAGTACTAACATCATCGTCAATAGTAGCGAAAGACTGGTCGGAATCGGAGTTATTATCGGTAGAGTTATCGTTAGAATCCTCCCTAGATTGTAATCTCCTGGCTCTATTAAAAGGATTCTCTCTCTGCCGCGCAAACGTTCCTCCTTGTGTACCTAGAATATTTCTCTTCGAGTTATTCGTAATGTAGATGAATTACAAGTCTGAATTATTTGATTCCGAGAAAAAAATATCCGTACCTCGATGGCCGTCGCGAATGAGGGGCGTTGTATCATCGGCATCCGAATCACTCTCGTCGGTCACAACCTGCTCATCAGCCGCAAAAACCTTTCTTTTGCAGACAGGACAAACCCTTCGATTTTTTGTCAACCATGGGTCAATACATTTTGAATGATAAGCTGAAAAATTGTGAGCATGTGCATAATAATAATTTGTTATTTTAATATATTTCAGATAATATTAAGAAAGATTCTGATTGAAGAAACGAAATATCTTTGTTTCAATGCAATATAATGCAAGTAGCTCGTTAATGAGAAATATTTACCATGTGCACATGGTAAAACTCGTAACTTCTCTCCTTCCACATAATCGTCCAAACAAATAGCACATGTCTCGTACGGATCACCCTTTGTATACTTATGTGTAGGAATCTTTTTTAAACTAGAACTAGGTAATCTATGCCTCCGTTGTCGCCTTCTATCTTTTATGCATCTAACAATCTGTGGAATATATAAATAATCAATACTGAAGCTAAGTAACATATTATGCGTGAGATTTTAACGTGTCACATCTGCAACTTACCATAAAAATAACTATGATTAGGAAACATATCCCAACAACGATAGCAAAGGGCAAGAGTAAATGTGTATTAATATTGAACGGCAGATCATCGTTAATCAGTAGAAAATATAACTGGTCGTATAAGTAATTTTCTTTTATAATTAATCCTGTAACATCACCAACAAACACAGCCGGTATCAAAATTCCTACAGGATCCTTTGCTGACATTGGTTCTGGAATCAATTTTTTACAATGTATCGTCATTAAAAAAAATAGATAACGTTTTGCTTTCACAATTATTTAGTCCCCATTTAATTTACCTAATTCATTGCTGTCTACATTATGTACAATAACAGCATCGTATCCAGCTTCTTGCGCCATTCGAACTTTTATTTCAAAACTACAGTTATAACGTCGTGCTAAAACTATCCAATTACCATTGTAATCTGTAATATTTGGCGGAGGCTGTATCTTCTGGCATGCAGTTGGAGGATTGGCATAAACTGCCATACCCTAATAAAATCATAAAAATATACATATATATATATATGTATGTAATAGAATTTATATCATAAAATAGATTAAAGAAATGTACCTTAATTCCTTCCGATGGTATTATGCCTCCAAACTTGGCAGGCATATCGCGAAACTCCTCTTCAATTTGATGCCTTGCCACTGCAGAAAACACTAAAATGTCTGCGCTGCTGTATGTAGCATACAGAATCAAAAAGATAAGCCACAACAGGACTTGGTGATTTAAACAACACTGCCGCATTTTGAATCGGTTTAAGCATCCACCTTTTCATCAATTTTATTTCATTTCAGTATTTTATTGAGACTCCTCTTGAATGGTTCATTATACAATTATCAGATCTACTATGATGAATGCATCCAAAGTAGATAAAAAGTACATTGTAAAAAGTGTAATCGGCCTATTCTAGAAAGACAAATATATTCCACCTTATCTCTTGAACAATATTCTGTTGCGTAAATTCGAATTAGATTTTTAATTTGTAATTATCATACGTATATACGAAAAGTAAATCCTTATGTACTAAGTTCAAGATACATGCTCCGGGTTAATCACACAATAGACAGTGATACACATTACATGCATGATTCATGTGTACCCAGTATATAGTTAAAGTAAACAAACACACAAGTTTAGAGCGATCTTTATGATTTCAAATGCACAGAAATTTACGACGCATTTTCGAACAATTCCAAGATCTCGGAGACAAAGCATTGATAGCGCGATTCGCGAGCAACCGTTGTAAAAATTGATCTTCGCGCAGCTTCCAAGGTTCGTCGTTTAACAGATCGAAGAAAAAAAAAAACAATATTTTGACGTTCACGAAACAGGCAGTAACACCTGTTGTCGGCTATTTTTCTTCTGCGAAACGGCCCCCATGAATGGGTCTCGACATGTTGACACGGGGCCCCCTCGGACAAGAGAAGGCCGCGATAACACACGCTATCCGCGTAGTATATGCGTATATTACATCAATTAATACGACGAGCATTACGTGACAAGGCGCGTGCATGTATTCGCGCGCGCGTGCAGCGGGTCAACGCGATTATCACGATGCACGGCTGTTATCGAACGCGACGCGAATTACGCGTACAAATTTTGGGAGCGAATCATTCGTCGTTAATAAAAGAGGCGCGATACGTACTTGGAAATTGTCTGCGGCTGTCATTCAGACGCGACCATTAGTCATTGCCGTGTGTCGCGTATGCTATTTGCTCCTCGACCGGCCATTAACTAAGACAATATACCTCCGACAATTTTCCTTTTGTCTCTCTTTTTCTCTCTCTTTCTCTCTCTCTCTCTCGAGTTCCTCGAATCGAAAATATCCGTCTCTCTCCTGAGGGAATATTTTCGCGCTCGATAAATTGCGATTTGCGATCGCTCACAACGACACGGGAGATGAGACACCGCGCATTCACGACGAAAACGTCATCGGACGTTCGTTTTGAGGTTATATTTTACCTCCCGACTAACGTTGTCGAATGACGAACGCGGGCGGTGACGATGTGACGACGGACATCGATCGAGATAGTTTGTTTGTCAGATCAAAATCAGCTGGAAATCGCAATCACCTAGCGGAAACCAAACGCGAGCTGTCACTCGCGACTAATGATAATACGTAGGAAATGCGTAGGACGCGGCCAATCGCGTGCGTCCGTGAGCTAGGCGTGTTTAATAACACGCGGCGCTTTGAATTACGACTTTAGATTCCGGATATCATCGACGGAATTTATTAAAGACTGGCAACGCAGGACAAAGTTACGTGACTATTAAATGGATAGTCACGATGGCTCTGGGAATAATTATAGACTAACGTCGTTGCAAAACACATAATTGCATTAAATAATAAACATATACGTAGGCTCGAGTTTTTAGGTTTTCCACACCAAAAATATGTGGATCAAATATATAATATATACAATAATTATAATAATAATGTAAAATATTATTTGTCAAAGAGACCACATGTAAATTAAAAAGTATTGTGTTTGGAGAAAATGTTATTTCCAGATATCAAGTTAAAAAAAAATAATAGTTTCTGGCATGAAAAGGTAAAGACATATTTCTTTACGCTGCTTTTATATGTTAAAAGTCAGACAAAATGACTAACGGCGATTCAAAAAAAAGGATATGTTCGGAGAATGCGAGAATGCGAAAAATAATATCGGAGTGGATAATTGTAGAACGATGACATGCACATACCTGTCAATGCACATACCTGATTGTGCTTTGCACTTTCGTTGCGTTTCTACGGGAAAAAGGAAGGCGCGAAGTATCCGAAGAGAGGATTCCAGGCACACACGGAAGCGGATCGGCGACACTGAAAAACCGGTATATAATAATAATCGTACACGATGCGTATTTAACACACGTTACTGTGACATACGTGCACCGATACTTTACAAGAGACAGTCGCGATAATTTTTCGCGAGAGAATCCGAGAAACAGACGGAGCGACTCGGACGCGATTCTGCCGCAAGACGCGATTAACCGCCATTTGAAGCTGTCGGCCATTTCGATATTGCGATTCTCGATATCTCGAAATATCGAAGTAGCCGAGGCAACGTACTTATCGTTGAAATCATTTTTTTTTCATGCACAAGTTATTTCATTATTTCTCTTATCCTTTGTTTAAAACAAAATCATTTTAATAATCGAACAGAGAAATAAGAAAATAATTTCTTTCAACAGTTTAATTATAACAGGGCGACATACATACACATGGCATCATTAATAATGTGAATGATATGAGAGAGAAAGAAAGAGAGAGAGAGAGAGAGAGAGAGAGAGAGAGAGAGAGAGAGAGAGAGAGAGAGAGAGAGAGAGAGAGAGAGAGAGAGAGAGAGAGAGAGAGAGAGAGAGAGAGAGAGAGAGAGAGAGAGAGAATAATATGAATATGAATTTAAGCTCCGAAATGTCCATAAATTCACGTGTCAAGGCATTGATAACTCTGTGTACACATATTTAAAAATATACACACCTGATTTTGCACTACACTTTCGCTGTATTTCGAGCATTTCAAGAGAAAACGACGGCGCGAAGTATCTGAGCAAAAGAATTTCGACCGATTCCGAATACGTGAATTATCGATACTGATACCGCGACATTAATGTATAATATATGTATTTAATACGTTACAACGGCCGTTCGAAACTTTGCAAGAGACAATAATGATAAATTTTCGTGACAAAATTCACTTTTAAACGGCAACAATCGCGAGAAACACGGAGCAACTCGGACACGAATCTACGATTTACTGCGATGCGTTCACGACTTGAAACTGTCTCGATATATCGACCATTGCGATATATCGAGAATCGCAATGTCAAAGTGGGTTATATATAATTATATATAATTTTATATATGATTTTTATATATAAACGCTAATAATAAAAAAATAATATAAACACTATTGTTAGATACTTGGATAATTTATAACTAAATCAGCTGTTATTTATATTATTAATATAAATATTGGCTAATATTATAAGTAAAATATTAGAGAAAAGATTAGAGACAATTTTAATCAACATATTTATTTTCGTGTATAGAAATTCATAAATTGACATAATTTTAGCAAGAGATAATAAACAATTATCGAAGTTTAGCTAAATCTGATAATATATCGCGCGACCATTTCTCTTGTGACAGAAACGTGCAATGACAAATCCACAGATTAGTTACACTGACAAAGTTTCAAAGTTTCACTTCTGGATGCCGAGTTTCAGTTCTTTTCTCAATTTTAAAACGTATGATAATTATTTTGTCAACTAATAATATTAACCGAATATTAACGGAATAAAGTTATCTCAGAAACACAAATACATTAGTTTCAGGCTTCCGAAAATGTAAAACTGCCATTGAGAGAGTGTACGTCAATCAGTAATGTGTGTTTTATTTGCACACATACGCACTCGAAAGTATTGCGCGCAAACTAAACACACACACACACACACACACGACATAGTTGTTCATATTCGCTATAATATGTATTACGAGATTACATATCAGCAGTGCTAAGTATCACACTATTTTGTACTGTCTCACTTATAGAAAATACATGTGACAAACAGATACAGCGAGGGGACGACGTATCTACTTAACATACGCGCAAAAATTCGCCGTACAATCGTTGTTATTGCTACATATGTTACTCTCGTATTATTCTTATGATACGTCATAAGAACAATACTATATACAAAATACGGACATATAGTGAACGCTATTTATAAAAGATATCGTCATTCAATTGTAATTTATACATTTTTTTGTATATTGCATTACGATATATAATTCGCAAAAAAGATCACGATTATTTTAGTTAAAGATCCAGAACTTTAACTAAAATAATTAGTTCGATTAATAATCTAATACATAATTAAATGTACAATAATATTTCTCTGACATATTCGTTTCAGAAAGATTGTAGACGAAATAAGCGTATTTCATGAAATTAAAATTAAAAGTGAAATAAAATTTAGGCACAATTAATCTACTTGGATATCTATTCTAAATTATAAAAGATCACGATACGAAAATACGAATATAATAACTAGGCTAAAGTGCACATTCTGCTAAAACATTTCCATAAAATCGGTCAATAAAGATGATAAGAACTCTACTAATTCAAGGCACCAATCTTGAACAACACTCAGCATCTGTCAATTTCTGAAAATGTACTTAATACGGAATCTAATTTCATTAGTAACGATTATTTACAATTGTCATAATTTTATCTTCATGATAATCCAAATCCATTAGATTTGTCCACGTGAAAACCTATCGTCGAGTAATTGTGCCTTCCTCAGAATAGTTTTCTTTTGCGCTTGATCAAATTTATTAACTTGCAAATCAATATCTCTATCAAATGGCCTTCTCATTGATATTCCAATCCGTTTTGCCTCTTTTTCTTCTTTCTGAAAAATAATATACATATCTCTAATAGCACTATTGTGGCAAATTTAGGGAAACAAATGTGCAAAAAATATTAATTTAATAATTAAACATATTGTATAATTTGAAAAATACGACTAAGAAAAACAAATTACCTTCTTTTTTTTCGCGATTTTGCTTTGATGCATCTCTAATAACGATTTCTCAGACTTTCTTTTTTCGTTCGCTTCTTTCTTGTGAAATTCTTTCACATGTTCCGTATCTGATTCTCTGAGTCTCTTTGCCTCCTGAAAGGATGCAATCAGCTGAGCATCAGTACACATGTAAAGTATGTAAAACATATATAAGAGAGTAAAATTCCTAATAGTAACACAAATAGAATGCACTTTTCAATTTAGAAAAGAAATAAATAACAGCACATTATTTTATATTTACCGAGTCTTTCTGTTTCTGAGCTTTCTGTGCGGGGGTATCAGTCCAACATGATCTATCTGACATATCTGGCCCATCTCGAAGTCTGAATTTGCGCGGGCCCAATCCAAGAGTAGCAGCTTGCGCCGGTGGTAACTCAGTCATCCATTCCTCGCGTTTATTTCCAAGGTCAGTCTAAAATACGAATACGTGCATTTATTTTCTTTCGATAAAACTGTTAATCCTTGAAACTGTTTAAATAATTTGTTTTACCTCTTCTAATCCTTCGTGCCTAATCCTTTGCGCTCTCAAATCTAACTGTTCGTGCACGCGGTTATTTTTCAGAGCTGGATGATCAACAGGCAGGGGACCTATTGCACAGTCATCGTCGGATGACTCGGTCGAAGCTTCTTTAGATTTCATAGTATCAGGTAATACAGGTCCGATAATTTTATCTCGCGAATCATTTTCGTTTTGTTGTCGTTGTAACAAATGTGGTGGCAGTGCTGGTCCAAAAACATTGTCTGTTTCCATCGCAAGCGTAACAGCGTCCTCTGCGTCTTCTCGCTTCCCGTTTTGATGATCGTCGTTTAATTGAGGTAGCAAACAGGGTCCGATAAAACTCGCGCTTTTGCCGTCGTCGTCGATTTTATTTTCATCGAGATTACTCGACGATGACTTTTCAGGTTTGTCACCGTCGGCGATATCAGTGTTAGATGTGAATTTTGGTGGCAGAAATGGACCGTACACGGACTCAGTTTCTTTCGTATCTTTTTCCAACAGTCGCGGTTCATCTAAAGAATCGAGACATTGCGAATATTTCTCTTCCAAATTCGAGCATTCGCCACTGTCAGGATTAATCATCATTCTCTCCTCTTCGTAATGTTCAGAAGCCTTTTTTCTCGCAGAATCCATACGAGTTTCTCTCGTTACCAAGAACGTCGCGGACGATGCGGAACTAAATAAGGAATCTGAAACGGCACTAGGATTATTATTAATGGAACCGGACGCCGGGTCGTAGTTCCTTCTTTTTACCTTTAATTGTTCTCGCCGTTTTCCTCCACTCGCTTCGTCGCCGTCGTTCTCTCGTTTCGTTCTCGCGCGATTTTCGGACCGATCTTCGGAATCGTGCCTTTTCAGTTTAGTCTTACGTGGGCACGGAGATGACGTTCGACTCCCTGAATCCCGACAATCGGATACATTTTCGCCGGTCTCCGACAGGACGTCGAACTGCGACAGATCCAAGTCCTTGCAGTCTTGAATCTCTATTGACGTATCTTTTTTAATATTCTCGTTTAAACGAGCTTCGCTGTAACTACGATGTCGTTCGACATTCTTAGGATAGTCTCTCGAATTTTGCGACTTGTTTTCTTTTACCAATGTCTTCTTAGAAGCATCGTGTCTTCCCTGATCTTCTCGGGACCGATAGTCGCCGTTCGAGGACTTGATCAGTCTACTCGATTGATGGGATCTATCCCGACTCCTATCGCGAGAATGATGCTTGTGCCTTTCGTGATGCCGACTTCTGTGCTTGTCACTGGACGCTCGCTCGTTGTGATGGTTCCTCTCGTACGAATGTTCTCGCGATCGTTGCATTTGATGGACACTTCGATCTCTGTCCGATTGACGTTTCGAGTCTCGCGAAACCTTCTCCCTCATGTCACTTTCATTGGAATTCTTGTAGCCTTTGTCGTTCGCAGCGGATCCAGCGGATATGTCCCCGCTCTCTGTCCTATAGTCCTTGTGCGAATTTCTGCCATCCTCCTGTCTTGAACTCTTCGACTCATGCTTCGAATACTTTACAGAATATCTGAGATCCTTGTCGTCCGCATTCCTACCGCTCTCGTGTTTCGACCGTTCTTTTCTGTCTGTTCGATAGTGTCTGCTGCTCTCGCAATGGGACGATTTGTGCTTGGACTTCTTCTTAGGCGTCTTTGTTCTGTCTGCTGTATCTATAGGCGCGACTGAATCCTTGCGCGTAGCCTCGAAACGAAATCGCCGTCCGTCATCGCTGTCCTGGCTCTCGGAATCAGAATCCATTGTTGTCATACTCTAGTTACACACTGAAAGCATGACAAGTTATTGTAAGTTGGACTTTTAACGATATATACATATGTACATACATGTATATATATATATATATATATATATATTTATGTGTATGTACATATATATAACATATCTTTATTTCGATATTTTTATTTATGATATCAGATAATATAGTTCAATAAATATTTCAATTTTTCTGAATAAAATAAAATTTAAGAAACAAAAAAATGCTTTACTATTTTATAAGCATATACCACAAATCAAAGGCAATCAATCTAATAACTCTAATTATGTAGAAAGAAAATGTTACACTGTTGATTGTAACTATCCACTTTATTTGTGATACAAGCTTCATTAAGAAGAATTTACAAATATATATATATATATATATATCATAAATAAATTATCTTTTTTTGAGAAAATAACACAGTAACTATTCGACGCGCTTTTCAGCATCCTTTTGTGTTTCTGTTTTCTTTACAACAGTTTCAACGATTTTATCAATTTTACTCGGGTCAGAGAGAGAAGGTTTGGGAATATCGTTGGGGGAACTCGACTGTAACATCTTAATTATTTTGGCGCCGCTGTATTTAATAGACTTCACAAGTCCTGCCGTTATGATTCCTTTCAAGCTTTGCGTCACGCTAGATCTCCAAACAATCTCTTTCAAACATTGCTCCAATATCTCGCAGCATTCTGGATCGTGCGCTATAGCGCGCAAACAATCCTCCGTATCCTTTGATCTTGGACCCTGAGACCATGCTCTGACTAATTTAACCTGTGGTGTCCTGGGTAAATGATTCAGATGATGGATTTTAGTCGCTGGATTGATATCTTGGTGACACGTAATAGTCATGTGATCTGACTTTGGAATATCTATATAATTATCAAAATGTTTCAAAATTGGTTTATACAAGTGTTTAAAATGATGCAATTGTGGTAACACAATATTACTGATCTTATCTTTATTCTCGCCAAAAATCATTCGAAAATCGCCATGGTAAGACAGACTGGTAATCTTTTTGAAGAAGTCAATCTCTGTAAAATGCTCAGGCAGTAATAGCAAAGCTGCATGTACAGCCGAATGCAAATTCTGCACCAGAGCAGTGCGCAGTTGAGAATTTTCATCTGGTTCCACAATTACTTTAACCGGTTTATGTAATCTTCCCGCCAAGTACAAATCATTCCAGTCTAATAAATCTTCCACCAATGAAACTTCAGAAATTACTCCATACTTAATGAGTTGGCCTTGGCTCGTTTTGACCAATGTGTTATAAAATATCTTAGCACCCGATCCTTCTTGCACGTTTGTAATTGCTTTAGAGCCAAGGAATCTCAATGGTTGAGCGTAATGCTTGGGATTACTTGCCAAATTCTCTGCATGCCATTTGTTGGCGTTACGTACAA
This sequence comes from Lasius platythorax, assembly GCA_963971435.1. Classification (NCBI taxonomy): domain Eukaryota; kingdom Metazoa; phylum Arthropoda; class Insecta; order Hymenoptera; family Formicidae; genus Lasius; species Lasius platythorax. Next base: position 5,420,062 of record OZ020540.1, on the reverse strand, counting down.
CAAATATAAGATCCAGCATGTTATTGTTGTCATTATTAGCTTGTTTGAACGCACCTGATCCATAAGCAAAGCAAAATTTCATATTTTTAGGAAACTCTCGAATTACATGTTTCAATTGCGACATCTCAGTGATTTTCTCCAGCATTTTGGGGGAATTATTCCGAAGCTTTGGCCTTCCGATAAATATTTTCCAGCTTATACAGACTTTAATTTCACGTAACTCTTACATTGCCAGATTTAATTTTAGCTCGAATGTATCGCAGAATAAAGCTTTGCTGAAAGATGCTTAGAAGAATACAGCTGACGTTATATGATTCGCACCATGGAGCTCGGTTCACGCCGTAGCAGTCAATGGAATCCGAGGAATGCCAAACGAATGTTGATCAACAACTTTCAACATGCGTCTCTCGTAAGCTGAGTCCACGTGCTTGAGAGAGATCACGGATCTCTACGGATTAACCGTGTCGTTTCCCGAGGCGATCGTCCATTTAACCTAAAAACGAAGTTCGTTTTCGAGTTACTTACTCAGAAAAAAAAAAAGATGGGATATAGTTTCTTTTGTATCGAGGGTAAAATACCGGAGCCAATCTTTTCGTCGAAGCCTTTAAATTCTTAATTTTGAACGAGCGAACAAACACATTTACGCGCACAGAAACACAAGCGAGATCAGCTCGCACTCGCGCGTATACGAAAGTATACGCACAGATGATGTACACTTGGCGTCATAAATGCCTTCCCACCTGAAGACAGCCGAAATAACTAGAGACAATGCGTCTAGCATTATTGACTCGAAAACAGCTGTCTTCAGGTGGGAAGGCATTTATGACGCCAAGTGTACGTTATATGTGTACGCGTGCCCCGATTTTTACACGATGACGATATAAAAAATGTATGATCGCGATTGGACTTCCGCGCGATGATCTTTCTGCTGACTCGGCTTCGAGTATATTCGTGATCACTTCCGCACGCGATCGAACGCGACAGGAATTTTATTTATCTCGCCGTAACACCTAACCACACACATGGATCGATAAAAGAGACGAATCAAAATTACCTCTTATGATCGCGATGGAGAATTTCTCCGCGAATTTCTCTCGCAAACAACTCCAGATAACGTTTCTTCACTCCGTGAAGAAACAAAACGTGGAACGCTATGCACTCGATGACGTTACGTAGGGTCGCGCGTGCCTTTGCTTACGTCTCGGTTCATCTAAAAGTTAGGAACTTTCGGGCACAGCGTGTACTCTCAATTTCGAAAACATTTCAATTCTAATCAGGGAACTGACTGTACTTTCGATTAAAAAATCGTCAAAGTTATTAGAACAATATATATATTTCGTCGGAGAAGTAAACGCGACACACGTTAAAATTCCGATTCAAATTTCGCGCCCTCCAGGAAAATATAAATCAAAAGAGATAAATCGGACTGAAGTAAGTTTCGGATTCAGAGGGTGAATTGAATTCTAGATGTTAGGAGAACATGACTTGGCAAGAGCCAACTTGGCTATTCCGCGCGAGAGAGATTGTGTTAAAAAAAGATTCAGGTACGAATTTTTCCGTACATTTTTGTCGATATTGATTTCTATCAATGACAGATCTATATTTTCTCGAGGTTTCTTTCAGAAGCTTGTGATATTCGATATTTCAGCTCTTTACAAAAATAGTACTTGAGAAAATAGAGAGATACACACACACGCACATACACACACAAAATCTGTACTTTAGAGCTGCATTATGCTGCACTTTTTGCACTGAAAATGAAATACATCGGTTAGATTAGCATCAGGTATATTAACCTAAGCGTTGGAAAAAAAGGGAGAAAAAGGAAAAGCACAAAAGATGGAAAGAATAAATTATTTATATACATAATTTAGAAAGATTTGGGATTGTATCGCGCGAGAATATAAGCGATATTGTTGCATTTCGAGATCGATCGAGCGATTCGAGATATCGATCTCCCTCGATACGATTAATTTTCCCCTCCACATACGCAGCTGAGAATAGAAAAGAATCGACGCGATACGCGATGGCCGTCTATATTGGATCGCGCTGATCATTCAGATCTCGACGGACATTTCAGCGATTTATTAAAGAGAAAAAGAGAGAGATTCGTGTCTTTGGTCTCAGCGACACATTCAGCTCTTTTTGTTCGGATCTATTTATTCCGCGGAAGTTGGGGTGAAGTCTGGAAAAAAAAAATAAACAAGCAGAAAAGTGACATGGAGGTCGATGTGCCTACAGACAATACAAACGAGCAGACGCCGATGGAGATCGACGAAGACACCTCCGAGAGGAATCCGAAGGTGTCCGGGAGCGTTAAGGTTATGGCGTCTTCGGGCACCGTCGGTTCCGTGTCCATCAGTTTACATCCGCTGGTGATCATGAACGTCAGTGAGCACTGGACCAGACTCAGAGCTCAAGAGGGCAGTGATCAATTGGGTAAGAGAGATTCTGCTTTAATAAGTAAGAGAAAGTCTTAATATAGATAGAAAAAAATTTGTATTTTAATTAACTCATAATGCTGAAAATTCTACATATGCAAGTTGAATTTGACGTATATTAATATACAATCAAAGTATGTAATCTCTATATGTTTTGATAAATTGTATTCATAATATTAGATACATAGATGCGTGTATCATTTCTGGTAATTAAATATTTTCAGTGTACGGTGCTCTGATTGGTAAACAGAAAGGTCGTAATATAGAGATTATGAATTCTTTTGAATTGCTGTTTACATGCATTGGCGATGATGTTATAATCGATAGAGATTATTATAACACGAAGGAAGAACAGTTTAAGCTAGTCTTTAGTGAAATGGACTTTTTGGGCTGGTATACTACAGGTGATATGCCTAACGAGAGAGATATTAGAGTTCACAAACAGCTTTGCGAGATAAACGAAAGTCCTGTATTGTTAAAACTAGATCCGAGACCGAAAAATACAGAGGCAAGTTCATTAAAACATGTTTCTATAAAAAAGCCTTTTCTTCTCATTAAATATATAAAAGAATGATATATCTGAAAAAGTATGATAATTGTTGCAGCACTTATCTGTCTCTATGTACGAATCAGTAATTGATTTAGTCAACGGCGAAGCTACCATGTTATTTGTTCCATTAACTTATACATTAGCCACAGAAGAAGCCGAGAGGATTGGAGTTGATCATGTACAAAGGATGTGTAATAATGAACAAGGGGAATGCTCAGTAGGTGAGTAATATGCGAATAATTTGTATACTTTGACAAACATTGTTAGGATCGACAGTACATAAATATCTTACTTAGTGGCGGAACACTTGACGGCTCAACACAGTGCCATTAAAATGTTGCACGCAAGGGTAAAACTTGTTCTAAGATATGTGCAAGCAGTAGAAAGTGGAGAATTGAAAGGAAATCATGAAGTTCTTCGAGCAGCTTGTTCTCTGAGTCATCGATTGCCTGTCCTAAATAATCCGAAATTTAAGGCTGACTTTTATAATGTTAGTATATATATATATGTTAATGTGCTCTGAATATATAGGTTTATTAATCAGACACTTTATAATAGCATTTCTTTTAAATAATGTGACTTTTTTGTATTTTTCCAGCAATGTAATGATTTCGGCTTGATGACGTATCTCGGTATTATAACTAAAGGCTGTAATAATATAAATCAATTTGTAAACAAATTCAACATTCTGTACGATAGACAAGGCGTGGGACGACGTCTACGAAGTCTCTTTTTCTGATGTGTAAATAGAATCTGTTGTTTTTATATATGGTCTTTTTTACTTCTTAGATAAGTAAGTACCAAACTCAGGATTAAAGTTTAAACAGCCAATTTAATCAAGGGATAGTTTGAATACTACTCTAGACGTATATTGTGTATCGAGCATAAATAAAAGTAGAGAAATTATGTGCAGGTTTTTTTTTTTTTTTTTTTTTTTAAATAAAGTGTAATAACGAATAATAGAAAAAGTAATAATTATTCGAAACATGCATTACTTTGGTAATATTGTTCAGAAATAATATTTATGTTAAATACTATTGTATATATAAATGGTATGTTTAATACATTTTGATTAACAATAACGTGTGATATTAATAAAAACTGTGATGCGTTCCAAGAGATATTTTATTTTATATTAACATCGATTTAATGTTTAGTCAAAGTAACAGTAAAAATAAAATTTATATTGCAAATTATATACATTAAAATATAATCAGATAGGAAATCTCGAATAGATGCAAAATTCTATATATATTGTGATATAAATTTATTAATATATACTTCATGTATATATATATTCTGCACATTATATATATATATATATATATATTTTTTTTTTTTTTAACCTATCATTGCTCAGAATGAGAAGTATGTAGAGAGTATATATTAGATTAGGACAGATACTTTCACATGTTTTGCTTTATGGAAGACCTCATTTTAATTGTTTTACATACTACAAAGCATATCTTTTTCTTCGTAGGCCATGTTACCCACTCATCGAATTTATGATTTCATAGCAGCGACATATATATATATGTAAGTTTCATCTTTATAAAAAAATGATCTATATTAATATTTTATTATAAAATACTAAAAGTTTTCCTCTAAAAGTCTATTCACATATTACATATATATATACTCCGACTTAAATTATAGAACGCGACTTAAAAATATTATTGTACAAAATATATAGTTTAGTATATTGTGCCTCATTAGTTATTGCATGTAACTCCACCAAGCAGTTACTCATTCCGTACAAAGTAAAACCAGAATTGACCTCCAGACATGACATGACTAGACCGTGAAATTGTAAAGAATTTCTCACGCTGTCTTTTATAACAATGTGTCATTAACGACACAACTAAACTTCTGGTATATCACGCTATTTTTTTTTCTCCCACATTGCTTCTTGGAAATGTAGCGAGTTATCCTTGTAATGCAATCTGATCAGACAGCATGTGATACTCTACTCTACAGACTAGAAAATATCGCAGCGACTATACATTTCTTCCTCCCTATTTGATATATTGCCTTGTACAACGAATTGTGCGAGTTTCACTGATATCATTTTGATATGCTAGACAAGAGTAATTTTGAACGTAAAGTGAAAACGGAGATCGATCTCTCACATTCGCTGAAATAAAACTCGTATAATACGTTTCATCTACCAAGACTACGCTTATACGAATTACAATTAGTTCTCGATTTTGCGCGTTTAACTCTACAGTTAAGTACCCGTTTATTCTTTTTTTTTTTTTTCTTTTGTATACGTGTATTCCTCTCGCGGGAGAGCATGTTTATATATTAGGCTCTCAAGCTGTCCTCGATCATGGTAGCCAGCACGTCCACCAGAACGGACAGCATTGAATCGGGCTAAGGACTCGGTTTGTCCATACCGATGATTTCCTCGAAGAGGCTGTTCCTTCCTTCCGCCTGTTCTTCGATCGTTTGCCCGGCGTACTTCAGCGTCGCTGCAGCCAGATCGCCTACCGACCAACGTCTGTCCATCAGAACTCTGCTTACGGTGTCTAACTGAAAATTTTTAATAATGAAAAAATTTACGCGATGAAAAAAATTGTTATAATATCGCTATTTTTGTTTTTACCTTAGATAGACTGGGATTGCCAGAAGTATAGTAGATTAGTCTTGGTGCTCCTGCCAGGGAAGAGGCGAGCCACTGAATTACGAGTTTCAATTGCGGATCACCCTTCAGTCTAGTCCCGCATCCCCAGTTTCCTGTAGCTATGGGCAATAAATCTCCTCCTTGAGGACTGTTCTCCCGCGGTAACTATGCACACATTAAAATAATCTGTCATAAATTATTTCATCTCGCTACGTCTCAATCATTTCTGACACAATTAGTAAACATCTTAAATTCTTGCCGCTCGATTATCGAAGATTAATGACATTAAAGCTGCTAAAAAAAATGCGCGTAACATACGAAACTAAATAAAATACAAAGTGTTGTTAATCGTTTTAGTTTAACATAAGGAATTATACTGTTTTTTTATTATATTATATAATGATTGAGAAAGGAGCGAATGAATGGACGGTACTTTCGTTCGATGGTTAATACATTGAATGAAGAACGAAGCAAGAAATGTGAGTAAAGAACTGAAAAAAAAATCGGAGATAGAGTGAGAGACAGATAAATGAATTAGTTGTAAGGGTTTCAAACGTGTCAGATGAGAAGCTGATCTCATTCGTCCGTCATGCACCAAGTCGAGAAGATGGAAACGCGAGATCTCTCCGGACAGTCTTATCTCGACGAGTTATATTTTATCGAAGAGAGTCCTCAAGCCGCAGAAGATGCTCTTTCCACAAGCGATTTTAAATATAGGTAACGCATTTGCACTGCCTCATGCATTGCGATTATACACGTGTGTGATGCGGTCAAGTCACATCTCTGAATCACCTCCGAGATACCGAGCACGCTCGCTTCGCGCGTCTCACGCTCGTTTGCCATTTGGCTCGACTCGAACATGGGCGGTGTAGACAGGCGTACGGTCGTCTGATCATCAATCAACGTTTGGAACACTTCCGACGTGAACGTGACGGCCCAAAGTTTCCTACGTTGGGCTTCCTTCGCCTCTCTTACCATCTCACTCGAGGCGTCCTCATAGCAATCTACATCTTCGGACTCAAACACCTGTACAGCATTTCAGGCTGCCTGTAGTCTAAACTCGAAACTTTCATTCACCGATTTATTATATTGCTTTATAGATTAGTTTCTCTCGGTCAAACCGATTCGTACTGTCTCTCATTCCATCTTATTGTATTCGCTATGGGATTTTGAAGATATTTGCATGTTTATATTTGGAAGATATTTGTGTTTTTATATTACAAGTGCATTTTTTTTTTAATTCGTGATTAAAACAATCAAATACGTATTAAATTTATTAGTTTTCTGACTTCAAAAGAAAGCACTTAGGAAAGCATAAAAGAAAAAAAGTTTCGATTTGTTGCCTATTATGATGAAACACGAAGCAGTAAACTTTTTTTTTTTTTTTTTTTTTTTTTTTTTTTTTTTTTTTTTTAAATTACTAATAAGTGCTTTTGTTCCAGAGATAAAAAAAAAGTTGTAAACGCATTTGTAATTATTTCCGCAAAACGGTGAATCTTGTCACTCATGCCTTTCTAATTCAGTGATTTTTTGCAGGGAAACTTAACACAGTTGCTGTTCCTTACTGATTGTTGTCGTCGGTTTTTTTGTCGGGCGAGCTCTAAGCTGAGACTTCTCACGGCCAAGGCTAGCTTGTGTTGTTGGCTCACGTCGTTCGCGTCGATGAACGGCTGCGGCTCGCCTTCCTGAAGCGGCACACCGGCGAACGACTCGCTCAGGGCGCGCTTCAGAAGCGAACCGGCGAATCGTACGACTGCCTGATCCCTCGCATCCAGTTCCCTGCTCTCGTCCGCCACTATCGGATCCTCCAGCCACTTTGACAATTGCTCATAGACCTCCTCCAGTTCGGAACAGAAATCTGCGTACGTAAATTTAAAAACTTTTTTTGTTTAGTTTGTTTACCGTTGCCGAAAACAAACATCGTTCCAAGGATGACAAGCGATGTCTTTTGGATACTTGCCCGAATTGTATTCGGTGCTGAAACTATATTTGCTACTTGCGCTCGTGTCCTTTCTTTGAAACATAGGTCCCTGACTTTGCCGGAATCGGCCTAGCCACTTTTGCTCAGCCTCTAGAGATTCCTTCAGAAACTCTTCGTCTACCGTCTCGTCCCGCAGGACGAAACCCCTCGAGCCTCCTCTTCTCACCCTGCAACATTGCATCTTCCATTGAAATAATACAACTACGAATATTTTAGAATTAAAATAGATTAAACATAATGAGAAAATATATATTTACAATCACTTTTTACGCGTGATTAAAGGACAATTAAATGTGTTCAGTTTATTAGTTCTGATTTTAAAAAAAGCAAAGATAGTTTCGATTTGTTATTTATTATGACGCGTTTAATTATGCACGATTATCTCTCGTACATATATATACACACATACACACATATATATATCTTATATCTTATATGCGGCTTATATTGCACAAAATGGAAAAGTAATTAAACAACGCCTGATAATCATTAGGTATCCCGATGCAATATTTTTTTTATTATAAAGATTTTATAATAAGTTATTACATTTTTTCATTATCTATTACTGATAAAAAAAATATCAGGACCGACCTTTTGTTCTCCGGGCGACTGCTCTTACCATTAAGCTATCCAGGCCCAATGCAATTAATATTCTTTTGCTCACTCAATATATGTAAAGTTACTACTGTTGCAGTGTTTCACGACTCCGGTATCATTTTAAACCTTTGAGTGAGGAACAAGAGATTACCGACTTTGATTCCAGATTATTATGTATTAGAATACGTAACATTACATATTTTTTAGACTTAATTGCACGCATGCCGGCACCCCCACACACATATATGATTTAGAAAATATATATATATATATATATATACTATGTGTATATTTATGTATGTATGATATATATACATATGATATGTGTATATTTATGTACATATGATATGCGTATATTTACATTATGTACATATGATACTATATATAACTAATTGAGCAAGAATGATTAATTAATTTTCTATGCTATTGTAGATGCTGATGCATAATTTATACTGCTCACACCATATGCCAATATGGCTTGAGCAGTATAATTATTTCAGCAAAGAGTATAATTCTGATGAATGGAATTTGGACTTATAGATTAGATGATATTTAAAACTAAGCGTATATACAAAGAAAGAATATTAAAGCATGGATGACTGGACCCGGGAATTGAACCCGGGACCTTTCACTTACCGGGCGAGTGTTCTTATCATTAAGCTACTCAGGTCCTATGTTATTATTTAATATTTTTCCGCTCTTCTATCTAAATATAAATAGCTAATGACATCGCGTATTTGTTTTCGTGAATTTCAACTCACTTGATGTCTTGATCCCCGACGTGGCTACCGCTAACGCTTATACCAACGGCGTAACTGCTCTCGCCGGAGGAGGTGTTCGAGGAAGTCATCCCGCCGGTCGCCGTACTCTCCCGCTTCAGAGCGTCTTTCAGTCGCTGCGCGAAAGTTCCTCTTCTCTCGGGCGTGTCTAATTGCGCGCTATAGCATTTGTTCAGCTTTTGCTCCTCTTCCTCTAAAAGTCGTTTACTCGATATAGAAACTGCTCTTCCGTTTCTGCTCCTCCGGATTTATTTGAAATGTAATGTCCACGTACCAGGTTCCTCGTCGATGGTCTCCTTGGCGCTGTGAAAACTGTCCGTGCTCTGACTGTTGCAGCTGCTGTAGACCGACATCTGACCGAGCTGTCGCGTCACCGGCAGAACCTCCCCGCTGGATCCCAGCACGATAAATCTGTTCCTTCGATTCGTGCAGCTCGCGTCCTTGCACACCTTGTGAGGACTCGGCGGTCTCATCGATTTACCGTTAGGCCTGCTACGCACTTCCGTCGTGCTCTCTAATTTGTCGTCGCGCGGAGGCTGCTTATCTGCCCGGAGGAGGGAAAGATGAAAATTATATTAGACGCTAAAAGAATATATATATATATATATATAATTTGAATAAATTATATGAATCACATGGATCGCCCTTCTCCGCCGCTCGTCTCCTACCTATCTTGGAATTACTGCTCGCCGCGAAGACCTTGTCCTCGCCCTCCGTTTCCGGCGGGGTGCTGCTGAAGCTCTCGCCGATCGGCGACAATCTGCGCGAGCCCAGGCCGACCTCCGCGTCCGGATGATCCGACTTGATCGGATCCGTGGGACTGCTGGGCACGTGTCTTTGACGAAATCCCAGCAGCGACTTGTTCATCTCCCTCAGGATGTTGTCCTCCTCGAATTGCGTCAACGGCAGTCGCGAATAGTCCTCGGGGTCTATGCAGCAGACCGTTACCTGCGCTCGGAAAACTGTACGATTGTTCATCTTCCCATCTCCACGAATAAGATAATAAAACTAAGCGCGGATCAAAGAGAATCTCGCATTTGACTCACCACGTTCGGCTTCGAGATACTCTCGAATATCGCCTTGTGCCGCGGATCATTTATCCTCGACATGTGCCTGACACCCTCGATTATCAATACTTCGTTGTCTTCTAAGGCCTCGACAGATAGTATCGCGGCGAGCATTTCCGGATGCGTCGCCACCTGAAAAAGGATATCCGAATCAATGAAGATGACAATCTCGCTATTCGCGCAGAGTTGCATTTCTCTATTTTTTTAAAAATAAAATTAAGATATTTTTTTTTACATAAAAAATGATCTAAGTTTCTAAGAAAATTAAGTTTTTGATGCGATTCTGCGAACCGCGCAATTTACTATTACTAATCTATATACGCCGACAAATGCATAATGTACAAATTTTAATAATAATTTCATCTTAATTAATTTACATGTACAGTCTCCTGCGTGAGATCGTCATCGAGCACACCGCCGCCGATCTTAGCGCTCGCGAAGCAAACTTGCAGCACTTTGGATTCCGTCTCGACTCTTTCCAATCGGCCCTCGTGACGTATCGTCAGCGGACATAAAGGTATATTACTTTCCAGCCAATCTTCAATGGTCAGCCACTGCTTAGATGTCATCACCTGCAAATTGTATTAAAAGCGCATCTCTTGTGTATTATTCTTAACAAGAAAAAAATTAACAAAATCTCAAAAAATGACTGCTAAATAAAAATTCGAGGAAATTTTAGTTTAATCGTTGTACCTGTCTTGAAATTATCAGACGCCCATCGAGTGCATGTTCCGTCTCGAGATAGTTGTAATAATGAAAGATACTTTTGAGTTTGGCTTTCTGTGCGTTTCTGGAAAATGATAAAGTACTTGAAAATTTATGAGCCTTCTTTCTTTTTTTTTTTAGATTGAAAGTAAACGAAAGTAAATTTCTTCGAGAATCTAATCCATTCGGAAATCACTCACTTGTAAAGATGTCTGAAGAAGTTTGTAAAATTGAAATCGCGCAACGTGGGATGCGTCTTCGTGGTTCTCTTCGGATACGTCGAGAAGAACGCGTTCGCGATTAGAGAGGAGACGAAGGCGTAAGTGTATTCGACACTATCACCTGTATAAGATAAGTAATCTTGATTTGAAACCTAGTTCTTCTCTCGTGTGAACGCGCTATCTTTATTTTAAATTGTTTGAAGGACATGTATATTGAAAAGATATATATTTTACATGATTGCGATTTTCGGGATATCTGGGAGAATGTCGAATAGCGATACCTTGTTGCTGCAGACTAAAGTGTAAACCTTGCGGAGGTTTAGTGCCTTTTAAATCCTTCGCCCTTTCCACTATCCGCGGTATTGTCTTCGTAAACACCTGCTCCCTTTCCGCAGGCTCGAGGTCTTTATTTAGAAAAGTCCCCAACATGGAGAACAAATCGGCGTCTTGCATGTCCTCTTCAGGATCTAGGCTTATACTGAAAATAATAGAAATATATAACAATTGATGCAAAAATACTTATAGATTTTATTTAATCTAGATAAAAAGTTAATATATATTTTTTTGGGGATGTAAAGATAAGCGCATATATATGTTATAGAGAGCAACGATTGAAAATAACGCGAGTCATTACTTGCACATGTCATGCAATCGTTGCATCGCGTCTATTAGGTCCTCGGAATTTTTCGCTAGGGCGGCTTTGTCCAGTTGTTTTACCACAGCCGGCCACCAAGGTAGATCACACGGTAACATTACTAGAGCCATTGCGGATCTGCGAAACGCAAAAAAAAAAAAGTACTCAAAATATATAACTAAAATAATGACCGGACTTACTTGTTAGCAATTTTTCTCTCGTCAATGTTTCTCTCGAACAAGCTTTCCAGAAGTTAATATTGCAATTTTTGATGCATCAACTCGAGCAAATCTGTACTTTGAAAGCACGCTAATCGATTTGAATTTATATAGTTGGCGTGATATGTCAAAGCTATGCGTGATGGATTTACAGAAGTAGCGCGATCGTAAAATAAAGTCAGGCTGGAGGAAGTTAATTATTCTCTCCCTACCTATAAATCTGTCATCTCATAATCTTATTTCGATGTATTTACATACACAATAGGCAATCAAAAAGTTATCCGAGTTATTGTACAAATCTTCTATGATTATATAGATTTACATTACAATTTTTATGGTCAGAAAAATTGAAATTAAGTTCGAGCTAATATGTTATATTTCAAATCTTCAAAACTTCCGATTTTGAATATTTATATTTTTAAAGCCTAAAAGTTTTTTAATGCTTAATATGTTTTTGCGTGGTGTTTAAATTTTAAATGTTAAAGAAATTTGTGCTGATTTTAATACTTAGATTGCCCAATCTATAACTCCGGACGTTTTTAGATTCCGGATTACAGATTCTGAAATCTCGAATCTTCAATATGTTTACATCTTTTTTTAATATCGATTCTCGTCGGTTTTAAACGTTCAACAGATTAGATACAAGAACATCCCGGATTCTCTCATTTTGCGAAGATCCTCGTAATTATATCTCCCAAGTCACACCAAGTCATTCGTATTCCCGTTTGAAGAAACGCTCACGCAAGCGCAGGCCGGAGGGTTGGCTGGTTAGTAACCTCGTCGCACACGAGGCACGAATATAATTAGTCTCTCTCTCTTTCATCGGGGCAGGGAATTCGCTGTCCGTCAATGGGGAACCGCGGGATGATATATACGCTTCGCGTATTTCCAGCGCGATCCGTTTACATAATCACCTCTCTCGTTCTCCGCGGCCGAATCGACTGATAGACCAGCTGTATAAACGGAGTCACGTCTTGCGCTCCGTCGTCGCGACGACGCCGCGCTCGATCACTGACGACGGCGACGACGATCCCGGTGTTCTGGTCCCCGCGAGACACCGGCACATAGTCGGGATACGAAGAAATTCTCGCGCTCCAGGACTGACCTGGCTGGATCTAATCCGATCCTCGAATTCAAGTATAATATCAGGAGATCTCTATAGGCCTCGTTACAAGTCTCAAAAAACAGTCGTGTCCTTCCGCGACATCGCGACCCTTCGAACGAAATTTCCAACCGCGATGCAGAGAACTCTTCTTCGAAGCTTCGATCTTTGAAAGCTGGAGGCTCTCGGACGCTTTCCCGCGGCTCGTCTCGTCGTTGACCTCGCTCCTTCCACTTCACCTCTCGTCGCTCGTCAGAGCTTCCTTCTTCGCGAGTCTCTTTTTTTTTTTTCGGAAAAATTCGGCGAATCCTCGGAGTGTGTCCCTCGCGTCCACCCCCTTTGCCGGCTCGATTGATCGTCGTTCGCGGCCGGATCGGAGAGCCGACGGAGTAGCCTTACCCGTTACTACTATCCGCCGCCCGCGACTACTATATCCGTTACTACTACTACCGCCGCGCCGCTCGCTGTCCGTAACCACTGCCTCGCGCCTCTCACCCCCCTCGCAATCACCCACCCACCCCCCCTCGCAATCGCCCACCCACCCCCTCGTACCTCGCATCGTCTTTGTCGCTATTTTGTCCGTCGCGAGCGGCGGTCGGCGTCGCACCCGCTATTTATAGAGAACGGCGCCGGCGCCCTGCCAAACTCTATATAGGTAGCTTACTCTACGCGGTGTAGTAAGTCAAAAATTGACCAAGTCATCCTGGCCAGATCGTTGGACAAAACGCTACGTCATACATTTTGCGATTAAAGTTCCGATAAAGCGTAAAGAGTGTATTATACAGTATATTTTAGTTATATATCTCTCCAATAGTCTATTGAATGTATAAAATTCCTTTATATGATTCCTTTCAGAATCGACTGAAGCTTTTTTCGGACATTATGAAACTTGAAAAAGAGATTTTTATTATTAAATATAAAATTGTTACATGATTGATAGGAATATATCTCAGTCTGGTAATTAATCTAATATTCCAGCAATCGTAATTCTAAATTGCATAGCACGTCTTCAATGATCTATGGAAGGATCTGTGATCCATTAACTTTTCTAAATAAATGTTTTTATAAAACACACATATTTTTGTGCATTTAAAAGCGTGAAATTAGGATTTGTTATCCAAATACAAGCTGATATTGATGGCGCGGTGTGTACAATTTTATGTCAAGATTAGAATCGAATGTTATCATAGTCAAAGAATAGAATATCCCGCCTCTCGTCTCTTCGAGGGCTCTTCTGGATTGACATATAATATCGGTGTAGAGGAGTACTACTCTGCCGATAGTAGGTCGCGGAACTTGATAGACACGGGGTGCCAAAAATAAAGAGAAATACGACAGATTGTTATTTTTAAATTTAGAAATATATTACGCTTGCAATTTAGGGTACAATACAAACAATTCGCTTTCTTTCAGCACTAATCAATCTTCAATAAAGACGCATCTTACTTGGCGAGGAAAGCTGGTAATTTGATACTAAGCTAGCAGTGGCAAATTATTGGCAGCTCGCCATTAGCAACCTTGTACCAGATTTATTCAACGTTTACTCATAACTATTTATATACATATGTACGTTGCACATTTGTATGCGATTTAACTTCGATACGCTCTGCCGATTCTTTATAATGACGTAGCTAATCAAATATGATAACTTTATAATTGCGATGTTAAATAAAAATATATTATAATGCAGTATTTGCATTGTAAAGTTAACGCATTATAATATATTTGTCAATATCGCGCAACGTGATATTTATGCCGCAAATCGTTATAGTCTTGTAATAGTTAATGTCAAGTATTGTGTTCCGTCGTTCTTGTTGCCACAATGGCGAATAAATTAGAGCGTTTCGAGATATGTCAAGAGTGGGCTAAGCTTTTGGATCGGTACGCTCGCTCGCGCGGAGATCTGAACGCCCGATCGAGAGAGATCTCGCTTAATTCGCATAATTGGAATTGAAATCTCCGTCGCTGTGCCATCGCGCGAGTATGCAAAAACGTCAATTGTAATCAATTGCATCATGCTATTACGCAATTCGTAATTTGCCCTAATATCTAATGACGATAATTAAATTTGTCGTATTAACAGTATTTTGCAATGATAGATTTTGGAATCGTTACATATTTCTTCCCTGCAGTTTTTAGTTATCTTTTAAACTAAGAAAAAAAAGTGTGTGAGTAAAAGCGCATTCAGTCAATTAGAAATTATTGCGGTTAATGTGTTACTCGTTCGATCGCAGCATTATTGTTACATATTAACGTTGCGCGTTAATCTTCTCGATTAAGAATAATAAATGGGTGACTTATAACTTGATAGGTTGTTATACGCTACGACTCTATTATGGTCGTGCTAAAGAAACTCTTCTCCGATTAGAGTCACGCTGACGTCACAAACACAACGCGCCGGGTAGGGCATGAAATGCGCAAGGTAAACGTTCATTAATCGCGAACCGTCGTTTGCCAGGTGTACGAAGAAGCTCGCCTGTTCGTATGCAGCACGACGATTATGATTCCGACAGGTGCCACCACCTCGCGGAATGATTTGTGCGCTTCCGCTGCCTAGAATTCAGGAAAGTATTATGCGAAAGTGTTATCCGAAACTTGCTGAATCCAGATTATATAGATGTAGCGAGAAAAAAAAATATATATATGTACATATTTTCGCGACAAATGCATTGAGAGAAGTTCAATTTGATTTAATTTAATTTAATTTCATTTAATTACATTTTTATTTATTTAATTACAATTTATAATTTAATTTAATTAATTAATTTATTTAATTTTATTTAATTACATAGATTGTGTGGATGTCACATACATTTATTCTCCTGTCTCTTTTCACAAATATGATTAACGATTGATGCATCAAATGCAATGTTATCCTTGGAGATACCTCTTCTATCGTTTTTGTAAAATATTAAAATCTTCAAACTTCTCTCTTTCCATCGGATTGCGTAACTTGTCAGTCAATAAATGACCTCGGTGAGTTTCGGCAAAGTTTCTGTTAATCAAAATTCGTGAAACGAGAGAGGGTTAAATTTGGTGCAAAAATTTGGCGTTAGCTATTTTCATTACTCATTTCTCATTTGATAGGTAAAGGTCATGCCGTTTTACCGCTACGGCCCTGCTGCCATCACAACTCACAACCGTGCGTACCCCACGGTCCCGCAACGGGCGATTGTATCGGAGAACTCGAGCTGGAGAACGCGAGAAGGAGGAGGAAGGGGTCTCCATGTCGATTCAGTGAGCTCACGCACGTCGAACACTCATCAACGAACGGCGCCGCGACGTTTACGTCCAAAAATGGCGTTTTTCGCGTAACGAATAGCCCCGCCGTCGTCGGCGTTCGCCAACGTCGTCACCGATCCGCTCGCTGGAACCCGCTGACCGACCTGGTGGAGCCGCAAGGCGTCACTCCGAGGAAGAGCCAACGTAAATATACCAGTTCGCATACCGTGCGTTCCTGCGTCCTGCATGTGCGCGGTTACGTGGGTGGATGAGTGTGTGTGTGTGTGTGTATGTGTGTATTTCCGAAGTATTCGGAATCCACGAAGTGATCCTCCGGATAAGCGGGTCGTCGTGGAATTCTACGTCGGTTCAGATGGAACGACTATAGTGAACAGTGGAACTCCCTTTATCAGAATGCTCTTGAAAAAGTGTTTGAAGGGTAATAAAGGATTTGTGCGGATTGTTTCTCGGAGTGATCGTTGAATGAAAGATTTAAAGGGCAATACCAATTGACGATATTTAGTTGCATGCTCGAGAATCTGTTCGAGAATCTTTAACAAGCTGTCACAGATTAAAGACGATATAACGAAGGTTTATGAAATAAAATATTCTCAGTCTCGAGAGTTCGTAAACTTACTTTACTGATTTTCAAGGATTTGATCAAACTTAAGGCATTTAAAATACAAGAGTCATAAATCCATGGAGCAAGATTTACGTCGAAAATTTTCTTTAATAAATGAAATTAATTTCTTTAATAAGCAATTCATTCGGCATATCATTTTCCAATAAAACGAGATGATTCTGATAAATGGAGTCCTAAGCGCGCTGTCTCTTCGATCTCGATCCATCGATCGCGTAATTAACATGCGAAATGCCTCGTCAAGCTAATAGCTAATGTATGGAACAGTTGATCGTTGCGTAATAAATCAGGACGGTCGCGAATTTTTCACCGTTTTCTCGAGCGACATGAATGACGCGACTGAGATTCGTGCGTGCGTGAGTGCGTGCGTGGAGAGCAAAATTTGAGAGCGAAGTGAAAGTCGTGCGGTAATAAATCTCTTAAAGAAAATTTGATTCACGTTGATGTCGTTCACGTGCGTGTGCGCGAGAGCGATCCCTATTTGAGTTCGTCTGACACGTTCTAATAAACGTCGAGATTTTTCTTGCTCTCGCATCGCGATGCGTCTCTCTATTCTGCGTAATATCTGACAAATATATCTATGAAAGATATAGTTCTCTTATTCAACTAAATTCTCCCACGATGCGTTTTTCTATTGTATTTTAATTAGGCTTCTTTTCGTTGCGATTTATTTTACAGATTATTTTACGTAATATACGCATAAAAATATCGAAAAAAAAATTATATTTGGATTTTTAGTGGCTTATTCGGCGAAATCGGGAAGAGTCCATCGTCTGCGCGACTCACCGTAAATTTTTACGCACTTACGCAACAACGTCACCGGTCAGACGAGCTTTTGAGACAACAATGATGTCATGCTGCGATATATCACGCTGAAATAGCTCGTCGCTCTCGTGCATGTATTATAAATAGTGTATAGTAGAAAATCACAGTGCACATCTCCGATGGAAATGTTCGCGAGCTTATTGTTACGGATTTAAACTTTTCACAGCGTCCTGCTTCGACAATAACGGAACTAGCCTTAAAAACGAAATCCAACTCCGCGATAACATCTCCGCGCAACTGCAATTTTTTTTCACCGAGCCGCAAGTAGACCGCTGCGATCTAAATTTAACGTTAATATAAAAACTTTTTATTTGTTATTTGATACACGCGCTCCGCGAATCGTATCGTCGTATAATTAATGGGATTGGATTTCGATAATATCGTTTTTGCGCGAAGTTTTAGTGCCAGAAATGAACCGCCACGCTCGCAATTCGAAATTATAAGTATTGGTAAAAGAATTTCCCATCGTTTTAGATCAGGAACACACATCGTAGCGCTTCGCGTGTCATTTTGGTCGTAATTGGCGTAAATTCCGTTTCAACGCTTTCTTACGCCGTTTCTCCCCGTTTAATTCGAAGTTCAAACCCGAAGTCTTCGCCAAATTATAGCGCGAGGTTGCATGCGGAGGATAGACGAGGAAATGGATTATCCGCACCATTGGACGGAGATGCATTTGCCGCAGGTGTATGCATCAACACTTTCACCGCGCGCGAGATTCGCCTCCTCGCCTCCCCTTCGCTGATGCACAATGCACGATCGTTAATTTTTTATCGCAGTAAATTGAGTTTCTCGCGATGGGACGACCTTAAAGGTCGGGACGCCTTATATGCGCTTGAGCATTTCGCGCGAGCAATCAAGTTTCATAATTTATTCCTTATTCGGCGCGTATTCCACCGATTTGCTTTGCAATAATCTCCACGTTTGCTTAATCGAAATATGTTTAATTATGTATTAATTAATTGCGAGAGGAAGCAAGATACAAAATTATCAATACGAATTGAACAATAAGTGTACGATTTATTAGTCACGTGACCGTCATCTCGGCAGGAACACAGGAGAATGCAGTCGACCGAGCAGCTGCGACCGGAACAGCTGGTGGGTCTGGTGGCCCGCTCGGCCGAAGGCACCGCCGCGAAGGGGATGCCGATCAAGGGCCACGAGGACCTCTGGGTGGAGATCCAGGCCAACACCTTCCGTAACTGGGTGAACGAGCATCTGAAGCACGCCGGCGACGTGGGCGGCGGCCCCGTGCTGGACCTTGCCGAGGACTTTCGGGACGGCACGCGTCTCTGCGCCCTGGTCGAGGTGCTCACAAAACGCCGTCTGCCGCGATGGAACCCGCGTCCAGCGAATCAGCACCATCACCTGGAGAACGTGTCCACGGCGCTGCAGGCCATCGAGGCCGACGGCGTCAAGCTCGTCAATATCGGTAAGCAAATTCTGTATTCAATTCGCTCTTCGCCAAAAATAATATAATTATGCGCGACGAGCGCAGTTTAACAAAAAATAGAATAATTTTACTATCAGTCATTTTTATTTTATTTTATTTTATTTTTCGTACGTTTTTATTTATTTTATTTGAGTACGTATATTAATTTTTAGTAGAGTGTTTTTAATAAAAAACGTGAATAGCGAATGATTAAAAATAGCGTAATAAATTATTGAAATATCCCTTAATTAATAATTATATTTAAATATTTATAATATATTGTATAGATATTATAATTTAGTATATTAAAAAAGCTGCACTATTCCGTATGTTAAACTTAATTGGATTTACTCAAATTTATTAAAATGCACCGATACATTATTACATTTTGTCACGATAAAATTTGCGACGTTTAGATCGGCGTAATAGATAGGACAGAAGAAATTGACTTTTTTGCATACGATCTACAACGTAGATAAATGCCTTGTTTTATAGAGATTGATGAAAATTACAAGGATATAATGAGAAACGAAGGCCGACCGTCTGTCCACGGTCGCGCGAGATCGTCAAGGCGTTGCACGCGCTCGGCGTTCAATTACGAAGCGTAATTGGAACGACGAGCGATCGTTGCGACTTGCGTCTACAATGTGTAATCCAGTTCGTAATTCCGAGTGTATCCAGTTGTAATACCTAATACATAAATTAAATGTTAATTTAGAAAAAAAAATCAAAAAAGCTACATTTTAAATCTTTCGATCGTAAATTTCTCGTAGCAGCGTATTAAAAGAAGCCGCGAGAGCTCGTTTGCTTAAAGATTATTTTATTTGGCGAAGAAAATAAATAAAACTCTAATTAAGTTTTATTAATACAGATTGTGTTAAGAGCGAAGATTTTATGTTCGTACTCTGTGAGCCGGATTTGAATGCAAATATCACACACTATAGTCGAATATTTTCAGTTTTTTTTTTTACACTGTGTTTTTTTTTTTTAATATTCTGCGATCATGATACTGAAAAAAAGTATGAGTAATATTTACATCACCCGAATGTGTTTTTCCTTACGTTTGTATACATTTGTTTCTTTCTTTGGGTACATCGTTTTTTTTTTTTGTCGATTTTGTCGTACTTCACAACATGTTCGCTCTCAGTTTTCAGTTTGTCGTCGACCGCTAACCGGTAAGCCACGTGGGAGGAGCTCCTCGTGATCATTAACTCTCTCCTGCGGTGGCGTGCGGGAAAAATGCGCACGCGTGAGAGACGCGTCATTAATAATGATACGCAATCAAAGTATGAGAGAGCAAGCCACGATGCATTCCTCGGGTAATGAGCAATCGCTAGAAACGCGCGTCTTCCTTCGCCGCTGATAAAAGATCCGCGTACGAATACGTTTATCCCTCGCTCTGTATACGCGTTGATCGCTTTTAATTTTTTTTCCCCCATCTGCAATACTTTCGTTACGTAAATTATCGAATACACTGTCCGCTCTTGATTTTATTCCGCGAGATGTTCCTTCGCGATTTAATTCGAATTCCTCAAATTCTCTCTCCGTGATTTTTTTCTCGAAATCTTCTCTTAGTCAGACCGGCTACATCGAGAATCGCTCTGCGATCGTACTTTCCTCGCGCAAATGCCCGATAATTAGAAGCACTACGAATAATTCCGCGCTTTCTGATAAACTTGATAAATTATTCGATTCTTCGAGAGATCGTAGACTGCGAAAGCGCGCGCTGAAAGGATAATTTTCTTGCTCGGAAGTATCGGCGGCGATCCGGCCCATTACCTGCCGCACGCTGCTGCAGGTAATAAATACGTTTTCCTCGAACTCTGCTACGGTAGTGTAATATAATAACGCGCCCCAGCGTTATCTCCGCCTGCGTGAGTCAGCACGCGACATCATCACGGGGACGTAATCGTTCTCGAACATGCGGGTCATCATCGAGCAAGCGTCCGTCTTTCGGCGACGCCCGAAGAGGTTTACGTGTCTCTATATTTTCATCACTTTATATTTTTCATCTCGCGCAACGTGACGCATCGTCGTGTCGCTCCACAGGTTTCCCTTGACCGTGTCCGTGGACACGTGCCTTTCAGATCTGCAAAATTCCAGCAAACGATTAAGAGATGCGAATTTTTGATTAAATATGAAATTATGAAAAAATCCGAGGAAAAAAAAAATTAAGCTCCGGAACGTTGCGCGTTCACGCGTCGCGATTTATTGCGCGCCGTCTAGATTTTAATGATCGCGCTGGTCTCTTTCCTTTTCGCGTCTCACACACGCACACACACACGCATACCTCGCGAATCGGAACTTCGAGGTCGTTGCCTTTCCTGTGTCGCACCGTTGGCGCCTACGAGGCCGCTGAAAACCGCCACCTCGTCGTCGTCGTCGTCGTCTTCGTAGTCTTTGTCGTGCATACGCAAGGTTGTTACGCGATGCAATCCGCGATGCTGCACGAATGATACCGCCTGAGACGATCATAAGACCGAGATGAGAGCTTATCTCGCGCCTAAAAGCGAAGAATACATGCGAGCCGCAAATCTTAATTTTATCTTAATTATCGCCCTCGCGATATTATTCGCTTTATTTCTGTCTCCGCTTGAAAATCTGATGATAAAGATACTTTATTAAGAGTCTGTGTGGAATTATTACAAGATCTCTGTTGAAACACGTGTAAGTTCTCACGAGTAGCGCATCCACTTTCTTTCACGTACATACGCGCGTGATATCCAACATCAGTCGCGAGAATCAGTAACAATAAAGAATTAAATCCTCACAAACTTGTTCTCCAAAATCATCGTAAATCTCTTTCCCGTGCAATTACGACCGCGCGGAACGATGCGTGAACACGTGCCTTCTCTCTCTCTCTCTCTCTTTCTTTCTCTAAGAATTAAATCGCTTCTCCGTGCGTGCCAGAGACCGTTATTTCCAGATAATAAAGAACGAAAAAAAATCAGGCTGACGATAAATCAAATCCATTTCCTTCCTCCTATGACATTTTACCGTTCGTTATTGTTTAAAGACTCGCATTTAAACTCGATATTTTCCCCGACTTCCAGGAAACGTGGACATCGTGAACGGCAACCTGAAGCTGATCCTGGGCCTCATATGGTCGCTCATCGTGCGATATCAAATCGGCAAATCCAAGTTCCCGCCGAGGAAACTCATGCTCGCATGGCTCAAGGTCAGTATGTATTGTACACGCGATATAATTGCCGCCGTCGAGGTCGCGGCATCGCGGCCATAAACCAAATACAGACATATTACTTTACTCTCGCACACGTACATATGTACTACATACATATACATATATGTGTATTAATATTACGCGAGCGTTTCCGTTACGAAAGAGTTCAGAGACGCCGACCGCATGCGTTACGCGCTTGCATAGTCGCGATAATAATATGCACGCGCGCGTTAAAATTCATGCCTGCGTCCGACCTTTGGACATCTCGGCTCGTTCGATTTTATAATAATCGCTCGCTAATAATTTATAAGGCGGCGTCGCGCTTTTTCAATTCGCTTCAAAGCGTATTTCATCTGTATTTTTCAGGCTGTCCTGCCGGAATGTAGAGTCAACAATTTCACGACCGACTGGAACTCGGGCGTGTATCTGAGCGCGCTTTTGGATTACTGTAAACCCGGTCTGTTCCCTCATTGGCGGCAACTCGATCCGGATGATAGGTAAAACGATAATAATAATAATAACAACTTTATTGAACGCACAAGAAACGGAAGAAGAGTATAAATGCTGCACATGAAAAAGCAAGGCATCGGCAAAAAAGTGCTGCTTTTAAGTTTAAATATGTATTAATCCGTAATAAAACATTATAGGACGATGAGAAATATTTCTACATATTAGTATATATATGAAAGAATATTTAAATATTTAGAATATATAATAAATATATAATATATATAATAAATATAGATTAAATAATTAGAATATTTATATAAAAGTAGTATAACTGAGATAAGTGCGGTAATATGAGAATAAAATATAAATTATTTAATTGATACACACTATTATTTTAAATGAGAAACAATAGAGAGAGAGAGAGATGACTGATTTGAGAAAGATAAGAGAACTCTCTCTAGAATATCTTGCACGTAAAAATCGTATGACATCGCATTGTTTCTGTAATCTCAAAAAATCAGCCTCGTCAAGTAACGGAAGTTATGATTACTATAATGTAATGTAATGTATCTTATATTACTATTGTCTTAAAACATCATATATTAATTTACATAAATTTGCAGCGTTTACAACTGTCGCAAGGCCATGGAGATATCGAAACGGGAGTTCGACATTCCCATGGTGCTGGAGCCGGAGTATCTGGCGTCGCCGTACTTGGACGAGCTCTCGGGAATGACCTACTTGTCGTACTTTATGAAGGAAAGCTCGCCGGGCTTCCACGCAACGCTACGATGGGTCAATTCGCAATTATCACATACCTCGATACGGAACTTCACGGTGGGTGGAGTTGAGGCGTCTCGGCCTCAAGTACTCTTAACAGTACTTTGGTATAATAGAGTCTACGGTGATATTCAATTATTCCGCTTTCACAGACGGACTGGAACGATGGTAGAGTTCTCTGCGGAATCGTGAGAAATCTGGGTGGGCCGGCGCCGCCCTACGAAAAACTCGACACCGACCCGTTCGCTTGGGAACATAATTTGCAAATGGGTAAGACATCCATAAATGTGTTCTTCAACACATTTTGATATGTGATATTAAATAAAACTAACATGTCAATTCTAATAAATTCTAATAAATCGTGTGCAATATAATATAAAATAATAATAAATTATATATATAATATATAAAATTATAATAATATATATAATTAATATATATAAAATTGAATAAATTTTACTACAAATAAATTCCTAAAAAAAAAAAAAAGAACGATAGTTGATTTATTTTTGTTAGTAAAATTTGACTCTTTGAATCAATCGAACGATGTATATTCTCTGCAAGGTATCGACGGCGGTAAGAAACTCGGCGTGGAGCCGATCTTGAAGGCGAAAGACATGGCGGATCAAAACGTGGAACATTTAGGCGTGATGGCGTACGCGGCGTACTTTCAATGGGTGAAGCCTCGCCCTCAAGCGAGCCAACAGATCGCCGTGCACATCGATAGTACATCCGCCCGAGTGCAACAGCCGGTTGGTCAAGTCATTGTTTGTTAATTACACCTCCGCGCCACGCCGCTAATTGTAAGCAGCGTTCACGAATTTTCACCTCCGCGTCGCAGTTTCTTCATCTCGGTCCCGCCTTATCCGTCAAATCGTGGCTCGTTCAGTCGATGAAACAGCCGCAAAATTTCCACCTTTACGATCATGTTATTTTGGTAATAAAGATGTTGTACGATCCGTTTGCAGGCACACTTCAAGCTAGAGATGCTCACCAAAGATGTAAATGCGAGGGAGGTGCGCGGCGAAATTATCAGTCCCAGCGGACGCGTGGAATGCAGACTTACGTGGAACGGAATTCACGGCAAAGGCACCTTCGTACCTACAGAAGTTGGCATGCACAAGGTTTGTTCAAAGGATTAACATAATTCGAATCTCTACCTTGATAATTAAATCTAAATTTTAAGACAATTGGCTTCTTGAATCTGCGAATTCTTAAGAATTCTATTATTTAATCCGATCTTTCCATCCTCGAATTTCAGACCTCTTAGAAAATTATAAATAAAAATATAGAGCACGATATTAAATATTATCTTCTGTCTTATTGAAATTCGTTTTTCGCTTTTCAGCTAATGGTGTACAACGACGGCGAGCTGGTGAACGGATGTCCCTATTATTTTAGGGTTCTACCGTCTCTAACGAAAATCAAATCCCCGGGTATGGATCCTTGCGCTATAGGATCTATCGTCGAAGTTCTAGTCAACAGTTACGGTATGTGCCTTCAGAGATACGAGAAAGGATTTCCTTTCGACGAGATCAGAATGTTGGAATTTTGTGTTTAGGAACTAGTCATGATGGTATTGACGTGACCGCGTGGTCTCCGACCGGCAGATCCCTGCCGTGTCCCGTCAAGGAGAAGGACGGTGTTCATACGGCGACCTTCCAGCCCGACGAGACGGGAGAATGGAGCATTGCGATAACGCATAAAGGAAATCACATACAAGGCGGTCCCTTTACTTGCTTCGTGTTCGATCCTAATGGAATCAAGGTACGATCGGCAATATGATTCATTCGTCGTTAGTAATTTGTAGGTAGATGCGCGTTTTTACCATCTAAATTTGTAATCATTCTGTTAATTGCAACATTCTCAATCGATATAATCAATTCGCGATTAATAATTTATGAGCAGAACCAGATTACATATGTTACAATCGCTGTTTATGATAATTATACATTTAACATTAAAAAAGAATAATTAGAACGCTAAAGTAGAATTAATTATGTGTAACGTGCTATCCTGTAAAAATTTTTCTCAATACATCTTTAGAATATGATAATTTTAAATTTGTATAATAAATATATTTATATAATCCGCGCTTATAGTTTATTTATATAATTTCTATTTTATATAACTGATTAATTAATAACACATTATTAATTAGTTTCTCTTATGTATTAGATCAAAAAGTAACAATATCATTTTGTTACGAAAATAATTTGACAATATTAATATTAATCAATAATTAATCATTAATTAATATTTGACAATATTAATCATGTTCAGCTCTTGGATACTGACGGTGCCATGCCCGGGCAACCATTCTCCTTCATCGTCGACGCGCGGGGAACCGGCGGGCTCGGTGACGTGATCATCGACATCGTCCACGACAAGCAGTCGGTACCCTACAGGATAGAGGACTTTGGGCACATGCAGTATCGTGTGTCCTTTGTGCCCGGCGACGCTGGCAAATACCGGGTGTACATGTACTTTAACGGCTCGGACGTGCGCGGTTCGCCGTTCTCTATACGAGTGGGCACGCAAAAGGGCTCTCGGAGATCGAAGGAGTCCACGTCCAGCCTAGAGCGATCCAAGGTATCCTCCCTGGAACGACGAATGAACGGGATAAATATTTCCGCGACGGAACGAACCAGCCCGACCCAGAAGTTATATACGTCCACTGTATATAAATCCATCAGTCCAACGCAGCGTGGTTATTCGCCGATCCATCAAGCTAGCCCGACCTACAAGACGTCCAACAACTATATCGCCGAGAACTCCACCACGTCGAGCTACCACAGCACGAGCTCGCTGAACCGCACCCTCTCGCCGAATAATCTCAATCACAGTCCTATACAAAGGAACAGCCCGTCGGTGCTGAAGGAGACGAAGGGCATTTACGGCAATAGCGCGTATAACCATAGATCGTCGAATCTGCAGAGTCCTACCTTCATCAAGGAATCCAAGGATATTTATTCGTCTAGTACACTGAATAGATCGCGATCGCCAGATGCAAGTCCGATCGGGTCCGTTATCAAGGAGTCCAGAGATATCTACAACTCGGGATCTCTGAAGAGATCGCACTCGCCGCCGCGCTCGAGTCCGTATCGCAGCCCCACGAGTCCCGTCCAGAGTCCTGTAAATCGCAGCTTCAGTCCGAGAATCGGCGACAAGGACGCGTCATTCAACAAGCATGGATCCATGGACAACGGCGTCGTGGATACCAGCAGCAATGTGCGAGTGTCTTCGATGGTAGGTGGCACTTCCAGACGCGATTCCTGGGACGCGATCGCCAAGACGAAGTCGCTACTGTCGTACGGGAGTTTGGAATCCCTGGCGAATCTGACCAACAACTCGCCAACCGCGGAAAATAACAGCCCGAACAACAACTTTCTGAACAACAATTACAAGAATGCGCAGAGTCACACCACGAAGAACGTGTCAACGCACTCCACGACGAGCTACTCGTCCGTGCAGAAATCTTCAAGTCCCGATTACGGCGCCGGACAAAAGTACGACGGTGGTCAGACAACCACTCGACAACATCCCGGTATCCTGAAGAACAAGAACAACTACTACGGCAAGAGCGTAGATACGACGGACGGTACCGCGACGCACGATAGATACCTGAATAACGGCGGTTCCGTTTACGTATCCGCGTCGTCCGGCAGAACGACGAGCTCGACCGTCGCCATCGGAAGTGCGCTGGAAACGCTACCGGTAAATCGGCCGACTACTTTCAGCGTCAACTCCGGCGTGGATCCCAATAAGGTGTCCGTCACCGTTACCGGTAAATCCCGATGCGACTTTCGACGTTAATGACGCGTGTCGCGAATGCACGATGACGTCCGGTTTCATACTTTCCGCAGGTCCCAGCGGCAAGACCGTACCGGTACAGAGATCGAAGCTACGTGGCTTGACGTACACTATCACCGCCGAGGAGGTCGGCGAACACATCATCCAAGTCCTGGTAAACGGCCAGCACATCAAGGGATCCCCCTTCAGGTTCGTAATAAATAAAAAAAAAATATTTTTTTATATTATTTTTCGTATTTATACGAGAGGGATATTTTTCAAAAACTTCAAAAATAATTTCGATATATTTGAGTTCAAAAATCTAAAATTAAATTGAGGATTTCTGCATCTTCTCTATCAAACATTTATCGAGAGATTGAAACGAGAATATTTATGTAAATTTTTTAGATCGCAAGCGTACAACGCTCGAGCTATACAAGTTGGGAGCATCCCGAACGGAGTGGTGAACCAGCCGGTGGAATTCGAAAGTACGTATATCCGACTGTGCGCGACTCTGTGTGAAACTCTAACAATAAGTGCATTCGATAATGAAGGACGTTTTATCAGTTGACGGATCGAGGGCCGGCTCGGGAAACTTGGAGATCCTCGTGAACGGGGGACACGTTACGAGTTTCGTGAGAGCGCTAGGTAGTCAGCGTTTCCTGGCGTCGTTTGTGCCACACGAAGCGGTCACGCACTTGGTCGAGATGACGTTCAACGGGGAAGTCATCCCCGGTAAGTCACCTTGTGATATTTATATATAGTCCGAAATCTCTAAACAAATAAAACTCTTTTAAAAAACCTCTAAAAAACATGCAACTTTATTCGCGAATCGTCACATAATTTTATTTTTTTTTTGCCGACAAAATGAATGTTTGGTAATCATTTACTCGCACATAATAAAAAAATTCCAAAGTTACGTTAAAGGCAGATTTTAAGGGACTTTGAAAAAAAAATCATTACTGTTTTTAGAGTTATTATTTAGACATGATTATATCCCGTATTTCGAGCGTTAAGTTTGAACGAAGTTTGCGAGTCTCTCCTTCCACAATTGGAGCACCGTTAGAACTCGGACATTTATCCCGTTTCATTCGTATAATAATACTCTACGCTGTCTTGTATCCGGCATTTGCGATCGCTATTGCTTTGCTCGCCGCGAATATCTTAATTTTCACGGTACGGTTTTTAGCGCGCCTTTCTTTCGTCAAATTCCGTAGTGTTGCGGCCTTCGGCGCTTCTCCTCGCTAGAATATATTTCTACCACGTACGCGTACGCACGCGTACGCACGCGTGCATGCACGTGCACGAACACACATATCTCCTGGAATGCACGATAGTCTTTGCCGTCACCATTAAAGTAGCTGGAATGCGCATTCAACGTTGAAATGTTATTTAAAAGTACGTCGCGCGAACGATGATCTAAGCGTCGGAGCCACTCTCATCGATATACGTATGAATCAGAATTAATGCGTCGATATAATTGCCACTTGATCGAAGCAAATCGATTTTAAAATTCGATTTATGAATATTTATATATATATAAAACGAAGAACACATAGCAAGCTTACAGTTTAATAAATAAATTCTAGATTATAAATAAAGAAGCTTGAAAATGATAAAATTATCCGCATCACATTACAACATATTTGTTTTTAAAAATATTTTTTTAATATTCTCTCGATAATCTTTTTTACTTGATATGCGCGTTTGTAAATATTTTTTAATGTAAGTAATTTGTTTTTTTTTTTTTTCTACAGTCTTGTATGATATGATATCGAGATCTTTCGACACTTAGGTGTTCGCTTGACTTTGCATATACAAGAGTAGCGTTATCAATCAATATTATTATATTAAATTATTTCGATTTATTCTCATTTAATTATAATGTATATTCAATCGTGATTTTTCTTTTAAATTTAAATTTGCGAAAGAGACATACATATATGGCTTATTAAATTTTTAAGTATTCGTTTATATTCAGGAAAGTATTACGCATAATAAGTATTCGGTAAATAGTACGCCATTGGCACGGATCCACCTTGAGTTCCGTCATGCTTCGCCACATCAACCATAAGTAAAATGTACTTCTCCTCTCTCACGCGCGCGCGAGCACAATTCACAATGTAGGTATACTCGCGGCGATCTTATCATGGAAATCATTCACTACGTTACGTTACGCTACGAAGCGTTATTTTTCTTATGACCTTTAGTACTGTTAGGCTACTCCGCGGCTCGATTTCCTGTTGACTTAGAGACGCGGTCGGGGAAAGGTGTCGTAAGCGACTTCCGGTATTCTCCTTCGCGTCTGTGCTTCACGGTTCGCGGTAACTTTTAAAAACTCTGCAATACCTGCAAACGACAGCTTGCAAAATCTCCGCCTCTTATCTCTTGCTCAATGCGCGTACGCTGAAGCAACCCTGCCATAGGTATACACAACATAGGTGGTCCTTCGAGAGCGAGAGAAACTCTTTCGCCGACTATCCTCAACGCGAGTATATCTTAATATCGAAGATTGAACATTTCACAAAAATGATGTCACAAAATATCATTTCCGTTTCTAACCGATTTTAGAGTTTTACCATGAAGAAGCGTGTTTTCTTTCCTCCTCGCCGTGTGAGGATGCATGTAATTATCGTACTCCTCCGTATAATAAGTGCCTCTAAGCGTTCCATGCTACTTTTCGTGCTTTGCATACTTTTCCTTCGGACGAGAAGCCATCCTCAGGAATGTACGCAGGGTGATCGAGTTCATCCGCGTCCCAGGCGTGCGAAGCAAGCGTGTCTCTAAGTCAGCGGGTCATCGAGCAGGTCGTTGACTTGCGATTTCACGCATTCACGTGACGTCCCACTGACCCATATGCGACGTCATCGTTTTCTTCGTCGGCTTCTTCCTGAACGCAAATTTTTCCGCCGCGATCCACAATGACCGAATGACGGGACGTTCGTCTTTCACATGCCGTTTAAGTCACGTCTTGATCGTAAAACAGTATAGAGACGCATCATAAGAGCTTCGTAAGAACGCAAACCTGCAATAAATATTTCACATGTAATTTATTTATATTTAATTTTCCGCGATCAAAGTTTTACTTGAAATTAAAGTTAAATCCGAATGATCTTTAGGTCCGCGACTATTTATGTTTGATATCTATATTTATCGATCTATCCAATTATTGAAGGATAAAAGTTAAAACCTTCGAGAAGAGAGGAAATGTTTTGAGAAAGTGAAATTGTTATGTGTGTGTGTGTGTGCGTTATCCTTAGAGAGACTAGAGTATACATAACTCCGCTACGCCATTGCACGTGCACGAATAATATTATTTGGATGCCATGTATAGTGCACTCTCCGCAGTCGTGACTGCGTGTTGTTCACGCAGGGAAGTAGCAATACACTCTCGGTAACCACATTATTATCTCTACCCTTTCCTCTCGCACATTACCGACGAGAAAAGAAGAATACCAGTTCTTCTCTCTGCCTTGTCTTCCGATACATCTCGACTCACGTAGGTTTCGTTAACGCAAATTATTTCTCTTATAATGTCTGACAATCTCTTATATGCATATATATATATATATAAGAGCACGTACATATGTACAAGTATCGAAAAAAAAATTAAATTAATTAAAGTTAACTCTTTTAGAGAGAGAGATTAAAACAATATAAAGATTAATTAAAAATAAATTGAAGAGTGTAAATATCGCGATACGGACTCATGTATGAACGAAGAACTTTCTCATCACATTGTTTTGAAAAATTATACATAAAGAGATCGTTGCAATTTACATTATGTCGAGTATTATTGCGTAATGGACCCAGTGCGCTTCAATGCATTCCTTCGATCGATATTTCACTTGCATCCGCTATGGAAATTGCGCATGGAATATGAGCATAGTAATGAATACCGTGTACGAGATCGTAGGTGTGGCTACGAAATCCATGTCGGCGTACAGACGTATTTGGTTACGAATGAGGATACGCACAGAGAGCCGCTCTCTATCTATCTACCTACCTATGTGAATATAAACACAATTCAGCACGCGGTCGTATGTCTTGTGCAACACCCATAGTGTCTCGGTATAATTTCTATATTAGCCCTTTGTGAGTCATGACTCGTTTCTTTAAAATTACATTATTAAAAAAAAAATAAATAAATAACATAATGGCGAGAAACGCGAATATACGAATTAAATTCGATAATTACAAAAAAAGATAAATTTACAGCAACGGAATATTCATCCGCTTTGCGCCACCGTCGTTACACGCCGGTTACATTCCGCGGGATTTTATATTAGGTTCTGCTTCCTTTCGCGTAATCATACGGCGGAGCGGACCGTTATCATCGATTCCGAAGAAAGAAACGAACGTGGTTGTTTTCCCGCGCGACACCCCATAAAGGTGCAGCCACGCCGATCGAATCACGTGGAATGCGTTCTTATGCGTTCTATACCGCGTCAAGAAAGTTATCGCCGATCTCCCCCGATCTGTCTTGTACAACTTTATCTCCGTGTTACTTTTTCCGAAAGTCCTTCTTCCCCGCGTCTCGCTTGTCGGCCGATTATCTTTGTTGCAGAGTCATGCAACGTGCCTACTTGAACGCAAGTAGAACACGCCAGGTCTCAATCAATTAAAAATTTCGGATCTCTTCGCATAAATCTCGCGAGGGAACACTATCTTCAATCTCTAAAGCCGCATAACTGCAAAAAAAAAAAAAAAAAAAAAGTTAAAAATTTACGCGAATATAAAAAACACATCGTCTCTTTATGTAATCTTAATATTAATTAGGTCTTGCAATGTATGCGGAGCGAATTCCTTCAAGCTGCGACACGCACTTAAATTTCCAAATCGACCCCGTTTTACGTAACCGTGGTAATCAAGAGCGAGATCGTTAATTTTTTGCTTTATATAATCGCGACAGGCGCAGGTACAGGCGGAATCGATAGCACAACGTGACGCGAATTTAATAAAAGTAATATTGTGTATTCGAGCGAGGCTTCTATTTGACCGTGACGCACTCCAGAGACCGTGACAACCGATGAGAGAAAAAAATCGTACACGCGATTGCAATTATAGAAACCCAAGAGATCGCGTGATGTCGATTGCCGCTTCTGTACGCGATGCGCACTTAGCACCGTTAATTTTACAACTCTTCATTAAGAAGTCAATTAATTTGAGAGAGATAATTAAGCGGCACATTAGCTTTTGCCCGCTTTAATATAGCTGGAAAAATAACTGTGACTCTTTCTCTATAATATACAAAAATAATAAGTTTTCTCGATATCTTCGAAAAGAAAAAAAAACACGAGAGAGAAGCGTCATTAAATAAATTAATAAGATTGAAAACACGCGACAAATTGGCTCGGCGAAAACGTGAATTTATTTCGAAAGCTCGAATTAAATTAAATAGATAAATTCAAGTTTGACAAGTGTAATTTCTCACCCGGCGACACGCTCGATAGATTTTCATCTTAGCCCAAGCACTTCGATAATGAGCCGCAATTTTAGAACTTATAATCTCGCTTGTAATTAACCGACCGATGCCCGCGCAAACGAGTGCAGTTGACTCGCTCGAATGATCGCAATGTGGATTTATTCCGAGACGAATTTTTCTCCGTCATTCTCGCTCAAGGATCTCGACACTCAAGGATCCAGAAAATATTGAAGCATATAAAAGAAAAGCTTAAAAAGAACATATCGATACAAGGTTAATCTAAATAAATCCACAAATCTTGCCTTCGATTTTTTCGAAATCCCTTTCACTTTATTCGCGTGGGATATAATTCTCGTTCCATAGTGAAACTCGTCGCACGAAATGTTTCCGTTTCGTGGATTAATGTGAAAAATCGAGGAAAGGACAGAAGCGACATCCGAGATTTCCACGATCGCTGTCGGTGATTTCAACGATCGAATCGGCTGGCATAAATGCGTAATCGTTTGCAATATGCGAGATGCAATGTCATCGTTTCCCTGCAATTGTTTTAATAACAATAACGGCAATCGATCGATTACGCGGTATAGAATGAGACTCGAGACTGTGATTAGATTTGTTTTATTGTTCGCTCGAAATATACAGGATGTCTCGAAGAAACAGTTTGTACTATGAAATATTCAATTCGCGCTTTCATTCTTTTCTAACGTAAGTTTAATTTAGGTTTTTACATACGTTCGAAATTTTTTACACACACGAATCGATATATTTGTAGAATTTCTTTCGTTTCTCCGCGTTTAGAAATTATTGTATATTTAATTAATAGTTAAAATCGGCCAGTAAAATCTTTATACTCTGAGACTTTTTTTAATTTCTTAGAATTATGGATTTTCTTTCTTGAAATTAAATTTGCATTGCCGCGATTTGGACACCATGTATATCGATATATAAAGACGGAACTGTAATATGATTAGAATCAATGAAGATCGCAGCTGCAATCGCCCGTCTGTGACTCGACTACGCATCGAGAAATATCAACGATACTTGTTCACATATACGTGAAGAATTTAATCTTTTCAAATTATACCTCGACATGCTCCATGCGATTAACATATTAAACTACCTCGTAAAACGTCTCTCGCATTTTTATCTCTCATTTAACGCGCAACTATTTCGAGATGCTATCTAGAAAACTGTTCTCCGCGTTTCCTTAATTAGTTCACTCGGGTTACAGTTAACTGACTCCGTTTCGGCGGCAGAACTGTGAATTAGTTAATTAATAATCGCGCGCGAGCGACTTGTAAATAACGCGTTTATCCACCTGTGTGACCTTGGAACTTTCGGTGTAACACGTGAGGCTTTCGGGGAGTTTTCGACAATTTTGGATCTACTGGTTGCGTGCCGGACGACCCGTTATGTCTGGGAATGCAGCAGCGATTCAACCGTGCACGGTCGCTTCGACGTAACTTCTCCGTCGCCAAGAATGTAGCGTACGCCTCGGCGATTCAGCATAAAAGAAAAAAATACCGTCTCATCAGTATATACATATGTATGTCCAATGTCATAATCAAAATCTCGATCGAAACAAGACGCTTTAGATAGAAAGCAGGTCACCTTAAATTAAAAATCGCAGTGAAATTCGCACGACGAACTTTTCCATGTTTTCCAAAATTAAGCAAGCGTTTATCAATAAGACGCTACGACTAGATTATTGTTGTTGCAAATCTTGTCCTTTGTGACAGCCAGCTGTTCTCCGCGAATGAGACCAACATGTGCTACCTGGGAATCGCAGCTGGTAGAAATATTCACGAGATTCTCGTACGACGACCTAGAATGAATTATTATATCAATCGAGAGCCACCGACGATTAATTTATTATCAACTAATCTTCCCTATCGCAACGTCTTTAACGATCGCCAGCTGCGATTTGCGTCTGAAAGAACAACGCTGGCGGTTTCTTATACAAGTGTAATCGCATGACGTTCCGAAGGAGCACAAATTGCGCTCCTTGTGACAAACACGCAGACCTCATGTTATTAACATGTCGCGTTACATAAGATCTGCGTATGAGCGGCGGCTCGCAGCATTCATATATGTAATCACATCTCGCGGAGAGGTCACGCATGTCCTAGACTCTTCCTGCAAATTGTGTTATGCTAGTGTCATATGCACTTGTACAAGTAGCGCAAATACAACCAGCCGCCGTTATTTGCCGTTACGCACCGGTTCTCTCTGCGAAGCAGCCAGCATATGCAATAGATAAGATCGATTCATTAATCAAAAGTCGAAAAGGATCGAAAACATTGCCTGCTTGATTGACCGATCGTCGCGGAGGATTGGAAGTTAATGACAGGTTTTCGAAAGAGAGAAAGAGAGAAAGAGAGATAGAGAAGGACGTTCGTCTCTTTTCACTCGTGAGACCCGCGCGTGAGAAACGCCCCATTTTCTATTTACGGTCCCAACCTGATGAAGGTATCGAAATACGCGGATCGGATATCCCGCGAGAGAGATCGCGCAGACTGCAGCCGGTCGGGTGAGTGAGAAACGGATGGGAGCAGTCGGATGTATCGTGTTCTGTCGAGGCCCCGCGGTTAAGGCCCCTCCTCTCTCTTTCTCTCTCTCTCTCTGTCTCTCTCCGCGTTGCGGCTCGCAAATAGGCTGTAATGATGAATATGGAGACGTCGCTCGTGTCCGTAGACTTTCGAATGTACGGGGATTTCATGTTTTATAAAAAGTATGCTAATAATATGTGATTGAACGACGTATCGCAGGCGGAGAAAGTGAAGATATTCGAGATCGTTGATCCTTGGAGGTAAAAAAATCTGGAGTACAAAAAATCGGTCTAAGAATCTCGTTCAATGTCAACACGAGAGTAGAAACGTCAGATGTATCCGACGATAAATATAATAGGACTCGTTCTTGCATTATATATACTTAATTAAAAAAGTTTTCATTTCGTTACCTTTCAACAAATGATGTGCTCTTAGAAATAGTTAATCCCGGATACGATCGCAAAGAATTAGACTTTGGAAGATCTCTGTCTTCGAATTAGGAGAAATCCAGAACGTTGTCTCTTCTCGAAATCTCGTATCTCTAAAATTACCAAAAAAATCCTTTTAAAAATAAAAAAAACAGTGGCTTCGGATATATATATTCTTAAAAAAAATCTCCAGAAATTTCTATCTCGAGAACGTTCGACAGAAATAAATGAAATGCATAATCTAGCGTCATAAGTACCTTCGTCGCTGAATATGTGCTAGGAATACAGGTCAAGCGTAATCGTGAGAACGACCGCCGGTGACGGGGTCGCCCGCGCGCCACGAGGACGATACGGCCCTGGGTTCTGGGCCCGAGCAGCGACGGTGGTGGGCCGCACACACGCTCGTCGTCCCGTCCCGTCCGTCGTTCGACTCGGTCGAGTCCGCCGCGTTGCGTCGCGGATCGCGGGTCGAAGTCGAAGTTCTTTTTTTTTTTTTTTTCCGCCCGGTACTGTGTCTTGTGCGCGTTCCTCGAGTGCGTCTCGTTCGGGCGTTCTCTCTTCTCCGTTCCGACGTGATGCAGCTGCGGGAAGCTGGCGACGTCGTCGCGATCGTCCTCGCGCAGCCTCGAGAGTGAGGCGGAACGTCATCCTCTCACCTCGCCAGCTCTCTCTCTCTCTCCTCGCGGTAGATCCTGGCAGGACGCAGGATCGATGCGCGTCATCGAAGTGCATCCTGTCGTTCGTGCGTGCGTGTGTGCGCGTGTCCTCGCTCGATCGCGAGATCAATCTGGATCCACCCGTGTTCTTCCCCCTTTCCTCTCTCTCTCTTCCCCTTTCTTTGTAATCTAGGTTCTTCCAGCGTCTTTCCAGGTTTCCTTCCGCGTCGCGGCTCGCCGAGGTAATTTTGACGACATCCTTCAGATCTCTCTCTCCCTGTGACTTATCGGGATTTAAACCAAATTCCGACAGGTTCGTCGTTGCCCGATGATGTCATGCGCGACAGTGTATTCGACGTAAGGCTCGGTTTTTTTTTTTTTTTTCCACGACGTAATTTCGAAGATCGGATTCTTCGGGAACTATACCGGTTTCGATGCAGTTTCAAACTTGTTTCGCGCGACGCGACGCTACGCTTATCCCGGAACGAGTTAAATTGGACGTGTACGAGTGGATTTTTTTTCAGGAGAAATGTTTGACAGCGCGTACGTCGTGCGCGTGGCAGGAAGGTTAGAGGACGGATTGCGAGTCACGTTGCACTTCCGGGGAGCTGGAATTCGATTCGAAACGGCGACTTGTCGGTCGCAAGAGTGTGCATTGTTATTATAATCGGAGAACCCGACGAAATGGCGTTGTTTACGCGCGAAAATACGTGTGAGAGACGCGAAACCGCGCTTCCTGTACAAAGTGTCGCTCTTCAAATCGCGTGACAAATCGATGCCCGTCTTCCTCTGTCGCAGAGAAATTGTTAAAAGTCCCTCTATTTCCAAATTATTTGACGGGAAATACGAATGCGGGATTAAAGTGGAATAATACAATTTGTGAAATACATACAGTTAGCATTGTGTTTAGTTATCTATATTATCAAAGTTATAATAAGCATATAATTTTGACTTTTGAGTTACTTATAGTTACTTTTATGAATCTTTGTCAAGTGTTCTTTGCATTGGATTGTTGAGAATTTATTACTTTAATTGCAAATTATCAGGGTCACCTTGGCGAGTTGGCATCATGCCTGCACCGAAGATGTCAGTGATCGGTGATTCAATCAGACTGGTGCCTGCTGGTAGTCCCGCTCTCTTTGAGCTGTCTGCATTAGGCTTCAGCAGCAGCGAGATTGATGTCAAGATTATAAGTGAGTGTTAATTTG
The DNA here is from genome assembly GCA_963971435.1 of Lasius platythorax. Taxonomy (NCBI): domain Eukaryota; kingdom Metazoa; phylum Arthropoda; class Insecta; order Hymenoptera; family Formicidae; genus Lasius; species Lasius platythorax. The sequence continues at coordinate 5,382,559 of OZ020540.1, read as the reverse complement.
TTAATTGACTCTTCAGACAATCTACAAATATATATCCTTGATATTCTTGACTTATTCGATGAATTTGCAGCACCCTCAAAGAGACACATTTCTGCGAGAATTGACGAAGAGCCAGGACGATCTGGCGAATTTCGCGTCGAGTTTACGCCAACTGAAGTAGGCAGCCACCTCGTGGAAGTGAGCATCGCGGGACAGAAGCTACCGGCAGGACCGCTCGTCGCCAAGGTGTATAATAGTAGTCTGATCCAAGTTACTGACGTACCTAGCGCCGTAGTTGGCCACGCCTGTCAATTCAGAGGTAGATGATTGATATTGTACGTCTTGCGTGTCTACGAATGGGTCTTGAATCTCTAATTTTTACAGTGGATGCCAGCGCTGCGGGAGAAGGCCAACTAGAAATCTCCATAAACGAAGGAGAAGTGCCCAATCATGTTCAAGTAGTGGGTGGTGGTCGTTGCCTCGTATCTTTTACCCCCGAAATCGCCAAGCCTCACTATATCGATATCAAGTTTAACGGAGAAGCAGTACGTGGATGTCCCTTTGTCTGCAACGTGTCGGACACGAGCAGAGTCACACTGAGTATGAATCATTTAGAACTAATTCCGGTCAATCTTCCTGCCAGCTTCCACATGGGAGTCGACGGAAGTGGCAGCGCAGAGCTAGCGGTTTCCGTAAGGGGTTAGTGCATTAAACGTTTACTATTATGAATAAGACAGATAGAAACTGAAATCTATGTATAAATTCTTAAATGTGCAATATATTTCGAGTTTAATGGAAATATTAAAAGGCCATATATTTATCAATTTATAAAAATAAAATCATACATATCTCAGATAATTGTCTAACAATTGTCTAAGAATTTTTCATAAAAATATTGCATTAAAATAATATGGATCTTTTAAATTTATCCTTTCAGGACCGAACAGCGAATTGCCAGTTAAAGTTACTGGCGACATAAGTAACGGTTTCACCGCCGAATTTATTCCAAGGGACGTGGGTGTACATTCAATCAGCGTAGAATACAACGGTTATCCCGTGAATGGCACGCCGTTTTTAGCCAAGGCGTTCAACGCTGATAATGTGCTAATTGGATCTGTAGCTAGAGGCAGTGTTGGTCAACCAACCCACTTTACCGGTACATAATAGCGTTAGCAGTTAAATAAATATTGGAATATATCCTCTTAACACACATTGCATATATTGATGTTGAGAATCTAATTCATGCGGAATCTTGTTGTCGACAGTCGACGCGAGTCAAGCTGGTGAAGGAAATCTAGAGATCACGATATCGGCTCGCGGCCAAAATATACCGACGCAAGTAACGCCGCAAGGAAACGCGCGGTTTTCCGTTAGTTTTGTACCATTCGAGGCATCCGAGCACGTAATCAATATAGCCTTCAATAAGAAAACCGTGCCCGGTTGCCCTATAGTGACACGTGTGGGTGGCGACAGCCACGTAACCGTGAGTGGGCAGGCATTAAGCAGCGCTGGATTAGGACGGCAAAGCTATCTGACTGTCAGTAACGTTGCCGGTAGCTTGGAAGATTTAGAAGTTAATGTTGAAGGTAAATATCGCTGTGCATGGTTCGCACGAGTTCATCGCAAAGTGACTTTAATTGTTGGCACGTATGTTGTGACAAAAATGCACAGAAGCATCCATGTATTTATTCACCTTGTCTTTAATACCGGAGGTATCTCTCGGTTTGTTCTTAATCAGTCACGGGAATGTCGACGTAATTGTACAGAATTGTGTTCATCTGTGTCTCATTAATCTATTAGCTTGAGAGCAATTTTCTCTCTCTTTGTTGCAGGTCGGCCAGCTTTCAGACTACGACATTACTAGACTTCTCAAAAACTAATCACGCTCTTATCTTAATTTATGGACTATAATGTGAAACATACACACACATACACATGGTGGTGGGTTCCTAACTCTTTTAAAATCTTTTAAAAATCTTGTATAAGGGTAGTCTAATTACCACTCTCCTCTACTCACATAATTTGTCTTATACCTGTTGTTACCACTTGAAAGTATTATACAAACGCTTAATTTGTGGGTTCCAATAGTGGGAAAGCTACGGAAGCCATATCTAATATTTCGTAATTGCATTCCCACTTATCTTGTGTGCTCGCGAAATTTATTTGACTTACGTCAAAGCCATTTTTATGGTGCTATATGTTTACTTTAAGTTATGCATAATTGTTAAATCTTTCAACGCAATGATATATCACATCTCTAAACTGAGATTTTTAAACGCACAGTGCCTTTCAACAAGTGTGCCAATATATTTTAACTCTAGTATATACATTTATATCATAACGTTTTATATGACAAATGAAGGAAGCTGTTATAAGATTTTTTTGGTTTCTACCTGATAACATTGAGTATAAATTATTATAATTATTTTTTAATTACGTCTTCGCTCTGCCGGTTGCTTTGCTCAGCCAAGCATGCTTATAAACGAATTAGAGGATAATCTTACATTAGTTCTGCGTGCGTTCAAGCTGAAGCGAATTAGAAATAACGTACGGACGAGATATTACGGCTTTCTCCCATTAGTCGCAGTAACAATTATTTATCGCAGCTATAAATCCCTGACGCGCAGTCCGCTTTCTTTAACGTTGCTTAATACGAGTTTATAACAATGCCGATTGGACGTCTATACGCGAACTTCTTCGCGAGCTGGCCGTTCCCGGTGTCCACCCCCAAGTAGAAGGCTAACTCTAAATGATATTAAACGACTAACCCGCCGGACTTGATAGGACCCAATGGACAGGCCGTACCTGCTCAGGTCACCGACAACAAAGACACGACATGCAGCGTGGCGTTTACACCGAGAGTCGTCGGCGAGCACCGAATATCGGTCAACTACCGGAACATCCCGGTGGCCGGCAGTCCGTTCAGCTGTAAGGTATACGATGTCGCTGCGATAAAGGTGAAGGATGCCAAACGCGGTGTCATCGGATTGCCCGTAACTTTCCTGGGTACGTTTTTTTTTTTTTTTTTTTTTTTTATCATTTCGCCTTTTAAAACACTTGGGGTTTACATTTGCAATAAATCTCGTTTCCCACCTAGTCGAAACCAGTCAGGCAGGACCGGGTAATCTGGAGGTCACCGTCAACGGCGGACGAGTACCGACGTCGGCTCAAGCGCAAGGTCCTCACACATACGCGATCTCATTCACGCCTCGAGAACCGATCGTGCACACGGTGGACTTGCGATTCAACGGGGAGGATGTGCCTGGTAGCCCGTTCAGTTGTCAGGTATATATCTTATTTTTCCTTGTACGAATTCGCGTAATAATCTAGCTGTTATTTCAAATTAAAATTACTCTGGTAATTATTATGCGTTATATAACGCAAGACCAAATCCAGGTGTAAAAGTTCTATTGAAACTTATTTAGGTCAGCGATACGGCAAAAGTGCTAATAACCGAGGGACTTGAGAAAGTATCTGTGAATCGTGTCGCGACCTTTACAATAGAAGCCGACGCGTCACTCGGTACGCCCGTTGTCGAAGTGCTCTCACCTACTAGAGAAAGTTTACCTGTACACATCAAGCAGAATAGTCACGGCGTTTACACCGCCGGATTTACTCCAAAGGATGTTGGTGTGTATATTTAATTTAAATGGGAATATAATCATAAAATTATACTTAATTTAAATGGCAATATAATCATAAAATCATCATCATTTTAAATGATACGGTATAGGTGATCACAGCGTCGAGGTGAAGCTTAGCGGATCGCACGTGGAAGGCAGCCCGTTCCTTGTCAAGGCTTATAACGCTGATAAAGTCAAAGTAACGGATATAAATAGCGGAGTCGTCGGCAAACCGGTGTTCTTCAGCAGTAAGATCTTTTTTTTTCACGGTAATGTACGACGAATTATTGTTATGCAAAATGTATAACGTCTTCTATTTGCTGTTTTAGTCAACGCCAGTCAAGCTGGAGCTGGAAATTTGGAAATTATAGTAGCAGTAAACGGCAAGAATGTTCCGAATTACGTGCAAAGCGAGGGTAATGCAAAATTCAGGGTCAATTTCAAACCACAGGAAGCCGCTGTTCATAGTCTCAGTGTCCGTTTCAATGGAGAGCCGGTTCCAGGTATGAAAAAAGTTCATCTAATCGCATCATTTCAGTCCTTCAATCCTTTATATTAATGTTTCGTCTAAATTGTCAGGTTCACCGTTCAGCTGTAAAGTAGTAGGTGCCGGTCAAGCAGCAATTACTGGTCACAATCTGAAGATGGGTGCGGTGAAGCGACTGGTGTCCTTTACTGTGGATCCGCAGACTCCGTCCACGAATTGCGACGTTATCGCAACGCCACCGTCGGGCATCGCCCTGCCTATCACTATCGAGCCCGTCGACGGCAAGTACAACGTAAGCTTCGTGCCCACGGAAGTCGGCAGGCACAACATCAGCGTCCTGATAGACGGCGAATCGATTAAAGGCTCTCCGTTCGCTTGCAATATTTACGATGTGACTAAGGTAAGTTGCCAATAACGTGAGATTAAAACGTTAGATGTTCTCAATGTTGGATGTAACGTTGGATGTCGTAATGGCTGCAGGTGCACGTGTCCGGCCTCACGGAAGCGTTACTGGGCCAGGCGACCACGTTTACCGTCGACGCCGCGGAAGCCGGCGAGGGAACGCTAGAGCTGGTCGTGAGCACGGAGAACAACACCGTTAAAGCCGAGGTGGTGGCCTGCGCACGTGGACTGTATGACGTTACATTCGTACCACAGACAACAAGTGCGCACTACGTTAATATCAGTTTCAATGACGACAACGTGCCAGGTTTGTATGCGAACAATTTTCACATCGATCGATTTTCGAAAGCCGACTTGAAAAAATAATAAATATTTACAATACCGATGCGCTTACACTAGGGAGTCCATTTAAATGTCCCGTGGTTAGCAGCATGTTGCACGGTCCGTCGATGATTCGAGTCGGTAATACGGCTTACATAGATCTGGACATGTCCGACTTGAATGGTCCTGTAGCAGCGGAAGTTACCGGTAAATTATTTATCTGAATAAGATTATCGTATACAATTTAAATTGGATACAATTTATTTTCATCTACAATGCTCTTTCGATTCAGGTCCGGATGGAATAATCATTCCTTGCACGTTAACGAAATTATCGTCCAGTTTATATCGCGTGGAAGTTCGTACACGACAGGTGGGAACGTACAGCATAATATTCAACGACGGTCACAAGATGGTCAGTTCGCAAACGCTTCAAGCTTTCGATCCCGGCAAAGTTTCCATCAAAGAAATAACGGACGCGGTTTGCCATCGACCCGGAACTATTTTAGGTAATTATTCAGATACATGTAAATTTGAATTGACATTTAGTGTATTAAATATATTGATTTATGTAGACAAATATATAAATATGTTTAATGTATCTCGTTTCTTCTTTGTATAGTTATCGCGTCGAAGGAGGCTGGTCCCGGAAAATTATCAGTCAACGTACGTGCGGGCGGTGCGGATGTTGACAGTTTGGTGAGAGAAGGGGAGAACGGCGTTTACGAGATCATATTCCATCCGACACGCGCCGCGCCTCACAAAGTTCACATAAAATACAACGAAGTCCATATTCCTGGTACCGTACTTTATTTTATCAATGAAATTGCATTGTACTAAAGTGTTATTAACATCTACGAAAATTTTATATATATATTATTAGAGATTTTTTTATAATTAAACACATAATGAAGACATATATTAGAAAATATCTTGAATTTATTATTTATTAAATTATATCTGAATTTATTTTTATAATATTCACACACAGGCAGCCCATTGGATGTGACGGTACGTGGTCCTACTGGAGGACGAGAAGTGACGGCGACAGGATTGGGTCTGTATCAATCGTGCGTCGGGAAAGTAACATCCTTCACTATCGAAACCCTCGGACGTCTTGGCAAGGAGTTCGACGTCGTTATCAGCGGTCCGCAGGGTAACGCCGTACCCGTACGTTGTTATCAGCATCGCGACGGCAATCTACTCGCCGAATTTACAACGAACAGCGTCGGTAAGATCAGAAAAGACTTTGTTGTTTTGCGCGATAAAGTTTTGCGAAATAAAACTACTGTTGAATTTTCTCTTTGCCCAGGAACTTACAAAATCGACGTGCTTCACGGTGCAAAACCAGTGCTGGGATCGCCATTCTTTTGCCAGGCTTTCGACGCTGCCAAGGTGAAACTTCATGAGTTGGGTCCCATGACGATTTCAGTTCACGATCACATCGCATTTAAACGTAAGTAATAATTATAGCGTGTAACGTGGATAATAGTTTCCCACGTGCGGTTTTTTTTTTTTTTTTTTTTTTTTTTTTGCGCGCGAGATAAGCCGACACAATGCTGAGGAAGAATGTAAAACATATATAGAATATACATACTGACATCAAAGAAATTTTAAGTAATTATAACAATTTCCGAGTTAAAAATATTTTCTATATAAATATTATTCTGTGCGCAATTTATTTGCAACAATTTGTTTTATTTGGCATTTGCAAACGAGATTGTTTTCATGCGCGAAGAAAGTATGATGAATGTAACCTAGATACAAGTGATACGATCAAAATCAAGTTATCCGAGCTGACCAAAGAATTGTGTTAATTACTAAGTAATCGTTTGGCGCGTTTATTCGAGTAAGCGTATCCGGTATTTATGTAAATATGTCGACACATGCATAGGCGGGAGGCGGGAGAAAGTAACGAGCCTTTTCTAGTGCACCATAACTGTGCGACGTGTTTCAAGGCCGCGCTTAGAATGTAATTGCAGCAGATAGCTCAAATAAACTTAGACTACTTTCAAACAGTCTCGCTTCATTCGCGTCGCTCGAGCGAATACAGTCGCGACGTTTGAAGATCGTGTTGTCGAAGAAGAGAAGTCACGACGATTATCGCCTATATGTAATTCGGTGGATTGTTATTATAGTGATGAAAGTCGATGCCGGCATGGCTGATTTGGACGTAACAGCGACAAGTCCATCGGGCCAGGAGATCCCGCTGCAAGTCACTCCGCTCAACGACGGCGCCGAGATGATCGAGTTCTCGCCCAGTGTGCCTGGCACTTATATGATCAACGTCACATATGGTAAGTATCTTTAGGCAGGAGAAGAAAACAAGTTTTTTGTTCTTTATATCGGAAAGGCATCTCATATCTTTCATATTTTTAATTTTGTTATGATTGTGGCATTAATAGGCGGATGCTCTGTACCTGGAAGTCCAGTCATATGCACCGTCGATGCGGCCGGGCAAGCTCGCGCAAAAGGTGAAGGATTGCTGAGCGGTCACGTGGGTAAACCAGCGCACTTTATCGTCACCGGTACGAGAAGTCCGCCAGCGGTTCAGGTATTTGCATATAACGTGATAAGGAAGTTGCTTCAATACGTTCTATCGATACGCGTGTAGAAATTTTTTTTTCACTTGATGTAACTTTGTATGCGTCACAGGTGGATGGACCGGACAGTGTTTCTAAGGCTACCATCGAAGCGGGCGCTAATCCGGGTACGTGGAATGTGTCTTACGTGCCGGCTGAGATCGGAGTGTTCGACGTGAGAGTCGTCTCAGCAGGACAGCAGCTGCCGGGATCCCCGTGGCATCCGAAGATCATAGACACGCGGAATCTTCGCGTTATCGGTGAATAAAATTAGAGCTATTTGATTATACGCCGCGAAATATTTCTATCGATTTTACAATATGGGTTCACGATGATCTTGCGTACAGGTGGCTGGTCCGCTGTATGCGACGATATCGGGCGATTGAAACTGCATCCTTCGAACAAGATCAGCTTCGATACCGCGGAGGCTGGACCCGGTGAGATCAACGGAACTATCGGCGATCACCCTCTCGCTTTCGAAATGACGTCCAGCAACAGGCTGAAACTCGTCCCGCCGCAGATAAGCGGCGGCGAACATCGTTTGGAGATACTGTTCAACGGTACACCGTTTCCCGGTGCACCGAAGCTCGCAGTCGTGCAGGATTTAGAGGTTTTTCATCAGTCAGATTAAATTTCAAAATCACGCTTTCAATAACTGTACCATCATATAATTATTCCATTCTGTCTAGCCACCGGTGCAGGATTCGAGTCGAGTGTTGCTCAAAGGACGAGGATTGACGTCGGCCAAATGCGGTGAGGAAGTCAGTTTTACCATAGACGGTTCTCAAGCCGGTAACGGGACTCCGAAAGTACAACTGTTCTCGCCTACCAGCGAACTTAACGTTATGCTACAACATTTAGGTAAAAAAGAAAGTAATAAAATGCGAGTTAGAACGCGACTCTAAACACCTTTTGTATAAAACGCACACAGGTGACAGCGTTTATCGCGCAAGTTATATACCATTAACGCCGGATCCGCTCTTGATGACTGTGTCATGGAACGGAAGGCAATTAAAGGGCTGTCCATTGCAAATTAACGTCACGAGCGCGGCCGACGCGTCTAGGGTTATCTGTTCCGGAGATGGACTGAAGCACGGTATCGTCGGGCAAGAGATACGAAGTTTCATCGATACTCGAAGAGCTGGGCCAGGTAGATTTCTATTTCATGCTCGGATAAGTGTCTGTTGCTTCCGGTTATTTTATTTTTCATCGGAGACTTGTTTCGCAGGCGAGTTAACGGCGCATTGCGTCGGGCCACACAAAGTAGCGTATTGCGAGCTGTATGATCACGGCGATGCCACTTTCACGTTGAACGTGAAACCACAGGAATCGGGTCGGCACGCGCTAACGATTAAATACGCTGGAGAACACGTTCCCGGTTCTCCGTTTACGTTGCGCGTCTCTGGAGCTCCGGATGCTTCAAAGGTATTTCTAACATCTATAAACGCGAAAATTTTCTAAAAGGAAATATTCAATCATTAGAAATGATACGTAAAGTCTGAATTTGAATTCAGAGTAATCTTTTTCAATTAATAAAATATTGAGATTTTTTCATCACAAAATTAAATAAATTTTAATTAAATTAAATTAATTTAATGAAATATCAGGTTCGCGTTTACGGACCGGGAATCGAGCACGGTGTGCTGGCGACTTTTCAGTCGCGATTCATTTGCGACACCCGAGGCGCCGGCGCTGGTCAGCTCACGGTAAGAGTACGAGGACCTAAGGGAGCGTTCAGGGTGGAGATGCAACGGGAGACTCAAAAAGACCGGATCATTCTCTGCCGATATGATCCGACGGAACCCGGGGATTACAGAGTGGAAGTTCGTTGGGCTGGTGTCCTGGTGCCAGGATCTCCGTTTCCCGTTAAAATTGTCGACACGCAGGACGAATTGCTAATGCTTACTCAGGTAAGAATATATATTATATACAATTATCTTTAAATTTTTATATTAAAAAAATAATGATAAAACATTGCAATTTTTTGTCTATTTAATGTAATAAAAAAGAAGCGTACCTTCAAATGTAATTAAAAATTTTTATTATTAACATTATTATATATATTTTATGTATGTATATATTATGTGTGTGTATAAAATAGGATGACGTAAATGACTTAAATGATGATATTTAATAGATATCGTACAACAAATAATGCGTTAAAATAGATGCCATTTTAACGTATCGGTTCATATATTACAGGGCGGAGATAATTATTCGACGGGCCATCATACTATCACATCGTGGCGTGGATCGCAAGCTATATTGTAGAAACGTCGCAGCTAACATTGTTATTATTTTGTATGAACTAATATATTTGATAATATATGTGGTAATTGTAACTTATACAAAAAAAAAAAAACGTTTGCAATAAACTTTCAACATTCCATTTAAACATATTTATTCTTTTCAGCTAAATTCTCTACATCGAGCTGTTACATATTTCTATGCAAAAAATTATGTACATTTATGCGGAAATATCTTCTTAAAAATCTATCAGTCTATTCATATTCTTCTTCGCAAGTCTCATTGATTCTTTTTCTTTTCTAGCTTACCGAGATCCCTGAACATCTCCTTCACCTGCTTTTGCTTCTCCTTCCTCGAGCCACGTCTGGTACGCCGTTATCCTCTTTATCATGGCCTTCATTCTGCTTTTACACGTAATTCCTTCTGACCATCTTCATCAAACGCGCGACATTTTTTTCTGCAATTTACGCGAGATGAACAGCGATTTGAACATCTTGACGTTCCGCTTGATCGACGTATACAGGAAATCTTTGTCGCAGTGAGTAATTACAATCTTCTATCATGCATCTATTATTTTCGGGAAATATATAACGAATATTTTTTTTCACAAAAAATTAACATGAAATAAATATTTATTTTTATTTATATCTATTTTTTCTCACAAGATAATTTTTGCTACAAAGTATGTCTTTTATGCTGATTATATTAATGAGAAAAAAATAAATATTTATATTTGCAAAGCGATTTTGCTTTAAACTGTAAGTATAGAGTATTTCTATAATTTAAAAATATATATAGAGATATATCATAATAAGAATATAAAAATATGTGTATACGGAAAGAGAGAGGATTAGTATTTTAAAGTTTTCGCGCTACTGAATTTAATTTGCACATTATCTCTTTTAAATTATGTTCTCCTAATATCATGAACTTAATATTCGTAACTTAAATTTGCAACTTGCTTGAGTTTTTTTACCTTCTCCGAATTCTATTTCTCTGGGAAGCGTGAAATTTGCATCGGTATTAATTCTCATTACCTCTTGTCGGAATATTTTCCTAATAACGCGCTTGCTTGCCGACAGAATTCTCGTTCAAATTCGCACATCGCGTTTTCTACGCGATAAGAATATTATCTTCGGAGAGAGAAAAGAGCAGAGAATGTAATAAATATATGTAAAAAATTATATATTACTTATCTTGCATTAAATAATAATATTAATTGAATAAAATTTATTTACTAATTTTTCATTTTTCCCGATCAGTATATTAAGAATTTATATGTTAAAAAAAGAATTCTCTCTTTCTTTTCTCTCTCCTCAATCTAGCAGTCTGTACATACGTACACGCGTTTAAAAATCGATTGTTGTTATTTGTTGCTGTTCGGCCTACGCAATAACACACGCTTCGCGTGCTTAAACTTCCGCATAAAACCGTAACCGCAGACTTCTACATAATGCAATGCGGGCGCAGCATGTGTGTCCTTTTAATCGGTCAGGAAATTACACCGACGAATGTAACGAGCCCGTCGAAGCCGGAGCCCTTTAGAGCCGAACAATGCGGCGCGGCGATTGGAAAGTCATCGATCATGTATCTTAATTCGCGCGGTGCGGCGTGATATTGTAAAATTTGAGACGGTGATCGATCGTTTTTTTCTTTTTTTTTCCGAACTCCCGGGAGATGACACGATCGCCGGTTGATTATCGGCAGCGATGGTGTCCGCTTCGCCTCGATATGTTTGCATCGTCGAAAATCGATGCAATACTCTTTTAAATGGAATCAGTGTAGCACTACTGAATAGTCATTGATGGTTTCAGTTATAAGTATAACACTGCAAATCAGTAAAATCTCACTGAAAAAATCAATTAGTAGTAGTGGCTGGTTCAATCAGTGATATTTTAATTCAGTGATTTTCCAGTGAAATCTTACTGCTATAATTAAGTAAGATATAAGACGGAGAAGCAAAGTGTTTTCATTGAAAGTTCAGTGAAATATTCACTGACCTTCGGAGAAATATTGTGTTACTGCTGTAATCAGTGACATTTTCATTGATTAAGTTTAAAAAGACATACATTACCGTAATAAAAACGAAAAGAAACAAAAACTCTACAAGCGATCATAAAATATACAGTTTTTCGATAATATATGTGCGCGCACACACAGAGTAGAGAGACATTCTCTAAACACGTTTTCTAATATATAAAAATAAATGTTTTATATTCAGGCTAACATAAATAATGTCAAATTAATCAAATAGATCACGTTTTAATAATACTAATAAATAATAAAATAAATATCGAATAAGGCAAAGAGAAAGAGACGAATCTTCTTTTATGCTTATTTATATTTATTTTAATTTGAACCGGGATTATAGAATACTCTCTCTGTGAATCTTTTCCATATGTTATACACACTCGATTGCCGAGGTCTTATTGTATGTAATGCATTGAAAAAAAAAATCCGGGGAAGTTCACCGCTTAATGAACCGCTCGTGTCCGGTTTGCGCGATGCGGTTTCGGTCTGTCAAGTTTTGCAGTCTGACAGCTGTCATCTTTTAAAATCGTGGCCGAAAAAATTGTTTAATATACGAGCGTACACATCGCGCGACGCACTTGTCCGCAATTGAACCGCCCTGGAGCGCAGCGAATCGCCATGACGATTGGGGGCGACTTTTAAATGGGGATGTAATTTTAGGGTGCGCGAATTCCCGACGCGCGTATTTAAATTCAATCCGCATCGCTCCAGAGAAAGAGAGAGAGAGTGTCGCGTTATTTTCCCCAAATGTGCTGGTTTTTTTCTCCTTTTTTTTTGCGAAAATCGCGCGCGTCCTTTTTATTACAGTGGGAACTCGAATAGTGCAGCAAATGGACCGTGAATCGCTCGATACACTTTGCTTGCCTCGCTTTAAAACAAAAATTCATAATACTACGAAACGGTATTCGCGCTAAGTGCATATTTATGAATAGCAGCAGGAAATATGCAACCTATAAAATATGCTAAATAATTTGCTAAAAGTTTTTTTAATTTATATTTTTTATTTTAATTATGCTAGAACATTAAGTACACGCGAACGTTTAAGGAGAATATCTTGATTGTATTGAAATTTTATCGCAGAATCAAGTGTGGTAATCGAATTCAATTAATTCAACGTAATGTTGTTAAGTGCGGATGTGACTTATTGGTGGCGGATCAATCTTTCAAAGGGCGCAAGGGACACAGATGGTGCTATAAAGCGTGATTCGGTGAAATCAGGAAAATCCCGCCGCCCTGTGTAGCCTTAATTGAGAAACAAAGCTGTCTCTCACTCGTATTGTACAATCTTATTTTATACGTGTCGACTTAACAGAATGAAAGTAATCGAGATAAAGACTCCAACGATTAAAAGAAATTAATTGTTACAATCGCGAGAAAAAAAAATATCTGTGCAAACTTCGATACATATAATAAGAAAATGCAATTATAAAATAAAACAAGGACGAGAAAGGCGTCTACGTTTCGAGAATTGCGTAAAAAATAATATATAAAATTTGTAAAATAATGTAAACGCGAAATATTGCATTCCTAATTTCTACGATCCGGAATTCGGATTCTACCGACTTTACGACGGATATTGTGATATGATGCGGCGCAGCATCCATCCAGTCATCGCGGCAGATTTACGAGGGCAAACACGGGAGCTGGAGGACAACGCGGTTAATGCACAACACGTCATAATCGATACGCTATTCGGACCGTCATCGTCGTAACGTGATCGGCGATAAATTCATATTTCCGATCGGCGGTGTCACGATCGCGGCGGCGGTCAACAAATCGTAAAGCGAAAGGCCGGTCCAGGGCGCGTGTGCGTCTGCCAAACGCGTCCAACAATGTCTGCCAATTATCGGACGATTGTCGCCGCCAACTGTCGATCGGGTGCTGGTCAAGTTGCTCGGGGGGTTGATCGGGGGGGGAGGGAGTGAGTGACCATCGCCTTGCGTCGATGCGTCGTTAACTTTTGTCGGCCAGGAAACCGGTCGTGCTTCGTTTCCGAAATGCGAGATGCAAAGATGCGAGCCGCATTAAAGCGGATATAATATGCTTAATAAGGAGAAACGTATTTATTCATTTGTGATATGTATTTCTTTTTCGATATTTCGAGAGGGAAGATGATTGACATTCGATAACTCTCTCTCTCTCTCTCTTTTTCTATACAAGGAGTTTCTCCTCCGGAAAATGTGAGCGCAAATTTTATATCGAAAATATAAAAAACACAGCAAATTGTGTAAGCGTAACACAAACGCATAATTAAAAAATGTTTAAGAAATGTTATCCCTAAAAAATCTGATATTCGTTAAATCTTGAACAATAATCATTGAGAAGTAAATCTCTTCTATTTTTTACTCCTTATTATCGCATATATTCATAAAAGAAAAAAAATCCCAATTTGATTAGAAACGAAATTTTAAGGAAATCAATAGAGTAAAAAATAAAGGCGATATATAATTTTTTTTTTCTATTATTGTAGACAATAAAAAAGAAGAATGGAGAGAGAGGAGAAAAGACTTCGGGCGATGCTATACGAGGACTCTGATATTGTTGCAATCATGATCGACTATGGTCCGGCAAATGTATCGCGATAGATCATCCCCTCCCTCGCCCTATCAATCGTGTTTCGTGTTTTTCTAAGAATACATTCGGTCGCGGACCGATACGCGAACCACGAATACGTAATTTTATGCGTGTTTGCTTTACGCATGGGGATACGCTCGTGTGTGTCTATATGACGCCGGTATCCTTATTCCTCCCGCTCGCGTTGTTTGTCCAGAAGATGGACTGACCAGCGGCTAAATCCACTCGACATCAGCGCGTATATATATGCATGATTGAAACGAAATTATGAATAAATATTTGCCGATAGAAGGTACCCGGGCTTTCCGCGTCGGAAACGACAGATACGATTCCCCGGAATTGCGAAATGCAAGAATTAAGAGCAGAAGGGAGAGAGAGAGAGTTTTATTATATTTTTTTTCTATTTACTCGATATATAAAGATGCATGAAATTTTTGAATTTATTTAATCTAACGAATAGCATTCTTTTTCCGTCTGCAAGGAGATTTAGACAAAGAGATACTTATATTTTGTCAAAATTCTAAAGTTGCGACAATGTCACATATATTATATTTTATTAATAGAGTGCAAATAATGAGTTTACAGAAAAATAGAAAAAAGCGGATATTGAAGAACATCGAAGTAATATGCAGATATGCACTTCTTGGCGCACATGTGTGTATATACGTATATGCAAACGCCTCGATTTGCGCCACGTGTCTTCACGTGCAGAAGTCGCGTGCGGACCGGAAGCCGGATACTTTGGCCCTACTCACGGCCCGTAATACGGAACGATTGTAAGTCATTGATATCGTAACCTGCACAATGCTTAATGGCCCGGTGACTCAGACATCGTCCCTTTTTTTTTCGACTCAGACTTTTTTTAAAATACTGACAAATGTTGTGTGGCGGTGCTTGGCGTATCGATTGACTGTGCATTCGACTGAGCGCAATCGATTTAGCCGCATTGCAGAAAACACGCTCGGAATAATTTAAATATAAAACAACAAAATAATTAAACAACTAAGACTAACAATAAGACTTTAGTAAGGCTCTCTCAGTTGCGAAATACATGTTAAAATTTTAACGGGCTAGAAAGACAGCCAAACGCATAATTAAATATAAATTGTAAATGTAAAAACGCATACGAGAGTTACATCGATCAATCGAATATGCAAATATTCTGATCGAAAGATAATTCCAGGATATCTTAATTTCTAAAGAGTAATTCGGGGGGGAGCATGATTTTCTCTCGCAGGCTTCTTTTCAGACAGAATCCCGATTGTTCGGATTTACATCATCCCTTTACACAGAATTCCGACCCGAAGAGCGTACATTCACGCGATACTTATGGGAACCAGGCACCCTCCTGTGCCTCTATCCGGGAGGCATCAAAAGGCACGCAAGGTCCGCGGGAAGATATTACATAATGCGGAATAAGGACTATCCTTATTGAGGGGGGGGGGAGGGGTCTCTCGTGAATTCGGAGCGACGAAGAATAGCCGATCGGCGGCGCGAGGTGCAAAAAAAACGGGCACGCGATCCACTTTGTTCCTGTTCTTCTCTCTCTTTCTCTCTGTCTCGCGCCCTTGATCGCGTGATGACGTGTGCTGGACGTGTGTGCACGCGACGCGGTACACGTTTCGCGATACCCGCTGCGATCGTCGTCGTGCCGTTTTCATCGCCTGCCGCGCATGCAATCGCTTCTTAATACGTCAGGAAAATAAGCCAATCTCTTCATCGTGCCTCGTACAAGACATACCGTTCGCGCTGTATTTCACCTACACTCATTTCTATTCACGAGATCCAAGTTTCTCTTAGGAAACTTCTCTTGGCTCGCGTGTATGATCCAACGAAAGATCTCCGGAATTTCTCGAAACTTGTATCAGATATATGTGTTATAAAAATAAGAATTCATTATTATTTATAGTATATTTTATGCTGGTAATTTTCAGATACTCTGTTCTACAAAGCGGCAAAGGCTTTATGCGTCTTTGCAAGATTAAAGAGAGCTTCTTCAGGCATTTCTTGATCAAGTTTCCTCTCGCATATATAAAAGAGAAGGTGAGCTAATTTTTAGTAAAAGATAAAAAAATAAAGAAATAAATGAGACATCTGCTACCGATTTCCTTTAAAAGGGGGGAAAAAATGAAGAGAAATTTGCGCAATTTCTTTTTTCTTGCTTTCTCTCGAGGTCCACAATTTTTTTACAATATTGTATTACACGAACTTTAGACAATTTAATTTTCTCGGAGTGGCTTCTTCAATTTACTTGCCATCGATTTCACGTCGCGTAATCGCGCCCGGTCTACCTCCGCTGAAAAGTTAACGATACGATTAGTCAGCTCCGTTCCCAGGCGCCGATAATCATGTGAGCGCGTGCCGCGTACGATTCCTGTGTGAACTTTATCGTGATCGCAACCCCCCCTCTCTCCCCCCCTCTCCCTGCGAACGTTCCCCAAACGGCCCTTCCGCACTCCCGACACACGCGTAAATGCGTCTCCGCACGACGTACGCACGAGCGTGCGAAAGCGGAGGGGGTTGGCTCTCGCGAGGGTGGCACTAGAGTGATTTCATGGTGGCGCGCGTATCACTTCGAGGGATTGAGAGAGGGGAAAAACTGATTGTCTTACCGAATCTTTCAATTTTATTACTCATTCTCAAATAAACGAATATAAAGACGAATCCCTCCCCCTCTATTTGTGCAGTCTGCACTGTGGAATTCGAAGATAATGATATATCTCAGTATTGAGATAGAATCCTAATTTTATGAATTTCAAAATTCCAAATTTTATAAACTTGTATCAATAAGTACTAATAACGGAGCAACGTTGTAAATATAAATTTATAAGAAAACGCGTCTAATTAGAGACATATTACGCTTTACACATATATTTAAAAAAAGAGAGTATAAAGATATATTTAATTTATTTATATATTTAAAAAGAGTATAATCATATATGTATATTCTATTATAATAGAAACGATAACATCGAGAAGCAGCAAGAATTCACACGGGACGGGAAAAAGAGCAGTTTCCGGCTCCTTTCTTCTCGCATATCCGCTTGGCCTGAGCGACGAGAAGATCGCTCTTCCTCCACCTCTCTCGGTCTCCTTGACCGAGTGCAACGTAGAATCCGGCCGGCGGTCGCACAATCAAGGACCCACGCTCGCATGCACGCACGCACGTTCTCGCACACGAGTCGCCGCGGACGTTCCCACGAAAGTCGCCCCTCCCGATTTTTCGTTCCCCCTTCGACGACGACGACGACGACGACGACAACGTACCCTCTCGCTCCCTCCCGTGCGCCGGGGTTTCGCTTTTCACCTCGACGAGCCCCGCACGCCGGGGCCCCTCCGGTGCCCCACTCCATCCCGAGGGCGCGCACCTCCGAGCATCCCCACCCCGGGATAACACCACGCGGTCGTGTGTCGTCCCTGCGTCCTCCCGCACACGACATACGTCCGCCGCCACGCGACCAGTGCACACGCACATCCTGGCAGCAACCTTGCAGCAGCCGAGAGAGAGACGCGCGCGACTCTTCTTCTTCCGCGCACGCACGTACGCACGCGACCGCGAGCGACGTCGCGGGTAGCCGCGGCACGTGAGCGCCGATAAAGTCCGTCCGCCGCCGTCGCGGAACAAGTGTCAGGACCGATTGCTCCTTTCGCGGTCACCGCTCTTCGGTTCCCTGACCCACCTCAAGATCTCGCGAAGTGTTCGTCGACGCTCGATCTCCCGGAAACGTCTCGCGCGATTTTGCGAGGCTCGTGAAGAAATTATCTTTGAGAATTCGGCGACGACGAATACAGCAGTCTTCCCCGAGGATTCGCGAGAGTTTAGGGGAAATTAGATCCTTCAAAGAAATTATCTCTTCGGCTTTTCCCCGGAGGAGATTCTGCAAATATCCTGATCCATCTTTTGAAACATAGACATTGACAGCTATGCGATTTTTTTAATGAGTGAAGAGATCGTGTTTGACTTTATTTCGATTAATAATCTGCGGATTTGTTTACATATAAACAGTGACTGTGTATGTCATCATTTTGTTGTGATCGGAGACTTCAACCGGACAGAGAATTACATTACATTGCAAAGAATTACATAAACGAAACATTACATTTTCATCCGACGACAGCAGTATCTACCTTCATCCGTGTCATTTTTTTTTATTGCGACTTCTGTCTTTGGACTCCAGCCTCGATCGATGCTTATCGGGAACCGCTAAAACGTTCACCCTCCGACCAGCAATGACATCTCGCATCGTTATGGAATCGATATCTCGCAGTGTCAGGCGGTAGCGCGATCGGTTTAAGCATCTCCTCGACTCGCAAGAAGCTTACGCCGTCCGATCAACCCCTTCCTCTTCCCCTCTGACGGCGCAACATGTGGCGAGTGGTGGTCGCGCGTTCCGACGACAACAGCACCCTGCTGTCCTCCGAGATCACTTCCGGCGCGGTCGCGCCCGGTCACCTGTCAACGCTACCGGCGCCGCCGTCGGGTCATCATTGGGGTTACCCGCCGTATCAGCCGCCGTATCAGCCGCCGCAGCATCCGGACATGCGTCATCATCACCACGATATGCGGCCGCCCGGGCCTCACGAGCTGCGACACTCCGCGCCCGGCGATCTTAGGAACCAGGAGTTGCGGCACGAGATGCAACGGCCGGATCTCCGACATCCGGAGATACAGAGGCATCAGGAGTTATCCAGACACGACATCGCCAGGCATCAGGACATGCCGGGCATGTCGGAGATGCGGTCCAATCACGAGTTCTTGGAATTGAAGATCGATACGGAGTTGAGGAGTCAGGACAGTGGTCAGCAGCAGCAGCAGCAGCAACAGCAGCAGCAGCAACAGCAACCGCAACAAACTCAAGGTCACCAACAGAGAAGTCTGAAGAGGACCATGAGCGACTCCGACTGCGACGACGTGTTCTCGGAGGAGAGCGGCAAGGAACCGTACGTATTTTATTCTTTCATGCAATCTCGCATTGTCTGATACAAAAAACATTTTTCACGCGATCGTTGTATTAAAGTTAGAGCCAAATTTAAATAATTATTTAAATCGTCTCGTAAGTCACAAACATTTAATTTATCGAACAAGAATTTTCGTATTGTTCTATAAAAACCAGGGAAATGAGATAATTAAGATTACTTCGTTATACTTTAAGATGAAGCAATGAAAGTTCTTGTTGAAACAATCTTTCGCTCTTTAGAAATTTCGTCGTTCGGTCTTCTCGACGCAGCACATATGTCTCTTTGTCCCGGCGACAAAATCGTAATTAAAACAGCATTGTTTCAAGCGGGTCGAAATTAATTAAGCGAGTTGTCCGCAAGGCGAATCGACAATACGTAATTAAAATAGCTCTCTCTCTCTCTTTCTGGCTTCCGTTTACCCGATTAGAACGGGTACCGGTAAAAAATTCCGGACAAAGAATGACCATGAAGTGTCTTAACGCGCCCTCGAATCCCTTGAATTGTTGCTCTGTATGTGTGTCTCAACCCTTGCTCGAAATTCCCGTCGCAGATGCAACTCGCCCGGGGGCGACTCCTGCCAGCACGCGTCGCGGAAACGCAGGAGGGGGATGATCGAGAAGAAGCGTCGCGACAGGATCAACGCGTCCCTCGGTGAGCTTAGAAGATTGGTACCCGCGGCCGCCAGGGATCCTCACAGCGGAAAGCTGGAGAAAGCGGAGATCCTGCAGCTCACCGTCGAGCATCTGCGCACGCTTCGCAATAAGGGTGAGTGTCTCGCGCATCTCTTCTCCATCTTTTTTTAATCCTCTCACGTCCCTTCGCCTCTGAGTTATTTCTTTAAATTAAATTGTCCTGCAAATACAATTTTCCGCACAATTTCCGAATTTGATTCAGTGTCCCAATGTGTATATTATTTAAATATTATTTTTATTTCTCCATTTTTGGATGGCAAAAAAATTATTTGTGTTAAGAATGAGATTTAATTTACTTAATTTAATTTATTTATTAGGACTTTTTTGGTTTTAATTTTAACTAACATATGTTAACACTGTTATGAAACGATGTTGAGCGATCGCTCGAAAACCATTTGCCGCTTCGCACGCGGGAACGGAAATGACGTAACGGAAGTGCAGATCGAAAGATGTAACGGTGTCGGGTAATAAGACCCCCGAATCCGGAAGAAACGCCTTTTTGCTGTTGTGAATGCGTAGCGGAACTCGAAGACGATTCTCCGGGGTCAAGGAGGAGCAAGGAAACCCTTCCATTCCTTTGCTCGAGATTTCTCGGGCCCGCCATTAATAATCTCCCGACGGCTGCTAATTTGATTCTTACGCCATTATTATGTCTCTCTGTTAACCGGCCCTCTTTTTTTTTTCCTACCGGAAGACACCTGTTGACCGTATAAGGGCGAACAGAGAGAACGCTAACTGTAATCGCGTAACCGAATGCCCATCTGTCGTCTCTGTCGTTTCCTTATTACGCAGATCCGGAGGAAGATTAACGTAGATTTGTAAACGAGATCTTTGCAGATATATCTCTTTGATCTTAAAAATTATCATTCTCGTATATTGCAATACTTTTTTTTTTTACAAATGATAAATAGATAAATATGTCGCTTTGTCATCGATGTAACTATTGTATTTGCGTTATAAAAATAACGCGAGATATATCAGTTTGTAATTTAATCGATTCGCAAATATCGGATATGACAGGGAGAATTCTCGGAAAGATATTAAAAATTCCAATTCTCGGACGCGGCAATTCTTTCAACGCAATATTGACGATATTATTGCGAACGGGGTCCGCGAGAGAGAAATATTTCCGAGAAGGAGAAATCACACGGAGACAAGGTGCGTCATATGGTTTCCCGCCGTACAAAAACGGGATCCGCGCGCACACGCGAGCAGGTGCTGGACCGGGCGCGCGGAGATCCTGTGGGAAGCACAGGAAGTCAACGACTCTCTGGAAGTGGTGTTCCCACGATTGGTGGCGGAGGGCCCGAGGGGGGGGGGGGGGTGAGAGGTGTCCCGCGTGTCGCACCCCTCGCGAGGGAGGCGCACGGCGGATCTCGGCCTGGGGCAGATGTCGAACCCTGTGGGAAACCAGCCTAGAGAGAGAGAGAGCCGGCGCGTACATATAAGCTTGCACGGACACGCACGCACGCACCGCGATTGTGTGCGCGGTCTCCCTATTTTGTAAATGCGTGCACGTCGCGAAGGGCGCGACGAGCTCTCTCTCTCTCTCTCTCTCTCTGTGCCTCTTCCTCTTTCCCTCCCCTCTCTTCTAAAAAGAGAGCGATATTAAATTTAATATCGCCGTATAAAACCATCGCGATATTTCAAGACCAAAGGTTTTTTAAGAATTTGATAATGACATTTGTTGTTTCGATAATGATGCTCATTGTCGATCAAGGATCGATATTTAATTATAATTATCACGTGTGAATATTTTCCTTTGCAAATCTGTATCTATTAATAAAATGTGAATTAAATATTGATATATAATATAATTATAATTGGATAATATTTTTTTGTCATTTTATTAATAGATACAGATTTGCGCAAAGGAAAATGTTCATACGTTTGTTTGATATTTTTTATATCCTACGCTCATGTTAGTTTTCGTAGTATGTAAGTAAACACCGGATAAGAGCAGAGTTCCTTTTTCATAGTTCCTCGCGAAGCTACTTATCGAAGGCTTCAACAATGATCGATCGCGCACGAATCGATAAGTTCGACATGCGTAGTCTACATACGCGGTAGACTTTTCTCGTAAGTGGTGTGTTTGCATAGGGCGGGGGGGTCTGAGAACTTGCATAATAACGTGGGACACTCAGCTCGTTCATTCGGTGCGTATGTGTGTATCTCGCGTACGAGACGCCCGGTCGAATCTACGGGGGTCTAAATGGTTCCCACGCTACCTGTCCCATTCCACGTGCACACAATGAAATGAACCGCCTGCTACTATAAGCCAAGGCGCCCATCTCGCTTCGGTGCACGTACGTGCATTGTTGCGCCGCGAAAACCAAAAGTGTGCACAAAAGAGATCTCGGGGTCTCCGCAGATGCATTTTCTCAATCTGCGAGTCGCAGATCGGAGACGTTCGCGGGGAAAAACCTCGGGAAAAACCGCGATATCGTCTCTCCTCTTCGACACCTGCTCCCTTCCGGAGCTCGACACCTTTGTCGGGAAAGCAACACCCTCGTCGAAACAGAAAAATCGCGTCTTAAACGATTACATTGTAGGAAAAAAAAAAAAAATGTTTAATAATTATATCAAGAGAATTTTGATTATCGTCGTAGAAATTCAAGTTTAATGAAGTTTCTCAACTTCAGATTTTTAATCAATGTTGACACAACATTGTATTTTTTTCTGTTATCCGAGACATTTAACAATCTTGAAGAGAAACTCTCTCCAATTTACATATATAATTTGAAGTCAGATAAGAAAAACTTCTGTCTCGATTAAAGTTTCTTCCAATTGTAATAATTACCAGAATCATCCGTCCATCCTTATCAATATCCATACAAACTTTCTTCTTATCTTAATGTATCTTAAGATTTCTCAAATATATCTGCATGAACTGCAAGACTCGACACTCTATTATCAATCTATTATTTATTATTATCATTAGACCTTTAATTATTATATGTTATATATAATAA
Organism: Lasius platythorax; assembly: GCA_963971435.1. Lineage (NCBI taxonomy): Eukaryota > Metazoa > Arthropoda > Insecta > Hymenoptera > Formicidae > Lasius > Lasius platythorax. The sequence continues at coordinate 5,359,691 of OZ020540.1, read as the reverse complement.
CGAATATTATCGTTAATCGGGATGCAAATTACGATTGCAGGACCGGAGGGCTACGACAGCACGAAGCTAGCTATGGATTATCACGCGGTAGGCTGGGGCGAGTGCGCCGCCGAGGTCGGCCGATACCTGGTGACCATGGAGGGCCTGGACGAGAGGGATCCGCTTCGGCTACGGTTGCTGTCGCATCTGCAGAGCTTCCACCGGGAACATCCGCCGTCGGCCGTGTCGTCGGCGGTGCCCGCGGCGGCGTCGTCCACGACGTTGACGTCCGCCGCCTCCGCTGCCAGCAGCTACGAGCCGCCGCCGAGCGCGGTCTCCACCGGGATGCCGCCCGGTCCGGGAACGATGCCGCCGCTTCTGGGCGGCTGGAGCCAGTACCCGGGTCAGTATCCCCAGCAGCAGCACGGGAAACCCTATCGACCCTGGGGCGCGGAACTGGCGTACTGACCTTGAATCCACGACGCACAATCGAGGGTTCAAGGTTTTGACGCGAGAGCCGACAACGAGAACACTCTGACGCGAGATTGTAGAATTTATCTTTCTCCTTTGCGAAATTTGACGTACAAGGAGAATGATGTAAGCGCGTAACTGGATTTTACGTTACGAGTATTTTCGTAAATATTTTTCTGTCGAACGATGAGAGAGAATACGAAGCGTATCGCTCTTTTGCCAAATCTATAATCGGTCGATCGATTTTTTTCGTACAATTTAATCAACGCCAGGTATTTTCGCGCTCTTAGAAGATTTTTGTTGATAGTAAAATTAACAGTTTGTAGGATTTACAATTATCGTGTTTAATAGAAATATAATTCGTGAAACGAATTCGATGTGAGCGGCGAATTTCATGTATATAAGGTATTATATATTTTTTGTACAATATTGTAACACTTTGTCAACGTATCTCAGGAATGTTCAACGACCAAAACTGTATATCGATATGCATTTTCAATGAGTGAGACAATGATAGTCATGTGTGAATACCTAACTGGAAAAAGATATTTATTGATAGGGAAAAATTGTACATAGATTGTACATAAACACGCTTACATGTAAATAATAAGACGCGTATTTATAGTTTTATTTCTTAATCGACTACCGGTTTGCGTATCAGCTGTTGTATAATTGCCTCATTCTGTGCTTTCTCGTGATAAACGATTGCGTGAGCGCGTAAAGTCCAGCGCGGATAAAAAAAAAGGAAAAGAAAAGAGGAAGAGAGAGAGAGAGAGAGAGAGGCGGTTGTCGTACGCATGTCGGAATGTGCCATTTACGCATTTCAATGTTTACGTGTGAGAGAGGTCCAAGTATTTTTGCAATACGATTTTGTAATAAAGCGATAACAACACGAGGATACAAATAGAACATCTCGTCGCATGTGATTCCTCCCCTTTGCACTTTCCTCCAAGAGAGTCCAATCGATAATACATTTCCGAGATATATGGCTGTTATAATCGCCATTCACGCGAAACGTACGCGAAATCGAAGCGCATCAGATAAGAATGTCCTACATTCTCGGATAACTGACACCGGGGTAGTTCCTGGGAATATATATATAGTACAAATCGAGACCCGTAAATACAGTCTAATCGATCATTTGCGAATTTGAATACCTGACACATCTAAACATTATCGATGTTTGCACGACCCTGTAACGCACAATTTGTGGATGCCTGTTATGAAACTATTTACGATCGGAAATATTCTTTTTCCGAGGGGGTGAGGGGGTGGGGGATCGGCCTACTGTCGCTTATTATATGCGAAACAAACACGACGACGGATTTCTCTTCGATCCGGAAAGAAGTTCAAGTTTAGCGAAGCACTGATTTTTGGCATCCAAATATATCGTTGAATATTGTATTCCCTCTGTAAGTGCTTCATTTAACAATCTTGAAGAGAAACTCCAATTTTATTTGTAATTAGATTTAAAAAAAAATTTTTTTTTCTCGATCAAAGTTTTTTTTTTTCAACTATAATATAATAGTTGCCAGGGAATAATTCTACGTTGCAGATATACTTGTCGATAGTGAAACGTTGACGGTGAAATCACCTCGTTGTACCCTCTTTTGTGCGGATTTTACGCACCCGAAGGCTTTCAAGAACCGACACGAATTCGCGAACGAGAGAATTTACAGCATTCGGGGAGGAGAATGCGTTTTTCTTCCTTTCTCATGCAAAACTCCCTTCGCAAACGCGGAATATTCCAGACTACGAAGAACAATGACACTCTTACAACCCTCCCCTCAGGGTTCGCGTTATGTCCATAAACCAGTTTTGCGTGTCATTAGTCTCGCAGCACAGTTCGCGCACGCGTTTACTTCTTTCCTTTTTTTTTTTTTTTTTTTTTAACGAACTGCGGTCAACGATTAGTCGCGACTATTTGTGCCCCCGCGCAGCGTCGACAAAACCTAATTTTCGGGAATTACTGATATTGCGTGGGCACGTGCGGCCTATTGTTCGCGCGTGCTCGTTACGCACGATTTTTTTTTCTGGGTTGCACGCGCGCATAATTGCGAGACGCATTCACGTAACGCGTTCGACCGCGAGCTCTTGTCAAAACTTGACACTTTTCGTCAAATTAACGGTAGAAGAGTTTTTTTTTTCTGTTAGTCAGTAATATGAGCTTGTTTAACCGCGCAAACTAATATTTCAGGAAGAAGCTTAATTAGAAATACGGGAGAATATACCGATTAAAGTGAATAATTTATTTTGCGAATTAAATTTTATACGTCATAGATTCTTTTTAAGAATCAATATTTAATTATATCCTTTCTTAAAGATTAATGCATAATGATTTTTTACTGCTTTAGACGAAAATGTATAACTATTCTTGAAAATTAAAATACTTTTATAGCTGTTAATTGAATCTCATCTAAAAAATGTATTAGTCAAGATATTCAGTGGTCAGATATTATGGAGCTTCATATCTTGAGATAGCGTTCAATAATCTCATTTTGATTAGAGATCAACTCAGACTATTCTTGGAAAGTGGAATGATTGCTCGTGTAAAATCTGGCTTGAGATTCAATCAATTAAAGTTTGTTTGCAATCAACCTTCTTCGAAATCAATATTGAAATGTCAGCAATGTGTATAAGAAAGAAAATTTTTATCACTCCTCATTTTAATACACTGGAAATTTATTCTAAAGTCGCGAGAATAATACGAGTCTAACATACAAGATAAAAAAGAAAAGTTAAAGTTTGCAAATTGCAATCGCACACATTAGAGTCTAATGGATATTAAATAAATATTAAAAAGTACAAGCAACGAGAGAGGATAGTTGAAGGTCCTTTTGAAAACCGCTCTATTAAGTTCTCCACGTTATATAAATCATTATTACAGATATACCCGCGAAAGTAGGACGGCGAGAGTAGTTGAAATGTCACCAGAAATGACCCGAAATTACCGAGACCGGCTATAGTCTTCGCTCGTCGCAAAAAAAAAAAAAAAAAAAAAAAAGGAAGCACTATAGCCGATCCTCATTACACGTATCTCGACAGAATGATCGTTATACACGCCGTGTAACGAGAAAATCGCGCGCGGATCGATATCATTACCAATTCAAACGAAGGTCCCGCGCGTGTGATGGTGTTGCTTGGTGTGTGACACCAAGTACATATTATATACTGCATATTGTGCTATACGGCGCATATACACACGTATATGCGGTACCCTGTACAAACGTCGCACGATCAATGAAACCGCGATGACAGGGGTCACGGGAACACAATGTCGGGGATCGTCAATAAAACCATTTTATTCATAACACTCACATATCCATTACAAAGTCACAGCCTTATCGAAAATGCTCTTACGGTAAAGTATATTACAACACGCATCGCGTACACATCCATATACATATACATATATATATATCCTGTTTCTTTTTTTTTATTTTTTATATATATATACATATAAATTCTGCATCTATACATAGATATAAGTCGTTAAAGCTCTTCTCTCTCTCTCTCCTCTTGTATTTTTCTCTCTTTACAAATCGACCCGTAGGAAGAATAAAAATTGCGACTACGCTTCAGTGAGGATTGACTTTGCGTTTTGAGCGAAGGTGCCGGAAACGATATTGGAAATATTAAATATAGAAAACCTCGGTTCTCAGGTGACCAGGCCGGTGCGTATTTATTGCGTAAACATCCTCGATAACAGGTAACTCGAATCTGTCGAAAAGAATTGAAAACAAGATCGTAGAAAAGAGAAAATTCGCTCGTTTACGTACGTTATTTCTTTCTTTCTTATTCGTCTCGAAATATACGATTCGTTTCGCGGAATAAAAATATGACGAGTTTACCTATCGTATCGAGGATCGGTTGTATCGGCTAACTAATCTAAACGGGCGCATCATTGAAACACGCGAAATATTGAACACCTAGGACGAATCAGCGGTGACGACGACATCGAGTTACAAAGTCGGATTCCCACTCGCCGATAAATAGCGGGGGAGATCAGAGTGTCCTACGTGAGATTGATCGATCAATTTTTTTTTTTACGCTTTGATTCCGGCTGCCCCGGCAAGATATATGCGAGTGCACGTATATAATTTAAGTGAAAAAGTAAATAATTTAATCTTCTTCATTATTTTAATTTATAATTATTCTTCTAATTGTTAAAATTTAATTTTTTCGATGAAATCTTTCCTTTTTTATGATTATAAATAAATTATTTGGACACAGCGAGAGACCCTGTCACTGTGGACTTGCAGCTTTAATGTAGCTTTCGAGTGTCTCGCGCGAAAATAAATTATTGATTACCTGAAATGGTGCACAATATCGAAAAAAAAAAAAAACAGTATCTTGTAAAAGAGTGATCTACGAGTCAGACTCGCTGTGATAAAGTCGCGTGATAAGTGGAAAAGTTCTATTATATTTCGAACGTCATTCTTCCGTGAACGATAACACGCTAGGCAATATATGTATTTTTTTTTTTTGTACTACGTCACATATTGCTATTCTCTATATCGAAAGAGACGATGACGCGCAAAGAGAAGGAACGTCGCGCTTTCCTTCTTTTCTTGTACGACAAGAAATGTGGGGAAAAAAAAGATTATCGCTGAACTGAATAAATAAGCTATTGTAATTGTAACAAGACAAATACGTGTGGCAATAAATAAATATGTAATTCATCTATCATCGACGAAATCAAATGAGGCTGAATGAGATCAAAATGAGCGTAAACGCAAACTATAAAATAAATTGATAAATCTAAATTGGAAGACTAATTGGAAATAAAGCATTACCTCTTCTTCGCATTCTTATCTCATGATAATGCGCTGAAAAAATATCGTCTGATACGATGATTATATTAATCCAAGGTCTGTAGCTTCTCTCTCCCTCTCTCTCTCTCTCTCTCTCTATTTCATTCTCTCTCATCTCGATACGATACATCTCGAAAAATAAAAGAGAGCATAAAGTGCTCTCTGTGCGTGGAACGGATTACGGAGGGATCGTGATTAACCCTTAACCGATTATACGTTTCTCGAGGAGCGTTCTCTTTGGTGTCGCTATTGCATCGCGGCTGCGATTAACAGGGAATCCTGTCGAGAGAGAAAAAAAAATGACAAACTCGTATACTCACCGGTTAAGGGTTAAATATCGTTAAGAATCGTACGCCCGCGATTCTCCTTGCCGCCCTTTCGGACGGCACGCGATCGCCGGCGAATTTGACAGCGGGACAAACGTGCGAGCGATTACGGCATCGCTTAACGGCACGGACGTTAGATTATCATCTCGTTCTCCCTGTTCTCGTTCTTCTGGTTCTCCTCGTACTCGTCGCAGCAGCAACAGCTCGACGTGCAATCCTCCTGATTCTCGGCGACGTACGTCATATACGTGTCGATGCTCTTGGCGTCTAAGGACGGCAGAGACCACGAGAGCGAGGTCGTCTCGAGGTCCGGAATAGCCGTGTGCCAGGAACTGGGATTGCGCGATTTTTTGGCCTTGAGACTCCTAGTGGACAGTTTCTTGATCGCCTGTAAAGCAAAGGAAAAAAAAAACATCGCTCCGTTAAATAACGAGGGCAGAAAAAAGAGAAACAGAACGCGCAACCCTTTCGCGGAGAAAGGTCGACGCGAGTTCATTCTCGCTCGTAATTACGCGAGACAGAACCTCCCCCGTTGACTCGCAACGACGCATACTTAATAAGGACATCGATCCGCGATAATTCAACCTCGCACGGAAGTTTCATTCCACCTAGGCGGAATGACGTAAACGAAACCGTGGTGGCGAATTAAATCATATGCGCGACGCGTAATCGCCGAAAATCCTGATGTGCACGACGGAAAACAAGACGCACGAAATTCAATAAAACGTCAATAAACGTTGCGCGAGCCCCTTAATCGAGCGAGCGCGGAGACCGGTCAGTGTGTCCAGATTAGAAATTAGATCGCAACATGCCCCCTAAAACGTGCGTGCGTGCAACAGTCGTAAACGGAGGAGGCGAGCCGATTGAACGTCCGTTGACTGAGGGATGAGACAGACGGCTTACCCGCAGGATCCTGCGGCCGGACTTGCCGAGGAATTTCTTCAGCATCGCGGCCGGTTCCGATGACTTCCAACGTCACCGCCTTCCTCGCCTCCCCGAGAAGGAGGGCAGCCTCGCCGATTATTTTCCTCGTCGTCCTCGCGCGCGCGAGAGTGCGATACACGCGGATTATTCGGGGGAGGATTGATTTTCGGCCGTGATTTTGCGTCCACCGCCTAACGTCCTGCGCCTACGTTGTCGTCGGCCCGGATGCGGATCGATGCGCACGCCACGGCGTCACGCGACGAAATACCGCTCCGGAACGCCGCGCCGCTCTATTTATCGCCACCTCCGGCTTCCAGCCCCGGACTCCCCCCCCGGACTCCCCTGGATTCTGCGCCCCCCGATCCGATCCCGCACGATCATCCCCGAGAGTTCACGGATATCAACCGCATCCCACTCGCATCCCACTCGCTCGGCACTTTCTCGGAAAGGCTTTCCTCTTGTGGCCGGCTCGAGGCAATTAACCCTCACGAAGATAGAAAGGTTAATGAGCGACCGGTAATTATGTTCGACTTGACGCGATAGTAATTTCCACGGCGCCGTCATCTCCGATCGGGGATAGTTTTAATTGATAGAATTAAATACCGCGGACACACACAGGATGTGTCTATCATTCCGCAGATTGAATATTAATTGCTACAAACTGCTTCAAATTCGTCTGTTCGTTGTCAAAAGTTCTAATGAGTCTAATTAAGTAAAAGTGAATATTCATCAAGATTTGTTATAATTACGTACGTTCGATTATTTATCTATATACTCGTAAGAATTATGAAATATTGACGAAGGAAAAAAAAAACTAATGTGATTTATCTATCTCTAACGAGAGACTGCAAGATACGCCGATTAATCAATGCACGATTCAATAAGGAAGGCACGCGTGCGTGCAAATCCATACTGCAATATACTATATGACGAAATATATAGAACGAGTGCTCAATGGTCTGTGGGGAATAGAGATGAGAATAAGAACGAATTGGATTATAATTTATGAATGATTGACGAGAATTCGTCGAAAGACACAATCACCGATCGACAAGATGCTGATGTGATAACTTCATCTTGATTCCAATCAATTTAATTACATTTAAGAGTTGCATCCATTATATACATCTTATATCTCGATAAATGTGTGTCATTTTTTTCTCTGCACATCTCAAAAAGTACTTATAAATTTTATGGAATTGAGCGGCAGCTCTGTTATTAATTTTCGGGTATATTTGCCGAATGCAATACATGAAAAAATATTAATAATATGAAGTGTGATCACAATATAATGTCAATATTATATGAACACAGTTATATTATATTGTAAATAAATTGAGTGTGCTACTTTTATATAAATGCAATTAAACAATATCTATTATATTCTTTGATTAATAATATAACGTAAAAAATATAATGATGATTATATAAAAGAAAAGTCTCTTTTCAATAGACACGCATTTATCTAAACAATAGGTCATTTCAGAGCGAGAGATATCTTGCGAGCGCACGCAAACGAAATTTAATCGACGCTTCGAGATGTATTAAACTGAGGCAAAACGAGCGAGAAGTCGAGAGCGCGAGCGCAAGAGTAAATCCCGGTAGCGCGATACGCACTTCTTTCTCTCTCTCTCTCTTTCTCTTTATCTCGCGACTACGTGCACACACGTGCGTGGCGTGTGCGTGTGACGCGTGTGAGCGCGGCCGTTCTCACGCGGCGGCACGCGTCGCGCCGAACGTGTCCCCCTCATCCCTCCCTGCCCCCCCCTCGACGTACGCACACGTCGGGGGCCACGTGCCGCCCCCGGGTGCCCCTACGGAAAACTCATAATTGTCATAACATTCGAGCGCACCGACGCCACGTCGTCGTGAAAAGATCGCTCCCCGGAATTGAAATCATAAGTACACTTCGATTCCGTTAATCAGACCCGGTTCCGTTAATCTTTCCCTCCCACCCCTTCTTTCCCCCAGGCTCCGGCGTTATCTTTAACGATCGCGATTGCGTTATCGCGAAAACCAATAATATATAATCAATAATAATTCATTCACCGACAAGAAAAAAATAATAGATATTTATGGAGAAGATAAAACGCAAGTTTTCGCGAAAATACGAATCTCTCCCCCTCTCCCCCCTCCCCCTCGACTCGGTCCATCAAAAATGGACCGTATATCACGGTCCAGGATCAAAATGGACCGTGATCCGCGATGCAAAGTCCGCGAACGAGATCGCGCGAGCGAGACAAATCTGTCATCGAGGCAAATCTGTCGCGTTTCGCGTGATTCATTCAAACCGCATTACGATTATTGCAACGCGAACCCGGCAATCATTTTTTCGCGGACGAGGGGGAAACAATCGCCATCGGGACGACCATCGAGGGTATAACGAGCGACGCGTGGCGCGGTCACGTGGCTACACAAATGCGCGCTCAAACATCACAACCCGGCGAAAATAAGTCCGGCCTAATTGAGGCGGCCGTTCCATTATAGAGATTAGAAACTTCAAACGGAGAGAGAGAGAGCCCCGCGCGATTAATTAATGCAAGATCGTGTTACTATTTCTCGTTTCTTCCGGCCGTCTCGCGAACAAACGCACCCCCTGTACTCCGAAAGGATTTGGAGATCCTTCGGAAAGTATGGTTTTTTTTAGAGAAAATTTGAGAAAAAAAGACAAATTGGTATATTAGATAAAGAAAACGAGTAGAATTAATTTTTTCGCGGAGATATGTACATATTTCTTTTAGCAGGATTCATTAATGGAAAAATATAATTTTAAACAAACAATTAAACGCACTATCTCTTCGAAAAGAGACATATTGATTCGATCAGTGGAAATGACGTTATTGTCGGGGGCGAAATTTGTTATTTCATCGATACTCGTCGAGATCATCCACGTTTATCCGCGTAATACAGGCAATCCTGCGCACTCCCGAGGTCAGGAGGTCACGGTGATCCCGGCTGTCAGCTGACACTGACAGTCGCACAAATTTGAAGCTTCTAGTCGCGCGGTTCGCGCGCGTCACGAATTGCGTGAGCGTTACGTCAACGCGAAGTTGCAATTTGTCACAAATATTTGCAAAGTCGCCGAGGCGTCACGATATCATTCGTCATAGACGTGATATTATCGCCCGCATAATTAAAATATTTAAAACACAAGCGTTATATATTCGCGTAAATTGCACCTCGACACAATCGTGGTATAAATTTAACTACGTATAATGAACTTGTGCTTTTTCGCGGAAATTAAAAATGTAATTTCCATACAGAGAGAAAGCTCTTCTAACTTACTTAAAACTTACTTAAAACAGAGATTATTTATGCTTTCGAGATCACCGAAAGGGAAAATGTAATCACCGGAATCATAAATAAAGATGGCAAGTTTTAAACGTGTTAAATGTCAAAACTGTTTACTTCCACGTTGATTCGTATTTATATCACAATCATTCTTTCGGAAAGACTGTAATAATTACTTCACCAATTCGAAACGCTTTTAAAGTCTCAATAAATTACATCGATTTTAAGAAAGAAAAAAAGAGATTTTAATAACTCTTATGTAAATGTCAATCGACAATTCGTCTAATGTTATCCCATCCATACTCATGAAGCAACATATGAATAATTTTTGTTGTGAACGCCGAGGGAAAACAAGAAGGATTGTTTGCTCGCGCGGAAAAAGATGATCGTATAGAGCCGATTAGAATGATATTTATAACTCCGCAGAGATCACAATAGATCCATATATAACGCAGCCATGACATACGCGCGCACGTTTACCGGAAAAAGTAAATAAACACGTGATATATACATATTGGATCGCTTAAAGTGGCTAAAATGGAAATACGAGTATCTCTCGAACGCGTGGGAATAGTGCGTATCGAACGTCACACGCATCCGAGGGACGCATGCTAAATGGGGTGCCGAGAGAGACAGAGCGAGAGCGCAAATATTGGCTGTTCGCGCGATGTACAAATAATTTCCGGCCATTCATTTGCACATATGATACTTATTAATACTTAACACGTATAACGCATACACACAATCAAACTGAAACATGAGATACAAAATTCAAGATATATATACATAAAGAAAGTTCAAGATATATATGAAAAAGAAATGTATATATATACATTTCTTTATATATATATATATATATATATATATATATATATATATATATATATATATATTGCAATATATAATCAACGTGATTATTTAAACGAATAAAGGCCGTCTTCTACTGTTGCTTGTAAGTTTTGACCGAAAAATACAAAAATAACAGTATTATATTTCATGTTTAATCAATGGTACAATTTGCATACAAAACTTGTTATGCTGGTTTTTTAATGATATCTTTCGCGTATTTTTTATCCTACTTGAAACGAAAATTGATTATCTGTACTTTCGAGTAACAAATCTGAAAGCGAATATTTTTTTTATATATCCTAGATTTTATCTTAGACTTATCAAAAATATATTATCATTGTGCTATTCTATATAATATTAATTTGAACTAATTATGTACAACACAATCGACAATTATATACAACATATAAACATTAAAAGTTTAAAAAAATACTTCATATAACATTCTATCTCATTGTAGGATCGTGCTTTCGCGTTATGATTCGAATCGTTAGGTTTGCTCAAGCAAGGGAATGTTCAGTTTTTCTGGCTCGAAGGGAATATTTTGCTTGTTGCCAGGCAATAACATAGGAATGACTTTAACGCGAAACTCATACGGCATAAAATCCTGACAGAAATGGTGGAAGTCATTACGGGTATTGATGATATTTAAACGAGCCATTTCCTTCATCAGGGCTTCTAATTCGGACTTGTAATTCTCATACTTTTTACGGTGCTCGACGAAGGAAACTATCTTGGCCAGCTGCAGAACAAATTTCTCGGATCGCACTCTAGTCGACAATTGGTACTTCGGCTCCATGCATTTCCACAAGAACTTGTAAAGATGATCCGTGGCCCAGTGCTTTGGACGAGGGAGTCTTGGTGGTTTGTACACCTTTCCATTCACCAGGTATGCCTTATCCACTACCTTTGGAGGATTGGCCTTCTTCATAGGTTTCTTACGCGTCGCACCAAGGAGTTTCACATTTTTCGCTTTTAACGCAGATTCTTTCTTCTCGGCATCCATTTTCATCGCGGCCATCTCGCGAATCTTTAATCTGTCCAGGTCCGCCTTAATCTTCTCAAAATTCTCAGCATTGACAGCTTGGAACGTTGGCAAGTTCCGAACATTCGACGTAGAAGGTGCATCTATCGCTGTAGAAAATTTCATTTAAAAAAAATTAGAATTTTACGCTTACATAAAGAGAGCCTGACTAACAATCCATTCAAGATACTTATGTAGGATGGCAATATCAACGCAAGAGTAATATTGTTGTCAGTTAAAGATAATCGTATTTCTGTTGAGCAAGATAAAATTACAAAAATCGTCTATCCTTCTAGATGTCCTGAATTTATTTTACTGATAGTCACAAAGAAATATCTTTGCTTAATACTTGAATTGATGTACTGGATTTTTGAAATCCAATCAAGCTCTGTTGTCTACATGAAATTCCCTTTCAAATACTGACTTTATTCTGTGCGATCGATGACGTTTGTCGATTTACTATATTATTGCTTGTTTCGTCCTCTGATGAAGACAAATTTTGATGAATAGTTTGTGTCGCAGGAGCTTGATATTGCCATCTTCCTTAAGCCTATCTCCTTGAATGGATTGTTAGTCAGATCCTTTTTATGTAAGCGTAAAATTCTTGAATTTAGCTTCAAATAGCAAGTCTTTTAATATGGAATTCATTACTCTAAAGATGAATCACCTGTACTTCGTTCAATATTATCTTGGACTTGTGCTGAGGTATCTAACGAATGTTTCTTAGCCGCTTTTAAAGATCTTGGACTTCTACGAATTGGTGAACTTGTGAACACCCTTTCATGTGTAACATCAATCTTCTTCTTAGATCTATTGATAGATTTTCTTGAAGGACTGCTTAATAAATTGGTTGTTAATGGAGATTTTGAAGGACTATCAATCTTCTTAGCTCTCTTCTGAGAGAGATTATGTTTAGACAAATTTATATCTCTATTTTCCGCTAGAACATCTTCAAAATTATTATTTCCTATGCTTCTCCGATCAATCTCCTTATCCTGATTATGTTTAGACAAATTTATATCTCTATTTTCCGCTAGAACATCTTCAAAATTATTATTTCCTATGCTTCTCCGATCAATCTCCTTATCCTGATTATGTTCAGACAAATTTATATCTCTATTTTCCGCTAGAACATCTTCAAAATTATTATTTCCTATGCTTCTCCGATCAATCTCCTCATCCTGATTATGTTCAGACAAATTTATATCTCTATTTTCCGCTAGAACATCTTCAAAATTATTATTTCCCATGCTTCTCCGCGCGCGTTGCATAAGATGGGATTTAAATTTGAAACGTTTTTGATTGCTAATTTCAATATCATTTTCATCACTGTCTTCAACAGTCTTATTAATATCAGATGCAGCAGTATTTTCGAGCACTACTTTTGAAGTTGATAAATTTGAAGGACCAGCTTTATTATTCTCCAGTGGTAATGTTTGCGACAATTGTTTTATTACTTTTCTTTGATCATCAGTATAATCTTTATTTGCATCAATATTTTGATGCATTGAACGTTTTGAGGATTTTTTTTCAAACGTGACTGATTTTCTCCTGACATTGGAACCATCACCTTCTATTAGTACATCCTGAAAGACATTTTGATCTCCTGCCCCACCACCCCTTTGTCTCTTAAAAATATTTGACTTTACTTTCACAATATTTGGACTTAAACTGAAATCTGAACTATGTTCATTATTTTCATGTGACTTTCTTCCCGAGTCTTCTCTATCCAAATTGCTGTGCAAATTGGAATACTTAGTTTGTTTCATCCGCCATTTTAATGGAACAGCTACTTCAGTATCATTTAAGGCATTTAGAAAAGCATTGCTACCGCTCTTTCTACTTGCTACTCTCAACGAAACTCTTCTCTTTTTCAAATTGAGTTCCTTTTCTGAATCAGATGTTGACGTTTGCAAAACATTAGTTTTAATTATTACTGAAAAAAAATATATATGCCATTAGTATTATAATTATAACATCCACATTATAAAATTACTTTTGCAAATTCATACCTGCACTTAAGTTTTGTCTCGAGCTTGTGCCTTCATTATCAGAGGATTCCAAATGTTTCCACCATGGTGATGCATTGTTGTCAGACTCCAGTTGCGAATTGAGGCCCAGTTTAGGCGTTTCATTTTTATTATTATGTATTAAGGATTGCCGCGAAGACATATTCTCATCCAAGTTGTCCCACCAATGTGTTTGCTCTGTAAAAGAAGGATATATTATACTGTTGAAATTTCATTAAAACCTTGTTCGAATTTAGTTCATAAAAAGTAAAGTACTTAATAAGTACTTAATAACATAAAGTAGAAAAATAAAGGGGAAATATTCTTACCTTCGCCTATAATGTTTGTGTCCGGATTGAGAAATTCGGAGTCGATGAAATCATTGGATCTATTCTTGGAATATCGTTTGAACAATCGATTAAAAGTTCTTCTCTTAGCCATCACGTTTGTTTACTTTGCTTTCGACTTAGAAATTTCACTATCGAAAATGAAGAGATGAGTGTATCTCCGGACGTGGAAGAAAGCAAAAAATATAAATATAGAAAGCAGAACGACAGAATAAATAGACTTATCATGCCAGAAGCTGCCAGAAGACTAACCTAAAGGCTATTGCACATGAAAAAGTATAGTCGCAATCGTAAGGCTAGGTAAGTTAATCGACCAATTACAGTCAAACATTTTTATACGTTCGAGAATGCTTGACTATGATTGGTTGAATAATTTTAGTTCCTTTTGTTCTGATTGGTTAAATTTCAATCTTTAATTTTCAAATAGTCTGATACAAGCTTCAAGCAATATATGTTAGAGATATGTGCAAAAAATAAATATAAAATAATAATAATTCTAATAAATATAAAATATAAATGAAGATCATGTGCAATCTGTAAAAAAATTTATCAAAGTATAAAATCTGTCAAATATTAAAAAATAGTCAATATAATGTGCATTAAATACAATACATTCTTGCGAAACATAAACTTTTATAATACAATAAAGTTAGATCTTTGTTTAATTAATTTATACATAGGTGCTGTACATAATTAGATTGCTAAATATAATTGCAAGTTATACACAGTGTATACATATTTTATATACAAGATAAATACAAGTTTATGTCTTTTGTTTCTTATTACTCGGTCCACTGTCTTGATCGTCAGCCTGAAAAATTGTTTTCGGCTGCGTTTTCTTGTACGCAGGTGCGATCCAATACGGCTCCTCCTCGGCTATTTTCGCATACTTCAGAATTGCTTCTCTGGGATCCTGATCGTCCTCTATTCGTTTGCTCAGCCCAAGATTGCGTATGACATAAGAGCTGAGCGTTCCACCGGAGGATGCTACTCTGCCACCCTGTCCTGAAGTGATTGGTAGATCAGGACGCCTCGATTTGACTGGATCCAGCCTGTCCTTCTCCATCTGCTTGCGAACTGACTTTGGTCTATCCTGACGGAACAAAGGAAGCGCATGAGGTGTTATAATCTGCTGGGTGGACATTATCTCAATGTGTTTCTGTTTCATGTGAGTCTTGACGACACACAATTTGGCGCCCCTCATGCTCTTCTTGGGATCGTAATACACCTTGACAATGCCATTGCCACAACCAACAAACACCTGATTCAATTTCGGATGCCACAAGGTCTTGATCACGTGTGAGTTCGTCACAGGGATTTCTCTAACTAGGTCAAACGTCTTACTGTCGTAGAACAGCAGCCTGCCGGTCGTTTTTCCCTTGTTCAGCGATTCTCCGGTAACAATCATCGAGTCATCTGGACTAAACATGCAATCCGTTGTGTCGTAACGTGAAAACAGTCCCTTCGCTTCAAAGACTGGCGACTTGAACGCTCGTAAGTCCCACAGTTTCAAAGTGTCGTCGCAAGCTCTGCTCGCCAGCATCTGTCCTAGATACGAGAAGCTCAAGCTCGATATCTCGTTACCCTGTGCGTGGGCGTCTCTCAGCATGAGGGACGGATTCACAAAATTCTTTCTGTGATCCCACATCTGAATCGAGCCGTCTATACATCCACACGCGACAGCCGCACCCTCTCGACTGTAAGCACAAGTGGTGGGTATGGTCTTTACGCCGTTCTGTGCTCTGCATTTAATCAGGCTCTTATGCCCGCGCGGCCTATATAGAATCCATATTCTGCAAGTACTGTCTTGCGAACAGGTGAGATACTCCTCTTTGGTAAACGGATGCCAACAGCCGCTGTTCAGACTGGCGGTATGACCCTTTGTACGTGCCATGTCTGTGATATACTGATCGCCCTTCACGGTCTCGCATTTCTCGAAGCCGTCCCGGTCCAGAACCTTCGCCTGCGCCGATCCTGATATCACCAGTATCACATCTCCGGTCGTAGAATACTGCAAACATTTGATAGGATGATTCTCGCAGGGCTGCAAGGTCCTGAAACTCTTCATAGACGTATCCATGCCGGCGAAATCCCAGAAACAGACATCGTAGTCGACGGATCCAGATGCTAATCGAGCTCCGGATGGGTCTGCAGCGATGGCGATGACTGCTTTGGTGCCATGAGTCATCGAGACCTCGTGAGTACAGGGAATCCTGTCCCTTAGCGTAACTTCTTCTTCAGTGTCGGATTCGTCGTCCTCGTCCTCGTCATCGTCATCGTCGTCGCTCTCCTCCTCCTTCTTCTTCTTCTTTTTCTTCTTTTCTACGTCGTTCTTCTTTTCCACGTCCGAACTAACGGATAACGAAGACGGTAACGGCGGGCCGATGAAGTCGTCGTCATCGTCGCTCTCTTCGCTGTCATTCTTCGATTCGGTATCTTCGTCGGAAGACTTGTCCGTCACGGGTGCAGCTGCTTTATTACTGCTGATGGTCTTGGTGATGTTCTCGAGCATTTCCTGTACGTC
Source organism: Lasius platythorax (assembly GCA_963971435.1). Lineage (NCBI taxonomy): Eukaryota > Metazoa > Arthropoda > Insecta > Hymenoptera > Formicidae > Lasius > Lasius platythorax. The sequence goes on along the minus strand of OZ020540.1, from coordinate 5,343,133 downwards.
GAAGGACTTGGCTTTCTTACCGAAGCCCGTGATACCCATCAATGTCTGCATATTTCGAGTCTCCTCCTCGTCTTCCGGCTTGATCTCTTCCATCTTCTTCACATTGTTCTCCTCACGTTTCTTGCCGAACGTGCCGAATCCGGAGCCGGAGGCTTCGACGGATGCCTCGGTCGCCGGTTTCTCCAAATTGGCGCTTATCTTGCCGAAGGTTATGATCTTCTTCGAATTCATACTGCCGATTTAATTACAACTCTCGGTGTTAAGTCAGCACAGTATCTACTTACTTGTATGACATAACGTATGATAATCGGTATAAAACCAAAAATTCGTGATGGATAATCCTTTATTTGCACAATTTATATGAGATTTATCCTTCGTTTCTGTGTTTGTTGTGAAAAGTATTTTTCAGAGTTACCAACGACTGAATATGAAAAAAAATGTCAAGCTTTCAAAAGACCCTAGGGATCCTAGAGTCCCTATGTTTATGAGCGGCGCGAAAATGCCTGCCCGAAAATCCTAACCTCCTAACCTTGCGATTATAACCTAATTGTATTTCACGTTTTGCGCCATAAGACTTAACCGGTCAAGTGCGTTCCCGTACGGGAAATTATTAAAAAAAAAAAACGTTATTTTGCGCAATTTCGTAGTAAAATGGATTCTAAGACGAATCAAAAGATAACATGGACCCTTCTCGAGCTTACCGGACTCTTGGAAGAAGAGGATGCTCACGTGCGCTTCGAGAGAACCACCAAGCACCTCGCATTACATCCGTATCATTTGGTTAATATTCAGCGGGGTCTGAATCAAATATTAAAATCGTCACTGAACAGCTACGACAGAGAGTATGTAATGTTACACACGTGTTCATATTTTACATATATTTTATGTATTTCATAAAAGAGAACAGCATATTTGTTATTTTTTTATATGTGAAGAGCGCTTTATCATTTCACAAACGTTAATTAAATCCAGATTCGATGTTAAAAAAGTGAAAAATAAGAAAGAAAATTCAAGACTAAATTATTATTGATATGATTATTCTTATTGCAACTTTGTTATTATTATTTCGTTAATTTATTACTTGTATGTCTAAGTAGTGTCACAAATAATTGCACACTTAGATTTATTGTAAAATTATAAATGTTGTCTTTCTAAGACTGTATTCTAAAATTTATCTGAAAAAATAACAAATAACAAATATTGGAAAATTAAATTAGGATCAAACTTAATTAAACAATTTTGTATTTTTTAGATTGAACGGATTTGTGCTAGCTTTTAAAAATCCTAAACTGCTTAGTAATTTTGGGGAGCTGCTCTACGACTCTCCCTTTATTCATATTGATATAGAAGCAGACTTTTATTTGTTTCGTCCAATGGTTGGATCTTTCCTAAAAGGTAAATTATACTTCTGTTAATTATGACTTACTTGAAAATCAATTATAAAGAGATTTAAAATTATGTTTGTTTTACAGGTATAGTGAACAAGAAAGGATTGGACCATATTGTAGTGCTAGTGCATAAAATATATACTATATCTATTCCGAAACCGGATAGTATGGAGGAATGGTTAGGAGATTCAGTGGAGATTGGTCAAGAAATAAGATGCTGCGTAAATCAAGTAAACAACAAGAGTAAGCCTCCTTTTATCTGTGCCACTTTAAATTCCGATTATTTGCAAGGCTGCAGATTGTCAGAGAGTATAAATAATATGGAAGATGTTACTGAAAGCCATAATTTGAATGGTACTATTAAGATTGAGAAGACAAACGATGAAATATCGGAAGACAATGCCATTTCTGATAAAGAAAGGAAGAAACATCGAAAGAAACATAAAAAGTCTCATGAGATTGATACTTTTAAAAATATTAAATATGAAGATAATAATACAGATAGTACTATTGAAAGACATAATGTGAATAGCATTGTTAAGGTTGACAATTCAATCAATGAAGAAGATGATACTATCTCTGATAAAGAAAAGAAGAAACATCGAAAGAAACATAAGAAGTCCCGTGAGATTGCTTCGGAATCTTTCTTTAAGGATCAGACAGAAGCTGAATCGAGCAATAATACAGGAAACGATATTTACAGGAATATCAAATGTGAAAGTAATGCTAATGATAATAAAGATAGTATTATCGAAAGTCAAAATCTGAATAGTACTATCAAGATTGATAGCTCAAATAATCAAGTATTAGAAAACGATGCTATTTCTGAAAAAGAAGAAAGAAAATATCGAAAGAAGCATAAGAAATCTCATGAAAGTGATTTAGAATCTACCTTTGAAGATAAAAATAAAATCACATTGAACAATACAGAGACCGATATTTATATTAAATGTGAAGATAATATTAACAATACAAACAGTGCTATTGAAAGCTGTAATCTGAATAGTAGCACTATTAAGATAGACAGTTCAATCAATAGAATATTAGAAGATGATGCTGTTTCTGATAAGGAGAAAAAGAAATATCGAAAGAAACATAGGAAATCTCGTGAGATTGATATAGAATCTACCTCTGAGGATAAGAATGACATCAAATTGAACAATAATACAGGTAGCAATATTCACAAAAATATTAAATGTGAAGATAATATCCATAACACAAACAGTGCTATCGAAAATCACAATCTGGATAGAGTTATTAAGATTGAAAATTTAACCAGTAAAATATCAGAAGATGTTACTTCCGACAGAGAGAGGAGTAAACATAGAAAGAAACGCAAAAAGTCTCTTGAAACTGATACAGAGAATGAAGCCGCATCTGATTACCTAGAAGGTTGCAAGAAGAGAAAAAAGTCCATACTTTCGGATTCAGAATCAAAAACTCATATTACAATAAAAACTGAGAAATTTGATTCGGATCTGGAATTTAAATCCCCCGTTAAAATAAAAGTTGAAAAAGTCTGACAATGAGTTGAGAGTATATTCTGATACTAAAAATACCAATTCTCGTACGCATACACAGTCTCTCTGGCCCTATCATAACACATAGAATTGGTTTCCTCTCCGACTATATCCATACTACAAGGAAAATAAAAATGTATGGCAATATAATTATTTTTTTTAATTAATTTGTTTGACCACGTTGCATGTTTGACAACTTTTTTGACAGATAAATTTAACGATAAGACAAAATAATTATGTACAAAGTGGTACATACATATAATACGAAACATAAAAACATTTTTATTAATAGATATAAATTATTTTAACATATACAATGTAATTGTCATGTATTCTGCGAATCGGAGATCAAATTATGTGCTTCGGCGATTTATTTTTCTAGAATCAGCGATTTCAAGGAATACAAATTATTATAAACAATTATGAATATCTTGATACCTGCAACGGAATGTATTTTCTATTAAATATTTAATAACGATTTTGTAATTGACGTACAAATATTAACGCCATTAATATTTGAACGAGAATTATACATTGATAAATCCGCGTATCGAAGTACACAAAAATATTAATCGATAATTTTTCTTATTAATGTATATTAATGTAAATAATCACAAATAATTGTTTCTTTATTGCGCTGTATATAAGAAAGTTATTTTCGCAATCATTCACGCACTGAAATATCAAATCTATTCACTGATAAAAGTTAATGTAGAATGGTATATAGAAGTTAGATAAATAGGATATAAATATGTGTATATAACTGCAGTTATGTATTCTAAAATAGTTGAAACTGTTGTATACAAGAAACTTTCACAATTCGGATTAGTCTGAGAAAGAATTCCACAAGATTTATTCATACCAAATAGTCAATGTATCAAGATGTAAATATGTATCTCTTTTTTTAATGTTGGACAATAAATTACAGCAGAATGTCATGTTATTTAGAATTCTTATATTAAACAAGAAATTATACTTAAACTTGTTTACATAAATAAATCGACATGTAATAAAAAGTGTTGCACTTTTAAATGTAAGGTTTACAAAGAGTCACTGTATGATCCACTCCACAGGCAACTTTTCTTACTTGAGCTCCTACTGCTACCTGTTAAAAGAAGACAACAAATTACTATAAACTCTCATATGTAGACTACAGATATACTCTTAGCCCTTATGTCCTATTGCTTTTTCCTTTTACTTATTTTACTTATCAAATATATAGGGTGTCCCAGATCACATTTGTAATGATTAACAGGGAACATCAAAATAATAGATTGAAAAATTGAATTGTCTTTGGCATTTCTTTGTAATGTTTACAATTTATTTTTTCTTTTATTATTTATTTATTAATTAATTAATTATTAACTAAAAATCATGCATTAACAAATGATTAAAAAATATTAATTTTAGTTAAATTTAGTTATGTCCAAATAAAAAGTATTATCATAAAAATCCTTCTGATGGTTGTCAAGCTTTTCAGTATTTTATATAAATAATTTCAGTAGCATTTTAATGTTAAAAAGTGTCGCTATTGTGCAATCGTGACTTTTCAAAAAATAATAATTTTTAACAAAATAGCCGTTTCTTCAGATAAAGCAATTCAATTTTCCATTTGATGTAATATTGTATACTCTTATTATACAAAATTGCTTTTTAACTTTGGTTTATTTATATGTAGATGATTAATTTGTGGAATATTGTGAAAATAATAATAGTAATATAAAAGTCTTATAGCGCAGGATATTAATGTTAGAATGCGATGTAAATTTAAATGTCAAAATTGTCAGATAATGTTTATTGATAATAATAACTTTACCCTCAAAGGGAAAAATTGATCCTTCATGTGTCCTAATCCCAAAGATCCAAATTTATTGCCACCCCACATATATAAATCTCCTGAGTTGGTTAGTGCTGCTAATTGACTAATTCCAGAATATATTTTTGTTACCTACGTATATAAAAAAAATAGATTTATAAATAAAATATATATTATATAAAAGTTTCTGGATTTTATTAAATTCGTATTACTTTAATTACCTTGATATCACGATTATACACATTATTGCCAAATAATGTAGGAGGAATCATAGTTGGTTTAAATACTTTCTGCACTTCAGGACCAAGACCAAGTATTCCATATCCCCATACATAGACATTACCAGCATCTATAATGTATAATATAATAATTAATGCAAAGATATATTAGCACATACATAACACACAAAACAAAATAAAAACTAATGTAAAAAAACTTAATATTTTTAAATAAAATCTTGGTAAAAGTTTTAGCATTTTTAAGTTAAAAGTATGAATAATAGTCAATAAAACAAAGTCGATTTATAATATCATATAAATTATATATTAATACTTACTGTTTAAAAGCATACAAAAGCATCCACCTGCTGCAATGTCCGTAATATGTCCTAATTTTTGATGTATATTTAGTTCTGTAGCAATATTTACTTGGTAACTATCTTCTTTGATTGATAATTGTCCATACTCTGAATTACCCCAGCCATAGACTTTCCCTTTATCTTAAGCAGGAATATTTTTCACGCATATGTTTTGGTTATTTACATATAATTATTTATATCAAATCCAGAAAAAATATAATCTTGCATACCACTAAGAGCTAATACACAATCAGCAATACAAGCAACTTTGATTATATGTTGTCCTGCCAGATCACCTTTAACTAAACTCGGTCGATGTTCATTTCGGTAATGCGCAAGGCCTGTTTGTCCATCAGCACCCCAGCCAAATGTATATACCTCACCTATCTCTGTCAAGAGTATGCTATTATATAATGTTAATGAGAAAAATATATGAGAAAAATTACAATTATATAATTAATATAAAATCAGAGTTTTATACCTGTGATCTTGACCAGCTGCCACTGCAGTAATTTTACTTCCCTTAATATTAGGTATGTGATGAACAACCATATTTTTCTTGTAATCCTCATTCAATATAATTGGCCTACCGCATTGACCATACGCATTATTACCCAATGTAAACAAGCCTTCTGTTGTTAATATTAACAAATGTGCTCTTCCAGCAGCCATGCCTATAACTTTTGTCGAAGCATTCTCTAATGGCAAATTTATTGGTCTTGGAATAAACACCATATTATCAGGAAATTTTTTGTCAGTTTCATTATAACCTATTGCAAGAAAACTAGATTGTAGTGCAATTCTCAAGATTAAAACTTGTTTTGAAAAATAACTTAATAATTTTAATAAAGTTAAAATAGCTTCAATTCTTAATTACCAAGTTGTGAATCTGTATTTATTCCGGTTCCATAAACAATATTTTTATCCGACGAATGTACAGCATAAACTGTAAAACCATATCCACAAGCAATGTCTGTCACTTTATGTCGTTCAGCAAAGGATACTCTCTTTGGCTTTGAGAGATATGAAATTTTATTTTTTTGTAATGCTCCTGTTTCTCCAAGAGCTCCATGTTCTGCAAGACCCCAAACATAAACCCTGCGAGTATCTTCTTGACTTATTGGATATTGAAAAACTGTAAACAGAGTGTAGATTTAATATAATTTAACAATTAAATATATGAAATAGACAATAACTCTGTGCATTTTCTTACTTGGTAATGTTTTAAGTTCAGACTTTTTAGGTATAGACTTCTGACTGTTTGAGGGAGAATGTAAAATTCTAGCTCTCCTTATGTGTTTCAAATAATTTCTTCCTGTATTGAACATTATTTTTCCTAAAGTATCTCGAAACATATTTGAGTTTTAAATAGTTATTCTTATTCCTTTTCTTTCTTTGTTAATTTCCGTCCACTAATAAATCAAAACAGTTGTTAAAGAATCAGTTGCAAAACAGTTATTCAACCAAATTATTTTGCGACAGTTTGTCGCAGATCATATTAAAAAAATCTTTTTTTTTATGAATTTTCGCTTGTCGAGACCAGAGAGAAACCTAAAAGCGGCCACCAGTCTCGACGGGCACATTTCTCGACGCTTGACGCGCCGTCTGACAAAGTGGACGTAAACTATGTCCATTTCGCTCGAATTGTCACACAATTTAAATTACAAAAATGTTAAAAAGGTCTAAAAATCTAAAGAGATAATAACTGAAAATTTAAGAATGCAAACAAATAACAATTGCTTCAAAAGTTGCTGTTATTTTATTCATATACATAATAGTAGATTTTTAAAAACGGTGAAACCGCACACTTTAATAAGCACAAATCTCGTGACTAAAATTGCGAAAATAAAGACAATCAAGTTTTCTTTCTGCTTTAATAACAGATTCATTCCTAAAAACGTGATAACGATGACAACTTGATCTATATATGATACAATAAGAGATAAATGTAATCTTTATTTACACAGTGCTACTCACAAATAAAATTAATAAAGACATAAGTTCTTTGATCTGCTTAATCAGATCCGCCTTTTCATCATTGAACTGTTCGTCCTCGGAACGATTCGTTTTTATAATTATTATTATTATCAGATATTATATCAGTTTTTATAATTATTATTCCAATAAATATAAAAACTCGATAATAAATATAAAAGAAACTATCCCATCAAAAGAATAATAATGAAAATTAACGATGGTTCCTTTCCATTTTATCCATTTTATCTATTTGTAGCAAATCCCAACAAACCGAAACCCATTCTGGACATATTGCTCCGCAATCAGGAGAAGCTGATCGAGTTCCTGACGCGCTTCCACACGGATCGTTCCGAGGACGAACAGTTCAATGATGAAAAGGCGTATCTGATTAAGCAGATCAAAGAACTTAAGTCTGTACATGATAATTAAGTCAAGGAAATAAAATTATTGCTACTGCTACGACTGACTACACAAAATTGTGGACCTAGTTTTCATATAAATTATAAAGCTGTGCAAGTACTCTAGCTTACTCGACAAATAAGTTTTTGCATCATCAGTTTTAGAAAACAAATTATCATTTTTTGACTGTGAAGAATTAAAACTTATGTAAGAATTTATGTAAAGGAGTAAAGAGAATACAGAGATATGGGGTGTTGTGTGGCTCAGTGGCAGAGAGTTTGCCTGCTGAGAGGAAGGTCCTAGGATCGAGTCCTGGTAGGGCCCCCCGGTATTTTCACTCCTTACACTTAATAATTAATTGGTTTCTTGCAATTCCTGCTTAAAACAGGCCTTTTAGGCTTGTTCCACTTTCGTGGGTCCGTGAAAGGGCAAAATCTGCAGATTTTTAAAAACGGTGAAAAACAAGTTCTATCTAATATTGGCCTTTTAGGCACTGCACCCTTTTTTTTTCCTCTTTCATATCTGGCTCTAAAAAATAACATAAAATATTTAAATACAAATTTTAAAATTATATTAATAATAAATTTTATAATAAATTTTAATAAAAAATTTATATGAAAATTCTTACTTTTTTTTACTTCAATTAGGTTGGGATATTTATTTTCTTTTTCGATTTCTTCTGTTTTAATATTCTTCTCTAATATATTTTTTTTTCTTCTATTATTTCCTGTAACACAAAATGAGAAGAAAGATGATGAGAATGGGAGAGAGAGTAAATATTAAAAAAAATCATATAATTAAATAATTGTATACAGGGTGTCCCAGGAGAAGTCAATATTCTGTGAGATGATAGTATTGGTCGTTTTATAAGCAAAAATGTTCATGTGAACGAGTGTCCTATTCCGAACGATTTCTGAGATAGAGTTATTTGAATGTACAGTTGCAAAATTACTGATAAGAAAGAGATACTACGTACTGTTTCTAATTTATTATTCAAGTGACACATTTTTTACAGTTTATAATACATTTTTAAAAATTTCGTCAACATCAATGCATTTATCAATTCTTGTGAGAACATGGCGTATTGCTCGTCTGAGTGCATCGTGATGTTCATTTATGATGTTGACGGTGGAATTTTTGAAAATTTATTATAAACTGTAACAAATGTGTGTCACTTGAACAATAAATTAGAAACAGTATGTAGTATCTCTTTCTTATCAATAATTTTGCAACTATACATTCAAATAGCTCTATTTCGGAAATCGTTTGGAATAGGACACTCGTTAATATGAACATTTTTGCTTAAAATGACCAATACTATCACCTCCCGGAATATTGACCATTCCTCCTGAGACATCCTGTATAATTATATTATTAATTATTTATCATTATTTTAAAATTTTATTTATTAATTATAAAATATAATTATTTATTAAATCTTACTCAATAATAAAATCTTATTCAATTCGTCAGCATGCATCGCCTTTATATGGCGGTCTACGTTCCAATTTCTAGGATCCGTGAAAGGGCAAAACCTACAATGGTATTGCTGAAAAAAACAAAACAATATTTTCATTTTATTAAAAAAAATATATATTTATATACATGGTGTCCCAAAATTAAATGACAAAATTTCGGAAATGTGTGAGCAGGGGGGGATGGATAAATTAAGAAAAAAGTCCTTTAGAGATTTGTCCGTTTTTGGTTCGTTTTGAAGAAAATCGCAAAAAAATGAAACAAAAAATTTTCACCAAAAAACAAAACAACACTAAAATTATTAATTTTATCGATAAGTACCATGAGATAAAAGTTGTAAAGCATGGAATTAACAAAAGAGAGTGTATTAAACCCCTCCTGAAATAAAATTAGAGGATTGTAAATACTATAAATACGCGACAACGCAAAATTATCGTAACCTGTTTAGTATATATTTACATTCCATTAAGGAAATGATAATGAATATAAAAATAGTACTGTTTTGTATGTCGCTGAGGTCAGGACATACAAAAAACGTTTGAATCTTTTAGTCATTCCGCTGAAAATGGTCCAAAGAAGGGACCAAAACATTCGATATAATTAGAGTAGAATTTAAAAAACAAGTTTGTTGCGCCTAACATCCGCGCATGGCTCTCATTAGCCCTCTTTGTACCTGCATTGCATTATTATATTAGAGCGTTTTTAATTTGTCATGAATATTTTTTGGTTTCCTTTTTTGCGATTTTCTCCAAAACGAAGAAAAAAATTAGAAATTTGCACATTGCTTCCTCACCATTTTAATTCGCTCACAAAGTTCCTCCTTAGAGGAAGCTAGTTTTTAAATTAAATTAAAATTATTAGTATATAATAAATTGTTGGCTTCCTCATAGAGGAAGCTTTATGAGCGAATTAAAATGGTGAGGAACCAATGTGCAAATTTCTAATTTGCACAATTTTTATTTTTATATAACCATCGCAAAAAATTTCCTTCCTTTAATAATAATTCCTTTAATAACATTCTTTAATAATATTCTATTTATTCAAAAATATTTAGCCCGATAACTTAAAATTTTAGGAAGTTAGAGCGTACACAGACATTTCTCAAAAAATTCAAAATTTTATAAATATGAACCCCTTCACCGATTCAAACCAAATTCAATACCAACCATTTTGGAGACATGAGTATTTTCTCATAAATCCATGTTTCTATTGGCCACCTTGCTAACTTTAACCGTCGGTTAATCTTAACCGTGGTTGGTGAAATTGGTCCTAATGAAAAATCCAAGATTTCCCAATGGCAAGACCAATAAGCGAGCTTTATTTTAAGAACTAGCGACGCGACCAATCAGGCGCAATTACTAAATACGACTCTCGCGCGCATAACACTTTAGAACTAACTAGCGGTTAAATTATAGAACAGACCTGCGCGCGGACTCTAACCTTTTGCGAGCTTAGGACTTACAGCGCCGAAGCTATGTATGATATAAAGTAGTGGGATGCTCTAAACAATAATGCATTTCTGTATGCTATCTACCACCTAAAAAAAAATATGAAAAAAAAACACGACATGGAACAGAAAGATTAAATATTTATCAAGAGAATATGAAATTATAGATACTAACTTCCAAGAGCTATCTACAAATATCCACTGCATCCAACAGTTCGAAATGCTTAGGAAGACAAAGGAAAGAAAGACATATCTCATGCCACATATCCACCGTTTTGTCTACAATAGAATTTTTTATTTTTATAAACTCTATTTGTTTCTAAACTACTTTAAAAACGATTGTCTTAACATATTGATCTTATTGTAACAGCACAGTGTACCATAATGAGCGATGGCTGCTGCAACAAGAATTGGCATTCACAAAACGATTGAACGCTCTGCTATCTTCGCCAGAGGATTTATCCGTCGACATTGAAACTGCAGTAACAGACATCGGCAAAGTGTGGCAGTCGTGCAAAGCAGAAAAGAACACTGTCCTGGCTGAAACTAAAGAGGCTGTGTCTGCAAGGTGCGCATTTTATCAATATTTAACAAGAGCATAGAAAAGTTTGTTTTAAAAAATTATAGAAGTTAATCTTGATCTTAAAATTAATCTTAATTAATGTTCAACCCCAATGATAATTACTATTTTAATTGTTTTCAGATATCACACTAGGTTTAATACTCTACGGAAAGCTGCGAGTGCTATGTTCAAAAGCAATGAAATCACGCAGGTTCTCTCACGCATAAACACGTATATTATATATGGAAATTTACACATAAGATCGGATCTTAATTTACATTGTAATATTGCTTCGTTAATTAAATAATCTTTTCTCTATGTGCTCGCGCATCTATTGGAGATTTTCATCTTCCCAACTGGCTTTAATTTTTTTTAATGAAAGCTTTCTAAATAGAAGAGTCAATAAAAATATTTAATCTTTTTAATGCATAATATAAAACGTCTGTCTGATGATAAATTTGATAATAGGCTTGCAGAAAATCATATTGGCTTTATTCCTGAATTACAATCCCCTGTGGCTGCGTATCGGCCTGGAAACTGTCTACAGCAAGAGCATTCCGCTCCACTCAAATAATGATATTATCGGCCTGACTCGCTTCCTACTAACAAGATTCTTCTCGGATCCGCAACTGACTAAGCCTGGTTACCACAAGGTCTATCCGAGCCAAAAGATCGTCCCGAAGCTAAACCAGTTTATCCTGAAAAAATTCTTATATCTGATATATTTTTTGGACTATGCGAAACAGCATAAACTGATCGGTCACGATCCGTGCCTGTTTCACAAACGCGCCGAGCATAAGGAGAGCCGTGAGATCTTGCTGAGCTTTTCGTACGAGCTTTTAAGCGGCATCGGGGACGTGACGACAGAGTTGCGCAAACAAGGCTACATACTTACCCTTCGGCAAACCTACATCGAGGAGTACGATTATGCAGTGACGGATATACGATGCGATCTGCGCGATGGCTTGCGATTGTGCCGCGTCATGGAGCTTATTACTGGTGTCCAAAAATTGACTCAACATTGTCGCGTGCCGGCCAAGTATATGCAGAAAGAGCACAACGTGAACCTGGCGTTAAACGCCTTACACCAAGCCGGTTACACTCTTAAAGGCGACATAGATGCGAAGAGCATCGTCGACGGCCACTGTGAGAAGACTCTGTCGCTCCTGTGGCAGATTATTCACAAGTACCAGGCACCGCGCGATCGGGCTGCTCGCGTGATCCAGAGATAGTGGCGAGGGAAAATGTGGTCTCTGCGTGAAAAACTTCCTGCGCGCTCGCAGGAATCTCGCCGCCGTCATAATCCAACGTGTATGGAGACGCAAGCCAATGCCATCCTGGAAATGTTCGGAAGAACGCAAATGTTTTTTACACTTAAGAGCAGCCACCATATGTCTTCAAATATGGTGGCGGAATGTACGAGAAACCAGAAAGAAGAAGCTACGAAAGCCGATGGTGATCCGGTTGCAGAGGAGATGGAGAACCGTGTTGTTGATGAAGACGCAGCGAGACCAGTATCGCAATCTCAGGAACGCCGCGTTAATAATACAAAGACGATGGAGAGCAATGAAGATCGGAAACGAGTGCGGAGAAGCTATGCATTTTCAGGACGTAACGAAACTCGCAAATTCAGAAAGCGTCTATTGGAAAACTATAATCATCAATTTACGCAACTGCGACAACGTCGAGGTGCTTGATACTTGCTTGAATAGCTTAGGTAGATAGAGCACTCTCTCATTTAATAATATTCGCGTGATCGATATTTTCAGACAACAATGACATTTCTCAGAGAAGCAAAGAAGAGTTCGAATAGAATAAATTTCTTTGAAATTATTTCGGAAATTCTAATTGTAAAGCTAAAACTAATCTAAAAACCTATCTTCATTATACTTATGCTATATCGTTTCCTTAAGTAATCTAATGACTTTTTCGAAAGTCTCGACAGTGTAAAAATGTAATGCGAATAATTTGTGTCCGTTACAGATATTATAACGAAATTATCACCGACCGTTTGCATCATCCTCTGCGAGCTGAATCTGGGCGATGACATTTACAAGACGATAGAACAGAACAACAGATCACAACCATGGATGCAGGTCTGTTTGCAAGCGTGCAGCATCTTGATCACTCTGACGAAGCACGACTACGCAAGAAGATATACTATCAAAGTGAGTTTGGAAAGCGAGTTTGGTTTATCTTTCTCGCTACATTAATTGCGTTATTTAAAAAAAAAACTTAATTATATGTTAGAACAAGTACGCATTGGCGTTAATGAAGCTTCTGAATGGATCATTGAAAAACAAGGAGGTATTCCTGCATTGTGCCACACTAATATGGCTGCTTAGCCAGAATGAAGATTATTCGAAGGTAACTTTTGCTAAATTAAAATAATTCTCATCTCGTATCCCTAATATTGTTGTTCTCAGATTTTCTAGCTTTGCAGATTCTTGAACTCTTAATAATTGTGACTATACTTTTAAATACTTATATGATTATACGCACATATCCTTAGATATTTAATTTTCTTCTAATTTAATTTCCAATGTTTTTCAGGCCATGGTGACATGTCCGCAAATAAATTGGCATATAAAAACCACCAAAAATCAACAAAAGATCTTGAAGGATGACAAAGTGACAAAACTCCAAAAATTAAAAGATGTGGAGAAACTATATCCCAGCTGTGAGCCTGATCGCAGAAACACGCAGAAACCGCGCATATTCACTGATATGAGTATCGCCATTGCGGCTTGTCAAAAAAATTTAAATTATGTTAATTCATAAGAAAGATTGGAAAAATAATTTGTTAAATTAGAAAAAATAAAAGTATTTATTAATTTGTAATATGCGTGATATCGTTCTAAGTATTTACTGATCCTTATTAGATTTAAATTACAAAAATGTTAAAAAGGTCTAAAAATCTAAAGAGATAATAATTGAAAATTTAAGAATGCAAACAAATAACAATTGCTTCAAAAGTTGCTGTTATTTTATATTCATATACATAATAGTAGATTTTTAAAAATGGTGAAACCACACTTTAATAAGCACAAATCTCGTGAAAATTGAAAAAATAAAGACAATCAAGTTTTCTTTCTGCTTTAATAACAGATTTATTCCTAAAAACGTGATAGAACGCTGACAACGATGACAACTTGATCTATATACAATAAGAGATAAATGTAATCTTTATTTACACAGTGCTACTCACAAATAAAATTAATAAAGACTTAAGTTCTTTGATCTGCTTAATCAGATCCGCCTTTTCATCATTGAACTGTTCGTTCTCGGAACGATTCGTTTTTATAATTATTATTCCAATAAATATAAAAACTCGATAATAAATATAAAAGAAACTATCCCTTCAAAAGAATAATAATGAAAATTAACGATGGTTCCTTTCCATTTTATCCATTTTATCTATTTGTAGCAAATCCCAACAAACCGAAACCCATTCTGGACATATTGCTCCGCAATCAGGAGAAGCTGATCGAGTTCCTGACGCGCTTCCACACGGATCGTTCCGAGGACGAACAGTTCAGTGATGAAAAGGCGTATCTGATTAAGCAGATCAAAGAACTTAAGTCTGTACATGATAATTAAGTCAAGGAAATAAAATTATGTAAGAATTTATGTAAAGGAGTAAAGAGAATACATAGATATGGGGTGTTGTGTGGCTCAGTGGCAGAGAGTTTGCCTGCTGACAGGAAGGTCCTAGGATCGAATCCCAATAGGGCCCCACCCCGGTATTTTTACTCCTTACAATTATTGCTACTGCTACGACTGACTACACAAAATTGTGTAGTCAAACATCGATAATGTTGGGATTGATATATTTTCCTTATCAATCTTTTCTGTTTCAATGTTCTCAATATTCTCATTAATATTCTCCTCTAATATATTTCATTTATCTTCTATTATTTCCTGTAACACAAAATGAGAAGAAAGATGATGAGAATGGGAGAGAGAGTAAATATTTTAAAAAATCATATAATTAAATAATTGTATACAGGGTGTCCCAGGAGAAGTCAATATTCTGGGAGATGATAGTATTGGTCGTTTTATAAGCAAAAATGTTCATGTGAACGAGTGTCCTATTCCGAACGATTTCTGAGATAGAGTTATTTGAATGTACAGTTGCAAAATTACTGATAAGAAAGAGATACTACGTACTGTTTCTAATTTATTATTCAAGTGACACATTTTTTACAGTTTATAATACATTTTCAAAAATTCCGTCAACATCAATGAATTTATCAATTCTTGTGAGAATATGGCGTATTGCTCGTCTGAGTGCATCGTGATGTTCCTTTATGATGTTGACGGTGGAATTTTTGAAAATTTATTATAAACTGTAACAAATGTGAATTATATTATTAATTATTTATCAATATTTATCAATAATTATATTATTAATTATTTATCAATACTACTTTAAAATTTTATTTATTAATTATAAAATATAATTATTTATTAAATCTTACATTATTCAATTCGTCGGAATGTATCAATTTTGTATGACGATCTACGTTCCACTTTCTTGGGTCCGTGAATGGACAATATGTGCAGTGATATTGCTGAAAAAAACAAAACAATATTTTTATTTTATTTTAAAAAAAATATATTTATATACATGGTGTCCCAAAATTAAATGACAAAACTTCGGAAATGTGTGAGCAGGGGGAAATGGATAAATTAAGAAAAAAGTCCTTTAGAGATTTGTCCGTTTTTGGTTCGTTTTGAAGAAAATCGCAAAAAAATGAAACAAAAAATTTTCACCAAAAAACAAAACAACACTAAAATTATTAATTTTATCGATAAGTACCATGAGATAAAAGTTGTAAAGCATGGAATTAACAAAAGAGAGTGTATTAAACCCCTCCTGAAATAAAATTAGAGGATTGTAAATACTATAAATACGCGACAACGCAAAATTATTGTAACCTGTTTAGTTTATATTTACATTCCATTAAGGAAATGATAATGAATATAAAAATAGTACTGTTTTGTATGTCGCTGAGGTCAGGACATACAAAAAACGTCTGAATTTTTTAGTCATTCCGCTGAAAATGGTCCAAAGAAGGGACCGAAACATTCGATATAATTAGAGCAGAATTTAAAAAACAAATTTGTTGCGTCTAACATCCGCGCATGGCTCTCATTAGCCCTCTTTGTATGTACCTGCATTGCATTATTATATTAGAGCGTTTTTAATTTGTCATGAATATTTTTTGGTTTCCTTTTTTGCGATTTTCTCCAAAACGAAGAAAAAAATTAGAAATTTGCACATTGCTTCCTCACCATTTTAATTCGCTCACAAAGTTCCTCCTTAGAGGAAGCTAGTTTTTAAATTAAATAAAAATTATTAGTATATAATAGATTGTTGGCTTCCTCATAGAGGAAGCTTTATGAGCGAATTAAAATGGTGAGGAACCAATGTGCAAATTTCTAATTTTCACAATTTTTATTTTTATATAACCATCACAAAAAATTTCCTTCCTTTAATAATAATTCCTTTAATAACATCCTTTAATAATATTCTATTTATATAAAAATATTTAGCCCGATATCTTAAAATTTTAGGAAGTTAGAGCGTACACAGACATTTCTCAAAAAATTCAAAATTTTATAAATATGAACCCCTTCATCGATTCAAACCAAATTCAATACCAAACATCTTGGAGACATGAGTATTTTCTCATAAATCCATGTTTCTATTGGCCACCTTGCTAACTTTAACCGTCGGTTAATCTTAACCGTGGTTGGTGAAATTGGCCCTAATGGGAAATCCAAGATTTCCCCTTGACAAGACCAATAAGCGAGCTTTATTTTAAGAACTAGCGACGCGACCAATCAGGCGCAATCACTAAATACGACTCTCGCGCATAACACTCTAGAACTAACTAGCGGTTAAATTATAGAACAGACCTGCGCGCGGACTCTAACCTTTTGCGAGCTTAGGACTTACAGCGCCGAAGCTATGTATGATATAAAGTAGTGGGATGCTCTAAACAATAATGCATTTCTGTATGCTATCTACCACCTAAAAAAAAATATGAAAAAAAAACACGACATGGAACAGAAAGATTAAATATTTATCAAGAGAATATGAAATTATAGATACTAACTTCCAAGAGCTATCTACAAATATCCACTGCATCCAACAGTTCGAAATGCTTAGGAAGACAAAGGAAAGAAAGACATATCTCATGCCACATATCCACCGTTTTGTCTACAATAGAATTTTTTATTTTTATAAACTCTATTTGTTTCTAAACTACTTTAAAAACGATTGTCTTAACATATTGATCTTATTGTAACAGCACAGTGTACCATAATGAGCGATGGCTGCTGCAACAAGAATTGGCATTCACAAAACGATTGAACGCTCTGCTATCTTCGCCAGAGGATTTATCCGTCGACATTGAAACTGCAGTAACAGACATCGGCAAAGTGTGGCAGTCGTGCAAAGCACAAAAGAACACTGTCCTGGCTGAAACTAAAGAGGCTGTGTCTGCAAGGTGCGCATTTTATCAATATTTAACAAGAGCATAGAAAAGTTTGTTTTAAAAAATTATAGAAGTTAATCTTGATCTTAAAATTAATCTTAATTAATGTTCAACCCCAATGATAATTACTATTTTAATTGTTTTCAGATATCACACTAGGTTTAATACTCTACGGAAAGCTGCGAGTGCTATGTTCAAAAGCAATGAAATCACGCAGGTTCTCTCACGCATAAACACGTATATTATATATGGAAATTTACACATAAGATCGGATCTTAATTTACATTGTAATATTGCTTCGTTAATTAAATAATCTTTTCTCTATGTGCTCGCGCATCTATTGGAGATTTTCATCTTCCCAACTGGCTTTAATTTTTTTTAATGAAAGCTTTCTAAATAGAAGAGTCAATAAAAATATTTAATCTTTTTAATGCATAATATAAAACGTCTGTCTGATGATAAATTTGATAATAGGCTTGCAGAAAATCATATTGGCTTTATTCCTGAATTACAATCCCCTGTGGCTGCGTATCGGCCTGGAAACTGTCTACAGCAAGAGCATTCCGCTCCACTCAAATAATGATATTATCGGCCTGACTCGCTTCCTACTAACAAGATTCTTCTCGGATCCGCAACTGACTAAGCCTGGTTACCACAAGGTCTATCCGAGCCAAAAGATCGTCCCGAAGCTAAACCAGTTTATCCTGAAAAAATTCTTATATCTGATATATTTTGTGGACTATGCGAAACAGCATAAACTGATCGGTCACGATCCGTGCCTGTTTCACAAACGCGCCGAGCATAAGGAGAGCCGTGAGGTCTTGCTGAGCTTTTCGCACGAGCTTTTAAGCGACATCGGGGACGTGACGACAGAGTTGCGCAAACAAGGCTACATACTTACCCTTCGGCAAACCTACATCGAGGAGTACGATTATGCAGTGACGGATATACGATGCGATCTGCGCGATGGCTTGCGATTGTGCCGCGTCATGGAGCTTATTACTGGTGTCCAAAAATTGACTCAACATTGTCGCGTGCCGGCCAAGTATGTGCAGAAAGAGCACAACGTGAACCTGGCGTTAAACGCCTTACACCAAGCCGGTTACACTCTTAAAGGCGACATAGATGCGAAGAGCATCGTCGACGGCCACTGTGAGAAGACTCTGTCGCTCCTGTGGCAGATTATTCACAAGTACTAGGCACCGCGCGATCGGGCTGCTCGCGTGATCCAGAGATAGTGGCGAGGGAAAATGTGGTCTCTGCGTGAAAAACTTCCTGCGCGCTCGCAGGAATCTCGCCGCCGTCATAATCCAACGTGTATGGAGACGCAAGTCAATGCCATCCTGGAAATGTTCGGAAGAACGCAAATGTTTTTTACACTTAAGAGCAGCCACCATATGTCTTCAAATATGGTGGCGGAATGTACGAGAAACCAGAAAGAAGAAGCTACGAAAGCCGATGGTGATCCGGTTGCAGAGGAGATGGAGAACCGTGTTGTTGATGAAGACGCAGCGAGACCAGTATCGCAATCTCAGGAACGCCGCGTTAATAATACAAAGACGATGGAGAGCAATGAAGATCGGAAACGAGTGCGGAGAAGCTATGCATTTTCAGGACGTAACGAAACTCGCAAATTCAGAAAGCGTCTATTGGAAAACTATAATCATCAATTTACGCAACTGCGACAACGTCGAGGTGCTTGATACTTGCTTGAATAGCTTAGGTAGATAGAGCACTCTCTCATTTAATAATATTCGCGTGATCGATATTTTCAGACAACAATGACATTTCTCAGAGAAGCAAAGAAGAGTTCGAATAGAATAAATTTCTTTGAAATTATTTCGGAAATTCTAATTGTAAAGCTAAGACTAATCTAAAAACCTATCTTCATTATACTTTTGCTATATCGTTTCCTTAAGTAATCTAATGACTTTTTCGAAAGTCTCGACAGTGTAAAAATGTAATGTGAATAATTTGTGTCCGTTACAGATATTATAACGAAATTATCACCGACCGTTTGCATCATCCTCTGCGAGCTGAATCTGGGCGATGACATTTACAAGACGATAGAACAGAACAACAGATCACAGCCATGGATGCAGGTCTGTTTGCGAGCGTGCAGCATCTTGATCACTCTGACGAAGCACGACTACGCAAGAAGATATACTATCAAAGTGAGTTTGGAAAGCGAGTTTGGTTTATCTTTCTCGCTACATTAATTGCGTTATTTAAAAAAAAACTTAATTATATGTTAGAACAAGTACGCATTGGCGTTAATGAAGCTTCTGAATGGATCATTGAAAAACAAGGATGTATTCCTGCATTGTGCCACACTAATATGGCTGCTTAGCCAGAATGAAGATTATTCGAAGGTAACTTTTGCTAAATTAAAATAATTCTCATCTCGTATCCCTAATATTGTTGTTCTCAGATTTTCTAGCTTTGCAGATTCTTGAACTCTTAATAATTGTGACTATACTTTTAAATACTTATATGATTATACGCACATATCCTTAGATATTTAATTTTCTTCTAATTTAATTTCCAATGTTTTTCAGGCCATGGTGACATGTCCGCAAATAAATTGGCATATAAAAACCACCAAAAATCAACGAAAGATCTTGAAGGATGACAAAGTGACAAAACTCAAAAAATTAAAAGATGTGGAGAAACTATATCCCAGCTGTGAGCCTGATCGCAGAAACACGCAGAAACCGCGCATATTCACTGATATGAGTATCGCCATTGCGGCTTGTCAAAAAAATTTAAATTATGTTAATTCATAAGAAAGATTGGAAAAATAATTTGTTAAATTAGAAAAAATAAAAATATTTATTAATTTGTAATATGCGTGATATCGTTCTCAGTATTTACTGATCCTTATTAGATTTAAATTACAAAAATGTTAAAAAGGTCTAAAAATCTAAAGAGATAATAATTGAAAATTTAAGAATGCAAACAAATAACAATTGCTTCAAAAGTTGCTGTTATTTTATATTCATATACATAATAGTAGATTTTTAAAAATGGTGAAACCACACTTTAATAAGCACAAATCTCGTGAAAATTGAAAAAATAAAGACAATCAAGTTTTCTTTCTGCTTTAATAACAGATTTATTCCTAAAAACGTGATAGAACGCTGACAACGATGACAACTTGATCTATATACAATAAGAGATAAATGTAATCTTTATTTACACAGTGCTACTCACAAATAAAATTAATAAAGACTTAAGTTCTTTGATCTGCTTAATCAGATCCGCCTTTTCATCATTGAACTGTTCGTCCTCGGAACGATTCGTTTTTATAATTATTATTCCAATAAATATAAAAACTCGATAATAAATATAAAAGAAACTATCCCATCAAAAGAATAATAATGAAAATTAACGATGGTTCCTTTCCATTTTATCCATTTTATCTATTTGTAGCAAATCCCAACAAACCGAAACCCATTCTGGACATATTGCTCCGCAATCAGGAGAAGCTGATCGAGTTCCTGACGCGCTTCCACACGGATCGTTCCGAGGACGAACAGTTCAATGATGAAAAGGCGTATCTGATTAAGCAGATCAAAGAACTTAAGTCTGTACATGATAATTAAGTTAAGGAAATAAAATTATTGCTACTGCTACTACACCTAATTTTTATATAAATTATAAAGTTGTGCAAGTATCTTGCACAACTTGACAAATATGTTTTTGCATTATTAGTTTTAAATAAATTATCATTTTTTAATTTAAACAATTATAACTTATAATTTATTTTTTTTTTTACAAGTTCTATCTAATATGGGCCTTTTAGGTACTGCGCCTTTTTTTTTCCTCTTTCATATCTGGCTCTAAAAAATAACATAAAATATTTAAATACAAATTTTAAAATTATATTAATAATAAATTTTATAATAAATTTTAATAAAAAATTTATATGAAAATTCTTACCTTTTTTTACTTCGACAATATTAGGATTGATATTTTCCTTATCCCATATTTCCCTATCCCATTTATACTTCGACAATATTAGGATTGATATTTTCCTTATCCCATATTTCCCTATCCCATTTATTTCTGTGTTCTCCTTACTCATCTCGACATTTTTTTTATCCTCTATTATTTCCTGTAACACAGGATGAGAAGAAAGATGATGAGAATGGGAGAGAGAGTAAATATTTAAAAAAATCATATAATTAAATAATTGTATACAGGGTGTCCCAGGAGAAGTCAATATTCTGGGAGATGATAGTATTGGTCGTTTTATAAGCAAAAATGTTCATGTGAACGAGTGTCCTATTCCGAACGATTTCTGAGATAGAGTTATTTGAATGTACAGTTGCAAAATTACTGATAAGAAAGAGATACTACGTACTGTTTCTAATTTATTATTCAAGTGACACATTTTTTACAGTTTATAATACATTTCCAAAAATTCCGTCAACATCAATGCATTTATCAATTCTTGTGAGATCATGGCGTATTGCTCGTCTGAGTGCATCGTGATGTTCCTTTATGATGTTGACGGTGGAATTTTTGAAAATTTATTATAAACTGTAACAAATGTGTGTCACTTGAACAATAAATTAGAAACAGTATGTAGTATCTCTTTCTTATCAATAATTTTGCAACTATACATTCAAATAGCTCTATTTCGGAAATCGTTTGGAATAGGACACTCGTTAATATGAACATTTTTGCTTAAAATGACCAATACTATCACCTCCCGGAATATTGACCATTCCTCCTGAGACACCCTGTATAATTATATTATTAATTATTTATCAATCTACTTTAAAATTTTATTTATTAATTATAAAATATAATTATTAAATCTTACATTATTCAATTCGTCGGAATGTATCGCTTTTATATGACGATCTACGTTCCACTTTCGTGGGTCCGTGAAAGGGCAAAATGTACAATAATATTGCTGAAAAAAACAAAACAATATTTTCATTTTATTTAAAAAAAAA
Organism: Lasius platythorax; assembly: GCA_963971435.1. NCBI lineage: Eukaryota > Metazoa > Arthropoda > Insecta > Hymenoptera > Formicidae > Lasius > Lasius platythorax. The sequence continues at coordinate 5,320,498 of OZ020540.1, read as the reverse complement.
TATATTTATATACATGGTGTCCCAAAATTAAATGACAAAACTTCGGAAATGTGTGAGCAGGGGGGGATGGATAAATTAAGAAAAAAGTCCTTTAGAGATTTGTCCGTTTTTGGTTCGTTTTGAAGAAAATCGCAAAAAAATGAAACAAAATATTTTCACCAAAAAACAAAACAACACTAAAATTATTTATTTTATCGATAAGTACCATGAGATAAAAGTTGTAAAGCATGGAATTAACAAAAGAGAGTGTATTAAACCCCTCCTGAAATAAAATTAGAGGATTGTAAATACTATAAATACGCGACAACGCAAAATTATTGTAACCTGTTTAGTTTATATCTACATTCCATTAAGGAAATGATAATGAATATAAAAATATTCGTAAATAATCTATACTAACATTTGTAGTCTCAATCTCTCTCTCGCTCTTTTTGTATACAGATGTGTACAGGCAATGCGTTTCAAGCGATTCAGGATTAATTGTTGGAAAAACTATTAATGCTGATGAAGAAAACTATGTTTCTAATGGTACGTGTTTTGTTATTTTTAAAACTTTTTTATATTAAAATAAAAATGATGTAGTTTATGTACATACGGCAACAGGAATACCTTAATATATGAATTTATGTACATATCAGTACATTGGAACACATATACATTTCCTTGTATGTATATTTTACATATACATACAGGGAAAATGTATATGTGTTCCGATATGTGCATAAATTCGTGTTAAGGCATTTCTGTTGCCGAGCGTACAATATTTAAAAGCATATATATACACACAATACTGTTAACCACATTAATAATTTATTAAATTAAATGTCTTTTCAGAACTTAAGAAGCAAATTTTATATAAACTAAATAAAGTTTTATATAAATTGGACACAATGGAAAAGAAAATAAATTTGCTTGAAGAGAAAATGTTATATCCAAATAATGTAGACGAAGAATTTATTAATGTTCAATTGCCAATATCATTATATGAAGATTTACAATTATTTGAAGAGCAGCTAGATGAAGGATTTAAGAACAAAGTGGTAAGTATATTTTATATCTTTTATTTTTTTACTATATACCCAGATAGAGACAGATGTACACAGACAGCAATTGTACTAGATTAAAATTACGCAATGCGTAAACGGCTAGATAAGTATAACATATCAGTACACATCTCAATCACATATCAGTCATAGTTACAACATATATAATAGAAATATATATATATATATAATATACATATATATGATTAAATATATATATGATATATAGTATACGTAAGTAGATTTTCAGTACTGGAAGTGAATATCGGAATGCAGCCTAAATAAATATCAGTTAAATTCTGATAATTTCTTTTATATATTTCGTTATTATATAGTGTAACTATGACTGGCACATATAATCGGCTCATAAAGGATATGTAACTATAATATTACGCATTGAGAAGCCTTCATTTGCGCACAGTACAATTGCACACGTTGCAATTGCCCACCGTGCTATTAGACACATCAAGTTGCGCACAGTTCTTTTGCCCACAGTTCTTTTGCGCACAGTTCTTTTGCCTACAGTTCTTTTGCGCACAGTTCTTTTACACAGTTTATTTAACTAAATAATTAGAATAATTAGGTAAAAATACACACACACACACACGGAGGGGTGCAAGGGGGGCCTTCGGCCCCCCCCCCTCCCGCACCTACCCCGTCGGTAGGGGTGCCTTAAGAACGTGTGCGCAAAAGAACTGTGGGCAAAAGAACTGTGCGCAAAAGAACTGTGGGCAAAAGAACTGTGCGCAACTTCATGTGTCTAATAGGTGGGCAATTGCAACGTGTCCAATTGTACTGTGCGCAATTGAGCCTCTCCCTTACGCATTGCGCGAATTTATACCAGTAAAGTTGTTGTTATGTACATACATCTATCTAGGTATACACATCTTCTGTATAATATTTTATCATTAAGTAATATAAAATCTGTATTATCATTTACATTATACTTTTCATTTTTTCAGATTACTATTTTGAAACTGGTGGGTGGAAACAATCCACATGTAATGATACGCAACATGTTAAAGAAGCTACTAACAAATTCTTTAGCTCAACAATTCAGTTGGGCTGGCAAGAAGGCTAAATGTAGCTTTAAAGATTTGAAGCTAGCAAATGTAATCATACGTAAGTTCATTTTATAATACAATTGTACAATTGGTATTTTTAATATATTGAATCGTACATTTTTTTGTATTATAGAAGCTGTTCGTACAGTGCACAACCAAATTACTGATACAGAAATTAGTAATTCTATAGCAAAATGGCTGACTCAAGGTACTCTAAGAGCTCAAAGAGAAAAGTATGTTTATTGTTTATAACCGAATATCATGAATTATTTATTATTACTTGTTTCAATTAAATATAATTAATATGATTACTTATACATTTCTAGGCATACGTGCACGCAATCTCAGACAGCATTGGAAAATAATTAGCATAGATTGGAGGAAAATAATTAGCATAGAATATAAGTATATACATATATATATAGTATAATATATAACAAAAATAAAATTTATAAAGTGGTGAAATTAATGTAGGTATTAAATATGTAACGTTGCATATTAAAGAAAAATATATTAAAATATGTTGAATATTCAAATTATATACTGTACGTTTATTAATTTAATGTAAAACCAGTTCGTATTTCTTCTTATTAAATTGCTTTTATTCATTTTAAAAATATATAATTACAGTGAAAGGTAGTAATTTCATATGTTGCCACACACATGTCATATATCCGCGCACGGATACTTTAGATTTTAGTGAGTAAATATTACAGATATATATATATATATATATATATATATATGTATCTGTAATATTTACTCACTAAAATCTAAAGTATCCGTGCGCGGATATATGACATATGTGTGTGGCAACATATGAAATTACTACCTTTCACTGTAACGTTGATATTTTAAGGCAATGTTTCTGAGGGCACACATTTTAATGTTGCTGTAATGTTTTATTGCAATGTTTCTGAGAGCACACATTTCTATATTGCTGTAATGTTTTATTGCAATGTTTCCCAGGGCGGACATTTCAACGTTGCCGCAATCTTGCAGCAACATTGCAAAGACATTTCGCAACTTCCCTGCAATATTACAATGTTTCAGTGTAATGTCTATGCAATGTTCTTGCAACATTTCGGTGCTGTATGGGGAAGATTATCAACATGGAGAAACTATTTTGAAAGAAATACCAAATCTCAACTTGATATCGAATATTGCATTGGATAGCATGCATCTTGTTTATCTTGGTGTAGTAAGAAGACTCATTATACTGTGGATGCAAAATGTACTACTCAATGTACGATTATCAGCTAGCACAAATAACAGAAATTTCTGTTAAACTGGAAGATTTTATGAAAATTTTGCTCTAGAGGAGTTCGACGCTTCTTTAAAAAAATAAATTTTTTTATGAAGTAGTAAGTAGTAATTCATACCTGTATTATCAGCCATTGTATATCGAATCTGTAAAAAAAAATAAATAAAATGTTAATAACTTAATAAATTTGGGCAATTAACTTTAAAGGGGGCTAATTAAGAGAGCCGAGCGCTATAAGAGTATTATTAAAGCTCTGCACCATAGCTCCGCACTCGGAGCTTATGGTGCAGAGCTTTAATAATACTCTTATTACATCATGGGTCTACCTATCAGAGGGTTCTGTGGTCAAAAGCAACGTGGTCAATCGGACCCCACTCATCCCTCGCGCGTGTATTAGCGATCCCGTTGCGACCCCACTTGTGTCTCGTCTCGCGTTAACGAGTCGCTCACGCGACGACGATGACGATGAACACGACGACAATGATATTTTTGTACTCACCTTGGAGATGACTCAATGACGGGAAGCGAAACTTCAATGTGTTTAACACACGCTTTCCAGAGAAAACTGCTCGAGGGAACGCGACACAGAGCACAGAACAGAGCACAGGGCCAGTGTTGGCTGGTGGGTCGGGTTTTTCGCGCATGCGCCGCGAACGCGGCGTTAATAAAGTATCTAGTAGAGGCAAAAAGGTGTGCCGCTGGTCGCCCTTAATCAAATTTCTGAAGGAAAATTTTTAGAAAATTTTTACGAGCGACCAACAGCATACTTTTATATATATTATTATAAAAACACTCTCTATAACATTCTATAATACTCACTCCGGGACCTCGTTCTGGCATTACCGACACTCAGATGAAGTTGCCCGCAAAAATTTTCGCGCCCATAACCCACTAGCTGATACACCGTTGGTTTACTGTGATTACTACTGCGCATGCGCGAAAAACCCGACCCGCCTGCCAACACAGGGTGCAAATCCATGGAGCGGAACGGCGTACGCAGAAAATCGCAGAACGGGAGCCTCGACCAATCACAGGCATTCCGCTATTTTCATTGCGCGGATTCACGATCCCTACGTACCCATGGAGCGTAACGAGAGCAGCGCGGATTGCATGCGACCAATCACGAGTCTCCATTTAAAATTTGTTTAAATTTTATTTCAATGTTTTATGCATTAAATTAAATATTTCTAACAGGAAATCCATTAAATATTATATTTATAAACGTGATTATAATAATTACTTGTAAATAGAATGATTTAAAAGTAATTATTGGAATATACTAATCGTTACGCTTTGCTTATTCCGCTCCATGGGTATCTCGGGATGTGATTTCGCGTAACGTATGTTGCGAATGTGGCACGCACACTGCTCCTAAAAATATCACCGATTTACATAGTGTTAGCGAACTGTTAATCCACAAAAGTCTTCAGCAAATTATAAAATAATAATAACTGCCAGCAGGTAATATAGATAATGATATTAAATAATAGGTGTTGATTTAATTATAACATCCCTGAAGCATATACATGTTCAAAAGGCGAAAGATGTTAAATATCCTTAAATGTTCTTTGAACGTGTGCTATCAAAATATTAAAAATAGTGTTTATTATAGTGTTTATATTGTATATTTCAGTTTATGTAAAGTGCAAGCAAATTTTTAATAAGTAAAATGAATTCAAAAATCGCTTTTTTGTGCATCTGCAGACTATTAAAAACATATAGAAAATCGCCAATACACTATTGGAGTCAGAAAAATATTCAAAGAAAATTGTACTATTTATATATGCTCTATAAAAGAATGGTGAAAAGAGAAAAGAGGATGATAATTGCGTATTGCGCAGTTCTGCCGTTCTGCGGACAAAAGCTGAAAACCGCGGAATGTCACTGAAAATCACGGAATGCCTGTGATTGGTCGAGGCTCCCGTTCCGCGATTTTCTGCGTACGCCGTTCCGCTCCATGGGTTTGCACCCTCAGGCTTCTCTCTGCCCGGGGTCTCTAATATCAATCCTCATATACAGATGTTATCAGATGTCTATACAATAAAATATTATATTACAATAAAAGCTGAGAAATTTAATTCAGATCTAGAATTTAAATATAATACTGATTATTAATATTAATAATAATATAATATATGATTAAAATTATATTATATTAATAATATATTATATATATTATATATATTATATTATTATTATTTATTATAATTTCTATTATAATACTGATACTAGAAATATCAATACTTATATGCATACACAGTCCTATCCATAACATATATATACATAATTCATTTCCTCTCCAACTATATCCATACTGCGAGGAAAGTAAAAATATGTAGCAATATAATTATTTTTTTAATTAATTTGTTTGACAACTTTGCATTTTTTTTACAAATCAACGATAAGTTTAACGAAATAATTATGTACAAAGTGATACGTACATATATAATACAAAACATAAAAACATTTTTATTGATAGATACAACGTAATTGTCATGTACCCTGCGAATCGGAGATTTGGACATTTAAAGCTCTGAAACTATACACCATTATCGTCAATTAATCGGAGACCGAGTTGTGTTTACTCGGCGGTTTATTTCAGCCTAATTTTTCTCTAATCAGCGAGTCACCAATCCAAGGAATACAAATATTTATACACAATTATGAATATTTTGACACTTGCAGTTACGGAATGTACTTTCTATTAAACATTTAAGAATGATTTTGTACTTAATGTACAAATATTATTAACGCCGTTAATACTTGAACGAGAATTATACATTGATAAATCCGCGTTTCAAAGTACACAAAAATATTACTCGATAATTTTTCTTATTAATGTATATTAATATAAACAACACAAATAATTTTTTCTTTATTGCGCTGTATATAAGAAAGTTATTCTCGCAACCATTCATGCACTGAAAAATCAAATCTATTCACTGATAAAAGTTAATGTAGAATGGTATATAGAAGTTAGATAAATAGGATATAAATATGTGTATATAACTGCAGTTATGTATTCTATAATAGTTGAAACTGTTGTATACAAGAAACTTTCACAATTCGGATTAGTCTGAGAAAGAATTCCACAAGAATCTTCCACAAGATTTATTCGTACCAAATAGTCAATGTATCAAGATGTAAATATGTATCTCTTTTTTTAATATTGGACAATAAATTACAGCAGAATGTCATGTTATTTAGAATTCTTATATTAAACAAGAAATTATACTTAAACTTGTTTACATAAATAAATCGACATGTAATAAAAAGTGTTGCACTTTTAAATGTAAGGTTTACAAAGAGTCACTGTATGATCCACTCCACAGGCAACTTTTCTTACTTGAGCTCCTACTGCTACCTGTTAAAAGAAGACAACAAATTACTATAAACTCTCATATGTAGACTACAGATATACTCTTACCCCTTATGTCCTATTGCTTTTTCCTTTTACTTATTTTATTTATCAAATATATAGGGTGTCCCAGATCACATTTGTAATGATTAACAGGGAACATCAAAATAATAGATTGAAAAATTGAATTGTCTTTGGCATTTCTTTGTAATGTTTACAATTTATTTTTTCTTTTATTATTTATTTATTTATTAATTAATTAATTATTAACTAAAAATCATGCATTAAAAAATGATTAAAAAATATTAATTTTAGTTAAATTTAGTTATGTCCAAATAAAAAGTATTATCATAAAAATCCTTCTGATGGTTGTCAAGCTTTTCAGTATTTTATATAAATAATTTTAGTAGCATTTTAATGTTAAAAAGTGTCGCTATTGTGCAATCGTGACTTTTCAAAAAATAATAATTTTTAACAAAATAGCCGTTTCTTCAGATAAAGCAATTCAATTTTCCATTTGATGTAATATTGTATACTCTTATTATACAAAATTGCTTTTTAACTTTGGTTTATTTATATGTAGATGATTAATTTGTGGAATATTGTGAAAATAATAATAGTAATATAAAAGTCTTATAGCGCAGGATATTAATGTTAGAATGCGATGTAAATTTAAATGTCAAAATTGTCAGATAATGTTTATTGATAATAATAACTTTACCCTCAAAGGGAAAAATTGATCCTTCATGTGTCCTAATCCCAAAGATCCAAATTTATTGCCACCCCACATATATAAATCTCCTGAGTTGGTTAGTGCTGCTAATTGACTAATTCCAGAATATATTTTTGTTACCTACATATATAAAAAAAATAATTTATAAATAAAATATATATTATATAAAAGTTTCTGGATTTTATTAAATTCGTATTACTTTAATTACCTTGATATCACGATTATACACATTATTGCCAAATAATGTAGGAGGAATCATAGTTGGTTTAAATACTTTCTGCACTTCAGGACCAAGACCAAGTATTCCATATCCCCATACATAGACATTACCAGCATCTATAATGTATAATATAATAATTAATGCAAAGATATATTAGCACATACATAACACACAAAACAAAATAAAAACTAATGTAAAAAAACTTAATATTTTTAAATAAAATCTTGGTAAAAGTTTTAGCATTTTTAAGTTAAAAGTATGAATAATAGTCAATAAAACAAAGTCGATTTATAATATCATATAAATTATATATTAATACTTACTGTTTAAAAGCATACAAAAGCATCCACCTGCTGCAATGTCCGTAATATGTCCTAATTTTTGATGTATATTTAGTTCTGTAGCAATATTTACTTGGTAACTATCTTCTTTGATTGATAATTGTCCATACTCTGAATTACCCCAGCCATAGACTTTCCCTTTATCTTAAGCAGGAATATTTTTCACGCATATGTTTTGGTTATTTACATATAATTATTTATATCAAATCCAGAAAAAATATAATCTTGCATACCACTAAGAGCTAATACACAATCAGCAATACAAGCAACTTTGATTATATGTTGTCCTGCCAGATCACCTTTAACTAAACTCGGTCGATGTTCATTTCGGTAATGCGCAAGGCCTGTTTGTCCATCAGCACCCCAGCCAAATGTATATACCTCACCTATCTCTGTCAAGAGTATGCTATTATATAATGTTAATGAGAAAAATATATGAGAAAAATTACAATTATATAATTAATATAAAATCAGAGTTTTATACCTGTGATCTTGACCAGCTGCCACTGCAGTAATTTTACTTCCCTTAATATTAGGTATGTGATGAACAATCATATTTTTCTTGTAATCCTCATTCAATATAATTGGCCTACCGCATTGACCATACGCATTATTACCCAATGTAAACAAGCCTTCTGTTGTTAATATTAACAAATGTGCTCTTCCAGCAGCCATGCCTATAACTTTTGTCGAAGCATTCTCTAATGGCAAATTTATTGGTCTTGGAATAAACACCATATTATCGGGAAATTTTTTGTCAGTTTCATTATAACCTATTGCAAGAAAACTAGATTGTAGTGCAATCCTCAAGATCAAAACTTGTTTTGAAAAATAACTTAATAATTTTAATAAAGCTAAAATAGCTTCAATTCTTAATTACCAAGTTGTGAATCTGTATTTATTCCGGTTCCATAAACAATATTTTTATCCGACGAATGTACAGCATAAACTGTAAAACCATATCCACAAGCAATGTCTGTCACTTTATGTCGTTCAGCAAAGGATACTCTCTTTGGCTTTGAGAGATATGAAATTTTATTTTTTTGTAATGCTCCTGTTTCTCCAAGAGCTCCATGTTCTGCAAGACCCCAAACATAAACCCTGCGAGTATCTTCTTGACTTATTGGATATTGAAAAACTGTAAACAGAGTGTAGATTTAATATAATTTAACAATTAAATATATGAAATAGACAATAACTCTGTGCATTTTCTTACTTGGTAATGTTTTAAGTTCAGACTTTTTAGGTATAGACTTCTGACTGTTTGAGGGAGAATGTAAAATTCTAGCTCTCCTTACGTGTTTCAAATAATTTCTTCCTGTATTGAACATTATTTTTCCTAAAGTATCTCGAAACATATTTGAGTTTTAAATAGTTATTCTTATTCCTTTTCTTTCTTTGTTAATTTCCGTCCACTAATAAATCAAAACAGTTGTTAAAGAATCAGTTGCAAAACAGTTATTCAACCAAATTATTTTGCGACAGTTTGTCGCAGATCATATTAAAAAAATCTTTTTTTTTATGAATTTTCGCTTGTCGAGACCAGAGAGAAACCTAAAAGCGGCCACCAGTCTCGACGGGCACATTTCTCGACGCTTGACGCGCCGTCTGACAAAGTGGACGTAAACTATGTCCATTTCGCTCGAATTGTCACACAATTTAAATTACAAAAATGTTAAAAAGGTCTAAAAATCTAAAGAGATAATAACTGAAAATTTAAGAATGCAAACAAATAACAATTGCTTCAAAAGTTGCTGTTATTTTATTCATATACATAATAGTAGATTTTTAAAAACGGTGAAACCGCACACTTTAATAAGCACAAATCTCGTGACTAAAATTGCAAAAATAAAGACAATCAAGTTTTCTTTCTGCTTTAATAACAGATTCATTCCTAAAAACGTGATAGAACGCTGACAACGATGACAATAACTTGATCTATATATGATACAATAAGAGATAAATGTAATCTTTATTTACACAGTGCTACTCACAAATAAAATTAATAAAGACATAAGTTCTTTGATCTGCTTAATCAGATCCGCCTTTTCATCATTGAACTGTTCGTCCTCGGAACGATTCGTTTTTATAATTATTATTATTATCAGATATTATATCAGTTTTTATAATTATTATTCCAATAAATATAAAAACTCGATAATAAATATAAAAGAAACTATCCCATCAAAAGAATAATAATGAAAATTAACGATGGTTCCTTTCCATTTTATCCATTTTATCTATTTGTAGCAAATCCCAACAAACCGAAACCCATTCTGGACATATTGCTCCGCAATCAGGAGAAGCTGATCGAATTCCTGACGCGCTTCCACACGGATCGTTCCGAGGACGAACAGTTCAATGATGAAAGGGCGTATCTGATTAAGCAGATCAAAGAACTTAAGTCTGTACATGATAATTAAGTCAAGGAAATAAAATTATTGCTACTGCTACGACTGACTACACAAAATTGTGGACCTAGTTTTCATATAAATTATAAAGCTGTGCAAGTATCTTACTCGACAAATAAGTTTTTGCATCATCAGTTTTAGAAAACAAATTATCATTTTTTGATTGTGAAGAATTAAAACTTATGTAAGAATTTATGTAAAAGAGTAAAGAGAATACAGAGATATGGGGCGTTGTGTGGCTCAGTGGCAGAGAGTTTGCCTGCTGAGAGGAAGGTCCTAGGATCGAGTCCCGGTAGCGCCCCGGTATTTTTACTCCTTACATGATAATTAAGTTAAGGAAATAAAATAATTGCTACTGCTATGACTGACTGCACAAAATATAAATTTATAAATCTGTGCAAATATCTAACTCGACAAGTTCTTACATTATTGCTTTTAAAAAATAAATTATCATTTATTCATTGTGAATAATTATAATTTATTCTTTTTTTGCAACTTCTATTTAGAATGGGCCTTTTAGGCTCTGTGCCCCCTTTTTTATTTTCTATTACATCTTCCTCTAAAAAATAACATAAAATATTTAAATACAAATTTTAAAATTATATTAATAATAAATTTTATAATAAATTTTAATAAAAAATTTATATGAAAATTCTTACCTTTTTTTACTTCGACAATATTAGGATTGACATTTTCTTTATCAATCCCATTTGATTCTGTGTTTTCCTTAGTGTTCTTTTTAGAGTTCTCATTACTCATCTCGATATTTTTGTTATCTTCTATTATTTCCTGTAACACAGGATGAGAAGAAAGATGATGAGAATGGGAGAGAGAGTAAATATTAAAAAAAATCATATAATTAAATAATTGTATACAGGGTGTCCCAGGAGAAGTCAATATTCTGGGAGATGATAGTATTGGTCGTTTTATAAGCAAAAATGTTCATGTGAACGAGTGTCCTATTCCGAACGATTTCTGAGATAGAGTTATTTGAATGTACAGTTGCAAAATTACTGATAAGAAAGAAATACTACGTACTGTTTCTAATTTATTATTCAAGTGATACATTTTTTACAGTTTATAATACATTTTCAAAAATTCCGTCAACATCAATGCATTTATCAATTCTTGTGAGAACATGGCGTATTGCTCGTCTGAGTGCATCGTGATGTTCCTTTATGATGTTGACGGTGGAATTTTTGAAAATTTATTATAAACTGTAACAAATGTGTCACTTGAACAATAAATTAGAAACAGTATGTAGTATCTCTTTCTTATCAATAATTTTGCAACTATACATTCAAATAGCTCTATTTCGGAAATCGTTTGGAATAGGACACTCGTTAATATGAACATTTTTGCTTAAAATGACCAATACTATCACCTCCCGGAATATTGACCATTCCTCCTGAGACACCCTGTATAATTATATTATTAATTATTTATCAATACTACTTTAAAATTTTATTTATTAATTATAAAATATAATTATTTATTAAATCTTACATTATTCAATTCGTCGGAATGTATCAATTTTGTATGACGATCTACGTTCCACTTTCTTGGGTCCGTGAATGGACAATATGTGCAGTGATATTGCTGAAAAAAACAAAACAATATTTTCATTTTATTTAAAAAAAGATATATTTATATACATGGTGTCCCAAAATTAAATGACAAAACTTCGGAAATGTGTGAGCAGGGGGGGATGGATAAATTAAGAAAAAAGTCCTTTAGAGGTTTGTCCGTTTTTGGTTCGTTTTGAAGAAAATCGCAAAAAAATGAAACAAAAAATTTTCACCAAAAAACAAAACAACACTAAAATTATTAATTTTATCGATAAGTACCATGAGATAAAAGTTGTAAAGCATGGAATTAACAAAAGAGAGTGTATTAAACCCCTCCTGAAATAAAATTAGAGGATTGTAAATACTATAAATACGCGACAACGCAAAATTATTGTAACCTGTTTAGTTTATATTTACATTCCATTAAGGAAATGATAATGAATATAAAAATAGTACTGTTTTGTATGTCGCTGAGGTCAGGACATACAAAAAACGTCTGAATTTTTTAGTCATTCCGCTGAAAATGGTCCAAAGAAGGGACCGAAACATTCGATATAATTAGAGTAGAATTTAAAAAACAAATTTGTTGCGCCTAACATCCGCGCATGGCTCTCATTAGCCCTCTTTGTACCTGCATTGCATTATTATAATAGAGCGTTTTTAATTTGTCATGAATATTTTTTGGTTTCCTTTTTTGCGATTTTCTCCAAAACGAAGAAAAAAATTAGAAATTTGCACATTGCTTCCTCACCATTTTAATTCGCTCACAAAGTTCCTCCTTAGAGGAAGCTAGTTTTTAAATTAAATAAAAATTATTAGTATATAATAGATTGTTGGCTTCCTCATAGAGGAAGCTTTATGAGCGAATTAAAATGGTGAGGAACCAATGTGCAAATTTCTAATTTGCACAATTTTTATTTTTATATAACCATCGCAAAAAATTTCCTTCCTTTAATAATAATTCCTTTAATAACATCCTTTAATAATATTCTATTTATATAAAAATATTTAGCCCGATATCTTAAAATTTTAGGAAGTTAGAGCGTACACAGACATTTCTCAAAAAATTCAAAATTTTATAAATATGAACCCTTTCACCGATTCAAACCAAATTCAATACCAACCATCTTGGAGACATGAGTATTTTCTCATAAATCCATGTTTCTATTGGCCACCTTGCTAACTTTAACCGTCGGTTAATCTTAACCGTGGTTGGTGAAATTGGCCCTAATAGGAAATCCAAGATTTCCCCATGACAAGACCAATAAGCGAGCTTTATTTTAAGAACTAGCGACGCGACCAATCAGGCGCAATCACTAATCACGACTCTCGCGCGCATAACACTCTAGAACTAACTAGCGGTTAAATTATAGAACAGACCTGCGCGCGGACTCTAACCTTTTGCGAGCTTAGGACTTACAGCGCCGAAGCTATGTATGATATAAAGTAGTGGGATGCTGTAAACAATAATGCATTTCTGTATGCTATCTACCACCTAAAAAAAAATATGAAAAAAAAACACGACATGGAACAGAAAGATTAAATATTTATCAAGAGAATATGAAATTATAGATACTAACTTCCAAGAGCTATCTACAAATATCCACTGCATCCAACATTTCGAAATGCTTAGGAAGACAAAGGAAAGAAAGACATATCTCATGCCACATATCCACCGTTTTGTCTACAATAGAATTTTTTATTTTTATAAACTCTATTTGTTTCTAAACTACTTTAAAAACGACTGTCTTAACATATTGATCTTATTGTAACAGCACAGTGTACCATAATGAGCGATGGCTGCTGCAACAAGAATTGGCATTCACAAAACGATTGAACGCTCTGCTATCTTCGCCAGAGGATTTATCCGTCGACATTGAAACTGCAGTAACAGACATCGGCAAAGTGTGGCAGTCGTGCAAAGCACAAAAGAACACTGTCCTGGCTGAAACTAAAGAGGCTGTGTCTGCAAGGTGCGCATTTTATCAATATTTAACAAGAGCATAGAAAAGTTTGTTTTAAAAAATTATAGAAGTTAATCTTGATCTTAAAATTAATCTTAATTAATGTTCAACCCCAATGATAATTACTATTTTAATTGTTTTCAGATATCACACTAGGTTTAATACTCTATGGAAAGCTGCGAGTGCTATGTTCAAAAGCAATGAAATCACGCAGGTTCTCACGCATAAACATGTATATTATATATGGAAATTTACACATAAGATCGGATCTTAATTTACATCGTAATATTGCTTCGTTAATTAAATAATCTTTTCTTTATGTGCTCGCGCATCTATTGGAGATTTTCATCTTCCCAATTGGCTTTAATTTTTTTTAATGAAAGCTTTCTAAATAGAAGAGTCAATAAAAATATTTAATCTTTTTAATGCGTAATATAAAACGTCTGTCTGATGATAAATTTGATAATAGGCTTGCAGAAAATCATATTGGCTTTATTCCTGAATTACAATCCCCTGTGGCTGCGTATCGGCCTGGAAACTGTCTACAGCAAGAGCATTCCGCTCCACTCAAATAATGATATTATCGGCCTGACTCGCTTCCTACTAACAAGATTCTTCTCGGATCCGCAACTGACTAAGCCTGGTTACCACAAGGTCTATCCGAGCCAAAAGATCGTCCCGAAGCTAAACCAGTTTATCCTGAAAAAATTCTTATATCTGATATATTTTTTGGACTATGCGAAACAGCATAAACTGATCGGTCACGATCCGTGCCTGTTTCACAAACGCGCCGAGCATAAGGAGAGCCGTGAGATCTTGCTGAGCTTTTCGCACGAGCTTTTAAGCGGCATCGGGGACGTGACGACAGAGTTGCGCAAACAAGGCTACATACTTACCCTTCGGCAAACCTACATCGAGGAGTACGATTATGCAGTGACGGATATACGATGCGATCTGCGCGATGGCTTGCGATTGTGCCGCGTCATGGAGCTTATTACTGGTGTCCAAAAATTGACTCAACATTGTCGCGTGCCGGCCAAGTATATGCAGAAAGAGCACAACGTGAACCTGGCGTTAAACGCCTTACACCAAGCCGGTTAC
Organism: Lasius platythorax; assembly: GCA_963971435.1. NCBI lineage: Eukaryota > Metazoa > Arthropoda > Insecta > Hymenoptera > Formicidae > Lasius > Lasius platythorax. The sequence continues at coordinate 5,305,431 of OZ020540.1, read as the reverse complement.
ACTCTTAAAGGCGACATAGATGCGAAGAGCATCGTCGACGGCCACTGTGAGAAGACTCTGTCGCTCCTGTGGCAGATTATTCACAAGTACCAGGCACCGCGCGATCGGGCTGCTCGCGTGATCCAGAGATGGTGGCGAGGGAAAATGTGGTCTCTGCGTGAAAACCTTCCTGCGCGCTCGCAGGAATCTCGCCACCGTCATAATCCAACGTGTATGGAGACGCAAGCCAATGCCATCCTGGGAATGTTCGGAAGAACGCAAATGTTTTTTACACTTAAGAGCAGCCACCATATGTCTTCAAATATGGTGGCGGAATGTACGAGAAACCAGAAAGAAGAAGCTACGAAAGCCGATGGTGATTCGGTTGCAGAGGAGATGGAGAACCGTGTTGTTGATGAAGACGCAGCGAGACCAGTATCGCAATCTCAGGAACGCCGCGTTAATAATACAAAGACGATGGAGAGCAATGAAGATCGGAAACGAGTGCGGAGAAGCTATGCATTTTCAGGACGTAACGAAACTCGCAAATTCAGAAAGCGTCTATTGGAAAACTATAATCATCAATTTACGCAACTGCGACAACGTCGAGGTGCTTGATACTTGCTTGAATAGCTTAGGTAGATAGAGCACTCTCTCATTTAATAATATTCGCGTGATCGATATTTTCAGACAACAATGACGTTTCTCAGAGAAGCAAAGAAGAGTTCGAATAGAATAAATTTCTTTGAAATTATTTCGGAAATTCTAATTGTAAAGCTAAAACTAATCTAAAAACCTATCTTCATTATACTTATGCTATATCGTTTCCTTAAGTAATCTAATGACTTTTTCGAAAGTCTCGACAGTGTAAAAATGTAATGCGAATAATTTGTGTCCGTTACAGATATTATAACGAAATTATCACCGACCGTTTGCATCATCCTCTGCGAGCTGAATCTGGGCGATGACATTTACAAGACGATAGAACAGAACAACAGATCACAGCCATGGATGCAGGTCTGTTTGCAAGCGTGCAGCATCTTGATCACTCTGACGAAGCACGACTACGCAAGAAGATATACTATCAAAGTGAGTTTGGAAAGCGAGTTTGGTTTATCTTTCTCGCTACATTAATTGCGTTATTTAAAAAAAAACTTAATTATATGTTAGAACAAGTACGCATTGGCGTTAATGAAGCTTCTGAATGGATCATTGAAAAACAAGGAGGTATTCCTGCATTGTGCCACACTAATATGGCTGCTTAGCCAGAATGAAGATTATTCGAAGGTAACTTTTGCTAAATTAAAATAATTCTCATCTCGTATCCCTAATATTGTTGTTCTCAGATTTTCTAGCTTTGCAGATTCTTGAACTCTTAATAATTGTGACTATACTTTTAAATACTTATATGATTATACGCACATATCCTTAGATATTTAATTTTCTTCTAATTTAATTTCCAATGTTTTTCAGGCCATGGTGACATGTCCGCAAATAAATTGGCATATAAAAACCACCAAAAATCAACAAAAGATCTTGAAGGATGACAAAGTGACAAAACTCCAAAAATTAAAAGATGTGGAGAAACTATATCCCAGCTGTGAGCCTGATCGCAGAAACACGCAGAAACCGCGCATATTCACTGATATGAGTATCGCCATTGCGGCTTGTCAAAAAAATTTAAATTATGTTAATTCATAAGAAAGATTGGAAAAATAATTTGTTAAATTAGAAAAAATAAAAGTATTTATTAATTTGTAATATGCGTGATATCGTTCTAAGTATTTACTGATCCTTATTAGATTTAAATTACAAAAATGTTAAAAAGGTCTAAAAATCTAAAGAGATAATAACTGAAAATTTAAGAATGCAAACAAATAACAATTGCTTCAAAAGTTGGTTATTTTATTCATATATATAATAGTAGATTTTTAAAAACGGTGAAATCGCACACTTTAATAAGCACAAATCTCGTGACTAAAATTGCAAAAATAAAGACAATCAAGTTTTCTTTCTGCTTTAATAACAGATTCATTCCTAAAAACGTGATAGAACGCTGACAACGATGACAACTTGATCTATATATGATACAATAAGAGATAAATGTAATCTTTATTTACACAGTGCTACTCACAAATAAAATTAATAAAGACATAAGTTCTTTGATCTGCTTAATCAGATCCGCCTTTTCATCATTGAACTGTTCGTCCTCGGAACGATTCGTTTTTATAATTATTATTATTATCAGATATATCAGTTTTTATAATTATTATTCCAATAAATATAAAAACTCGATAATAAATATAAAAGAAACTATCCCATCAAAAGAATAATAATGAAAATTAACGATGGTTCCTTTCCATTTTATCCATTTTATCTATTTGTAGCAAATCCCAACAAACCGAAACCCATTCTGGACATATTGCTCCGCAATCAGGAGAAGCTGATCGAGTTCCTGACGCGCTTCCACACGGATCGTTCCGAGGACGAACAGTTCAATGATGAAAAGGCGTATCTGATTAAGCAGATCAAAGAACTTAAGTCTGTACATGATAATTAAGTCAATGAAATAAAATTATTGCTACTGCTACGACTGACTACACAAAATTGTGGACCTAGTTTTCATATAAATTATAAAGCTGTGCAAGTATCTCGACAAATAAGTTTTTGCATCATCAGTTTTAGAAAACAAATTATCATTTTTTGATTGTGAACAATTAAAACTTATGTAAGAATTTATGTAAAGGATTAAAGAGAATACAGAGATATGGGGTGTTGTGTGGCTCAGTGGCAGAGAGTTTGCCTGCTGAGAGAAAGGTCCTAGGATCGAGTCCCGGTAGGGCCCCCGGTATTTTCACTCCTTACACTTATAATTAATTGGTTTCTTGCAACTCCTGCTTAAAACAGGCCGGTTTAGGCTTTGTTCCACTTTCGTGGGTCCGTGAAAGGGCAAAATCTGCATATATGGTGGTCTACGTTCTAATTTCTTGGATCTTTGAATGTGCAATCGTATTGCGGACAAAAACAAAACAATATTTTTATTTTATTTAAAAAAATATATATTTATATACATGGTGTCCCAAAATTAAATGACACAACTTCGGTAATGTGTGAGCAGGGGGGATGGATAAATTAATAAAAAAGTCCTTTAGAGATTACTCCGTTTTTGGTTCGTTTTGAAGAAAATCGCAAAAAAATGAAACAAAAAATTTTCACCAAAAAACAAAACAACACTAAAATTATTAATTTTATCGATAAGTACCATGAGATAAAAGTTGTAAAGAATGGAATTAATAAAAGAGATGTATTAAACCCCTCCTGAAATAAAATTAGAGGATTGTAAATACTATAAATACGCGACAACGCAAAATTATTGTAACCTGTTTAGTTTATATTTACATTCCATTAAGGAAATGATAATGAAAATAAAAATAGTACTGTTTTGTATGTCTCTGAGGTCAGGACATACAAAAAACGTTTGAATCTTTTAGTCATTCCGCTGAAAATGGTCCAAAGAAGGGACCGAAACATTCGATATAATTAGAGTAGAATTTAAAAAACAAGTTTGTTGCGCCTAACATCCGCGCATGGCTCTCATTAGCCCTCTTTGTACCTGCATTGCATTATTATATTAGAGCGTTTTTAATTTGTCATGAATATTTTTTGGTTTCCTTTTTTGCGATTTTCTCCAAAACGAAGAAAAAAATTAGAAATTTGCACATTGCTTCCTCACCATTTTAATTCGCTCACAAAGTTCCTCCTTAGAGGAAGCTAGTTTTTAAATTAAATTAAAATTATTAGTATATAATAAATTGTTGGCTTCCTCATAGAGGAAGCTTTATGAGCGAATTAAAATGGTGAGGAACCAATGTGCAAATTTCTAATTTGCACAATTTTTATTTTTATATAACCATCGCAAAAAATTTCCTTCCTTTAATAATAATTCCTTTAATAACATTCTTTAATAATATTCTATTTATTCAAAAATATTTAGCCCGATAACTTAAAATTTTAGGAAGTTAGAGCGTACACAGACATTTCTCAAAAAATTCAAAATTTTATAAATATGAACCCCTTCACCGATTCAAACCAAATTCAATACCAACCATTTTGGAGACATGAGTATTTTCTCATAAATCCATGTTTCTATTGGCCACCTTGCTAACTTTAACCGTCGGTTAATCTTAACCGTGGTTGGTGAAATTGGTCCTAATGAAAAATCCAAGATTTCCCAATGGCAAGACCAATAAGCGAGCTTTATTTTAAGAACTAGCGACGCGACCAATCAGGCGCAATTACTAAATACGACTCTCGCGCGCATAACACTTTAGAACTAACTAGCGGTTAAATTATAGAACAGACCTGCGCGCGGACTGTAACCTTTTGCGAGCTTAGGACTTACAGCGCCGAAGCTATGTATGATATAAAGTAGTGGGATGCTCTAAACAATAATGCATTTCTGTATGCTATCTACCACCTAAAAAAAAATATGAAAAAAAAACACGACATGGAACAGAAAGATTAAATATTTATCAAGAGAATATGAAATTATAGATACTAACTTCCAAGAGCTATCTACAAATATCCACTGCATCCAACAGTTCGAAATGCTTAGGAAGACAAAGGAAAGAAAGACATATCTCATGCCACATATCCACCGTTTTGTCTACAATAGAATTTTTTATTTTTATAAACTCTATTTGTTTCTAAACTACTTTAAAAACGATTGTCTTAACATATTGATCTTATTGTAACAGCACAGTGTACCATAATGAGCGATGGCTGCTGCAACAAGAATTGGCATTCACAAAACGATTGAACGCTCTGCTATCTTCGCCAGAGGATTTATCCGTCGACATTGAAACTGCAGTAACAGACATCGGCAAAGTGTGGCAGTCGTGCAAAGCAGAAAAGAACACTGTCCTGGCTGAAACTAAAGAGGCTGTGTCTGCAAGGTGCGCATTTTATCAATATTTAACAAGAGCATAGAAAAGTTTGTTTTAAAAAATTATAGAAGTTAATCTTGATCTTAAAATTAATCTTAATTAATGTTCAACCCCAATGATAATTACTATTTTAATTGTTTTCAGATATCACACTAGGTTTAATACTCTACGGAAAGCTGCGAGTGCTATGTTCAAAAGCAATGAAATCACGCAGGTTCTCACGCATAAACATGTATATTATATATGGAAATTTACACATAAGATCGGATCTTAATTTACATCGTAATATTGCTTCGTTAATTAAATAATCTTTTCTTTATGTGCTCGCGCATCTATTGGAGATTTTCATCTTCCCAATTGGCTTTAATTTTTTTTAATGAAAGCTTTCTAAATAGAAGAGTCAATAAAAATATTTAATCTTTTTAATGCATAATATAAAACGTCTGTCTGATGATAAATTTGATAATAGGCTTGCAGAAAATCATATTGGCTTTATTCCTGAATTACAATCCCCTGTGGCTGCGTATCGGCCTGGAAACTGTCTACAGCAAGAGCATTCCGCTCCACTCAAATAATGATATTATCGGCCTGACTCGCTTCCTACTAACAAGATTCTTCTCGGATCCGCAACTGACTAAGCCTGGTTACCACAAGGTCTATCCGAGCCAAAAGATCGTCCCGAAGCTAAACCAGTTTATCCTGAAAAAATTCTTATATCTGATATATTTTTTGGACTATGCGAAACAGCATAAACTGATCGGTCACGATCCGTGCCTGTTTCACAAACGCGCCGAGCATAAGGAGAGCCGTGAGATCTTGCTGAGCTTTTCGCACGAGCTTTTAAGCGGCATCGGGGACGTGACGACAGAGTTGCGCAAACAAGGCTACATACTTACCCATCGGCAAACCTACATCGAGGAGTACGATTATGCAGTGACGGATATACGATGCGATCTGCGCGATGGCTTGCGATTGTGCCGCGTCATGGAGCTTATTACTGGTGTCCAAAAATTGACTCAACATTGTCGCGTGCCGGCCAAGTATATGCAGAAAGAGCACAACGTGAACCTGGCGTTAAACGCCTTACACCAAGCCGGTTACACTCTTAAAGGCGACATAGATGCGAAGAGCATCGTCGACGGCCACTGTGAGAAGACTGTCGCTCCTGTGGCAGATTATTCACAAGTACCAGGCACCGCGCGATCGGGCTGCTCGCGTGATCCAGAGATGGTGGCGAGGGAAAATGTGGTCTCTGCGTGAAAACCTTCCTGCGCGCTCGCAGGAATCTCGCCACCGTCATAATCCAACGTGTATGGAGACGCAAGCCAATGCCATCCTGGGAATGTTCGGAAGAACGCAAATGTTTTTTACACTTAAGAGCAGCCACCATATGTCTTCAAATATGGTGGCGGAATGTGCGAGAAACCAGAAAGAAGAAGCTACGAAAGCCGATGGTTGCAGAGGAGATGGAGAACCGTGTTGTTGATGAAGACGCAGCGAGACCAGTATCGCAATCTCAGGAACGCCGCGTTAATAATACAAAGACGATGGAGAGCAATGAAGATCGGAAACGAGTGCGGAGAAGCTATGCATTTTCAGGACGTAACGAAACTCGCAAATTCAGAAAGCGTCTATTGGAAAACTATAATCATCAATTTACGCAACTGCGACAACGTCGAGGTGCTTGATACTTGCTTGAATAGCTTAGGTAGATAGAGCACTCTCTCATTTAATAATATTCGCGTGATCGATATTTTCAGACAACAATGACGTTTCTCAGAGAAGCAAAGAAGAGTTCGAATAGAATAAATTTCTTTGAAATTATTTCGGAAATTTTAATTGTAAAGCTAAGACTAATCTAAAAACCTATCTTCATTATACTTATGCTATATCGTTTCCTTAAGTAATCTAATGACTTTTTCGAAAGTCTCGACAGTGTAAAAATGTAATGTGAATAATTTGTTATTGGATAATTTGTATTTCGTTACAGATATTATAACGAAATTATCACCGACCGTTTGCATCATCCTCTGCGAGCTGAATCTGGGCGATGACATTTACAAGACGATAGAACAGAACAACAGATCACAGCCATGGATGCAGGTCTGTTTGCGAGCGTGCAGTATCTTGATCACTCTGACGAAGCACGACTACGCAAGAAGATATACTATCAAAGTGAGTTTGGAAAGCGAGTTTGGTTTATCTTTCTCGCTACATTAATTGCGTTATTTAAAAAAAAACTTATTTATATGTTAGAACAAGTACGCATTGGCGTTAATGAAGCTTCTGAATGGATCATTGAAAAACAAGGAGGTATTCCTGCATTGTGCCACACTAATATGGCTGCTTAGCCAGAATGAAGATTATTCGAAGGTAACTTTTGCTAAATTAAAATAATTCTCATCTCGTATCCCTAATATTGTTGTTCTCAGATTTTCTAGCTTTGCAGATTCTTGAACTCTTAATAATTGTGACTATACTTTTAAATACTTATATGATTATACGCACATATCCTTAGATATTTAATTTTCTTCTAATTTAATTTCCAATGTTTTTCAGGCCATGGTGACATGTCCGCAAATAAATTGGCATATAAAAACCACCAAAAATCAACGAAAGATCTTGAAGGATGACAAAGTGACAAAACTCCAAAAATTAAAAGATGTGGAGAAACTATATCCCAGCTGTGAGCCTGATCGCAGAAACACGCAGAAACCGCGCATATTCACTGATATGAGTATCGCCATTGCGGCTTGTCAAAAAAATTTAAATTATGTTAATTCATAAGAAAGATTGGAAAAATAATTTGTTAAATTAGAAAAAATAAAAGTATTTATTAATTTGTAATATGCGTGATATCGTTCTAAGTATTTACTGATCCTTATTAGATTTAAATTACAAAAATGTTAAAAAGGTCTAAAAATCTAAAGAGATAATAACTGAAAATTTAAGAATGCAAACAAATAACAATTGCTTCAAAAGTTGCTGTTATTTTATTCATATACATAATAGTAATTTTTAAAAACGGTGAAACCGCACACATTAATAAGCAGAAATCTCGTGACTAAAATTGCAAAAATAAAGACAATCAAGTTTTCTTTCTGCTTAATAACAGATTCATTCCTAAAAACGTGATAGGACGCTGACAACGATGACAACTTGATCTATATATGATACAATAAGAGATAAATGTAATCTTTATTTACACAGTGCTACTCACAAATAAAATTAATAAAGACATAAGTTCTTTGATCTGCTTAATCAGATCCGCCTTTTCATCATTGAACTGTTCGTCCTCGGAACGATTCGTTTTTATAATTATTATTATTATCAGATATTATATCAGTTTTTATAATTATTATTATAAAACCAATATAATTTATTGGTTTTTTACACCTTCTGTTTAAAACGGGCCTTTTAGGCTCTGTGCCTTTTTTTTATCTTCTATCACATCTTCCTCTAAAAAATAACATAAAATATTTAAATACAAATTTTAAAATTATATTAATAATAAATTTTATAATAAATTTTAATAAAAAATTTATATGAAAATTCTTACCTTTTTTTATATCGATAATGTTGGGATTTATATTTTCCTTATCAATCTTTTCTCTTTCAATATTCTCCTTCTTTAATATATTTCTTTTATCTTCTATTATTTCCTGTAACACAAAATGAGAAGAAAGATGATGAGAATGGGAGAGAGAGTAAATATTAAAAAAAATCATATAATTAAATAATTGTATACAGGGTGTCCCAGGAGAAGTCAATATTCTGGGAGATGATAGTATTGGTCGTTTTATAAGCAAAAATGTTCATGTGAACGAGTGTCCTATTCCGAACGATTTCTGAGATAGAGTTATTTGAATGTACAGTTGCAAAATTACTGATAAGAAAGAGATACTACGTACTGTTTCTAATTTATTATTCAAGTGACACATTTTTTACTGTTGATAATACATTTTTAAAAATTCCGTCAACATCAATGCATTTATCAATTCTTGTGAGAACATGGCGTATTGCTGGTCTGAGTGCATCGTGATGTTCCTTTATGATGTTGACGGTGGAATTTTTGAAAATTTATTATGAACTGTAACAAATGTGTGTCACTTGAACAATAAATTAGAAACAGTATGTAGTATCTCTTTCTTATCAATAATTTTGCAACTATACATTCAAATAGCTCTATTTCGGAAATCGTTTGGAATAGGACACTCGTTAATATGAACATTTTTGCTTAAAATGACCAATACTATCACCTCCCGGAATATTGACCATTCCTCCTGAGACACCCTGTATTATTATATTATTAATTATTTATCATTATTTTAAAATTTTATTTATTAATTATAAAATATAATTATTTATTAAATCTTACTCAATAATAAAATCTTATTCAATTCGTCAGCATGCATCGCCTTTATATGGTCTACGTTCCAATTTCTAGGATCCGTGAATGGACAATATGTGCAGTGATATTGCTGAAAAAAACAAAACAATATTTTCATTTTATTTAAAAAAAAAAAATATTTATATACATGGTGTCCCAAAATTAAATGACAAAACTTCGGAAATGTGTGAGCAGGGGGGGATGGATAAATTAAGAAAAAAGTCCTTTAGAGATTTGTCCGTTTTTGGTTCGTTTTGAAGAAAATCGCAAAAAAATGAAACAAAAAATTTTCACCAAAAAACAAAACAACACTAAAATTATTAATTTTATCGATAAGTACCATGAGATAAAAGTTGTAAAGCATGGAATTAACAAAAGAGAGTGTATTAAACCCCTCCTGAAATAAAATTAGAGGATTGTAAATACTATAAATACGCGACAACGCAAAATTATTGTAACCTGTTTAGTTTATATTTACATTCCATTAAGGAAATGATAATGAATATAAAAATATTCGTAAATAATCTATACTAATAACATTTGTAGTCTCAATCTCTCTCTCGTTCTTTTTGTATACAGATGTGTACAGGCAATGCGTTTCAAGCGATTCAGGATTAATTGTTGGAAAAACTATTAATGCTGATGAAGAAAACTATGTTTCTAATGGTACGTGTTTTGTTAATTTTAAAACTTTTTTATATTAAAATAAAAATGATGTAGTTTATGTACATACGGCAACAGGAATACCTTAATATATGAATTTATGTACATATCAGTACATTGGAACACATATACATTTCCTTGTATGTATATTTTACATATACATACAGGGAAAATGTATATGTGTTCCGATATGTGCATAAATTCGTGTTAAGGCATTTCTATTGCCGAGCGTACAATATTTAAAAGCATATATATACACACAATACTGTTAACCACATTAATAATTTATTAAATTAAATGTCTTTTCAGAACTTTAGAAGCAAATTTTATATAAACTAAATAAAGTTTTAGTTTATACATATATATATGTATCTGTAATATTTACTCACTAAAATCTAAAGTATCCGTGCGCGGATATATGACATATGTGTGTGGCAACATATGAAATTACTACCTTTCACTGTAACGTTGATATTTTAAGGCAATGTTTCTGAGGGCACACATTTTAATGTTGCTGTAATGTTTTATTGCAATGTTTCTGAGAGCACACATTTCTATATTGCTGTAATGTTTTATTGCAATGTTTCCCAGGGCGGACATTTCAACGTTGCCGCAATCTTGCAGCAACATTGCAAAGACATTTCGCAACTTCCCTGCAATATTACAATGTTTCAGTGTAATGTCTATGCAATGTTCTTGCAACATTTCGGTGCTGTATGGGGAAGATTATCAACATGGAGAAACTATTTTGAAAGAAATACCAAATCTCAACTTGATATCGAATATTGCATTGGATAGCATGCATCTTGTTTATCTTGGTGTAGTAAGAAGACTCATTATACTGTGGATGCAAAATGTACTACTCAATGTACGATTATCAGCTAGCACAAATAACAGAAATTTCTGTTAAACTGGAAGATTTTATGAAAATTTTGCTCTAGAGGAGTTCGACGCTTCTTTAAAAAAATAAATTTTTTTATGAAGTAGTAAGTATAATTCATACCTGTATTATCAGCCATTGTATATCGAATCTGTAAAAAAAAATAAATAAAATGTTAATAACTTAATAAATTTGGGCAATTAACTTTAAAGGGGGCTAATTAAGAGAGCCGAGAGCTTTAATAATACTCTTATTACATCATGGGTCTACCTATCAGAGGGTTCTGTGGTCAAAAGCAACGTGGTCAATCGGACCCCACTCATCCCTCGCGCGTGTATTAGCGATCCCGTTGCGACCCCACTTGTGTCTCGTCTCGCGTTAACGAGTCGCTCACGCGACGACGATGACGATGAACACGACGACAATGATATTTTTGTACTCACCTTGGAGATGACTCAATGACGGGAAGCGAAACTTCAATGTGTTTAACACACGCTTTCCAGAGAAAACTGCTCGAGGGAGCGCGACACAGAGCACAGAACAGAGCACAGGGCCAGTGTTGGCAGTAGTGTTGGCTGGTGGGTCGGGTTTTTCGCGCATGCGCCGCGAACGCGGCGTTAATAAAGTATCTAGTAGAGGCAAAAAGGTGTGCCGCTGGTCGCCCTTAATCAAATTTCTGAAGGAAAATTTTTAGAAAATTTTTACGAGCGACCAACAGCATACTTTTATATATATTATTATAAAAACACTCTCTATAACATTCTATAACACTCACTCCGGGACCTCGTTCTGGCATTACCGACACTCAGATGAAGTTGCCCGCAAAAATTTTCGCGCCCATAACCCACTAGCTGATACACCGTTGGTTTACTGTGATTACTACTGCGCATGCGCGAAAAACCCGACCCGCCTGCCAACACAGGGTGCAAATCCATGGAGCGGAACGGCGTACGCAGAAAATCGCAGAACGGGAGCCTCGACCAATCACAGGCATTCCGCTATTTTCATTGCGCGGATTCACGATCCCTACGTACCCATGGAGCGTAACGAGAGCAGCGCGGATTGCATGCGACCAATCACGAGTCTCCATTTAAAATTTGTTTAAATTTTATTTCAATGTTTTATGCATTAAATTAAATATTTCTAACAGGAAATCCATTAAATATTATATTTATAAACGTGATTATAATAATTACTTGTAAATAGAATGATTTAAAAGTAATTATTGGAATATACTAATCGTTACGCTTTGCTTATTCCGCTCCATGGGTATCTCGGGATGTGATTTCGCGTAACGTATGTTGCGAATGTGGCACGCACACTGCTCCTAAAAATATCACCGATTTACATAGTGTTAGCGAACTGTTAATCCACAAAAGTCTTCAGCAAATTATAAAATAATAATAACTGCCAGGTAATATAGATAATGATATTAAATAATAGGTGTTGATTTAATTATAACATCCCTGAAGCATATACAGGGTGTCCGGTAATTGTAGGATCACCCGTCGTGTGCAGGTAGAGCGAGTCAAACCGAGTAGAAAAGTCCTGTACCATTTTGCAATCTTTGCAATAATTAATGAGAAATGAATTAAACAAGATCGGCCAATCCGCGCGAGTTCAAGCGCGCGGCGAGAAGAGACCTCCTACTGTTTACGTGATTCTTGTCGCGCGGCGAAAATAAAAGCCTAATGTTTACGCGGTTGCTCGGCGCACGACAAAGCGGGGAGGAGCACTTTACAAAAAACAATGCCTATGTACGAGCGATGCAAACGCTGGACCCCCGCGTGGGCTGTCTCTTCTCGCCGCGCGCTTAAACTCACACGGATTGGCCGATCTTTTTTATTTAATTTCTCATTAAATATTGCGAAAATCGCAAAACGGTAGAGGACTTTCCTACTCAGTTTAACCCGCTCTACCTGCACACGACGGGTGATCCTACAATTACCGGACACCCTGTATACATGTTCAAAAGGCGAAAGATGTTAAATATCCTTAAATGTTCTTTGAACGTGTGCTATCAAAATATTAAAAATAGTGTTTATTATAGTGTTTATATTGTATATTTCAGTTTATGTAAAGTGCAAGCAAATTTTTAATAAGTAAAATGAATTCAAAAATCGCTTTTTTGTGCATCTGCAGACTATTAAAAACATATAGAAAATCGCCAATACACTATTGGAGTCAGAAAAATATTCAAAGAAAATTGTACTATTTATATATGCTCTATAAAAGAATGGTGAAAAGAGAAAAGAGGATGATAATTGCGTATTGCGCAGTTCTGCCGTTCTGCGGACAAAAGCTGAAAACCGCGGAATGTCACTGAAAATCACGGAATGCCTGTGATTGGTCGAGGCTCCCGTTCCGCGATTTTCTGCGTACGCCGTTCCGCTCCATGGGTTTGCACCCTCAGGCTTCTCTCTGCCCGGGGTCTCTAATATCAATCCTCATATACAGATGTTATCAGATGTCTATACAATAAAATATTATATTACAATAAAAGCTGAGAAATTTAATTCAGATCTAGAATTTAAATATAATACTGATTATTAATATTAATAATAATATAATATATGATTAAAATTATATTATATTAATAATATATTATATATATTATATTATTATTATTTATTATAATTTCTATTATAATACTGATACTAGAAATATCAATACTTATATGCATACACAGTCCTATCCATAACATATATATATAATTCATTTCCTCTCCAACTATATCCATACTGCGAGGAAAGTAAAAATATGTAGCAATATAATTATTTTTTTAATTAATTTGTTTGACAACTTTGCATTTTTTTTACAAATCAACGATAAGTTTAACGAAATAATTATGTACAAAGTGATACATACATATATAATACAAAACATAAAAACATTTTTATTGATAGATACAACGTAATTGTCATGTACCCTGCGAATCGGAGATTTGGACATTTAAAGCTCTGAAACTATACACCATTATCGTCAATTAATCGGAGACCGAGTTGTGTTTACTCGGCGGTTTATTTCAGCCTAATTTTTCTCTAATCAGCGAGTCACCAATCCAAGGAATACAAATATTTATACACAATTATGAATATTTTGACACTTGCAGTTACGGAATGTACTTTCTATTAAACATTTAAGAATGATTTTGTACTTAATGTACAAATATTATTAACGCCGTTAATACTTGAACGAGAATTATACATTGATAAATCCGCGTTTCAAAGTACACAAAAATATTACTCGATAATTTTTCTTATTAATGTATATTAATATAAACAACACAAATAATTTTTTCTTTATTGCGCTGTATATAAGAAAGTTATTCTCGCAACCATTCATGCACTGAAAAATCAAATTTATTCACTGATAAAAGTTAATATATAGAATGATATATAGAAGTTAGGTAAATAAGATATGTATATATAACTGCAGTTGTGTGTTCTCAAATAGTTGAAACTGTTGTATATACAAGAAAGAAACTTTCGCAATTCGGATTAGTCCGAGAAAAAATTCATGCACAAGATTTATACCGAATCAAAACGTATCAACGTATCAATGATGTAAATATGTATCTCTTTTTTTAATATTAAACAATAAATTATAGCAGAATGTCATGTTATTCACATTAGAATTTTTATATTATCTTAGTACATTCCATTCGCGTTTCTTGTAAATATATATTATTACAATATCTTTGTTGATGTGAAAATCGTACGTCACAGGACAAAATAAAATAAAATTGCGACGTTAGATGTATAATTCGGTTACTCCTCGGAAGAAAAATGTTATAAATTAAACTTATGACTGATATTGTATTGCGTTTCTAGCCCGATAATCAGGAAAGCCATTTGCATAACGAGTAAAAAAATCTCTTATTTTGTAAGTTCACTGAATTTAAAAAATTTATTTGAAATCGTTTGTACTTCATGATTGTTTGTCATCCTTTCGCGCTTCACTGATGGCCAACAATATTACTCGAAAACCATTAGTTTAAGAAAAATCACAAACTTCGAGAACTTGTTGTTCCTAATCTTCCTTTTCAGTTGCAAAGCAATGGAAAAATATTAAACTCAACTACGATGATGTATTTAACGGTGCTCTTTGTTCAGTTCACACATCGATATTTTCGACATCATTCTAAAATAACGTAATGCAAAATGAAGAGTCTGTCGAAAATAACATGGGGTTGCTTGCGCGATAAGCGTCGCTCATTTTCCCACAGCATAAAAAATGTCTCTTATAATTTTCCAATCTCCTCAATCCTTAAGAGTCCGTCTTTCTCTTTCGAACAGATATTCTTACAATTTAATTAGGTACACTTAAACGTCATATCACACGCGTGCACATACACATGTGCCTACGTAGTTACATGTACAACGTCAATTTGTCACTAAAACGTAATTATTATTCGCATGATATTGTCCGCACCATTGTCACCACTGTATACTTTTCGATATGGGGCTTCGTCTCAGCATTCGCTCGTTTCTCGCTGCAAATTACTCGCGAAAACTCGTACGAACGTCCCTTTCTCAAAAAAATTGACGACGACGGATATAGCTATATGTATATGTACATAGTTGATGAATCCATGTGAATTATTTCTTCTTTGTTGAAAGAACGATCGTTAGTTGAGTCAATCGCGGTAATTTCGTTTAGAAGCTACACAGTCTGCTTAATTTAACACAGTCTTTATTACTTACAAGCACCATTTTCAGCACCAAGTCTCGTTTCGAGCATTTCGTTCATTCGATCAAGATACGTTATCTTGTTATCCACATTCTAAAATTGCACATTCTAAAATGCGTGTACAACACTATGGCAACGGCCAGGGCAATCCGGAAAAGTCTACGGGACCACCTAGGCCCGCGTCCGCCTCCAGCAGACTCATGATGACAGCCATTGCTGCCTCGTCGTTGCCGTCGGACGGGATCGGATTTGGCGATTCGTTAATCGTCGTGCCACCAATCATGTCCATCATGTCCTCGTCTGGTGACGCTCCTGAAAGGAAGTGGATGTTACATTGTGCGTGATATCGCTAATATCGACACACACGGTTGTGCTGTACCGACAAGAGAATTGACGCTACATTGCCGTGCGGTAAGCGAAACAGTTAAAAAAACGCTCTTCTTTTTTATACATGTATATATATATATATATATAGATACATAGTCGCGAACTTCGCTCTCTCTATAATCCCTTGTTTTCTCCGAATAATTTTGACAATCGCGCTACACACCAAGAACCGACTCCTTAGAGACAGTAATAGCTATGACCTTGGTCGTTCGCGATGCTGTTGAGTTGCACGTTGTTCGCCACGTGGTTGAACGTTGACGTGGGATTGCTGCTATTATTGTCGCTGCCGATGCCACCTGGCCGGGACACGTCGGGTATCCTCTCCGGCGACGCCGTCGTCGTGATTTGCGACTTTAATCAAAAGCGGATAATAAAAAACTTCAGTCGGAATTGACGGTCTAAGACATATTTACCTCGGTGTTTAATAAAGCGGACTCTGTCACAGCTGGACCAGGACTATTACCCGAGGAAGAGTCTTCCCCGCGTCTTTGTAGGTCCAGTACCTCTTCCGCTATCTGCCGACCGATCTTACTTACCTCCACGTGGCTCGAGATCAGTCTCTCTAATCCACCGTTACCTGCAAGTTAAGAAGTACGAGATCTCAGTCACTTCGGCAATATGTTTACGATCTTGCGAAAAGCACGCAGTTTCAAATCGCACTTACTCTGCGTGAAGTAATCGTAGTTGCCCTGCACGCTCGAATCCTCGGATCCGTTATGTCCACTCGGGCGCGGGTCGCAACTGAAAACAGTAATAGAGAGCTCTTTACACGATATCATCGCGCGAGATGTGCAAGGGATGCCATAATCGTTACTCACAAGATAGCAGAGTTCTTGGCGATTAGATACTCGATATCTTTGGTCCATGGATTTCTGAAGGACTTCCACTCGGATTGCAGCCTAACGAAGTTCGCATCCTTACTCCTGAACCTGTAGATCTGCAAAGAGAATAACACAAGTTTTGTCACGTAGCGTGAGATACTTATATGAAAATACACAGTTCTCGATCAAGTCGCGGAAACGCGAATATTCAGCGACGGATATAATTATAATTTTAATACGACCGAGTATCATTGCAAATGATGATTGATATTAATTACCTGCGTGGTAACGCGCTCGGAGATCTGCAACGCGGCTTTGTGAGACTCCGCTAGACGAGGAATATCGTCGTGGTGATAGTATTCGTACATACTGGTGCCCAGCAGTTCCTGAGGTAGAAAGCCCAATACTGGAGTAGCTCTAAACAACCGAGAAAGATTATTCTTTCAAAAAATCGATATACGTACTCGAAACGTGCGATAACGCTTCGGAGATTGTCCGAGATAATGTGTCTTTAAACACAATTTATCTAAACGATATACCTTTGGTCCACGAATAGAAATTTGCCATCCATCGCGTGACGCGAGACGAACTGCATGGGTCTCAAATGGGGCTTCCTCGACGACAACGCGGTCGCCGATGTCGCCGTTTGGATCCGACCGACCGCGACCAGGCAGGACAAATTGCAAGCTTCACCGTCGGCTTCGCCCTCCTGCTCCTCGAGGCCGATCTTCGCGGGCGCCCAGGATTTCAGATAACCCGTACATTGAATCACACAGTACTTCCAATCTGAAACGTGTATTAGTGCCGATTGAGATCGCGCATTCACAAAATTTATAAGTTTTGTTTATAATTAATTATATATATATAATTGTTTATAATTAATTATATATAATTGTTTGTTTAGAATTAAGTATATAGGTATATATAAAATGGTTTGTAATTAATTATATAATACTATATATATATATATATATAATTAATTACAAACACATAAATATATTATATTATTTTATACACATATTTCGTATATATTTATAGAAGATGGAATCGTATAGGAGGCGAGTAAAGAGGAGGCTTTACGATTGCCGGCGAGCTATTTGAGGATATATCGACGACCCTTTCACCGGTGACTATATGATACTGTAAGGTCTCTACTTTTCACCTTTGACGAGCCACGCGGCAAGCATCGTTCATACCATGTCTCCGATCGTGCGTGCGAGTTTCAGTGTCCGAAAGACACATTTGCATCCCCGTTTCAAACTCTCTCAATCTTCGCGCACGTATTTTTCCGCACTGCGAGATACTATCTCGTTTTTTTTCGAGGAAGAAAATTGAACATGTCTTTGGAAGAAGGACACGGGCGTGAGTTCTCGAATTTTTTCTTTCTTCTAAAAAGCCATTGTATCACCTTGCAAGAATACATAATGATAAACAACAACAGTCACATTGCGCTTCGATCGTAAAAAATCACCTGTATAAAATAAAAGATTTCTTAATTCGCGATGATCGATTCAGATTTTTAATTTTGCTTTTTTCCTTCCTGGACCAATGTAAACTCGATTATCGATTGCAGAAGATTACGACAGAGAATTCGACAATCAGTCGTACTCACCTACGTTTTGCTGCTTCTTCCGCCTGTGGCAGCCAGTGGTGGTGTCGGCTTCCTCTTTCACCTGCATCTCGTCGCAACGGACCCCGTCGACTTTACGCTTCATCCGACAGAAGAAGGATCTTCGCGCGCCAGGGCAGAGTCGTGATACGCCCTGAGGCACGTCGGTTTTCACCGGTAACATCGCTGAAAACAATCGGGATGACAGAACAACAGTCCGTCCAACGATCGATTTGCCTTTATTTATCGCCTCTCTTTATTTCTTCCTCTATTTTTCGCAAATTTCTTTCTCCTCTCTTTTATATTTTTATCATATCTCTCTTTAACGCAGAAGTTTATTACAAGGTTTTTTTCATGTTGCAATTACTTTAGCTTTAAATAATCTCGGTAGATTAGAACTCTCGTCGTACGCAGATCGCGATGTAATGTCCGAGGAATCCTGACGTTAGACCCGCTCGGTGACTCTTCGTCTCCTTTGGCCTCGTTTGGCGTAGAAACTTTCGCAATGGTTCTTATCTGGTAGGCACGCTAATTCAAAGATATTTATTGACAGGGCTTAGACGCGAGCAAATGCTGCCGAGCGACTGACATTTATCAGGTGAAGGTGGAAAAGAGATGCGCGCGCGCGCGAAAATAATAATTTGCGCCCGCAATGATTGACGCGCCAAGCGTGAGGCAACGCATCTCGAAGATGCTATAATTAATGGCTTCAGAGGTGAAAAGTTTCCGCAACCGGAGAAGTTATCGTTCGCGCGCAGCTAGTTGATTTGCCGAATCGAGATTCAGAGAGAAAGAGAGAGAGAGAGAGAGAGAGTTGCGGCAGCAACTTATTGTTACAGTGGTTACTTACTTTTCGCGTCGATCAATCGCTCCCTCGGACTGAGATCGGAAGACGAGAGCTGCTCCTTTACCTTGGCAACATCCTTCGGATGCAGGATATCGAACCAGCTTTGACCCAACAGATCACCCTGCAGTGATATCAATATTTTTGATATGCAAACAGTTTTGTGAAAATTTCAGAAAATTAACGTAATATAATCGGCTCGAGAGATAACGCAATTATTGTGTTAATTATGTTCATTCTTAAAGAAAGAGTTTACGGTCAAGTTAATATAGTCTGGACACTTATTTAATCTACATAGCAATTTGGATAGTTTTATCCTTGATCCAGAATTTAATTAACCTACGGCGGACATTCGAAAGTGTAAAAATGACGAGTGGCTGATAAGATCGCGAATTAGAATGTTGTGACATGATAACAATAGAAATTGCTGTCAGTCAATCCTGCAGTAAATACACATTTCATATACAATACAACATTTATTTAAATTAATTCCAACTAATGGAATTTTAATGGAATTAAGTAACTTAATTTCAATATTTGTTATAATTATTTTTTTAGGATTAAATTTGGAACGTTTAAGAATATATATTATTTATTAATATATACATTATTTACTTTCATAAAGAATTATTGTAAATAAGAATGTGATTTTGAGATTTAATAATTATATTTATAGCATTTTTAACTAAAATCCCAATTTATATATTTCATATTCGATAACCAAAAGCTCATGTTAAAGTTCCTATACTTATGTTAGAGATCAATGATTTTAGCCGCAATTTCGTTAAAATTGGGGAAATATTAAAATTATAGAAATTATTTATAGAAATATTTATACATAAATGTAATTTACATAAATTCATAATTTTTAATGTAGGAATTTTTGAGAGTATAGTAATTGGGATAGTTTGTATATGTCTTAAGCAAATAAAAGATACAATGTACAATACAAGATATAATGTATAATCGATGAGATAAAAGAATACGTAGCGGAAGTTACGTGATGACACAAGTGATACGATTAAAATTAGCATTAGAAATTCGTATGCGTGCACTTGCAAACTCAATTTATATACGCAACTCGATATTTTACGTACGTTGATGACAGAATCGCGGTTCGAAGAGAAAATTTCAGAGCTAAATACAGCGGTAAAGTCTCTTACCTGAGAATAATTGAGAGCCTGCGAGACGGATTCGGAAACGTAGAGAATTCTTCCACGATCGCAGCCCACTACGAAAACAAAGCCCTCCGCGGCCTGAAATAAGACAAACTACTTTCCGTTTTGCCGTTGAGAAAAATTATTGAGTTAAATTATTTGTAGTTGAGAAAAATTATTGAGTTAAATTATTTGTAATTGAAAGAGCTTATATACTTCCTTGAATTTATTATTTCTAAAAAGTACAGACTGTACGAGAGCTTATTGTGAGCTTTTCGCTAATAAGTTCCATTTTTGAAGATACAGATTTTCAAGACGGCTCTCGCGTTCATTAATGGACAAGTTATTAATGGACTCGTTATTAAGGACAAGTGCAACGTTAATGAAGAAGCGATTAACACATTTTGCAGTAGAAGTTGAAGACCAAATAGCGTCACTTGCGACTACTTTTTGCGGAGCATATAGTATTTAAATAATTTAATAGTGCTTTTTTTTACGTTAAACGTGAGATTTCGACGGATTACAACATAATGACTCGGCATAAGCCGACTTTTCACGTTTTCGCGTTTCATCTGAAAAATATTGCCTGATATTTCGCGTCCTCGGGTGCTCGCGATTTTACGGGCGCAACACAATCGCCTTAATGCCATATCGTTTATCGTTCCACCAGCTAGATCCTTAAGAGCGTTCGCATTGCGTAATCACGCGCGGTATTTTCGATATTATCGTCGATCGCATGTAACATTCATTAATGTCAATACACTTCCACAAACGACTCGAGAAGCCGCGTTCGCACTCTGTTGCGATGCAAATACGCTCGAGTTTTGCGCTTGTTTCTCTTTACCGTTTTTTTATTCGCAGACTTACGTCTCTCTCTCTCTCTCTGTCTCGTAAGGTTCGTGAAAAAACCGTCATCAAAAATATCGAAAGCCCGATCCGTCTTCGCGTTGCAACGCGAAGATACCGCGCGAGAATATTGATGAAGCCCCGATTACGTTTAACGATCGCATCGCATTAATGATCACAATAATTACCCGATTTTTGCTCCGGACGGATAACTTGACGTAACTTATTGCCAGCCTAAGCCGGATCTCGACGGTAATAAACGTATCGAATCACAATGGAGGGATTTATGCCGCAGTTATGCGCGTTTAAGGCGTTTAATGCCGATCTGACTCGGTATGTGTCGGGCGTGGTCATTCACTTCTCTCGGATATTTTCTTACGGCGAACGGGCGAGAAAAACCCCGATAAAAGATAAACGCGTGCACACGTATATGCCTGACAATGAGAAATGTCTGGATCCGACAGCGCGAACTCTATAGGGTGGATAGGAATTATCTCTCGGTTGTCGTAGCATATTCTTTTTGTGTTACGCTATCTTCCAAGGGAGAGAGAGAGAAAGAGAGAAGGAGAGGGAGAGAGAAAGAGAGAAGAGATTAATACTGGCGTAATATTTATGAGAAGGTGACAACTTCGATTATCCGTAGACGTAGCAGAGTGTATGTCTCACATTATTCTCTATAATGACACGTCATTTTTCTACGCCTACAAAATCGAAATCGACCTCGTAGAAGCTGTAGAGATACGCAATGAATTTCAATCCCCGCCTGTTTAAGAAGGTTTCTCTATTATTGTACATAATATATATAGAGAGCAAATATTATATATGTTATCCTTTCTCTCTTCTCTCCAAAAGACTTCTTAGATTCGCAAAGAGAGACTTAATGAGAATGAGTAAGCTGGTGAGACTCGATAATAAACGTATTGACTAATTCAATATGTTTACTATGGCTTAAAAATCCAAAGAAGGCATAAATGCAGGCTCATTTGCAATCTTCCGCTTGTTGACGCGCGTTGCTTTGCGTTCTCTTTCGCGCTAATTGGTTCGGAATTAAAGGAATAGGTGACTTGAGAGCGCCTCGGAGAGAGACTAAGGTACTATTATCGCGATACTATAAATCTCATGCTTCGAGCCTTTCCTTTCGCCGGCACGAGACCAAGTCCAATAAAAATCTGTAGCACGCGGGAGAAAGGGAGTTATCCGCCGCCGGTTTTATCTCCGTTCGATCTCATGCAAAAGGATTACAAAAGACACACCAACGGTCTCTTATGAGCCGCGCAAAAATGCACGTCATAAATGAATTTCACGTTAATGATACTAGGAGTTCATAACTATAGTTCATTGAATTATACCGACTTCACGATCGTCTGGCTTGCTTAACTATTGCACGTAACTCGTCGAATAATTTAGAAATATCGCTCTTAAAATTAAGCGAAATTAAATGAAAGATGATGCGACGAAACAAGCGCACAAATTTCATTGATTTACCACCGTGATTTATAAACAAAAATATACTTATGCAAAACTTTAAGTTTCATCCTTGCAACTGATGATCGAAGATAGAATAAGGAGAAAAAAAATAGAAATACTTTTTAGTTTTTCAAAGTTATTACACGGTAGAAGGAGACCGTTACACCTATTCAATACTTCCTCGTTCGATCATGTTTCTATTGATAATCGCAAAAATTAAATTTGCAACGCCGTTCTTATGTAAATAAATATTAAAAACTGTTTAAAAACTGGACTCACTTGAAGTATGAGCGTCTTGAGTTCCTGTTCGCTGAGAAACGCAGGTTTATAGTGACCTTCCGTGTATGAGGTAACCGCACCGAGGATGGTCTTGAGATGCTGGACCGCCATTCGCAGCACTGTCAACTTATCCAGCTTTCGCGACATCGCGTGACACATTGGCACCATCGCCGAGAGCTCGGTGATGTACGTGTTCATCTTGTCTCTCCTGCGCTTTTCAATTTCACTGTGGTTCTGTCTGAAGGCATAGATCGAGCTTTAGTTTTATATTTTGATACTGATGAAGATTGCAAAATGAAATTTATTTTTATGTCTTTGCCTCAAGTCCTCAAAATAAAAAAAAAAAATTTAAAAAATAAAAAAAAAGAATGTGAAACTTATTATATGTATACATATAATTATAAAAATATTATATTAATAAGATATTTGTTTTCATAGCGGCTTATTTTTATGTCTTTGCCTCAAGTCCTCAAAATAAAAAAAAAAAATAAAAAAAATAAAAAAAAAGAATGTGAAACTTATTATATGTATACATATAATTATAAAAATATTATATTAATAAGATATTTGTTTTCATAGCGGCTTAGTGTTATAAAATTACAGAGTTTATAATACAAAACCGTAGCTAGGAAATATATAGCTGATACATTATGAGTCTACTTCTCACCTACTGCTATTTATAAATTTATTAATAAAGGCAAAACTGGAATTTTACAAACAAAGTTTAATTCATCGCTTAGTCATCGTCGTTACAGTAACGTAACAACTTTCATAATTGCATAAAAACAGGCTCATGTAAGAAATTTTATATGTACATTCGTATCGTAAGATATAAATATAAATTATATAAGCCATTATATAATATACATATATGTGAATTCGATGCTTTTATATTCTTTCTAAGAAGGGTCACGATGTCACGATCACAAGCGATTCTAATTTCACCCAGGTCACTGTTATTCTCTCTCATATTTCTACGTTCATCTTTCTCAGGTAAGTCCCACGGATTAGATGTATGTATACGTACACCTTCGTTGCGTTAATCGCGCGGAATCCTATTGCCATCGTTTCGTGCAAACAAGAAACGGAAACAAGATCGGAATGTGCCGAGCTACCGAACGACTACGTATTAGTAACGTATCTCGTCGACTTCAGCGGATTTTCTGCGAAGGTCTGATCCACGTGGATCTGGGATCCACGCGCGTTTTAAATGCAAAGTTATACGCCGGCGCTGACCTTCTCATAAGAGGCTCAACGAACAGACACGTGCAATCGTGCGTGGATGACAATGACGATCGGCAACGGTATCGTCAATTGTAGAGGGAAACGGGATTCAACGATAAAACAAGCGCACTTTTTAGAGCGCGCTTTGCTAATTTGTCTCCCAAGAATTCGCATTCATAGGACACGCGAGGACAAATTGCACGGCGGAAATGGTTGCGGCGACGAAAACTGGTTTCGCTCAACTATGTCCGACTTTCTGTCATATCATAATTATATCCTGATCCAGACATATCGTAATACATATCGTAATATCCGTTAGATTTTTACATCCGGCTTCAATGGGTCTACAGAACGTACGTATCAATCGTTATCGGTCACCGATCCATTGCCGAGTTTATTAACATTATTATGTATATAACATAATGAAAAAAAGGAAAAAAGAGAAAGAGAGAGAGATTTATACAATATTATTATATATATTATAAATATATATTATATTATAATATAATATATGCGATATATTATATATGGCGAACCAGAAACCCTGAAGAAACGCTAAGGATATCTCTAAAAAAACATCCGATAAAATATCCGAAGGATTAGGACATTTCATCTTTCAGATATTTGTGTGACGTCTCCAGATAAATCCGCTTTAGCTTCTAACAGATCGATCAACAGTTAATGCGCAATAGACGAGTATGTCGCGTTAAAACGACATGACGCAAACGAATCGTTCGAACACTTCAAAATCGAACGGCTGCTCGAAGCGACAGCGCATCGCACACAGCAAGGCAGATATAATATAATGGATTAGTGACTGTGATGAAGCCAAAGCAAAGAATCAAGGTAGGTCAAGGTGGCACTCACCTTGGCAATATCTGACATAATACTACGTAATATCGCGCTGACCGACGTTGCGTTTGAAAGCAATCGATTGAATCGCGAAATGCGTTTTTCACGGAAATTCCGATCGCCGAATATTATTCTATTTTTCTTTATCGACATCACTTACTTTTTACTGTCGTCATTTGTGCGGACGGATTTGGCGTCGTCTCCCTGATCGTCCAAGAGATCACTTGCAGCACTGAAAAACAAATGTAGATAAAAATATAGATGCTTCATCAACGAGACAATTATTTATCGCGACAAAAATTAAATAACCGATGTAGCGAAATAAATTATACGAATGAATTAACATTAGATATGACACTCTCGATGGTCCTATAACTACGTTCTCTTCTGCAAGTAAGATGTAAGTTCATCAATTCGCACACGCGTAAGTAATCTAAGTACGTAATTGGCGAAGTCCCACCGGGACGACCAAAATTCGGTCGGAACACATCACAGAGAAACAATTTCTTCGGCAATTTAAACGACCTTCGCCGAGGGTGTTACCCCTTTGACGGGGAATTTTGCCAAGTTTCGCCCCATGTAGAGCTTCCTCTCCCCCCTTCTTTTGTATCACGAAGCTCGAAAAGTCGCACGTAGGTTTCCCGTTCCTCACGAGACGAAGCGTTCGTCGACACAATTTTTCTTCGTCGCGAAAGATTCGCCGCGGAAATGAGACGCGCGTAGATATTTACGGGAATAAAAAAGAAAAACGCACATGCATACGCATCTCAATCTCGGTGCAGTGTCATTAACAATGAGAGATTCTCGGATCGGGCACGCATATCTATCTAACGATTACAAGTTTGCAAATTTTATTATTGCAAAAAATGTCAACGTCATAAATCATGTACTTTAATTCCAGATGATGGAGAGGGAGGGGAGGAAAGATTCAACAAAATACGAACATATTGCGCGGATGATGCAAGACGGGATGCACAAGAGGATATCACTCGATGATAATTGCACTCGATGTCGAATCGAGTAAAGAATTGCAATTTTTCAACGACGCTATTTGTGATAAGTGTGCGGCTACGTAGCTCCATTCCGAACAAGGTAATGGACGTTAATTGCCGTAGGCAATTTCGGCCGAGGTCTCGGGAGAGAGAGAAGGCAAATCTTCTATCAACGATTAAGTTAACCCTTTGACTGCGTACGCGATATCTTGATTGAGTAATTACTCGAAACTATCGGCGTTTCGCGCGAAACATTTCGAAATTGGTATCGATGAGTATCGAGAGAGATGGAATAAGGGAAGAAAAGAGAAGGGAAGAGAGGGAGGAAGAGAGAGAGAGAGAGAGGGTAGTCGCTAGTTGTGTTGCGTGCTGTTTGCTGTGAGATTTCAGACTTGGCTTGGAGACATTTGGCGGGCTTCGTTTTGCGAGACGCACGCCATGCTAATGTGTAATATTCCGATATGACTTCTACCTACGTGCTCTCTACACGAAGCGAATCGCTTTATGTGTCGAGAAACGGAGCGATTGTTACCGCCGACATCGAATTCTTAGATGCGTTTGCCTTCCTCTACGAACAAAGGAACCTTGTTCCACGTTAGCGCGAGATTCCGCGTTAAGATCCTCATTTCTAGCACACTCTAGCTATTTTCTTATTTAAAAACATACAACGATAAAACGAGCTGAAACGTTCATGATCGCGATTTCATCTAACTCTTTATCTAACAAATTTAATAAATGTTAAATTGATGATCTCTTCAGATATTACGCTCAAAACTGAATAAGCAACTTGCATTTTACATGATTATAAAAAAAAAAAGATTTATAAATAATTTCCTCGATTTAAAAACGATTTAAATTTATTATTAATTTATTAATAATGTAACGTCGACAGTAGCGTTTAACGATCCGCTCCAAGGCTAGCTAGCATCGCCTGGTTTAACAGAAATCGGTGAAATCAACCGTTAATCCCTTAGAGATCCTCTCAGGGACAAATCCTTCGACAAAAGTTACGATTAAACTTACTGGAGAGAAAGCTTCCGCTTCTTAGAGATCGGCGCGAACTCGTCCGAGGTGTCGGTCGCCGGTTCATGGTTAGACATGCTACGGTGATGCCGATGATGATGATGATGATGATGATGGTGGTGATGGTGCTGGTGATAGTGATGGCCGGAGGCGGGTGCCTGCTGGTCGGGGACCATCGTCGGGGGTGTCTCCATGTGCCGGGGCGGTTCAGCCCCCGTTGCAACCTGCGGGATGGTGGCGGTGCTGGTGGTGAAGGTGGTGGTGGTAGTTGTAACGGTGCTCAGGCTGCTGGGGGTGGTGGTGGTACTGACGCTGCTGCCACTGCTGTTGCTGCTGCTGCTGTTGGCGGGGGTTGGAGTCGGGGCGAGACCTTCGCCACCACCCCCCGCCGAGGCGGTGGTTAGTTCTCCCACCCCGGAACCCGTGTCTATCTCGCCGAAATAAACCGCGGAGCACGAACTTCTGAAAAGTAAGTTCCAAGTCATTTCGAATCGTTTATCGTTGTAACATCGCGATATTTTCGCGGTAAATAGACGTTCGTGAAAACACGTGGGAAAATTTCTCCGATGTTTTGACAAGTGTCGGACAGGTGAGAGAAAGACGTTGCCGTAAATATATATCTGAAAAGGTTCAAATTTTGTGCAAAATGTTATGAGATTATCGTAAGATTAACGAAGGAATTATAATTATAGCCGAGGCAGAAACTCTCCATTCCGCCTGTGCTATATTCTGCGTGGTATAAATTATCATTAAAATTTCTAATTATTATCTCCTGAATAACGAGCAACTCATTCAGTTGTCAGCGGCGTGATCTACAATATATATATTTTCAACACGAGGGAACGCGGGAAAAGTCGCAATCGTGTAATCGTGTAGGAGTGTGTAACATTTTATGCACAGATACGCTAATCATATACGCGAAGCGTGTAATATGTAAGTTGCATTTGCGCCGTGTCCGGGAGTATTGAACTATCGTCATCGACCTTACGATCTACTCTTCTACGAGCGATATCGATCCAATCTCCCGATTTGTCTTATTCGTTTGATCGCATATAGAACTTTTCATTGATCGATTAAATCTTGATCGCGTTATCGCCTTGTCAATCGCGTTCAAACGCATAAGAATATATTGTATGTATATTGTATGTACGACAAGTGCGATATATAATTGTGTAGCTGACCACATGGTACTTTAAACTCGCGAACATGGCTATAAAAAAATTTGAAAAATTCCAAAAATTGATCTTTCAAGAAATCGAAGATTATTCTTCACTTTTACAAAATAAATAAAAGGACCGAAAATAAAAAACAAGGAGATATCTTGGTTCCGGAATGCCAGATACTTCTTTGAATTTTGAGTTTCATTCTTTTGCCCGTCTTTTCAACTACGTATTTTATCATTTTATTAAAATACACATAATATTTGTCATTTTTATTTCATTTTTAAAAATTGTTAAAAACTCTCTAATATGGATTTTGTTTTAAGTTTATATTTTTCCAAGGCGATGTTTGCGCATCACTATGGCTTTCTGTATCTTTTCGCAAAAACGGGGGTTCAAGGTCTGCCAGCTATCTCGTCATCGGCAGATAGTTCCGTGTACTGTGATGTAATGCAACATAATTCTATTATTCGTAAATACGGCGGCGACGGGGACGACGTCATGTTGCATGCATCGCGACAAGTCGGAGTCTCGCATGCAGATGATGATGACGACGATGATGCCGAGGAACTGATGCTCGAGAAACTGCGATCCGCGTACTTAATCCTTCGTACTTCAGTACGTTTTCTAAAATACCTTAAAATATCTCGTAACGCCATATTGTAGATGAAACAACTGTCGAATAGATAACCGCGACTACGCGGTTTATCTATTCAACTACGATGATTCACTTATCTCATTTATAGTCTCATCTTGTTCTACACGCCTGTGTGAAAATTTTCCGTCGCGAAATAATAATTATGCGAGAACGATGGACACGCGGCTTGTTCAACCGAGAGTGTTCAATAAATAAAGAGCTCTAACACGAGATGTCGATGACGATCGTGATAAAATTATGCGATTAATCGTTATTACTTTCTGCTTAGATGATTGATTTAATCGGCGAGTTCCGCATTAACTTCTTATAATCGCTCTAATAAGTTTTCACTGGAAGAATGTTTCAGCAAAACCTAAACACAATCTAACAACGGTACAATTGCATTAGCTAGATTTATCGAGATAAATAGTTAATAGGAGCAGCTGATATATATTACATATATTATTACTTCCCGCTTGGACCGATAGAATAAGTCAGCTTCAAAGGTGTCAAGTGAGAGAGCGCGTTCGATCAAACGGCCAGTAAAGCGCATAAAAATTGCATTAATCCCGGTAATACGAGGCGATGATAGAGAGATATGTTGCACTATGCGGCTCCTATAAAGTGTTGGGGAAACGAGGGAGAAAGAACGTTGGAAAACGCGAAGCTTCATAAGATGCTGATGCTGATGATTAAAACGTTGGAGCGAAAATCAAGAGCAACGTCGTCATTTATGTATCCCATCGTATTTAGATCGTCGAATGACTGTCCCTCAGCGCATCTTGTCTTATATGTTGGATCGCAGATTCGTATGCGAAAAAAATATCGTTACAAATTTCACCACCGGTTCCGCAATAATTTAATCTATTAGGATAATCGCGCGAATTGAATTTGCCCGAGTAACGATATCCAGATATTATTCACGATACACGAATAACTAATGATTTCAAGTTTTATTAACTGGGCGTGTGTTGACAATACTAGACACAATTTCAAAACTGATTTCAGCAGATCCCGTCGATAGGCTTTGTCGATTGTCATGTCGGTATATACGTGATAATAAATAAATAAATATGTCGTAACATTGCATAACAATGTTGTAGAATATTGTTTCATTCTTACGATTAAACGCGATATTTCATTCAGCATAGCGCGATATTCACAGACACAGATAATATATCGATGCATTATATTTACATTCATTAATCCGCAACGATTCTCTCCTTCCGATTTTTTTTTTATGCGAACCAACGAACACGACAACCAAACTTACTTCTGCACGGACGAGAGATTATAATAATCCCGTTGATGTTGTTCGTTGGCCGCCTGTTGCTGCTGCTGATGATAGAGCTGAGAGACGGACGAGACGATTTGCGCGCAGGTGTCCTGATGATGGACGCGCGGCTGCAGCTCCTGCAGCGAGATGAACTCCTGCGGCTCCTGGACCGCCGCCGTGTGCAGGAGCTGGGTGTAACCCTGTGCCATGTCCTGCGCCACCATCTCGCCCTGTTCCGGCCCGGTCGTGGTCCCACGGAATTGCAGGAGATCGTGCAGCTCCGGCTCCGTCGGCGAGTGCCGCTGTTGATGAGGATGCTGCTGATGATGATAGTGGAGGATGCGATCGTTCACGCAGGCGCCATCGCCGACTACCGTAACGTTATTCTCGACGACGCCGTTTCCGCTGTCCGGTAGTAGATCGCCCTCGTCTGGAGAACGACAGAGCGGTTGTTTGCTTCTCTGAAGGATCTTCTTTGGGGGAAAAGGCACGCGATGGAACGCTCGCGACGCTGCGAAAGCTTCTCTTATATCTTCGCGCGACGAAAATTCGACTCCTCGCTCGAATTGAAACGAACTACACGCGATCGAATTGAATCTTCCACGAGAGATCGTTGGCGACTTTATTCGTCATTAAGAGGCTCCACGGCGCGATCTCCGACGCGCAATACTTTTCATACAGTAGAATCTTGGATGTGCTCCGTAAAGTGACAGATAATGTATCGACGATTGTCGTTTATGATAATGGAAAGGAACGTGCGCGGAAAGTGCGCCGTTTCCATTTTCAGTCTGCGTTATTAGATCTATTTACGTAAAGTCGATACGCGCGGTCGATTTGCATCGCGCTTTATCGCGGTCGATTTGGCGCGCGCGCGTAAAATTTGCGTAATGTAAAACACGGCGAACCGTGTTATTGGCGGGCAATCATCTGGACGTTAGAAGGGATAATTATCCACTTGATGCAAAACACGAGTCTCCCAAACCGGCAGTACCTTATTTAGACGGCCGATTTTCCAACGCGTCGCGAGATTCAACGAGCCTTGGCGATCCATCTGTGTGCGAAGCTACAGAGAATCTCTCGCCGATTAAAAGATTATTCCAAAATAATTCAGAGACAAAATTCGCATGGTAATCTCTTTCATAATGTCACGCATAATATAATACGAGTCGATAATAGATGGTCCAATTCCGAAAAAAATCGTAAAAAGTAACGTAATCTCTCGCATAAAATAAAAAAAAAGTAGACAAATAAATCTGTCGCATATATACACGATCTCCAACCTTGAGTGACAGCACGCCAATGTCACGATTGCGAATGCAATCGATCGGGCACGTATCGTCAAGATATGCTCGCGCGACTTCGGAATGCGCGCGAATCCACCGCCAACAAGCACGTAGAGTATTAATAATGATGCAACAATCGCAACACGCGAGAGGAAGAGAGAGAAAGAGAAAGGTACTCGTACACTCTCCTAGAAAGAGGATCCGCAGAGGAGGATCATCTCGTCGAGATGAGGAGCCAAACGCGCGTAAATCACAACCGAATGAAATGCGAAAGGTTATTGGTCTCCGTCTCGGCATTAATATACTTCCCCTTTCGAAAAATTTCGCGTCGACTGGCACTCATCGCGCTCTCGCACACACACACACACACACACACACACACACACACACACACACACACACATATTGTGCGCATTACCCGGGGAAAAGGCTCGTACAAAGGGCGTTGCGCAAGATCGGCCCTAGATCGGCGAGAAACGAAATCGACGACGAAATCGGCAATTAATCAACGGTTTCCCGCGCGAAACCCATAACGAATCGTCCGCCTTCGCGGACGCGCATTAATTGCTACCTCGCGCCGCGGCTCGGCGGCTGCCAGGCAATTTCGCACTTTTATGACATTTCGCTTGGCAGCGTAAGCTTCATATACACGCGTTATATTAACAGGCGCCGTACGACGACGTCAGCTCTCTTGCGAGCGCGAGAGGGAACGCGAGTGTTTCTTCGTCTTTCTCAGACGAAGATACAAGTCCGCGTCAGTTCAGAAACCAGTTCCGGGGTTGAAGCCGCGATATAGACGGCAGAGAAGAAAGAGATATTTTCCCCCCTGGCGTAATATTTCAGACGCGTCTTCCAGACCACGCGCGGTGTTGCTAAATACGAAGTATATTCCTTTCACATGTAACTTTTAATACCTTTTTATTTCTAGAAAAAAAAAATCGATGAAACGACGGTAATAAAATCGTAGAAATGCCGTGAGAGTTGCGCGAGTATTATTATATTTTAAATACAACTTGTCGTAAACGACTTCATTAAGGTCTCAGCCGTATGCACAATGTATCGCGTTTCGCGATATCTACTGCGCTAAAAGGTACGATTAATACAAGTTTTCCAGGCGCGAGAGTTTACGGACATCTTCTTCTAATTGGAATTTTTTTTACATTTTACAAAGGTGTTGTTACAGGATATAGTTTTCTATTTGATCGCGATTAAAAGATGAGTCACGCACGAGTGTCAACGACACTCGCGTACGTCGATAGAATTTCGGTAAAACATTACATAAAACTACGATAAAGATCTTTATCGCGTAAGATGTAAACAACACCTTGACTTGATTTGTAATGCGTCTGATGACGCATTACAAATTTCCTAGAATGCAATCGCGTGAAAACCGACTGAGATAGTAGCAACAATGATTTTAACTAGGAGCCACGATCTTTGATAACGCATCTTTAACGAGACTTTATCAATGGAGAACGATACCTGTTGTAAGTTGCGAAATGACGGAGCAAATTGCTTAGAGTCGATAGAACGGTATTATCGAATCTCGAAGAGCTGTCATTCGAATGGAAAATGAATTCATTGTGTCGATTATCGAGTGATGATCGAGAACGGAGAAGACAAAGGTTCAAAAATGGGAGATATTCTTCGTGATCGACTCGATAAAGGTACAGACATTGCTACAGTTTCTGTGACAAAAAAAGGGAAACAATACCTGAAATGACAAGAATATCCCAGCAATTATTATTGGAATGCATTCGATGATACATCGACGAAAAATTGTATCTGATGACGACGGCGCACAATACGTCACTGACACAAGTTCCTGAATTGTAGGAAACCAGTCCGATAAGAAAGCACTTTTTAAGACTTCATCCGCGATTCTGCTTAATTAAGGATTACTATCGAATTCGTTTATAAATGATTACTTTTACGGAAATAATTGATTGATACATGATGACGATTTAATTCGACAGATCTACGATAAGTAAAAATATGGATAATTGCCATCAATCATCAGCACACTATCATCAGCATCCACTGACAGCTGTCTAGAAATATAAACATGCGAAACATAATAAAGACTATGAATGGATCTTCTTAGCACCGTTTAACTATGATAGGCGAAACGTGTACGAGTAATTAATAAAAATTGCGCGACGGACATCGAATCAACTTTCTCGGTGAACTGCAGAGGATGAATCTCTCACGAGATAATCGTCCTGAGATACACGCAGAGACCAAGACGATTTCTTTCAAGTCATTCTCCTTATTGTCTTCGATATTTCGACAGAAAGAACGCTCGCGACACGTTGTCTGTCGCGCGAGGAGTTTGACAGGAGAGATCTTCTCCTTCCGCAGTCAGCGAATTATTTATCGATCGATCGATATCGCGCCCTTCAAGATACCGATATCCTATAATCTCTCGAGAGAAGAAGCCTGGACGCACCGGCTATCATTCTTCGTTGTCTCCTTCCGCACTTCCATTGCACCTTCCGGCCTCCTCGAGAAGCCGCTTTCCTCGCGAAAGAGAAATCATGCTCCGTGCATCGCGAGCGTTCAATTGCGGGAAGCATCTTACCGAGAAGCGCGTCCATCCACGTCGTCGTCGAGGGAAGGTCTATCGCCTTCCCTCTTGGCGGGCGATGCCCCAGTATTTCGAGGGTCAGGACGACGACGACGACAGGGTCGTGTCGACTCCGAGTCGTATCGCGAGTTTCCGCTGTTCGGCGGAATGACAACCGGTTAACCGACGGAAGGAAAAGACGAAGAACGATACCGGTGCGCCCAGGCTTCTTCTCTCGAGGGATTACAGGGTATCGGTATCTTGATGGGCGCGATATCGATCGACAAGAATTCGCTGATCGCGGAAGGAGAAGGTCTCTCCTGTCGAACTCCTCGCGCGACAGACAACGCACTCGTCATCAATAGACGCGTCGTCCGTTTGACACTGAGAACGCGGGTGGGTG
The DNA here is from genome assembly GCA_963971435.1 of Lasius platythorax. Taxonomy (NCBI): domain Eukaryota; kingdom Metazoa; phylum Arthropoda; class Insecta; order Hymenoptera; family Formicidae; genus Lasius; species Lasius platythorax. The sequence goes on along the minus strand of OZ020540.1, from coordinate 5,271,055 downwards.
ATGATGACGATGGTGGTGATGATGGTAGCGGTGGCGGTGGTGGTGGTGGTGGAGGCGGTGGTGGCGGTGGAGGTGCCTCCGCCGACGACGATGGTGACGAAGATAGAGAGGTGCTGCCGTCAACAGACTGAGGCACACAGGGGCGCGGATACCACGTGGTCGCGCGATATCGACACAGGTGGGAGTGACTAACACCGCCCTGCGCCGCGAAATCGCCCCCGCGATGACGAGTCGAGCCACCCTCGCAAGCGGGAGGGAAGGAGGCCGCGACGGGGAGGATGCGTCGCGGGAATTTTTTCGAACGCGGGAATTTCTTCTTTGTCGCGCGTTCTTCGCTGAATGGGATCGATCGGTCATTTGAGATGGAATAGCCAACCCCGTTAATGATCGTGTTAAAAAAGATTAGATAAGAATGTTTTTGGTTTATTTTTGATTTCCGAAGACAAGCAAACTAGATTTATCAAGTTTGGCACGTCATATGAGAAAAAATGTATAATTAGAGAAGTTAAATGCGTGTAACAATACGTCATTATTTGTCAGTGTAAAATATAATTAGACTGTCAGAATCTATTAAAAATTATACTGTCAAAATAATTAAAAGGTAATAATTCCTCACGGAAGAAATGTGTTATTAACGTGCAAGCCGAGGAAAATGTACGGATCTCGTGATTTCTTTGCTACCTGTTTATAAGTTAAGAAATCGGATATAACAGTAGCAATCAGCCGCTACGTTACGTAACTTACAACATATAATTTAGAAATATATAGTGTCTTTCAAATACTTGTTAACGAGCATTATAGAGTAGCATAATATGCATATTCTTGATATATTATATCTCTCCGCATCGGGACTCAAAAATTATTTTTTTTTTTTAATAACTGCAAGTAAAATTAATGCAAATAAAACCAACGTCTAAGTGTAAGTTTTCTTACGTGAAGAAGAAATTTTAAAAAATATATAAATTCCTATACTCTTCCTACGCTTCAAATGGATTAGAAGTTATGCGCCTTCGCAGGGTTATGTAATACGTAACGCGTGTTTCATCATATAATATGCAACAATATATATGTGCATTTAAAGCCGATTAATTACCGCTGATTATGTTTAATGTCTTGCATCATTTGATTGACATATAACTTAATTAGAATTAGCGCTAACGTAATATTTAATTTAATATTACACATTGTGGAAAAGACACGAAGCGAATGGCCGACGTAATCTTTCCCCGCGCGCGATTATTCTTTATAAAACGCATTCGTAAGTTTATCTTTTACTTTATACAGAAACGGTCAACCTTCGGCTAACCGGTTTACTATTGCGCATAATTCGCTTAATATCGGCAATAATAATAGCCGTCGTTGTACAAAGTATGCCATTTGCGACAAATTTTTAATATCGCTTTAATTTCTCGCGCGCTTGCATTCTTCTTCTCCCACATGCGAGACGTAAGACTTTCTATTAATTACCGATATGCCATGTCGACGTTCATGATTATAACTGTGCCAATCTCGATTATCGGTACTTCCTAAGTATCGTGCTAATTTAATTCTACATCGATATTAGCCTGTCAATTGAATGTCGAATGTAAATTGTCGTTTTAATTTCGACATTTTACCAGTTGGCTCGTAAACAATCAGGCATTGGTGAAATATCATCAAGCACTTACTTGATGATATTTCGCATGCTATTATGCGCGACGAGCCGCCAAAGTGCGTAATATTCAAAGCACCGTCAAACGCGCGCAAATTTTAATAATAAAAAAAACAGAGCCGCATCCGGCATTTATCGCGACAATCTCGATACGCGAGCGATATATGTCTTCCGTTTCTCTGGTCAAAAAAAAAAAAATAATTAAATATAAGAATCAACACATATAGAGGGATCATCCGCATCTTTTCTCGATCGCACCCTCGACCCTTTGAACGGGCGTCGCCGAGATTTCGAGCCGAGCCGCGATCGCACTGTATTAATTAGCGTTAATTACAACGGGCTAAGCCTGCCTCAGCCGCGTGCATCTGCACTGACCGGAACCGTTTGTAACGGAGCGGTAATTGTTATCGTCAATACGTTTGTGCGCGATACGGCCCGGTGTATAATCGGCATTGACGTTTGAAGTGACCGCAACCTCCGCTGCCGATCCTCTCTCCCCCTTCTTCTGTCTCGTCCATTCATTAGCGTGATTTTTCGACAACCGGAGATCAACCCCCCTTTTTTCCTCCTCCCTCCCGCGCCCCCTCCTCTTTTCCCCGTCGATTAATTTTCAGTGATTTGTCCGCGCGCGTGCTTATCCAATTATTCGCTGAGAAGCATCGGATTTTCAATAACGATCTTTGATCTTTGTTAACGCTTACCGCCGACGAAATTTGAAAATAAAACGCGCGACATTTTTTTGCTAGGTTTATCTCTAGAGTGTGATAACGCATTTTTTTGAAAAATACTCCGCTCGGCGAATTATCGATATAAGTCGTGAATAAAAATGGTTAAAAGTAATTTTATCCTTTTTATTATCTAGAATTATTTCCATGTATATATCAGTTGTATGAAAGAGAAATTTAGAATATATCATTTTTTTTTTTTTTTTATTAAATAGACTTTATAGTTTCTCTTTTTTCTTAAAACAAGATATAAATTTAATTTATACTATAATTTCTGACCGTATGTCTTTATACATGTATAATTAATATACACACACGCACACACGTGTAATTATATATTACACGTTACATATAATTATAGTTACGTGTAATTATATGTTACTCTTTATATATTCATTAAACATTCGAGAATGTTTACCGAGATCTTTTCAATGAAACTAACGCGTTTATAATAACACCTACGTCGAAACTAATCGTAAGCCGTGTTATTGTACTATCAATCAAGCTACGATTAAGAAATCGCGAAACAGAACAATTGACGTAATGTCATTAACATTGATGCGTTGGGTATAATTGAGATCGCTTGTATTGTTCGTACTCCTCTCGTATTCGAGTGTCAACTTACTTCGATTATACCGCCGAGAATGTCAGTTATATCCTCGAATTCCGGACTGACCGGTGATTCCGGAATTCGTTTCTCAACATTGATTGGTAAGCTGACACTGACCGTCTTCTCTCGTAACACAATACTTTCTCAAAAACAACTACAATCATTGTGTCATTCTATCGCCATGTAACATCTAGCGACAATGCTCACATCACTCTTATTATCTCTCCTTCAATAATCTCAATTCTCTGATGCGTTATCGTGAGCAAGGAAAAGATGTCAATTTACATGACAATTAAAACGTTAAAATAATTAAAACGAAGTACAGTAATAATAATCTTACCTTTAGATTCGCATCGAGCCCTTCCATACGTCCATTCATTTGGCTGGACCATAGCAGTGCCTGCAAGCAAAACCATCGCGAAAAGAATTATTAAATCTTAATTGATTCACCGGTCGCGCGAATTTTTATAATTGGACGCCCGTCGTCTCTGACGATTTATCGTTTGTGCATCGAGACGCGAAAGGAACAAGATGAGTAAACTTTACGCTCAAATGAACGAGACGGCGAATTATGAAGTAAATTAAGATTCAGCAATAACACGAGAGGAAACTAACGATATTTCATAGGTAGAGACAAAAATAGGATAAAGAAAAAATAAATACCGATAAGACATCTTGTTTGCTTGAAATATATGTAATTTGCAATAAGGATCGACGTTGAGGCTCGTAAAAACTAATATGATTAAATCGATTTATCGCGATATAATCAAATGGATGGCATAATTTATTCGCAAATCTAATACAATTTGCTTCTCGTAAAATTATACTGTAAAAAAAAAAAATATTGCCCTTCGTGGAATTATATTAATGATCCGATGTACAATACGAGCGCAGTAACGAGGTATAAGCGTTATGTCAGGTGCACCGAGTGCTTGTTAGGATTTTATCATTGTCACATCGCGACGAGCATCTGCGCCTTTGAAGAGAATTGATTCTCCATTTGTGTGGCCGCGTAAAGGGATTTCTGTTTTTTACCGGACATAATAACACGCGAGCACTTTGAACGACTAATTTCTAATCCGCGCAGTATATGTATTGTTCATAAAGAAAAAAAGTATATTGTTTTTAATAATTTTTATAAATATATTAATTTTTCTTAGGGTGCGAAGTAAAGATTGAGAGCGGCAAGTAAGTGACAATCGTACCTTCGAATCTGTTTCGAAACGTATTACGCATCCATTCGTGAGGCCTCATAGTATCGGTATCTGTAAAAGAGAAAATGCATAATTAAAATAATTAAAATAATTTTCTACGAGTTAATTGAAAATTCCTATCGCGCTTAAAGAAAGATTAAAGTGTATTATATCTAATCCGGCGAAGCTCTCCGAAAGAAAGTACCCTTTAAGCACGAATAGGTAGCGTTAACACGCTTGCCCGCGAGAAGCGCGATTGAATTCCGGTTATGTAAGCGGGCGGACCACACAATGTGCAATAATTTAACCACGTGATTATATAAACATTATCAGCGTCTCTCTGTGCTTGACAGATTATGCCTTGCCGGCGACATCCCCTATCGTCGTCATATCAACGTATCACAAAAACAGCCCCTTTCGCCTACCTGTGCTCGTCCCGGTTTAGAACATTATTAACGCAAGAAAGGATTCGATATCGGTTTGTAACGCCGAAAACGGTCACCGGAGAAATTAGGCGAGAGAGAGATATATATATTTTTGAATAAAACGACAAATTATTTCACAAGCATAAACCGCAATAGTGATAATTATTACTTTACATAATCTATGATTATGAATATATTGCGATATAAAATCATTTAATAAAAAAAATATCGCATACGTATTAGTAATCTTCATTGACAATTGTTACGTCATATCGTCGTGTACGATGCCACGAGAGACAGTCCGAAGAAAAAGTTTATAATAAATATAGAGAGAACAAATATCTAAAGTGTCACAGATGGTGGCGGCGATTTGTTAGCATCTTTCTTGTAGAAACGTGAAAATCGCACACCTGTGCTCAGAAGTCGATCGAATCAAATCTTTAATATCGTTCTCGCGGATTTAACAAACGCGGGAGAAACCGTGAAAGAAGAGGAGTCCCGATTATAAATGTCGCAAGGCAAAAAAAATACTTCGCGTTAAAAATATTAACCCTAAGCAACTTTAAAAAACAAAGATAACGCGATATGGATAAAAATGATATTGTGTAATATTGTGTAATATTCTCGCGGGATAAGCAACATCGGAGAGAAAAAAATGTCGCAATATTTATCAGCCTGCTCAAAAGCGTGTTCGCGAATGATTTTTGATTGATTTTTCGCGTAAAGCGGAAGAACGCACCGGTGACAAACCGCCGCGAATGACGATCTTTGACAAAAACCGAGTCGGATCGTGCTCAATGCGAGTCGTCAATGTCAAGGCGAACCGACTCGTTCATTTTCTTATCAATGCAACGGTTACGTAATCCTCGGCCACCGAAGTGCGGTGCACCGATATCCGCGCGCGCGAACTCGCCGCCTTCCATGCTCGCTTCGTATGCTTGACCTGTGACGCAAAAACACACGCACGCACGCAATCAAGGCCGTAACGTAACATTCGCAATGATTCCGTTATATAAATTTTCATCGCGCGCTTTTTTTCTCAATCAATACCACCTACCGCGCTATCGATGGATTCAACGCGGTTCGTTGCACGAAAAATAGCGCGATCAGCTGTTCGAAAAGAAAAGAAGAAAAAAAAATCGCAAGAACCCTTGTCGACAATCGAACGCTCGCGATGTTAATATATCGCTATGTCGAGGAGACGATGCATCATTAATGCATCAAGAAGTAATTTTGGATCGCTGTCCCGCGCACTGACAATGAATACGGAAGAGCGATTCCGATGAGAAATGGACCGGCGGAGTGCGTCCTTACATGCGGATACGTTATCGTCGCGGAAAAAAACGCGCGAATCGAAATTGAAACATTTCCCTTCGGACCCTGTCGCCGCGCACAAAAATAATTACCGCATCACGCGCGGAGACGTGCGGAAATTTGACGTTGACAGAAAGCCGGCCGGCCGGTCGAGCCGGCCGGCTGGATCCGCGTCCCGCATTTACTGGCCGGTATTATGTACCCTTACGAGCGTAATGCGATTTGCATTTGAAATACTTTGACCTTTTCAGACCTGTGTGTGTGTATGCAGTTCGCGGCTAGCCGGAATTTATATCTCCCCCTACGGGCATCAAGCTCGCTGCATACGAATGATAGAGAAAACTGACCACGCTCTGACAACTCGAAAATCAGCGTAGACAACTTAAATCGTCAAAAAATTATTAATAGAGAGAATATAAAAGCAAGTTATTTTTTATATATAATATAATATATATAATTAATTTTATGTATAATTAATTATAAAATTAGATATATATATAATTTATATATAATATATAATAAATATATGCATATATTATTTGCGCAAAAATTAGGACAAGATTTTCCGGAATATAGCTTCTTCAAATGCGCGTTCTTGAGACCTTTAAAGCGAACGCTCTTCAAACAACGTGCGTTTCAGAGACGGAGCTTTAAATCGCGGCGTTTACGGCTAATTGCCCCCATAAACTATTCGCCACCGATCGGAATCCGTCACCGCGGATCGTTTTCGAAATCGAGCCGGTCTGTTTCTTTACGGCGGAAACCGCGGCCGCGAGATCTCTCTCTCTCTCTCTCTCTCTCTCGCGTGCTCTTTAATAAATATACTATAGCAAAACACACACCGGTCGCCGTCGCCGCCGTCGCACATACACACTTTAAACGTTACGTAATGCTTCTTGCGTGTTTTGCGGTGCGCATTACCTCATATCAAAGCAATTCTCGAGCACGGCGCGGCGGTCATTTTCCCACCGGGAAACGGCCCCTTCCGCGACTCGCGGGCAAAACCTAAAACCTTATTAATACGGATACGGATTTAAGAGCGATCGCATTCCGCATCTACGCGATTCGATTCGGCAATCGATTCCCACCGAAACCTTCCGTATCTTCGTTCGATGCGTGAAAGGCGCATCTCGCGATGCATCTCTTCTCGCGTCTTCGCGTGCGATCGTCCGAAGTATTTCGAAGGAACGTATATGAAACGATCGCGATCCTTACGAGCGAGAGTTGTGTCACGTGTATCACACAACTTGGTGTAATCGCGCTTTCGATAATACTTTTCTTTGCCAGTCGGTCACGATTGAAACGATCCGTATATATACGTTACGTAACGATATCGGTCTGAGAGACCGCGCGGAATCGCGAGAGCGGAGAGACGGCCGGGAAAACTGAATCATCGATTACACTTGCGAGGCTGCCAGCGTGGACGATGGCTTCCCCGACTCAACCTTGAATAAGTAATCTGCTTCTTGGGGTAATGTTAAGCGTTGGTCGGAAAAATCGTCTAGAGGTTCGCGGATGCAAGCGATATCGGTCGTACGCGGTGAAAGTACATATCACGATTGCATCGATAGAGATATATGCACAGAGCGTATTATGTGTGGGTGTGTGTGTGTGTGTGTGTCTCACAGTTTAAAATCTTTAGACAATATGTAAATCTTTAATACAGCGTCGTTGACAAATTTGAAATTGTTTTTATCGAAATATAAATTATTAAAAATAAATGTTTTTTTTATTAAGTTTTAAATAGAAATCTTACTCTCGTCCTTGTAAACGAACTTTACACTTTGACAATTCGATACTTCAGGAATTAGCTCGCTGAAGAATCAAAGCAGATGTATGCATAAAAAAAAAAAAAAAAAAATACGGAAATTTACCGGTCAAACACCCATATCGTCGCTCATGTAACGGAAAGAATCGTTTTTTAGCCGTTCCTTGAATTTCTGTTATATAATAGATCAATGGTAATAGACGATATCTAGAATACGTAATGATAATTATCTTTTTAAAAAACCGAGTCAAGTTAGTAAACAAATTTTAAAGAAACAAAGATACTATATGATATTGTGTTGAAGGAAGAATATTGCTGAGTCTAAGAGAAATTAAAAAAATAAAAAGCGTCATCAGGAAATTATGGAACATGTGTACACACACACACACACACACACATATATATAGTGTAATACATATATTTCATAATTTCCTGATGACGCTTTCTATTTCTTTTATTTCCTAAATTTTATATATATATATATATATATATATATATATATATATATGTATATTAAAATAAAATTTAGGATTAAAATAATAGAATGTTAGTAGTGTGTAATAGAATGTTGGGTCAAAATACAATTTCCATTTAAAATAAAATCAATGTTGGCCCATATGCGGCAGCCACGTGTAAATTTCTCGCACGTGTAAAATATTTTCCCGAGCTTTTTACAACTGGTTTGCTGCTTATATAATCGCATCGCCGCTTAGTTCTGTGTATCGCATCGTTTTTAACCATTATGCAACGAGCCAAGTGATACGCATGGCATAATTTTTTACTTATATATTCCGCGATGCCGAATGCATCCGGAGCGACATGACGCGTCGATTTGCGCTTCTCTTGAACTTGCGAGAATATTTCTGAATGAACATGGGGGTCAAGTGTTAATGATAAATTCTTTAGCAAATCGAAGAGCTTAATTATCCAAACTGTTTTTAATTACCTTAAAAGTGATACTAATTATTATTTCACCTCCAAGTTTTCCTTCAACATCGTTTACCTCTTTAATTCACACAAGAGTTACAAATTAATATTCTATAATATTAAAGTAATTTCCTCCTTAAATCGCTCTCTCTCTTTTATTCAGTAATTCTCGCTCGAGTTTAAGAAAAGCAATTTTCAACCGAGAGCAAGGATGACGGACTTGAAATCGTGCGCGATCTCTCTTAGAGAATCTAAAATCCCTCCTAAAATCTATCCCGTACGGGAAGCGTACGCGCAGATTTGTTTTGGAAAAGCTCGGAACAGGCTGGATTCTGGTTGCGCAGAGTAACCATGCGGCGTGTGCGTGCGTGCGTGCGTAAGTTTACAGGTCGAGTTTACTACACGCGCCTGCGCGCGCGTGTGCGTACGCGTGTACGCGATAAGAGCCGCGTCGCGACGCGCGGCGCGTTATATCATCGTCTACGAACCTCGACTGTGTGCGACGTGATATTGTGATACGTGTCGCCTTCGGTTCCTTGAGCCATTGAACCTCGCTCGCTCGCTTCAATTGCGCGGATTACAAAATCAAGCGGATGATAAGCACCGAGAGCGAGCGTCCTATAAAAATAAAAAAAAAATCCAGTCTCGTCGTATCTCTCCGATAAAACGAACGGCATCGCGGAAGTTGATTCCGAATCGTCTCGCTCGATCTCGTCCATTACGTGCGTGTCACACGCGTCAGATTGATACTCGTGTTGTCTCACTTCCGTGGAGAACTCGCGCTTTCCCGCGCTTTTTTTATTCGAGTAAATTCGTAGTTATTCGAAATAATGAAGGATGAATATAACGTCGACTCTCATAAAATTGCGTAAGAATTGCGAATAAATTACGGAAAATAGCAAATTTGCGTATAAATAAGAGACGTTTTAAAGTAACGCGAAAGTTTAAAAGATGTTTAGAGAGAGACGCGAAAAAAACGCCATCTGAAGGATCAGAGCGTTCCCTTTAAATGATGCTCTCATAATATCTTTCAGAAGCTTATTCTGTCACATATATTATCACAGCGTGCATAAAACGGCTGGCGATATACGAATAATCAAATTATGCAGAGTTAAATGCGCTCGCGAGATTCTTCCACCCCGGCTACTTTACACCCGACACAATCGATGCATTTACATGTCCTACTTACGTATTTATATCGTCGGCTGTGTCATAATCATCCGGTCGCCGCGCGCGCTCCGAAATTGATTCGCGAATAAAATTGCCCGCGAAACTTTGTTATTATTATCGCGAACAAAGGACACACACACGCGTCGGAGGACACTTTAGCATAACGACGACGCGATAGATAACTCCCGTTCCGGGAATCGCGAAAGTTGAAGTGAATCGCGGGGGACGCGCACTCTCGCACTCACCTCTCCTCCGTCGTCGATGTCGCCGTTCGGCGTTTCGAAGTCGCTGCTCGTCGTGTCTTCCGCGCCGCGTAAAATCCACATGATCCGAACACCGGCGGCGAATATCTCGCTTCTCGCGCGCTCGCTCGTAACGTCGTTTGAGCGCGAAAATATTGCGCACGCACGTAACGTCGCCTTTTGAACACGCGCACGCGGACCCGCGACGGACGAACGGACGAATCGTCCAACCGCCGTTCTAAGCGCAGATTGCCGTTTATCCGGCGGAGCGCGCGCGTTTCTCAGCGAGCTCCCTCTGGCGAACCGTATCGACCAAGATGGCGCCACTTACTTTACTCGTCCTCCGCCGACTTCAAGGCGCGCCGACATCGTGGAATTATCCGGCGAAAGGTTGGGGAGGGAGGGTTTCGTCGAAAGCCAGCCTTTTTTTTTTCTATGAATTTTTTCACGCGCATTTTCTTTTTCTTTACGATGTGATTTGCCACTTTGCCGCTATAAATATGAAAATATTTAAACAATCAGCATTATGATAAAATTAATTTTTTGTAATTCAAGACAGTCCTATTATATCTTTATATTGTTCTTATCGCAGACATGCTTTGTTCTGTTTTTGATAGCACTGTATTTTACTTTGATTCTTTCTTTTCATGTATGAAAAAAAAATTAATTTGGAATCTTCTCTTTGCCCTAAATATATATTTATTTCATTTTAGTAAAGCATATAAGATCCCGAGATAATTTGCGTTTTTTTTAATGCAAATTTTAATTTTAAGTTTTAAGTAAAATATTCTTAGTTATCCCGTAGAATCGCGTATATTAATAACATTATACATATATATATACATATATGTATATATACATTTGTGTATTTGACAATTATACTCTAATTTCTATTAATTGAACTAAATAATTGTAAGATATATGTCGTATTTTTCAACATACATAAGAACCCTACCTTTTTAGTATTTATATATTTTATTAAAACATTTATTAATCAAATAAAATACATAAATACTAGTTAATGCTTAATTAATTTGCAGATTTTAATCTGCACAGTCAATTTTTGTATATTCTTAATTACATTAAAAGCCTATGTACCATAAAGCTATGTAAATTACGCCTTACGCCTGCAACACCGGTCTTTCGTGCTTACCCTCTAACGAATCATTAACAAATGCATAACCAGTGCCACCCTGAGAAATAACGGACATGGATTTATTTTTTAGTTATGTATATACTTATCTCTTTCTTCTTAATATTATATCTGTACTACTTACTCTTTGTAAAGGAATAATATCAGATTGCGTCAGTTTGGAGTTGTCCAAAGGATTAATCCAGTCCTTCTTTATTAATTTTTCCACGCATTCCATAGTGACCACGTCACCGCTACAAATACAAAATATTTAAACAGCTATATAACAATGAAATTAATATTTGTGAAAGAAGTTAGAAACTCATTTCCCTTACGTTGTCCTTATCGCAGCGCAAGGCACATTGTTGCCCAGGATATCATGTGTAATAGGACACATGTATCGTGCTTGTTTGACAATAAGTGATCTCCTGTCATCTGGATCCTGAACTTGTGTGAATTTTACAGAAATCAGATCTTTCACTTTTAATGGCCTTCCACTGACAGGGCAATAGATAGTCTTGTCAGGCTTCTGCAAGGAGATTTCCTTTGTTTCTGGTGTCTCGGAAGGTATCCAGAAGCTTGGTAGCATTTTGTCTTTGCCATTTTTCATATTAGACACAGAAGCTCCGTCCATTGTGCTAGGACCATTTGACACGATAGTTTTCTCGCCCTTAAGAAAATTCTGCAGTTTTTTCAGCTCTTCATTAGCAGTCAGCTCTTGCGACTGTTCCTGTAACAAACATATCAGCAGCAACATAAACACTATTGACTAGTATTGGCTAGTTAAACTTTTCGATGGACGTACAACTCTGCTCACCTCTTTTCTTTGCTTCTGCTTTTCATACTCCTTTAATTTTCTTGCATATTCCCTCTTCTTCGTCAAAATATATTCCAGGATCGACTCTTTGTCAAACAGATAGCCATCCTTTCTGTAACAACAACATAGATTATGAAAAAAATATTCACGTAAGCAAAAATATGTGAATACGTATGTATATTCCGCAAGATACGTACGTTATCATTGGATTTCTACAAGGCTGTAGAGTCAAGCAACAGCAATCGAAATCCTTGACGGAATCCTTGCCCACTCGTTGGGTGTTAGTGCCATAACCTGACGCAGCAGCATCCTTCTTTTTCTCGTGATATGTGTACACCGCACCAGCAGTGCAATTCCTCGCATGTCGCGTCATTGTTATTAATAATTCGTTATTAATAATAAAACAGTTCTTCTCTCTTTTGGACGAATATTGATGCCTGTATTTGCCCGAGCAGTATACGACAGATATCACGGAAAGTTTCAAAATGGCGTAGCATCATCTAACTGCACCGGATTGGTTGACACGAGCGGTAATTTTAGCTCGTAGTTTAGACCAATCCGATGCTTGGATTCTTTTTCCTTCAGCTGCCATGTTTTTAACCTAGAAACCCTATTATTGTAATGTTGCCTTCACGATCTAGGGAATCCAAGCAAGACGAATAGAGAAATGCTTCCTCTCTCTCTCTCTCTCTTCGATGCCTAAAAGATCTATTCATCTCCTTCCATTTTTAGGAAGTGCAAGCAAAACAAACGCACCTATTGTCATGTCGCCTTTATTATAAACTGCGGAATACGATGGAAAATAGGTCAACGAGCATCTTAAATCAATTAAATTTACAATTAAAAATCACGAGACTAAAATAAATTGATGAAAGAGCATATTTATGCAAAATAATTGACATTTTGTAGGACGGATGCAGTTTCTGATGCAATCACTGAAAAGGTTTATACAAAAATATTAGACGAGCACACCTTTCGTCTCTTGTACTTGTTATTGGAGAAATATACGCGTTACGCATTTTTATTTGCGTGTCGAGTCAGCATACGTAATAGGGAGACGCATATGCAATGACGAAAAATGTCATAGTCATTCATCGTTTAATATTCAATTGACAGGAACGAGCTGGAATGAACTGGAAGAATTGTCCGATCACTCACGGCCACGATTGATTTTTTTATCCTTGTCATCATCGCTCTCGGATGAGCTGTTCTTTTTGTGCTTCTTGCGCTTCTTGCGTTTGGAGCTCCTCTTCCTCTTCTTACTACGCTTGTGTCTCTTCTCCTCCTCGCTGGACGCTTCCGACTCGGATTCGCTGTCACTGCTGTCCGAGCTCTCGCGTTTCTTACGCTTCCTCTTGGACCTCTTCTCCTTGCGCTTCTTCCTCGCCTCCTTCAGCTTCTTCTTCAACTCGCGCTCGCGCAATTCCGTCAACGGGGTCACATAATTCTCGTCGCTGTCCGAGCTCGTGCTACTGACGTCCAGCACGATCTCCTTGTTGGGATCGATCTTGATAAAGTTGCGACATTGATAGGTTAAGTGTCCGGCGTATCCGCACTTTTTGCAGGCGGGTCGTATGTGCTCCTTGTTCTGAGGGATCAGTCTGGAAAGTATTCCGGGATCCATGATTCTGCAAAAAACGAGCGTACACACAGACGCACACGTTATAATTAATGGAACGCGAAATACGCTTAAGAGACGAGATACTTTGTGCACATCTATTCCGGCACTTTCGTCATCGGAGCAAACGATTCAACATTCCGCGATATAATCGACATTTCGACTCGATTATTCATTCATGCCAAGAATAAGTATAATTTCATGGACAATGGAATTTCTCTCAGCCACGTGCTTTTGAGACAAAGAAATATATTAATATCGATCGTATCGATAAGAGAAATTTTTCCTAGAAATATATTAAATAATCAACAATCACGAGATGAGATACTTATTAGTAATCATAAATATCTATCTTGGATGAATCATAATTACTATGGAAAAATAAATTATTAATTCCACCTACGTTTATGTGAAAAAATACTAAAATTCTCTGACGAAGGAAGCATCAAAACAGAATTTGCTCAGGCAAGGCGAAATTGCGTTTTCAAGGCTAGAAACGGAACGTCTAGGAGATTCGCGTCGAGATTCATCCTTGATATCGTATAAACGTGAAAAACCCCTCGAACGCTGAAACGCGGTCGATTACACGTGCGCATACACAGACGCGACTTACTGCGCACGCGTCCCGCTCCGGAGAACGTTTATTCGAAAAGCACGTTTCGAGCTATCGCGATGGTTCTAGATTGCAGGAAGACGTCGTCACTTCCCGTTACCGCGCTAGTCGCGAGAGTGAAGCTACTTGTCAATACGTGCGGACGCTCGTCGCTCGGAGAATCGCCCGCGACGCGAAGTATTAATTGACTCTGGCAATTTTGCGACAGCGCGACTCGCGCTTCCGGGCGTAATTTCCTGCCCCGAAACGGCCCCGAGGTGCGATCTTGATAGAAGCTTCTAGAAGCCGGGCGGGCTTCCGTTCTCAAACCTTCTAGAATCTTCAGCGCTCGATAAAAGCGGCCGCTGCGCGCGGCTATTCAATACTCTTCGAAGTGATCGCGTGCGAGTCGTGTCGGCATTTCGGGAAGATATTCGCCCATCGAGCCCATCTCTGCTTCATCGAATACGGACTGCGAGTACGACGCGAGTGCATTTTTGGGTGCATTTAATAGCTGTGACGTCTCTCTAACGTTCAGTTGAATAATAATTTACTAAAAAGATGCCGGAAGACGTGAGCATGGCGGAGGCCGGCGAGGTGGAGACCTTTGCCTTCCAGGCCGAGATCGCTCAGTTGATGAGCTTGATCATTAACACCTTCTATTCGAACAAGGAAATCTTCATCCGAGAATTGATCTCCAATTCGTCCGATGTAAGTGGCTCGTATATTGTTCAATGAAAAAAATCAATGATGCAATCGTACCATTTTTTCGCATTGCTTTGCTCGAAATTATTTCAACGGATACGAGATAATCGTAGTTTTATATTTTATTAAATTTTGAAAAACGCATTGTATTTTGTATTCATATTTTAACTTGAAAAAAAATTTGTGAGAACGTTTTTTTTCCTTATTATATATATTCGAAAATTTATGGAAAGCATTATTGGAAATGCTTGTGTAAATCTAGATGTGTAATAGAAAATTGAACCTTGTTAATAATACTAATATTAATTTTTCCATAAATTTGTCTAGGCATTGGACAAAATCCGATATGAATCTCTCACGGATCCATCCAAGCTGGATACGTGCAAGGAACTGTTCATTAAAATTGTACCGAACAAGAATGACCGTACCTTAACAATTATTGATTCGTAAGTATTAATATTCTATAGAAATGTATATGTATACAAAATATATATTAATATATTATGTATATATATTATACATAATATATTATGTATATATTAATATAACAGTTATTATAAAAATTTTTTTTTTCTTTTTACAGTGGCATTGGTATGACCAAAGCTGATCTTGTAAACAATCTGGGTACCATTGCCAAGTCTGGCACAAAGGCATTCATGGAAGCTTTGCAGGCAGGCGCTGATATTTCCATGATTGGACAGTTTGGTGTAGGTTTCTACTCGGCGTATCTCGTGGCTGACAAGGTCACTGTAGTCTCGAAGCACAATGACGATGAGCAGTACTTGTGGGAGTCTTCTGCCGGAGGTTCGTTCACAGTCCGTCCTGACAATGGCGAACCGATCGGACGAGGCACAAAGATCATCTTGCACATCAAGGAAGATCAGACGGAATACTTGGAGGAAGCGAAAATCAAGGAGATTGTGAAGAAACACTCTCAATTCATTGGCTATCCCATCAAGCTCGTTGTAGAGAAGGAGCGTGATAAGGAACTGAGCGAAGACGAAGAGGAAGAACCTGCAAAGGAGGAAGGCGAGGAGAAGGCTGAAGACGATAAGCCAAAGATCGAGGATGTCGGCGAGGATGAGGAAGAGGATAAACCTAAAGATGAGAAAAAGAAGAAGAAGAAGACTATCAAGGAGAAGTACACCGAAGATGAGGAATTGAACAAGACGAAACCGATCTGGACGAGAAATCCGGACGACATTACGCAGGAAGAATATGGTGAATTCTACAAGAGCTTGACCAATGATTGGGAAGATCACTTGGCTGTGAAACATTTCTCCGTAGAGGGGCAGTTGGAGTTCAGAGCGCTGCTGTTTATTCCACGTCGTGCGCCATTCGATCTGTTCGAAAACAAGAAGAGGAAGAACAACATCAAGTTGTATGTGCGACGTGTCTTCATCATGGACAACTGTGAGGACCTGATTCCTGAATATCTGAACTTCATCAAGGGCGTTGTAGACAGCGAAGATCTGCCTCTGAATATCTCTCGTGAGATGTTGCAACAGAATAAGATCCTGAAAGTTATCAGGAAAAATCTCGTTAAGAAGTGCTTAGAGCTCTTTGAAGAATTGGCGGAGGATAAGGAGAACTATAAGAAGTGCTACGAGCAATTTAGCAAGAATTTGAAATTGGGTATCCACGAGGACAGCCAGAACAGGAAGAAGCTCTCCGAATTGCTGCGTTATCACACTTCCGCATCTGGTGACGAAATGTGCTCGCTTAAAGATTACGTCGGCAGGATGAAGGAAAGTCAGAAGCACATTTACTACATCACCGGCGAGAGCAGGGAGCAGGTCGCCAACAGCTCATTCGTGGAGCGCGTAAAGAAGCGCGGTTTCGAGGTCGTTTATATGACTGAACCCATTGACGAGTACGTCGTTCAGCAGCTGAAGGAATTCGACGGAAAGCAGTTGGTATCTGTCACGAAGGAGGGCTTGGAATTGCCGGAGGATGACGAAGAGAAGAAGAAGCGCGAGGAAGACAAGACCAAGTTCGAGAATCTTTGCAAGGTTATGAAGGATATCTTGGACAAGAAGGTGGAGAAGGTAGTTGTCTCCAACAGACTGGTCGATTCGCCTTGCTGTATCGTCACGTCACAGTATGGCTGGACAGCGAATATGGAAAGGATCATGAAGGCGCAAGCCCTCCGAGACACATCCACCATGGGATATATGGCCGCGAAAAAGCATTTAGAAATCAATCCCGATCATCCCATCATGGAGAATTTGAGGCAAAAGGCTGAGGCTGACAAGCACGATAAGTCTGTCAAAGATCTAGTCATGTTGCTGTTCGAGACTGCTCTCCTGTCGTCTGGTTTTGCGCTCGAAGATCCCCAAGTGCACGCGTCCAGAATATACAGGATGATCAAACTCGGCTTGGGCTTCGATGACGAGGATACGCCGAATCCCGAGGATGAGAAGATGGAGACGGAAGTGCCAGTGTTGGAGGGTGATGCAGAGGAAGCGTCGAGGATGGAGGAAGTAGATTAAAATTTATAAATTAAGCTTTTTATTTAGATTTATTCATCAAGAAGACATTAAAAAAGTATTTAGCGTTTTTTTTTAAACATGATAAGTAGTTAGATATTTACAATTTTTTTACTATCCTTCACATAGAATTCTAAAAATATATGTGAATTCTAAAAACAGTTGTAATCTTAAAAATAAATTTAAAAAACATTTAATTTAGTTAAAAAACATGATATTTAATCATATCATTTTATTAATGGATGCCAATCCTACTTAAAGTTAAAAATACTCTTACAGAATAGATTCCTTATCGAGGGAGAGAAAAAAAAACGCTCAATACTTACAAGTAAAATTGTCTTTTTTAATTTCATTTTAGGTTAATTAAAATTTTACTTTTAAAATTAAGTAAAATCTTTCTTTTTCTACAGAAAAAGAAAAGTCTTCTGTCACAGACTTAAAAAACTGTAGAAAAATGAAAGATAATACTTGATTATACTTCAAGTATTAAGTGTACTTTATTTTTTGTTCTCTCTCTCGATGAGGAAACTATTCTGTAAAAATATTTTTAAATTTATAAATAGAATTAATATTCATTATTAAAATAATTAAATGTCATGTTTTTTAACTAAATCAAATGTACTAAATTTATTTTAAAGATTACATCTGTTTGTAGAATTTACAACTCTTTTTAGAATTTACATATGTTGTATGTAAAGGATAATAAAAAGTTCTAAATATTTTATCCAGCTATTTATCATTGCATCGCCTTGTTGATTGTATCTTTCATATCTGCGATATTCTTTTCCATCTTCCCATTTCCTGTGTTCGAGTCCAAAGAACATGCATTAGAGTATGCATAATAATTGTAGAATATATAAACAAATGTAGTAGACAAGAACATCTGAAACTTTGGATGAATGTAACGAATGAAAATATACATGTCTATGAAGATTTTGATTTTGAAATGATATTAAAGACTCATATGCGAGGATAAAATATGTTAACTTATGTTATTAATATTACTAAAGATGTCAACCTTATGTGAATTATTGTAGATAAATAGTATTGTCAACAATACAATAGTAGATTTGATACGATAAAACGTTCGTATTTGTTATTCTTCAAACGGCTACATAAAGGATTGATACATTTTCGATGATACAACATTAGCTGGATAAGCTAAAATATTCGCATGATAAAATTAAAACTCGTGCAATATTATTTTCGATGCAGCTAAAATGGTTGTTAATGTCAATGCTCTTTAATTACTTCTGAGCCCATTTGAGGAGCTTTCCAGAAACGAGAAACATAATAATAAACACACTGTCACACAATTGGCTATCAAATGGAAAAATTTTCAGGACTTCAATAATCCTCTATTCGATAGCCAATCGCGTGACATAAAGTCTGTTCGTTTTACTCGCACTCCTTATTACTTTTTGCACTTGAAACGAGATAAATATATATATTCGGACATTGAAGAAGGAGAAAATTTTCTTATATTATTAAAAAAAATAGAAAGCTCCCTTGATAGTCGAGAAAATTGATCCGCGATCGGTCGTCTTTAGTAAAATAATCCCGTCGATGATGCGGTTGAAAGGAACGATTTCGATCACATCCCGATTCAATCTCTCGCCCCCTCTTCACGCAGCATAGAGTGCGACACCGTGCCGCGTGTGTCGCGTGTTGCCACATCACCACCAAATCAAACGATTATTTCGGAGCGTGTTTTCGATTGTAGATCGCGCTCGTGCTCGAGCGACTGCTTACTCCGCACCGCACGATACGACGTGGAAAGCGTGTGAGTGAGACCGCCTGCTCTTTTGCCAGCCCGTTCGCCTCTCCGACCGTATTACAGCCCAACATGTCAACTTACTCCTGAGTCGTGGAACTCGCCAATTTTTTTTAATAATACGCACCAGAGGAGAGGAGCGATAGATTCTCTCACAGGAACCCGAGCAGCTGTGCAGCTATACGTAATTGGACTCGAGGGCGCACGAGCGGAGCGCTGATAGAACCGACGTTGATCGCGAATTTCCCATTCTACGGAGAACATCGTGCGGCATCATGAGCGCGCCTCAGGCACCAGTGAAATTGAGAAATGGAGTGGTGAAACAGGTGAGGCTACGCCGCGAATCATGCCGGCCTATCGCGATATGTATGAACACATATCGCGTGTTTCGTCAGCGATTCGCGTGACTCCCGTTATTGCCGCCGTGCGATGTGTTGACTTCTTGTCTGCTCGCCCAGCTGGCAGGAAACAGGCTGTAGAACATATGGTTACGAAATATGAAGTATCATCTTAGCGGCATTTTCAGAGTTGCCAGGTCGGTATAAAGATCCTTCGCCGAGAGATTATCTGAAAAAAAAAAGAAAAAAAGGAAAGATTGCATAATCAAACACGCATGCGAGAATGACTGTTTCAAAAATAAGTAGTGTGGTCAGGAACGTAAAAACGTACGCATGCAACAAAGAAAAAAAAGTCTTGCGTAGAGTGAGAACTTTTCTTTTTCTTCTAAAGATTCCAGGCAATAACTGAAGATCTGGCAACCCTGGCGGCATTCCATGTGTTTTGAAGCATTGTACCAAATATTTGTGTATAACGAGAATATTTAATATAATGTTTTTATTTCGCTTATCTCTTCCTTCACTTTACCTCATTCGCGTCAAATATTTTTGCTAAGAGTTTCTTATGACTCAGAAAAAAGTTCTATGAAAAATATTAACAATTGCGTAATATTATTCAAGATATATGGTGTTGGATATTTTTGATGATGCATCTAAATTTTCTCATGACGCAAAACTTTATTTCCACAGGTAACGTCTGGTGATACTGTCGTTATCCGTGGACAGCCTATGGGAGGTCCTCCACCTGAAGTAACAATTACTCTCTGCAACATTACTGCTCCAAAATTAGAACGTTGGAAAGGAAATGACAGGTATGTATCATAACATTTATATATAGATATACAGATACAGAATTTTTACTTATAAAGATTCTTTAAAATTATTTTCAAATCTAATAATAATAATTTAATTGTGAAAATAATAAAATAGTAACTTGTATATATATCTCTGTAGTATGGATGAAACCAAAGATGAGCCGTATGCTTGGGAAGCGAGGGAATTCTTACGTCGGAAGTTGATTGGTCAAGATGTCACTTTTGCCACTGAAAAGACGGTCAATACAGCCAGAACATATGGAACGGTCTGGTTAGGGAAAGGTATTTGTCGTTTAGTCGCAATAATTACATGTATATTCGCGAGCGTGATCGAGAGCGACACGAATGGCACAAACTACACAGACACTTGCATGTAACAATATCACACAACGTTAATTTCACTTTGTATATTTATAATACTATTTACAATATATACAGTTTCTGGCAAAAAATTACACTTATTTCGGCTGACAACGGATGAAAAGAAGGAGCAATCGACTCCAACGAGATCGAACAGATATTTCGCGAGCAACTTTTCAATAATAACGAAATATTTTTCAATAATAACGAGCGTGCAGCGTGCTTTTATTGCGTCGTTAATCTCGTTCTTTCTAGATAGTTCGAAGAGACGTTAAATTCATCGGTCTTTGTTCCGATTAAATTATATGATGACCTTTTGGTGAACCATTAAATTTTAGAGATGACAATTGTTTATAAATGGTTGATTTTAACTCTCGCTTTGTTTCATGCGCGTCGCCCAATCGATCACGCTTATGAATACAGAAATGTGAATGATTTCGCACAATGTGATAGAATTAAAAAAATTGATTCTTATATTTAATTGCAATTATTACTTTGTAGACAGGAACGGCGAAAATGTGATCGAAACTTTGGTGTCCGAGGGTCTGGTGACTGTTAAAAAGGATAATCGCAATCCTACGGCTGAGCAGCAGCGATTGGTCGAGCTAGAGAACATTGCGAAAGCTGCAAAGAAAGGAAAGTGGTCGGATTCGCCGACCTCCGAGCACATACGCGATATCAAATGGACCGTCGACGATCCCCGAAAATTGGTTGAGAAATTCGGCAAGAAACCTGTCAAAGCGGTGATCGAATTCGTCTTTGATGGCTCCACCGTCAAAGCATTCCTCTTGCCCGATTTCTACAATATAACACTGATGATCTCGGGGGTTCGTTGCCCTGGCTGGCCCAATGGGCGACGCGAAAATTCCGTCGGCGATCCTTACGCGGACGAAGCCAGATACTTTGTGGAATCGCGACTCTTACACAGGGATATCGAAATAGTGCTGGAATCGGTCAACAATAACAACTTCATCGGCAGCATTATTCATCCTAAAGGTAAAGTAATTCATGGCATATTTAGAATAATTGACGACAATTCATGTGCTGAAAATTATGCCTCATAGATACTCGAAACTATTGAGTTTACGTTTGTTGTACTTTTTATATTAGGAAACATTGCCGAAATCCTGTTGAGCGAGGGTTTCGCCAAATGTCAGGATTGGTCGATCAGCAACAGTAGATCTGGCGCGGAGAAACTGTATCTCGCCGAAAAGGCCGCGAAGGAGGCGCGTTTGCGCCTTTGGAAAGACTACAAACCGTCTGGTCCACAGATTGAATTTACCGGTACCATCGTGGAAATTATTAACGCGGACGCGCTCATTATTCGAACGCAGAATGGAGAAAACAAGAAAGTATTTCTGAGCAGTATTCGACCGCCCATACGTGAGAAGAAAAATACAGAAGACAGCAATAATACTGCTCGGCCAAAAGACTTCAGACCTCTCTACGACATACCATGGATGTTGGAAGCGCGAGAATTTTTGCGTGAGAAATTTATCAGGAAGAACGTAAAAGTGGTTGTCGATTATACGCAGCCGGCTAGGGACAACTTCCCGGAGAAGTTGTGCTGCACCGTAACCTGCGGCAAAACGTAAGTAAATTAGAGAGATTCGCCGTCAATGATTTACATCAAGAATTGCTAAGCATTGTTAATCGTTTCTTTTTTTTTTTTTTTTTTACCATGTCAACAGGAATATCGCAGAAGCATTGGTCGCACGAGGTCTTGCACGAGTCATCAAGTACAGGCAGAACGACGATCAGCGTTCCTCCCACTACAATCTTCTGCAGGTTGCTGAGAGTAAGGCGGAAAAATCACAGCACGGACTGCATGCAAAAAAAGACATTCCAGTTCACAGAATAGTGGATCTCTCCAACGATCCTTCGAAAGCGAAAGCGTTCTTGACTTCGCTCAAGCGAGCGCAGGGAATTAGAGGGGTTGTTGAATTCGTGACGAGCGGCTCGCGTCTGAAACTCTATCTTCCCAAGGAGGATTACGTTATTACGTTTGTGTTGGCTGGAATAAGAACTCCGCGTTGTCAAAGAACATTGCCTGGTGGCGGAGTAGTAAAAGCTGACGAATATGGCGAGAAAGCACTGGCCTTTACCAAAGAGCATTGTTTCCAACGGGATGTAGAGATCAAGATTGAGAACACGGAAACAAAGTTAAGCGGTTTCATTGGCTGGTTAACAGTGAACGACGTCAATATGTCTGTTGCTCTGGTTGAAGAAGGCTTGGCTGAAGTTGTGAATTTCCCAGACTCCGGAGAACTCACGAGAACTCTTAAAGCCGCGGAGGAACGTGCGAAAGCAAAAAAACTTAATGTAAGTACGCGTGTTTGATTAATTGGATTAAATAAAAGAAATTGAAATATTATATTTTACCTTATAGATTTGGAAGAATCGCGTGGAAGTGCCAGTGGAGAGCGACAAGATCGTGGATGAAAAGGAAGGGCAGGAGCGCAAGATCGATTATCAGAAGGTCGTGATCTCCGAGGTTACCGATGATCTTCACTTCTACGCCCAGTATGTCGATCAGGGTACCTTGTTGGAGAACATGCTTCTGCAATTGCGTCAAGAGCTAGCTGCTAATCCGCCACTTCCTGGCGCTTACAAACCGACCAGGGGAGATTTAGCGGTCGCGAAATTCAGCGGCGACGATCAGTGGTATCGCGTGAAAACGGAAAAGGTCTCTGGCACGAATGTTAGCGTATTCTACATCGATTACGGTAACAGAGAGACCCTTAACGTTACGCGGGTCGCCGATCTACCCGCGCGTTTCGCGACCGACAAACCGTACGCCCACGAATACGCCCTCGCGTGCGTAACTCTTCCGAGCGATGTAAGTAATATTTTTGTACAATCTTTTTCTCGAAACGTGCGTCGTTTTGCTTAGGTAACGTATGTTTGCAGACTGATGACAAGAGAGCGGCAGTGGATGCATTTAAGGAAGATGTACTGGATAAAATTTTGCTGTTAAATGTCGAATATAAGTTAAGCAGCAACGTAATTGCCGTGTCACTGATGCACCCAAGCACAAATGAGGACATCGGAAAGGGACTTATCTCCGATGGGTTTTTGCATGTTCAAAAGCACCGGGATAGGAGGCTCGTTAAATTGGTTAGTCGACTTTATTTTCGTCGTAGTTTAAATCTATATCGATGAGAATTAGTATAAAAATTTACATGAATGTGTTTATACTAATTTGCAGCTTGAGGAATACAAGAAGGCTGAGGAAGATGCGAAGCACAATCATCGCAATATCTGGATGTACGGAGATGTAAGACCGGAGGATGATGACAAAGAGTTTGGGTTATAATTGATATAAATGCTCAAATATGGGGGAAACATTATTGACGAGGAAGAAAAGGACAGATCATGTTATTAAAACGGAAAAAAAAAAAAACACAATAGGTATATGATACTATGTATGCTACATAGGTAAAATAAGGATAATGAATGTCGATACGGGAGCTACAATGTCGCGTTAGTCGCAAATTGCAATTATATATCTCAGTATATAAAAAGAAAGGATTGTACATAACGATTTTACTAATTTCTGTAATACAATGAACAAAGTGTGCATGCAGGTAGTCTTTGAACGAGACTACGCGATCGTTGGCATCTCACATCGTATTCTCATCGACATAAACATTCATTATTAACTTGGTGCCGCAAATACAAATTGTTTGAGGATCCAATATTTTCCATCCATATGAAATTTTCAATGTGCAATTCAACACGTTAAATACATTCAATCATGTTAGGTACATTAATTACTTGCTTTTCCTATAAATAATCATGTTTAACTAATGTGCGCGTGCTACTCTTTTGAAGTTTTTATATGCAAGGATGATTATATAGCTGTAGAATGTTTGTAATCGCAAATATAATCGGACACTGATAGCTAAACAGAAATAGGAAAAATTCATATCAGCAGAATATCAGAGTATCAGCAGAATATTTTCAATTAAAGCGACATTTGACATACTCTCATCCGAGAAATAGTTTTCAACTTTTAAATGACACGATGGTGTATGTATGTGTGTGTGTGGTGTGTGTGGGTGTGTGTGTGCACGCGTGCGCGCGGATTTAACATAACACGTATACACAAATGAGGATATAATAATTATGCGAAGGGAAGATATTGTACAATTATACTATCCTTCTCTATCGTCTCTTTCGAATAAATTTCACGTTATACATGTACCGCGTTATATGCATAAACGAGTTTGATATTAATGTACTTACAAGAAATTAATTACGCAATTGTCCTACAAATCAGTCCTACACAAATTGCAGTACAAGAACAAATACGAAAATTAAGTGTTCGAAATATTTACAATAAACAAATGTTATCTATTGTATGCTATCGGGTAAAATAATTCGCAATTTTCTGTGGCATAAAGAGTATATATTAGAATATATATTACAAGAATATATATTATTCTCTGTGCACCACAGAACAAACGTATATTTTACCAAAATTATTATACACATATTACAATCCACCATCTTTAATCCACCATCTTCAACTATCGGTCGATATAATTTTTTTAGACACTTTGTGATTGTAAACTTTTATCTGCGATATTTTGTTCACTTTATCATTACTCTCGTTGACTTTATTTTGTAAATAAAAATCCTATTGGATATGCTATATACATTGTACACATTGTAGGACCAGAAAGCAAAAGAAAGACTTGTTTGAATTACTTTAGAAATATTGCGATATTTAAGATCCATGAGATACAAAAATTTTTGTTGCCTCAACTATCTGACTTTTACATTACCGTTATATGTAGCGATAATATCATACATTTCAAATACACGACTTTTGTGTGTTTCTGCAATAACAGTATATTGAATAATCACAGAGAGCATAATAACTATGTTGTAGAAATGTCTGAAACGATGATCAAGAGATTTGAATAAATATGAAAGGAGAATGTTTTCCAATATCTTAAATGCAGTCAAATTCATCACATCCCATATCATTGCTTGCACAATGAAGATATAATTAAATTAAAATTAAACACTTTTTTCTCTTCAAATTTTTTGCAATTTTATGTCAAATCAATATCATGTATATTCCTCGAGTTGAAATCAGTATTTCATCATTTGTATATTTGTATTTTTTTTACATACATTGAAGGATTATTTCAATTAATAGAGAAAAAATTGAATGATTTTATTATAAAGTAAAATGTTATTTTAATAATTAATGTTATAAAACTTTGATACATTATTATTAACTTGAATTATCTTTGCTAGAAAATACTACATGTTTAATCACATTTCCGTCCCAAGAACATGAGAATAAGTCATCTTTGTACCATGCAAGTCCTCGTACGAAATCACTGTGACTGTTATCCTCGAATACAGGTAGCATCTCTCTATAGGTATCAAATACTTTCACAGATGTGGCATCGGAACAACAAGCTAATTGTTCTTTCCTACAAAGATGAAGGTAGATCATAAATTATCAAATTTATTATCATTGAGAGATGCTAAATTCTCCTAAGTTAATAAAAATTGCTTTTTATAAATTGTTATAGAATTATATAAATTGATAATTAATTTATAGTAAATTCTTACCTCTCTGGATTTGGATTAAATAATAACTTATGTATGCCTCTGTCAGATTCAACTGATTCATATAATGGATTCTCTGTTTGTCTCACATCGATTAATGCAATGCTGCCATCAGCTGCACCCACCGCTATAAGATGATCCAAAACAGTATTCCAAGCTACTGCTGACAAGTGGCAATCCTGCTTCTTGAAGATACCTAAAAAAAAAAAAAAATAGTGAATGTAAATATGAAGTAAACTGTGGAACAAAATGAACGTAAACAACGAATTCATCGTTGTTACGTTTTATTTAAAAATCTAATGATAATTACAATGTGCTGGTTTCGCTCGTCTGATGTCCCAAAGTAATGATTCACCATCTAAAGAGGTGGATACAAATTCGGAACTACACATTGGCTTTACATCTGTACTAGTGATAATATCCGTATGTGCAAAACTATACGAATATGTTGCTACTAAATCTTCAATGTCCCAGACTTTTAAACTGTAATAAGTGTCAGATTAATATTCCTTCTTTGCTTGGTCAACAGAATATCATATACTTTGGAAACATCTTACCAACAATCCATTCCCCCTGTGACAATGTTTCTTTTATTAGAAAATCCAGACACTGTCAAGACGCTATCGTCATGCTGGCAAGCGCGTTCGAGAAATTGAAATTCAGACTGTTCGTTTGCCGCTTGAACTATTTCGGTGATTTGTACTGCACCGCTATCTTCCACGACAACAAATTTGTTATATCCTAGATAAACAGCGTCGCAAATGCCATTGCTCATTTGCTGCGTTACAGCTTTTTCCCTAGTAAAATCTGAGATGTCCTTATAATGCCAGAGAGTACCAGTCCAATACAGATCAACCATGTTAGTGCCTCCAAGAAGAGCATTGTGTTCTGCAATAAAAATAAATATATACATATATATTTAGATTGAGAGATGCCTAGATATCAATCTTCCGTACATGTAGCTCATTACCGTCATAAATCAAGAGAAATTGTAGATTCTTATTAACGACAGGTGGTCGATCTGTAAATAACATGTTTCTAAAAATATCCCCGTTTGTACTAGGCGTATTCCAATTCTCCATCGTATATTGTCCGCGATAATATCGTTCTTTCCAAATCACAAGAACAACAATAGAGGGATTTTATTTTACAGTGATTTTCAGTTCAATACGATCTCTATTAGTATGTTTGTGTGTAATTCTCTTTTCTCTTCTTCTCTGTATTCTAATATTAAATTAATACTTGGAAATACGAATACTAGTATTATGTTAGGTTATGGCCACACATGGACATAATACGCGCGCCACACGTTTTCTTTCTGCGCATGCGCCGCTAGAAAGTGAATGAAGTAAGAAAATTGAGAATTACGGAGATTTATATCCGCTCTCGCGACGAGTTAAAATTAAAGGGGATCGAGGTGTATGAGAGAAATTGTACTTTAAAAATTCGCGCCGCAGAGGAACCTTATCGCATCGCCTCTTATCAAATCATGCTCGACTGATAGCGGATCGGCCTATCAGAGCTCGGGAAATTTAAATGTCAATTAGTAATTTACTTTAGCTCGATTATTTACTTCTCATCTGAGGGAAATATTCCCCTCTGTCAGTCTATCAGATGAGCATAAACCCACGACTTTTGATATTTGAATTAGCAAGCTTATTTCAGTTCGTTTCATCTCTTATCGAAGCGTGTTTTCCATCTTAATATCTGCCGACTCGTTAATAATGCTTTCTCGGATTTTCGCACCGAAAATCTATATCAGTCGCGTGTTAATTCGCGTAAAATTAGAATGCAATTAAAATTAAAAGTACAATATTGTTCTTTCAATTGCAAGAAATTAATAAAAGCGAATAAAATGAATAGCCAACAAAATCGCGCGCGAGAAGGTATTTAAAAAAAAAAAAAAAAATAGAAAAGTAAATTAAAAAAAAAGATTTAGGAAAATGTGCGCATTCCGTGACATTTTCGGTGCGAGAGAGAGGGTGTATAGGACAAAAGTGCAGTTAAAGTGCGAATCGGCCGCGTTTACCGACCGCGATGTGACGTAACGCGGCCTCTCTGCGCCTCGGACAATATCCGTCGTGACGCATGCGTATTGAGCGCCAGCCGCGAATCGGAGTCAGTCCAACGGAATCTCAGAAAAGATACGGCACGAAACGACACGACGTACACGGCCGACGCAGCCGAGCGGAGAAATCGCGACGAGCGGAACACCCAGAGTAAAACTTGTCAATACGCGGGGCCGAAACGCGTCGATCGCCGTTGGCGCTTCAACAGAGACCGAAGAAGGAGGCGGTGTGGAGGAGGTGGTGGAAGCGAAGACACCAACAACGCCGTGACTCGTCGTTCGTTCGTCGGAAAGTTCGTCTTGTTCCGCCAGTCAGGATGTCATCGAAACCCGTGGAAAAGCCCGAGCAAGTTTTAATCATCGAGCCGCAGAGCGAGCTGCGATTCAGAGGTACGCTGAGGATAGAAGAAAGAGAAAAAAAATCGCGGCGGGGAATCATCCTCCGCTGCGTCGTACATATTTTTTTTCCTTCCTCCTTTCTTTCTCTCCTCCTTCCTTTTCTCTCGTCCCTCTGTGCGTCGAGAACTCGCGTCGCGCGAGCGAGTGTCGCGCGTAAAACGCCGCTCGTCGCGCGACGAGAGCTCGTCATTTACGGCGCGAGGAGAGCTTGCACACGAAGAGCGGGTGCTCGGCTTGACGTCGTCAAGATGACGTAAGGCCGATTTAAGGCTCGCAAGCGCGGCCGCTCTCGCTCTCGTTGGTGGCTCGGTCGCTTTTCCTCGGCACAGCACGATAGGATGCGCGTATGATGCGTATTCGTGCGTGCATCGTGCGAGGTCGCGCGACGTGCTCTTCGACAAGAAACGTGCAATGTCGTTAACTCATACCTAACCCTATCTGTCCGTACGTCAATTCGCTGTCAGTCGCGCGAGAGAAGGAGAGAAAGAGAGAGAGAGAGAGAGAGAGAGAGAGGAAGAGCGCGAGACTCGCTCGTCGGCACCGCTCTCGGCGCCGACGTTTCGATTCCTTCATCCCCTTCGTCTGCGAGGGAGGATTTCAGTACATATTAGACAAAACGGTCGAATAAATAGCCGAGAGTAGTCGGATGGCTCTCGCGCCCTCTCTCAACCGTTCCACGAGCCGACGTTTTTTTTTTTTTTCCCTTTTCCTCGACGAGGGCAAGGGAACACAAAAGATCGGGAAACGGATTGGATTTGAAAAAACACGTAGGAACACGCAGGTGTCATCGATCGGTGCAACGGCCTACATTGTCCCGATACCTTTCTCCGACGAAGATTATTAATCGTCGATACGAGGAAAACCTATTTATTGAATTTATACCACTGCTCCACTTAGCTCCGCTATACGCGCTACTAATCCATAAGGGCTTCGTTTATTTATGCTTTGTAACGGGAAGCGCCGGTAATAGATCGCGACTCTCTTATAAACGCCGAGTCATTCGCGATTTGCCATCATCGCGATTTCCGTGATTTCGAAATCGCTCGGAATCTACTACGAAATTTCAACAATATCCACCTACGCACGTAAAATTCGTTCGCGCCGCGTCACACACGTGTACTTTTCTCAGAAACAATAATTCTACGCGAGGCGAAATACGTGTTTGCATATGCGAATTTCCTCAAGGTTCGAAGTAACAAGTTTTGTTTAATCGTCTTGAAAGATACGGCTACGGATTAGTTTGTTTCGTGCTTCTCACTGTAATTTGTCGCTAAAAGGATAAGAGTACTCATTAATTATGCTTAATGTGAACGATGTTACGTCCTTCGACTATGATCGGTCGCACTGTATGTATGTGTGTACATAAGAGACAAACACTTTAGTGTCGATCGCACACGGCTTATATCGCTACTTATACGACGAATAATCAGCGAACGTAATCGTTCGTTATCGAGATTAAAATACACTCGTATCGAAAACAACTTAAAATTCGTATATAAATTCGATTAATATATGGCGTGTGTTTGACTTTTTTTTTCTCATTCCTCTGTTAGATTCTATACTTTTTTTTTCCTTCTATACATACCGAATTTGTATGTGTAGCTTGTGTACATATGACTTGTGACAAAGGATAATTCAGTAACAATAAAGTTTATAATAATGTAAATTAGTAACGTCACTGATTTCTATAGTCACTGAACTATTCTATTGATTTTGTCATATTATTAAATATTATTTACATTGCTGTTAAGATAATATTTATTAAGTTTTTTTATTGTTTTTTTTTTTTATGTATATATATCTCTCTTATAAAGGAAGATAAATAAACTTTATGCAATGACTATATGAAATGATTAATAACTTTGATCAATGATTAAAAACTGATGACTAATCATTTTAATGCAATAGTGAAGTCTTTTTTTTTGAGAATGAAATTTATCAAATCTAAACATAATGTATATTTACTAAACGTAATAAATATGTAATGTTCTTGAAAAGAGAAAATATCTTGAAGAAATTAACTATTAATTTTACTGGTTAGGACTAATGTAGCAGAATGACGAATGTTATGTAACTTATGAAAAAATATAATTTGCATCAAATAGTTATATATTGGTTATGCATTTATGTTCTTTTATGCTTGATATTATTTGCTGCTGATGTTCCAGAATAGTCTCCCCTTTTTAGCATTTGTTATTGATTTATTACGGTATTTATGTGTACTCTCTATTAATATATAACTTTATTAATATATAAATATAAAAAGAAATGAATATTTCTCTTTTTGTCCCTGCATTTAAATAATATAATATGGCTCTATCCGCTTTAATTAATAAATTTGTTTATCATCTATTTTGTTACAGGCCCTTTTACAGGAGGTCCAGTCACATCGTATATAAAATTAATTAATCCAACGAATAAAAAAGTATATTTTAAAATAAAGACAACTGCCCCAAAGAGATATTGTGTACGTCCAAATTCTGGAGTCCTCAAGCCAAAGGATGTCATTGAAATAGCAGGTTAGTCTATATCACATAAAGTTTATTTTTATACGTATTGAAGAGTATTGTCCTAATTTTCTAGCTAATTATAAGAATTCTATTATTTATACTTGTAAAATTTAAGAGATTTATTTTTTAAATTGAATATCATAAACTAATTTTGATTATCATAAACTATTTTATTACAGTATGCTTACAACCGTATGATTTTGATCCGTCGGAGAAAAACAAACACAAATTTATGGTGCAAACTGTAATAGCACCAGATGATGATGATGATGAATATCCAGTTGATGTAGTAAGTGACATTGTGATATTATAATACATTATTAGTAAACAAAGTACATGTGCTATTGGAACTGTTCTAATAATGGTTCTCTACAACTTTAATTAGATAATAAATTTATTTATTCATCATAATATATTCATTGTAATAAATCGCGTACGTTGATCTTTAAAGTGGAAGGATATAAATCCGGATCAGTTAATGGACTCTAAACTGAAATGCGTCTTTGAAAATCCCGTGACTAGTACTACTTCTACGGCTAAAACGACTGCAACTTCCACGACAACTAAGCCAGATTCTAATGCGACTAATGGAAAGAATAAAGCAGTTGGCGATTCGGTCAAATCGTCACCTAAGGTGAGATGTCATTAAATATATTATGTTATATATAATCTTATGCAATAATGATTTGTTATATCCTGAATTAATCTGTGAGTAATTATTCTTTTCAGGTACTTGGTGAGGCAGAAGAGAAACTGATAAAGGCTGCACAAGAGGTTAATCAGCTTAGGGTAGAAGAAAGCACGCTTAGGCAGGAAAATCTTCAACTTAGGGTAAATATCAATTATATTAAATCAACAATCACGTGTTTAAATATAGACTTCTTACATCCCAGTTTTGTTAGTCTGTATAAAACAAATCCATCACACTTTAGATTTAATAGCTAAATTTGTCAAGTTGATTTAAATTTTGCCAATATTGAAAAAAATGTTAAAGATTGGCGGTCTTCTGATTTTTGTCAAAAATAGAATTGTTTTAATAAATCATTTCTCTTTCTCTCTCAATGTAAAATTTAATTTAAAAATGTTATATATTTATCAAATATGTTATCTGCTTTAAGAAGAAATCTGTGAAATATCAATAATAAGTTTTTGTTATTCAATTAAAAATCGCTACTTCGGAAAATTGGAATCTGTCAACAATGTGATCGTATATGTTTGTCCGCAGGAAGATTTAATGAAATGGCGAAACGCAGCGCTGGGCAACGACGGTAACCCTGCAGCAGCTAGAGGTCTAACCTCACAGAGCAATAGCCAGTTATCTCCGACATCAACTAGTGTCCTCATCGCCATTGCCATGGTTATAGTCGGCTACTTGTTGGGAAAATTAATCTGAACAACCTTTATCTTATTGTATACCTCAGTGTATCCTCACCGCCCCCAAGTTTTTTTAGCCTGTCCTCTGCCGTTCACATGCCATCGTTCGATCGCAGACACAGACTTCAAACGTTGCATTACTCGAATGTTCATAATAAATGCTATAAACATGAACGGTAGTGGTCTACATTAATAGAGCTGCTCGTTACGGGTGTGTGCTTAACCTGGTAATATGCTTGGTTTAAAATTTTTCTTTGTCTTCTTTTTCAAGATATAGATGTTTTTTTAAAAAAAACGGTTAAATAACGCTCGGTTTTGTATTTATCACATTTACGTTTTGTGTGCTTCTTATAAAGGGATTTTCGCTTTGTAACTTACGCCTGTCCTTGAAACAGTGTTGGGCAAAACGTATTTTCGCAAGTAACGAGTAACAATTTTGTATTTACAAATATGTATCCAAAATCGTTATTCGTTATCGCTTTAAAATCGCTGGGATTATAAGTTCTCATTCGCTGATTGTATCGCATTCTTTCTCGAACTTGTAAACCACTTATTCGGAATAAGCCGGGCTATACTGGTGCAAAAGATCACACACGAACGAGTGAGGGTGCTATTACTGTCACATAGGATAGCATCTTTCTTTATATAATATGACTCTTTCACTACACATAAATAACATTGTACAACCCGGGAACCAGAAAGTGTGCAGGTGTATCCAAGCGGTCGAACCGCTGCTGCTTCGCTCAGTTCGGTATCAAGCGCTATTCTCGTTCCCCCGTTGCACCCGTACTGTGTCCATTTAAAAATGTGTAATATACATAGTCGGGGTCGGAGGGGAAGAAGGGGTTATCGGAGGTGGGCCTGGCTGATGAAGAGTAGTGGTTCATGATTCAACAATTGGTTGTGCTGGTCGCTGTGTAACCGCCAGCGTTGGTATATTAAATGAAAACGAAAAAAAAAAAAAAAATACAAGAAAACGTTAAAATGCATTGAATTTACTTCTCTGACGCTTCAGAGAAAGTGTACTTTTTATTTCTTTATGTTTGTCTTACGAAAATAACGAATAAAGATATATCACGGATATCACAAATGGCGAAGGGTTTTGAATTACGCACCTCTCTGATTTAACTATTCGTTCGAGCTAAGTTATGGCAATATGATGATCTTACATAAACATGTTTGTTATTTGTCGAAAAGTTCACGAAGGGAGACGAGTCAGTCGAGTAAATCAAGTTTCAAGAGTTCGCGAGTGACGGACTGATCGCAGGTTGTCACGTTTAAAAGTACTATTGTTGAGCACGTAATACTTAACACACACACAGGTATAGAAATATTTATATAACTGTGCCTTAGAACTAGAGGCAATATAGCGTATAACACGATTTCAATCTTACCGGCTTCCTCCATCGCTCCGAGAGTTTTTTTTACATCTCCCACTTAGTCTTTGGTAATCTTTTTAGCAAACTACGGATCCCGTGTGTTGCGCGGCTGTAATATACAATATATATATATATAAAAGAAAACGTTCTATCGTTAAATTAGATGCGTGCTGTAAGCGCGTCTAATTAATAGCCAAGAGCGTTTCGATCGACATGTATATCGGTGTGAACTTCCATCGCTGTACGAGTTTCTGATTCGGAGAGACGAGTATATATTTCTCTTTCTTTATCTATCTCTCTCTCTCTCTCACTCTCTCAATAGTATTATTTTTACAATTCCGACATTCCTGTTACGTTCAGTCTCGGCACGCGGTAAGGACTCAGCGACTCTTACAGCGAGAGAACGATCTTAGATCTTGAATCGTGTAAAACTCGAGCTGTACATCTCTCCTTACACATACATATATATATATATTACGTGTATATCCCGTGTATTAATTATGAAGTTAATTGACTCGAGCCTGATCTATGTCGCGTTTTTGTAAAACAGAATATTGTAACATATATGAATTTGAAATATATAATATATATGTATATTCACGCCTAAGAGGGGCGAATGCACGTTTCTCATCTCGTGCACCAAAGATACTCTCCATATTCCGTAGAAAAAAAGCGATGCAATTAGTATGCAATGCATTATATATATATATATCTCTTAGATAAATATATATACATATACTACGTTAGAGAGATTTTATTACAGATATCAAAAGAGAATTTGTTGTATATGATCTACACATACGATTGTTATACGTATAATTATATATGATTACACCGAGAGTTTTGCTTCATGCGTGACTAAATCGTTACGTGCGACTAATCTATTAACAGCGATTTCGTTAAGACTCGTGTTTGAATAAAAGTATTCTATTAAAGAATGTACTGCATAGATCCTCCTGATGTGTTTCGAATCCAACATATAGATATAATAGATATATAATAATTATACAATTATTTAAATTACATTTGCGAACGATTATGTGTTGAAGCTATTGATCCAAGGCCTAATCTAAAATCTGAATCTAAATTCTTAAGTCATCCTTAAGAAACGTTTTATCCGATAAGTTTTTGATTTATCAAAGACTTGAACTTAAAAAAATGGCAGGATTGCAATCCAAAATGTTCGTGCGATGTTTCGCGATAAATTCTTTTAAGAGCAAAAATACGGACGCATATATAACGCATATTTATGGAAGGCGGCTGTTTGGATGAACTTTTTTGCAGAGATAGATACGTTATATTTCTTAACTCTCTCATCTTTATATTATTAATGTACCTTTTTAACTTATCGATCACTTGAATGTAATGCGTATATGAGTTGAGAATTCTAAATATTAGATTATAATATTTGATTAAATATTGAATCCTAAAAATATTAATAGAGTTTTCAATTATATATATATATATATATATATATATATATATATATATATATATATATATATATTATTGAATATACATATTATTAATATATTTTTAATATGCTCTAAAAATTTGAATATATATATATATATATTCAAAGTTTTAGAGTATATTAAAAGATAACATTAATTGC
Source organism: Lasius platythorax (assembly GCA_963971435.1). Taxonomy (NCBI): domain Eukaryota; kingdom Metazoa; phylum Arthropoda; class Insecta; order Hymenoptera; family Formicidae; genus Lasius; species Lasius platythorax. The sequence continues at coordinate 5,235,456 of OZ020540.1, read as the reverse complement.
ACGGACGAAACTGAACGGAGAGGAAGAATGAAGACATTCACGTGATAAGATAAAATGCCGAGAAACGATTCGAGCAAGCATCCCTTCATGACGCGAGACAGTTTCCGAAAGGGGTAGCATCTCCGGAAAGAGAGAGAGAGAGAGAGACAGAGAGCGCGCGTAGGTAGATCCAAAGTAGAGTAGGTCAACTCATAACCAGACCGCAATCTACGGATGTCTCCCTACGCGTCTGTATTTTCGGTCATATCGAGGAGGGTCGCATCCACCAATCCACCCTGCGGTTGCGGTAAGAACGTCAAAATATAAAGCTTCCAAATGTAGGACGCTATATCGCCAATCGGCCAGCAGAGGTGAGTCCTTTTCTTACGCTCTCCGTTCGGCACTTACGTCATCGGTTTAAGTATATAGTTGAATCTTCTTCGCTTACGTCAAAAATATTTTCTACTCGCCAATTATCGTTACGTTATGGCTATTGTGTTTGCGCTCGATTAAGGATTATTTAGCAGTAGCAGAGTGTTTCGGTAAAAGTTATTAACTACCGCAGACGTTGCGAGCGATATAACGGGAGTTTAGGTAAAAATTATCGTAACAATTCTCGTGATTTAATATCCCAAAACAATTCTCTAAACTACGTGACGCTTTGCTTTACCATATTTCGAAATTAAAAAATTGTAGACTTTACTTGTAATAAATAGATAAATCTCGTAATATACAACGAGAAGGCGACGATGTAAATTCGGATAAAAATTCCTACAAGATATCACTTGACGGCTAAACGTGTCGTATTTAATTTCATCGTGTTCGTACTCTACGGCGTCGTGGAGAAACTATACTTATTACAGATTATTTTTGCGAAAGCGTCTACAAAATTCTGTATAAAAATAATCGTGGCCACTCTCGTAGTCGTTCAGCGCCGAATGTATCGTATTCCGGGCGTTCACCATACGTATTCGAGGTATGCGGTGTCGCAAAGAGAGCCCCGCTGTAATGTAAAGCAAAGACGGTGGAGACGACTAGCGCGTCACTGATCTTCATAATAATAGTTTTATAAAAGTTTCCGCGACGCGATCCCACGACACACATGCTGCTCCCCTTTCCTCCTTGGACTCCGACGACCGATGATGCTGAATGGTACCGAGAGACGTTCGGCTGCGAACTAAACTCAGACGCGACACACGACTTCCTCGGTCACACCGTGCGGATAAATCGAGATACGGGAAGGGAGGAGGATGGAGGAGGTGGCGGCGGCGGTGACGCTGATGGCGGCGGCGGCGGCGGCGGTGGTGGCGGTGGTGGCGGTGGTGGCGGAGCGACGGATGCAGCGCAGAGCAGCCTGATCAGGGTGGCGGCGGCAGTAGCGGCTGGCTATTGATTTCAAGGGCTTCCTTAGCCCCCCGCCTTGCCGCTGAGTGCCCGACGGCTCCAGGTCGCCTGGAAAAGCTCGCGGTGCCCGCGACTAAAACCGTTCGCCCCTTTTCCCGCGCGAAATAGTTTCGGGAGAATCTCTGGATGCGGAGAGAGATTGCCTCTTGAACGGCGATTCGTGAAAGCGCACCATCTAATCGATTCGACGCGTGAAATCAATAATTTTCAATCATAGGATTATTCTATGTGGGGTTTAGAAAGAGAGAGAGAGAGAGAAGGAGAGATTATCGATTATCGGTTACGAGATTTGCAACGTTACAAGAATGTTATTTCGGAGTTTTCGAACGAAAGGGAGCAATTTCGCGAAAATGTAACATGCTCGAGGAAGAGTCGTGATAAGGTCGCGCAAGAGGGGATGCGTCCGCCCACCCCGTTGCGTTCTACGGCACTGCGCGAGTCGGGCCGAGCACAGACGCGGATCGCGGGGTGAGCCGTCGCTCGCCATACGTCGAACTGGGTGCCCCGCGTTGGGGCGTCTCCTGGCATCAGCGGGCATCGGTGTCGTGCAGTCGATCGGGGGACGAGCACCGTCTTCTGCGAGTGCCCGTGCGTGTAATCGTCGCGAGATAGAGCGAGAAAGAGCGTGAGAGAGCGACGAAGAGGAGAGAAAGAGAGAGAGAGAGAAAGAGAGAAAGAGCGAGAGAGAGAGAGCGAGAGAGAGAGAGAGAGAGAGAGAGTGCGTGCGTTCTGTGCGTTCGTTTCTTCGTTTTTTTCCTTTTTTTTTCCTTTCGTGTTTCCCGTCTCGCGCAAACACGGTGCGATCAAACGCCAGGCATCAGCAGCAGCAGCCAGCACGCGAAAAAAAAACGGAGCGCACGCCGAGGGGCGCGACGACGATGACACTGCGACGATGTCACTTGGTGTGATAGCGCGACCACGGTGGTGCCATAGCGTGGTCGTCGTTACGCGGGTCAGCAGCAACAGCAGCAGCAGCAGGAGCAGCAGCAGTGCGGGCGTCGGCGTCGTCGTCGTCGGGTGTGCACGCGATCGGACGGGCAAAGAGGAGATGGTGCCCTCTTCGGATCGCACGGAGGTGGAAAGTGACTACTGCTCGTCGTTGCCGTCGGTTTACACTAACGCTAACGTCGCTCGTGGTGCCGCCGCCGTCGTCGCCGCCGCCGCCGCAACCGCCGCCACCGTTGTCGTCGCGTCCTCCGCGTACAGCGTCGTCGACGTCGTCATAACTGCCACCGCCGCCACCGTCGCTGCCGTTGCCATCGTCGCCGTGGGTGCTGCCAGTCCTGCCACTGCCACTACTGCCGTTTTCGACGCGAGCACGATGGTCGTCCGCGCTGCCAACGAGGCTTCCATCGCGACGGTCTAACCCCGTGAGAGGGTGAGTGCCATCATCATCATCATCATCCCCCGATCTGTCTCCTTCCTCGCTCCTCAACGATTACGCTCTCGACGACGATCGTGAACAGGACACGATAGGGGTGCTATAGAAAAAACATCGAATAACGTAGAGAATGGCGTGTAGAACGAGGGGGAAGGGAGGAAAGAGTAAGGGGAGGGAGAGAGAGAGAGAGAGAGAGAGAGAGGGAAAGCGAGGGTGGAATTTCCTCGCGTTTGCTCGCTCGCTTCTCCAATCTTTCTTTTTTCTTTCTTTTTTTCCTTCCTCCTCTCTCGCCCCCCAGGTCGTTCGCTCGTTTTCTTGCTCGCGTCATGATTGCCGTGCCCCGGCTAGTCGCCTCCACACATAACTTTCGTCAATCGATAATACAAGACGTCCGCAACGTCGTGCGGCGCTCGCAAGATCGGGTTAGGAACAGCGAGATTTTTCCACCCTCGTGTTCCCCGTGCGAGGCCAACGAGGACGACAATTCCCGAAGGGAAATGCGCGAGAGAGGCCGTCCGAACGACTATCACCTCTCGTTCGAGCGCGTTCGAGTCGACTCGAGCGAGCCATCGAGGGCTGCGTTCGACTCGCGGACAGACGGACGGACAAAACGGACGGACGGTGAGCACGAACGCACCTTCGTGCTACCCCTCCTGGTACTCCGACATCGTGTGCGTCTTGCATTTTCCTTTTTTCTTTTTTTTTCTCTCCTCTGGACTTGACAGAAATATCCTCCTCTCGAGAGAGTTCGTAAGATAGCAGCCTTTCGTATAATTTAAATCTCTTTATTTTCAGTGATTCTTTTAACTTGCAAAAATAAAAATAAATTAATGTCTGTCTCTCTCTCTCTCTCTCTCTCTCTTGTTTGATCGCATAAAAATCTATTATATTACTTGCTTATGTAAAATATATGTTTTCTCTCGATGAAAATATTCTCTAGGAAAATATCAATGATTTTTGAAGTGAAAAGCGAGTGAGCAAAAATAGATACTCTTTTCGTCGTTCAATTTCAAAGCAAATTTTACTTTGATAGGATTTTAATTCGGAAGGATTGCTACAGATATATTTCCGCCGAGGAAAAATCGACTCTGAATTTGTCGAAGAGTCTCTTCATGAAATATTATTCGGTTTCGGAGCGCACATATCCCGTGAAGGGAAAACGACTGAAAGTTTCTGCGTGTGTGGATCGCATTTTCTACGGAATGAATGTTGGCGATCGTGTTACCCGGATACGATGCGTTCCAGTAAAACGGTGCAGCATCGAGAGTGAGTGAGAGAGAGAGAGAAAGAGAGAGGAGGAACTCCACCCGGCGCGACGCGTCGCGACGCCGAGGTTCTACATTCGCTACATTCGCGAATCACGTTCTCGTCGCTCGCGTGACTTCCTTCGATGTTGCTTAATGAGATTCGGGATACGAAGAAATCTCGAAATTCCGCGAACGAGCACCGCGGTTGCCCCCAGGTGTGAGGATCCATTTTTAACCCGCAGCTTGGACTCGGTAACTCGTTAGATTCCAGGCTAATGATCGTATCATGGCGTTCTTATTATAGGACGAATCTATAGAATGTCCTAGAATCGGCGGACAATCGATATATCTCGTTGAGTCAATCTTTCCTTCGAGCGAAGATGTTGAAAGACATAATGGCTTTCCGCAATTCTTTTAAATTCCAGCGTTCGATATCACATGGCAATTAAATTGAGAAATTTAATCAAAAAATTCCATGGAAATAGAAAGCTCCGTCTAAAATTGAATAAATAAATGGACGAGTGAGAATAAATAAATTTCAAGAGGAATAACGCTGGCCGATCAATTTTGGCAAACTAACGTTTATCTTACTTAATTTAATCTTTATGCCGTATCGTCTGCCAGAGGAAAAAATCTCGTAGAATAATTTATTTCAGAGAGAAGCGTTCATCAATTTTTAAAAATATGCACGAAAATATCAGCGACACTTTGAAAAAAAGGGAGGCGCCTTCGTTCCACACAAACACATCTCCAAAAATATATATTCACTTATACGCCTTAAAAAATGTATAACGACTCCTTACTCGTGTGTATCCTCATCCTCCCGCGCACGTCGAAGGTTCCACAAAAATTATTAATTTAACACGCCCCAGCGAAGAGTTCCCGTTCCTTTATTTTATTCGCAGTACGTGTCACCGCGTTTTGTCGCGTTTCACCTTTGAAAAACTTTCCGGCCGATGCACCAGCAAAGGAATGTTGTTTGCGCATCAACGACGCGTTTTTTTTCAGAGTAATGTATACCTTCGTAATGCATGTATTTTCGTGATGACGAGACGAAAGTAAGGGAGGGAGAGGGAGGCGTGATGGATAAACTAATGACGCGCGGAGACGTTAATCCCGTTAGTCATGTCGGCGGCATGTTAGCATCCTTGCTTGAGATGGGCTACTGAAATACACCGATGCACTCGGGCTTTCGTTCATCAATACGAGATTACGTGCTACGAGCGTGTATGCGACCATAGAGCGTATGTATACGTTAGCCCTTATGTGGGAAGTTGAACGGAATGTAGCAGACTTTGAGCGCGAAAAAAGATTGCGATTATTTTCTCCGAATTAGATGATCGGGGATGCATTGTCTCTTATAGATGCACGATGCAAAATCCATAACACGACCCGTGTTTCGCGGCAAAATTATTGCCCGGTGCAGGCGAGACTAATTAATAGTTATCGCGCGTAGCCTCGTTTCGGGTGTAGTTTGCGCATTATGAAGGAATCGTGGTTTGGAACGGCGGAAGCGGGGGCATTATTTTGCAAAGGTTGCTTGAAGGAGGTCAATCCTTTGACCGATTTTCTCGTCTAATCGAGAAATTTACTCGCATTATATTTGCGCGTGTATATAATAAATTGTATATTTATAACGAAACGAAGAGAGACTATTTCCTTCTTAAAAAAAGTATTTATTTTTTACGGCAAAACTGTTCTCATATTCTGTTTTTGTCTGAACATATCCACTTCCTACGTGCAGACGTGCGTATATATTTATCGGAGATCCTGATTACAATCGATAAAGTACAATAATAAATAGCGTAATAAATATCGGCGAAGTTCTCATCTCTCGCGCAGAGTATCCTTAAAGCGAGACGCGCGTTAAAAATCGAGTAGCGGAAAGAAAGCGCATAAATAGGACGGAGACACGGAATCTGCATCGCGGCAGTGCACGCGGGAATAAAAAGTTTGGCTTAAGGGGAGATGCATGCGGATGATCGAGGGAGTAAACAGAGACGCAAAGTAGGGCGTACGTTCTCTCGTCAAGAGCGCGGGACGTCTTCCCCGTCTCTCGAATTTTGCGAGAATAAACTTCGCGGCTAAACTGGTCCACCGGATGTCACGCAGCCGAAGATGCATCGCGAGAATCTCCGTAATGCGACGCGCGAGATGTTTCGCGCGGGAGCGCATCCTTTCTTATTACCGTTCGCGGTAGCGTGTAAATATTTCTATGTCATTTATAACGTTGCGTTCTCCCTTTAAGACGACTACGTAGACACATCCTCCTGCCTTCGCCTTCACGGCCGGTGCTTATTAAACTTCCTTGAAGCTTCCTTGAAGCTTACACAAACAACGTGTACGGCGCGTAACTCTTTTTTTTTTTTTTTTTTTTTTTACGAGGCGCGTTACATCCAATGCGGATAAATTAATACTCGTGACATTTACGAGGTACGCTCGGAATGAGGTTTCTTAAGGTCATTACTGTATAGGTGTCGATCTGGGTCGCATTAGTCGGACCGTGAGCACAAGAAACTTTATTTTAAACCATTATATTAGAAAGCTCTTGTTCCGTGCAGTGTGTCCAGAAATCAGGGGGCGATATTTAAAAAAAGAAACGCGCAGTGTTCTTGAGTTTAGAATAATAGATTATTCCTTGAGAAAAAATAAAAATTGAGGTGTGGTATAAATCTCGTTTTGAAAATTAAATTCCGAATACTTAAATAAAATATGATTTCAACAATTGCGATCAATGATAATATCTTTCCGAAAATTTAACTCCGAATTCGTCAGAACATCGTTTATTAAAATGCTGGTACTTTCGAACTGCTTGCATATTATAGTGATTCGACATTCCCAGTGGCATCAAAAAATATCTTGATTAATTTTATGTGTTGATCTTTATTTACTTTTCTGTTATAGCAAAAATTTTTGTTCTATATTTTAAGCCGAGACATTACCGCAGTCACTGGCGTCAATATAGATTTCCACAAATTTGTGGAAATAAAGCTAATTTATGCAATCATAAAACTGATAATTAAAGATAAGGCACATGAAAAATCAACATTACAATGTCTGCATAATGACACACATTGTTGCGTCGTTCGTGACATATGTAGATAAATGTCTACAGTGTATTCGGATAATTCAAAGAAACAAGTTCTTATCCTAATTGATTAAACGAGCACCAGAACATATTTAGGAGATTCGCGATTACTTGCCAGAAATACGCCAGAAATGTTTTTAACGGGAATCGATTTGATTCACAAACAGAAGCTTGATGTTCACACGAAAGGTAGAAACATAGCTCTGTTCTCTAATCGTTTAATAAAGCAATTATTTAAATAAAATATCAGACGTGTATTCAAGGACTTACGTTACGATCACGGCTTTCCCCTAACACTTTCCAGTCCGACGAATGGATCACTATTATTTCAGTTTCATATGTTACAAGATTTTACGTTATCTGACAATAACAATTAATTTTTCTGTTGGAAGAATTTGACGAAGATATAAGACAGTTAAGGATCAATATATATATATATATATCGTAGAGATTTAACCGCACAATAATTCTCATAGACACCCAGTATCGACGTGATTTAATCGCGTTGCATTTCTGCACGCTCTCTTTAATCTTCGAGCGTAACTGCGAAATATCGCGAAAGAGAGGGACTTGGCAGGCTTAAGTGAGCGCAAACCTTGACGGCAAAATGACGAATGACAGTAGGCGAGAAGGAGAGGGACGAGTACTCGCGATTACTAGTCGAACGAAGAGCGATGTAGGACGTGAATGGTAGGAGAAATTCAGATGGAGAGAAACTCGAATGGATCTCTCGGTTCAGTCACAGAGTCGTGCCGGGCCGAGCGACAGCTCGACAACTTTTTTCGTTTATACCTAGATCGCTCGCGAGCAAACGCGTTTGACGACCCCGCTCGTCCCGCATGCAGCTGGTCGTCCCCGCGGATGTCCTATGCTCCGGTTAGGAGTCGAGAGATTCCAACGAAAAACGGCGAGTTCGGTGACAGGTGAGAGTTCTTGTAGATCAGCGTGATGGAAGCTCACGCGTGCGCGCGTATCGGTGTTTGTGAACCGGTTTTCCCAATGTTGACTGACGCTGTTTGAAGTGTCCATTCGTCCTGAAACAAAATTTTGATTATGAATATTGCTCGATATATTATATAATTATTTACAATACTGGACCGACAATACTGATAAAAAAAATATCTATTATTATCAATACGTCATATATATTTTATCACACAAACGGATTATAAAAACACCGCTTTATACACTAATAAATAATGTAAATGTATGAGTAGAGTAACACTTGTTATCTTTCTTTCATGTTTTCTAAATGCCGATAGTAATTGGCAAAAATCTCAAATATGTAATACGAATCGATATGCTTTATTTTAATCTAAAAATTAAAATGCTCAGCGTACATGTGTGTGTGTGTGTGTGTGTTGACATATATATTTCTCTAGTAGCTATATGATAAAAATATATCATTAAACATATTGTCTTCTATGAGAAGTGATTATTTTTGCAATTTTGCTCCTCGTTATCAGGGCGATTATACTGTGCAGTTAATGCAGGGCCTTAATAGCGGAAAGCAGTAATTCATTACGTAAGCGATAAACACATGAGGTGCTTCGCATCATTTCACGTTACTAATAGAATCGCGTTTATTTTCCTCTTGTTTTTCATAAAATCGCACAATTACAGTCTGAGAACTTTATATGGCTAAATGAACTTTAATCGGTGACTCAAGCGTTGTGTGATAAAATCATCACACAACGTATCTGTCTTTGTAGCGTTTTAACGCGCATTTTCATTGTTTACTCACATTGTTGGATGTTGCTAAGCGGAATTTAAAAACACAATTATGTTTAAGAGAGAAAATATCAATTCCATAACACTTTCTCTTGTTGACGTTTTTTGCGCACGAGCCGAAATTTGAACCGAAAACGGCGAAGCTCGCGCGGTATTCGAGCTCCAAAAGGCGGGCCAGATGACAATTCTTTGGGATCTAAGACTTACGATATGCAATTTCGAAATATGGACAAACATTTGCAAGCGAAATTATTCTGCGGAAACTCTTGGAAACTTCGGAGTTCGCGGCCAAACTATTGTCAGACTTTATCTACGTGCTGCCGACGGTTAAGCCATTATCAGAAACGAAGGAGAGTCACGGGTGAAATACGCGGAACGGTTAACTATAGCTGTTTAATGGCACGTGTAATTTACAATATAATTGTTATTCCTGCTCTCTCTCCTCTCCCGTGTGCACGCGGTGAAAAAAGTTTCAGTCACGTTTCACGAGAGATGCGGATAGAAAGTTTCGCAACGGACGGGAGCGCGTTGCGGATGTAATCTTCCTGTCACAATAATTTCTATCAGTTTTTAGATTTACAAAACACAAAAGTTTCCGAGTCCTCGTATTTTTTTTCTTTTCTTGACATTTGCTTCTCTTCTCTGCACGAAATCGCGACCTGATTATTGAATTATCTCTCGAATTCGTGTGTGTCCTTAACGAACGATAATTTTCTAGGATCTGGAAGCAATAATTTTTCGTAATTTCCGTCAAGAAAAAAGAAATGTCATAGAAAATGTGTTCCTTTTTTTAAATCTGAGTACAATTTCTATAAGAATAGTTGTAAATGTGAAGATGACATTTCCATAAATGTGGAATTTAATTAATTAAGATTTAATTAATTTTGACTTAATTAACATTTTTAAGGTCTTACTGTCTTTATGAGTCAAATTCCGGTAATTATTCAGCTGACATTTATGGAAATCGTTCCTAGCTCAATCTCAGATAACGATTCGTATCTTATTCCGGTGTCGAAACTTCATAGAAACGACGATATCATTACCGACGTTATCAATCATGGATATAGGCGTTTCTCTTTAATCAGTTTTAAAGTATGTAGACTAAATTGGGCCACGTGTACGGCGCATGAGTGCTTAGAACATATATATATATATATATATATTCTAAGCATGAGTGCTGCTTTTCTCGTGAATGAAATAAAGGTTGTCGGTAAAAAAAATAGACGATATAAAAAGACAAGCGCTACTTAGAGTCTGATATTACAGTCGTCTTGGACTATTGTCGATTATCATTTTAATTAAGCAACCAGATATTTTGTCTCGGATATCCCGGCTGACATTAACCGATATCTCTGGTCTGTTACAGGTTCTTATCACTCGCCGTCTTGTACTGAGTCCGATACAAGTCCGATCGATCGGAGGGAGGAGGCCCCTCTGAAAACGCGATTACGTTAGTGCTCTCCGTATAACACCGCGGTGGAAATTCCACCGTGTGTTCTCCATTTTCGCATCCGTGTATATCGTGTGTTTGCACCCTTCCCCCTGTGCCGTTTCGCCGTTCGCGTCGCGAAGTGATCTTTCGATAGCTGATAAGATCGAAGGGTCCACAACGGAGTCCCTTCTTCGTCGAGCGGGACGAGCAGGTGCGAGACGAAACGTCGTGGCGTGATATATCATCGCCGGGCACAATGGCTTGCGAATTCTCTAAGGTGAGTCTGTATTACTTCATTTATGATAGATGGCCCGTGTTTCCGAGATGATAAAGGTTACCCGGTGTTACATCCGATGGTATCGGTCGTTGTGAGTGAAACAAACTTCTGTTCTAAAAGTTGCGAAGACGGGGGAGAAAATTCTCCAAGATTTTACGTATATTAAGAATAGCGCTATTTTCGAGCATCGCTATTAAAAATGCTGACGTTAAATTTATTAGGGGAGAGGTTTCGAGGCACACGAACGGAGAGACTAAGTTCGTAATTTATCCTCTTTAAATATGAAGCCCCGTTTCTCCCTGAAAGCCCTGTAAAGTGGACCTTACAAATTATGGACTTCCATCACCGTGGCAACTCTCTGCATATGTTATACAATAATTCGCTCCTCTTTTCCGATCATTATTCGCGGAGCTTATGTATCTTTAAGATCCCAGAAAGTTATCTCTAGAATCGGAAACTTTTTTTACTCACAATGACTGAACGAAAGTATTACGTTTTTCCCCTGAAACATTTATCTACCATCGGTCCAGCGAGATATTGCGCAGCGTGTAATCAAACATGTTTAGAAAAGGAAAAAAAAAAAAAAAAAAAAAAAACGTAGGTATATGTGAGGAATTGATTGCCGCGATTCTTGGAACGGTTTACCACTATCCGTAATTCGCCTGCAGGCGACGTCATTCACAGAATCCCGTCTCTCGTTCTCGCTGCAAGCCGAGGTTAGCGGCCGTTTTGAATGTGATGAGTCCTATAGTTTGTTCGCAACATCCTCCACGAACGGAGGCAACTTCTGCTCCGCCGGGATCGCGGCACTTCGGAGGGCAAACGCTATTATTTCAGTTATCCTTTACCTCCAACCCGACGTCTCATATTATTAGCTGCGACGCGAGCGAAAGCTGCCCGGCAAAGTTGGAGCATTTCGTTATGCATGCCGCATCACGGGCAAACTCTCCGTGAATTATTTCTTCGCGCTGTCTGCCAGACGGCTCTTTACACGGTGGGACGCATATAATTTTCTAAAATTTGTTTCATATTAATTAACGCGCGTGGCACCCCGGCGTGATGGATTTTTGCGAGGTTTAATTTGCGAGGAATCGCCGATCGCGATAGGCAATTAACAAAGTATCGCTCGGATACGATTTCAACTGCGTGCCGCCGCGATACACGAGATATGCTTTTTTTTCGTTGTATCGCGCATTTCGTCCGGTTTCGTCTCTCGTTACCTACTATAGAAAAAAAAAAAAAAAAAATCTATTCCACACAAATAATCGCGGAGACAAGCGTCACGAAGGGATCGTCACTGGCACTTTATCGAAATGTCGTTAGTTATCGCAATGGATACGCAAACGGTAAAAAGAGGAGAGCATGATCGGAGAGGACCACTGTATGTACGGCTTCCGTCTGTCTTTGGGCGCAGCTTGAACGATGGCCGATTCACGCGGCTTCAAGCCAATAAACCAGTTGTGGCAGAGCGCGACAGTGCCGGATCAGGATTCGGAGTGCCTCTACGAGGAGATCCCGGGCCTCTCCGGGCCACAGGATACGGACCAGCCGGCTGGTGCCGCCGTTGGGCACGCGAGGAGGGTGCAACGGGAGGAGGAAGAGGAGGAGGAGGAGGAGGAGGACGAGAACGTCGGCGGCAGCAGGGGAAGCCTCGATTTCGGGGTCCAGGTTGGAGGTAGCGGCGACTGGTGGGGCGATCACTCCCCGGGGGGCCGGGAGGACATTGTCGCCGGTGGCGGCGGTACCGTCCCCCGTAGCAGGACCCTCGGCAGGACCAACGGCCGGTCGGGATCGGGGGCGAGCGGCGGCGGCGGCGGCGGCGCGAGATCCCGCAGCGGATCGACCGATCGGCGTCGGCCATCGGATCGGGCGCGCCAGCAGGACATCGTCGTCGTCGGCAGGGTGGAGGAGGAGCGGTATGCCGCGCGCAGGATCCACGTGGAGCCCGGTACAGGCGCCGTATTGCCGCCTCCTGCGGCTACCGGCCTCAAGCTGACCAGGGGGCGACCAACGAGCCAGAGCACCGTCGCCCGTTACTTGCACTCGGCCAGCACCAACGCCTCGGCGACGCACCACCATCATCATCATCACGGGTCCTTGCACGGCCAGTACCCACCATCGTCCGGCGGCAGGACGACCGGCAGGCAGCACCGCCATCATCACTCTAGCCGCGGCGCGTTCAGTAATGAGACGCAGGAAGAGGTACAGGAGGACGATGAAGCCACTCTACGGGAGTTGCTCGTAAGGTACGTTCGGACGATCCGCGCGAACGACGAGTGTCACGCTCTCTCACGCTCTTCTTGGTTTCCCCTCCTCCCCCTCTCTCAAGTCGGTGTACACACCACTCCGTCGCGCGAATTATCCGAGAACAACTTCCGCGAGACCACACACGCTCTACGCCAAGAGGAAGAGTTGTTGTCCAAGTTTTGTTGATACCTCGGTAGGATTATATCGTAGCGATACGAGCCGTTGGGACGGAACGATTTTATACGACACATAACGTCGTATATCCCCCTCGTTTTTCGAGAAACGAGAGAATGTACGAAAGGATAATGCACAATATACTTATTTTGTTACACTGCTTTTTTTAGGATTGCAAAGAGAAAGATTTCAGGTTTTTGTGCTATGCAAAAGAGATATAATTATCGCAGAAAATGTCTGGCTTATTACTGTTCATTTTATATCGCAATTCCGGGCTCATATGGCGGTTAGTCCTCGGCTGCTGGGCTTCTTAGATCTTTAGCATCCTTGGACTTGACATAATCGTTATCGAAAGACCAACAAGGCTTTTATGACAACCCGAAAACACAAATTACGTTATCCAAGGATGATTGGCGTCGCCACCGAATATGTCTCTAAGAATTATCTGGATTGTTGGACGTTGGATAGCGTCGATAACAGTTTGCGAAGGATTCGCACTATCGTAAACTCCGCAAACTCTCGTCGGCGCTTAACGTTGCAAAATATTCGCGATTTTTAGAAAAAAAAAAGAAAACACGCCCCGCTATTCGAATCAAATTCGAGCGACCAAAAGCTTACTATTCGCTTACTACTCGCATTGTTCGTGTCAGACAACACGTTAAGCTTCTACGACCAGATGTAATTTTTAAATAATACGCGAAATTAAAGAAATTAAGAGATACTTGCGGTGTTGTACATAATCTTTTTTTTTTCTCGAAAGGCCGTAGAAGATTAACTCGCCGAACGCTGCGAAAACGAATGATAATGAATTTCAATTTGAAATATTATTCTAATATAGTCTAGCTTTAGAATTCTGTATTGACTTTCACGTTAGTAGTGATTTCTTTTTAGGATCTTGTATAGAGAAATCATACTTTACTCTTTCCATGACGAGTGAAGCGTAGAGAGTTTTCTTTTAGTTCCTATACTTATGTTTAAATAATCTCATGTGGCATGATAGAGTCGTCGTTATTCCGCCGTCATTCAATTCCCGAATGATTTATTCTCGGCTTGCTCTATTTCTGATGCGAATTACGATTCTGATTTAAATTCTCGCTCGAAGAATCGCATTTATTGTCAATTAAAATTACCACGAAGAGCCGTATATGCATGTTATAACGGTCGAGAAAAAAAAAATCATCACGAACAAATCTCTAAAAATAATTTAAAAGTAATTATCGCACTTTCGACGCGTTTCAAAGTCTCTTTTGTTACGATTTCCTCGCTTTCATTATCGCGGACTTCGGTTATTCCGAACAACACGCTTGCCTACGGACGTTCACACTTGATGGAGGCTCCATCGTGCTAATATTAACGGTTAACGAGAGACTTTAAATCTCTCGCGAGTAACTTAGCTTAGTACTTCCGGTAGAACAGCGTGTATGAGCTCTCGAGACTTGCATACCAATCAAGGGGACACTTCTCGCTCTCTTTTATCCGCCGTGTTAAAGTGCTCTCTCCTCGCCCGAATCGATAACGCTTACTTATCGATCAAATAAAGCTTCGCCACCGACGAAAACGACTTTACGACCGGTACCATTTTCCATAAACATCGTTCACCCGAGAACCTAACTGCGTTGCAAATGCATCCAGGTAATTCCGACCTAAGTGTGTGGCGGTGCCTTTTACTTTACGATAATCACGTGACGGCAAAAAGAGAAAGGAAAGAAAGAAAAAAAAAAGAAGGGAAAAAAAAAAGGAAAACGGACGCGTCTTCCCCGCTTATTATTTTATATAGACTCTCTATGTATCCGAGAATGCAATGCAAGGCTTTGTGCCATGCCATTCATCATTTATACATAAATCACACTCGCTCTTAAGCTCTATTCTTGTACATACTACACACTCTCGGTCTCATAACAGTCGATAATCAGACACTACCGATGCCGTTGTTATGGTTACTTGAATTTTTTGGCTGCGGCGCTCGCAGGCTTACCACTGATTGCTCATTCCATTCGAAATCATATCTCCCTTTCGAAGTCAGGTGCACAAATAAGCATCGCAATAGCACCGCTAGAGCTCGAAATGAGGAATAAAGACCGAGGAGCCTAAACCGGTAATGATATCCGGTTTGCATACACGCGGACACAGGCAATTGGTTCCCAACGAAGTGATTCGCGATGAAATTCTATCGTTGCACCCGCTATTAGTAAAAAAATCGCGATTGTGCAAGGAAATTGTGCGTACACGGTCGAATAATATCCTAAACGGAAAAAAAAAAATGCATTCTTTTGGGATATTTTCGTCGAACATAATAGATGGATTGTGACTTCACTGTATAAGAATCTCAAAATGTTACTCACTTTTTTTGTGCGACACAAATAGTTAAATCACGAGCACGATTCTTGCTCGAGGATCCGCGCGTGGATCCTCGTATAAGATGACAGCACTAATAAATACATAATACTTGTTGCTCGATGTGCCATCGCTGTGACTTATTTGTGTGCGTGTCTGGATACTCTTTTTATCACTCTCATGAGATCATGCTGATTTTTTGTAAATTATTTTGCCGACTGTTCGTTCCGCATAAAGTGATGGGCCATTGAAATTGTGCAAGCTCGCTTGTGGACGCGGGCGGCTAGGCAGGGGTGAGTAAGCTGGCGGTGCGTCGCATGGTGATGTGTGGAAAAAAAAACGTCTCTTTCACACGTGACGGCTCCGTCTCTTTCTTTTTTTTTTTTTTCTCTCTCTCTCTCTCGATAGAAGCGAATTGGACGTCACGATTACTAAATGCGAGCGAATATATCATTATGACATGATTTGTTGACTGAACCACGACTGTGTTTCCAAACTAGGTAAAGTTTTACAGAGTGAGTGAGATAAGAGAGGAGGCAGGGGCGGGGCGTCGTCGGGCCTTAAATACCCCCTCTCGCCGTGTACACGTTACCTCTCCACCTTTGGTTGTGGACAACCACTTGACAACAAGCAGTTCAGAGTCAATTGATTGGATTTGGTGGATAATCCAACGTACGTACATATGTCTCGTGTGAACAAAGCAAAGAACAAATAGATCTCTGTGAGAATAAGACGAAATACTGAATCAAGAGGAGTGAGTGGGGAGGCATAGAGGCTACTGTAGTTTCGGAACACAGCCATGGTCTCCCTACCTCCCAGGTACATAACAACATCATCACTGCTCTCTCTCTCTCTCTCTCTCTCTCTCTCTCTCTCTCTCTCTCTCTTTTTTTTTCTTTTTTTTTCTTCCATCTTTCTCTCCCTTGTCTCTATCTAATCTGCATATGTACGCATATCAAAACTAGTTTTGTGTACCACTTTTTGATTATAATTTTTCTTAAATATGATAAGATACAATCAAGTAAAACGTATCAGGTATATAAAAATGATCTTTGATCTCTCTTTGAATGCATAGATTTTTAGATGTACATATTCCCGAATGCGTTTCTGAATAAATTCTTGGATGCTTAGAGTCTCGATTTCCCAGTCTCTTATCTCCCGATTTCTTTAATCTCACGCCGTCTTTTATCGTTCAAATAGTGGTGCAAATCCTTTGTTTGATAAGTGTACATATTTTCGTCTCTCTATGTTTATATCTGTTCGTTACCCTTCTATCTTCTCCTCCTACATCTATCTCATCTCTCCCCACGTCTCTTCGAATCATGTGCTCATTCATTTCTGCTATTCACCTGCTGCCATTCATTACACATTTTAGAAAAAAAAAGAAATCTCTCTCTCTCTTTCTCTCTCTCTCGCTCTATTCTATTATATTCTCATCTTAAGTCACCCTTTCTGCTTGGCTGTGCACATCGATCGATGAGTTTGCCAATTCACCGAGTTCGTTCGAAAGTATCATGATCCTCCATGATCATATGTGTGATTATGTATTATGTACATTGAGCGCGTGCGAGATGTCAGTCATTTTCATTCACTTGCACATTCCTGCATCGTGGCCATAGAAATAATTATATATGCCAAAAGAAGAAATCCGAAGGCGGTATGATTATAGGTTTGCGAGATTCTAGAATTCACGAATAAAGAGTATCATTTCGACATTCTCTCTCTCTCTCTTTCTCTTTCTCTTCAAAAAATATTGAAGCACTTATATCTACACACACGCGAATTCACAAACTTCCATCTAATATGTGCACAGCTGCGAAGATATATTTATATATATATATTCATATATGTGTATATATATATTTATATATTTATATATATGTATATATATATATTTCCACTGTAGTGTCTGTCACCCCTCACACTTACCACACACACTTTAGACATGCTTTTAGTAGCGTTTATATTTTTGTCTGCTATTATTTTCTGCAACTTGACATTATTTACTATATAAATATATATTATATATAGAGAGAGAGCCAATTGTGTACATATATATATATATATATATACACATTATATATATATCTGTTCACGTGCTATTCGTGTTACATCTATCCAACATTTCCATCAGCTGCCGAGCTAACGCTGGTTCGCCGTGTTTTCGACTTCTCGGGGGGGCAAACGAACTTTTTGCACTATGAATCGTCTTTTCTTTTTATTCTTCATAATGTGCGTAATCTACATGCGTAAACTACGCATCTTCATACACGCGACGCTACGCGATATACTTTAATAAATACCGTAACGTGCGCGAGAAAGCGAGATGAAACGCGACACGCTAGCTAAACCATCTCGCAGGCGAAGATGCTCGGCAGTTAAGCGCGGAAATAGTTGGATTTTATCTTAGGGATCTAGGAAAATAGCTTTAGCCTTGAACGTCTAGTGTCGGTGTGCTCGACAATGTTGTCGATCTGCTCGCCCGTACGAATCAGCGAGATTCACGCGGGGATTATGTGTGTGGGAACAGTCTGCAGAAACAGGTCAGCGTTATGAGTATGAACTTGAGTGCCAAGCTGGACGAGCTGCAGCGGGGTGACCGCCAGCTGGAGACCACCGTCGCTCTCTGCGAGATCCGCACGCAGCTGCAGGAGCTCACGAAGAGCGTAGAGTCTTGTCAGAGCGAGGTCAGCGAGGTGAAGCGGGACATGGTCGCGATTAAGGTACTCTATTCTTGCGATGCGTCTATTCTTTTGGATTTGAATGTTGCCAATCTAGCCATATCTGATTTAGAATGCTCTTTAATGCGCAAATAATGATACCGATAAGCGGGAAATTACTCTGAAAAAATAATTTAATAATAAATTTAATAGAAGTTTTTTTAATAATATGACTGCGCTATAACGTGTCATTTTTTCAAATCTAAAGATTAAAATATAGTGAAAAAACTGCTATAGAGGATGATTTCATAATTTAAAAAAAAAAAAAAAAAGGACGCCCGATATTGTCTCTTTTATATGTATAAAAGTATAAGATTGTAGAATATCAATATATTCCGATAATTCGAGATATGTAAATGGCATGCAGATAACTGTGGGAAAAAGTCTTATGCGTGAGGTAACCGAGAAAAAAAATTAAAGTTATATACAGAGATTGCCGTAGAAAATTTCACATCTCTAAGAATATAAAATTCCTGCGTCAGTTGACGTACCCTCCTTTTAATCATGTAAAAATCGTATTTGGTATGTATGGAAGTGTGTCTCAGGTATTTTTTTTTCCTGACACGCAGCACGAACTAGATACGGTACAGCAAGTTAAGGAAGAGATAGAGGAATTACGGGAGTACGTGGATCGACTGGAAGAGCACTCCCATCGGCGGAAACTTAGGCTCCTGGAGCAGGTGATTTCCGGCTTTAAAAAATAACGTTATGCTTTTTTTACACAATTTTCGTTACGTTTTAGAGAAATGTTTTAATGCGAGGTTTGAGTTGTTACGTTGCGAATGGGTTGTTGCTCTCACGTGATATTACGTATGCTTTAATTTGTTTAGCGATGCGTATGATTTTTATCGATAATGTGTGTACGAGAAACTGTTAATAAAATGTGCAGAATTAAATCCTATGTTTTGAATTTTTATTTAATTTTGTTCCATTATTCCGTTTATATCTGATGCATCTCATTAACTTCCTTTCCTTTTATCACATTTTGCGTGTGTTAAAAGTATAGATGTTAGAAGAAATGTATTTCACGTACGTAAACGCGTAAACAATAAATCCGATTACTTTCAGGGACTGACACTTTTCCTATCGTATGCGATACTGGCAGCTGTATTGGGAATGTTGCAGTTTGGATACAACACTGGAGTGATTAACGCGCCTGAAGTGGTACGTTTTTTTTTTTTTTTTTACATAAACACGGCTGTATACATATATGTACAATAAACGTCAGAAATAATTTTCATAAGCGAACATTTGTGTTTCTGTAAATTAATCGCGTTCAACCTTTTTGCAGAACATAGAGAATTTTATGAAAGATGTGTACAAGGATAGATACGGAGAGGATATTTCGGATGATTCTGTCAAGACGTTATATTCCGTGGCCGTGAGCATATTCGCGATCGGTGGTATGGTGGGTGGTTTCAGTGGAGGAACAATCGCCAACAGATTTGGCAGGTTGGCGACAATATTATATCAGCCTCTCGATTTTTTATATATAATCAGTGCTTTGCAAATTATAATATATATTTCTGTATGCTTTCTTTTTTTATAATCTACCTTTTCGCTCGGAATTTCCAATAAGTAAATAAATAAATAAATATATACATATATATGTGTGTATATTTATTGGAAATTCTGGGCGAAAAGATTATAAAAAAAGAAAGTGTGTAGAGATTATAATATGGCAGTTTTTTTTATATTATAATTTGAAATATATATATATATTTATGTGTGTATGCTTAAATATATATATATATATATTTCAATATTATGTAAAATCTTCTGATAATTCCGATATTCCATAACGTCTCGTTCCGACATTAAAAAATCTGGACAATAATTGTTGCATAATTATTATATGAATGGAAAAATGCAGAAATTAACTTTGGCCTTGTGCTTTCTGAATCGTAGAAAGGGAGGCTTACTGCTAAACAACGTGCTGGGCATCGTGGGGGCGTGCCTGATGGGTTTCACGAAGCTCGCTGAGTCGTACGAGATGTTGTTCTTCGGACGGTTCATCATCGGTGTCAATTGTGGCTTGAACACCTCGTTGGTTCCCATGTACATATCGGAAATAGCGCCATTGAACCTGAGAGGCGGCCTAGGCACGGTGAACCAGCTCGCTGTTACGGTGGGCCTCCTGGTCTCCCAGGTGCTGGGCATCGAGCAAATCCTTGGAACAAACGAGGGTTGGCCCGTTCTCTTAGGACTAGCTATCTGTCCTGCCATTCTACAGCTATTGCTGCTTCCAGTTTGCCCGGAATCTCCAAGGTGAGATATAAAATTCACAATTGTAATTTCAAAACAAATCTTCTGTTTCCGATTTCAATAGGCTTTTCGAAGGGTTTAATCGAAGAAGGAATCCTAACCGAACGGAAGTTCGAGAGTAAAAATACATCGACAATTTTAACTCGTTTAACATTTTTGTGAAAATTCTTCACTCACAATTGATACATACAGACGATATTATAATTAATGAGAAAAAAAAAATGGTTTCAGATATTTGCTCATTACTAAACAGTGGGAGGAAGAGGCTCGAAAAGCTTTGAGAAGGTTGAGAGCCAGTAACCAAGTAGAAGAAGATATTGAAGAGATGAGAGCGGAGGAACGAGCTCAACAAGCTGAGTCTACAATCTCAATGACCGAGCTTATATGCAGCCCAACTTTAAGAGCACCTCTCGTTATTGGTGTGGTTATGCAACTTTCGCAACAGCTTTCGGGTATCAATGCTGTAAGTAAAGATTTTCGCGGAATAACTCGTCTATATTCTCTTTTCCATTATCCATGTTATAGAATTTCATTGAATCTGATATAAAATTATTGCGCGTTTCCAGGTATTTTATTATTCCACGAATCTGTTCACTAGTTCTGGTTTAACGGACGAGAGTGCCAAGTTTGCAACCATTGGCATTGGTGCCATTATGGTTTGTATGACGCTAGTGTCCATCCCGCTCATGGATAGGACAGGAAGGCGTACATTGCACTTGTATGGTCTCGGTGGCATGTTTATCTTTTCAATATTCATCACAATTTCGTTTCTCATAAAGGTGAGTTAAAATTTTAATGCGTTTTTATGAAATGTGTTCGTTATTATTTTAATGACAAGCTACAGCTGGTAATTTAGACTTGGAATTTTCCTGTTGCCTGCTTTCGCGACAGTCATAATATTATTTTAAGAACAAGTCACGAAAAAAATTTAGTATTGCAAACAATATACCGGAAATTCTCTGTTGATGTTTATCGCGCGTTAACTTAATTTAGAAACTGATAATTGTAAGAAAATAACTAAAGTACGCTATTCTCTCTACGTGATTCTCTCTCTACATTGATACAACAATTTATTCAACGTTATTTAGAAGACGTATAACGATGAAGATTCTATTAATTACAACAAACTTATTTGTTAACGTGTTTCTATACTGTTAAGAACTTTGCGCTTTACTAAGGAAAATCGCATCACAGAACAACAAATGAATTGTACATAGCTACGTATTTGTGCTTTGACACTTTATGCACCTTGGCGAAAGGTGTACTTAACACTTTGTTCACAGCTGGAGTGCAGCACTGCACCGACAGTGAGAATCACTATTATATCTATATGAATTTTTGCATCACTATGTCAATTCATTCTAATTTCTTCCCGCCATTCATGTAACTAATAAGTCACATCCTTTACCCGCATGTCATTTTTTTTTTCATTTGCATTGTAGACATTTTATATTTCGATACATGTAAATATTGCTCGCGGTCCTGCGCGGTATAAATTTTCAAACAAGACAAATTATAAATATCGTTTAAAAATCGTTATTAAATACCTCTGCGCCCGTAACTTTTAGCTAAAGATGAGAGTAATCGATATTATAAAAGTGCGAGATAAAATACGGGAAATAAAAGCAATGTGTTATATGTATCATACGCTTGCACGTCATTTTGTTATTCTGGCTTACTAGCGGTTTTGCTTCTTGATAACCCACTTCCCTTCCCTCCCCTTCACCACTGACGACCTCTTTCGTGACTGTCTGGAGGAGACATTTACTTCCCGTTTATTAATCAGCCTATGTTCTACTTGGCTCAAACCTGTCACTCTGTATGTCACATCAACAATTACATCAGCAATTAACATACTTTTTACTGTAATAATCTCTCTTACAATACATATATATATTCATTATTTTTTACGAATAAAATTCGATGATTCTTCAGCTATTGAATGTCTGGCACCGACGCTTTCACACTTTACAGAATTTGATAAAGAATATATAATTTGTTCTTCGCGATAGCTATTAACTACAAGATTTCGTCGTACAATTCGCACCTCATATTTTTACCGACATTACATTAAGAATGATTGATTTCCCTCATACGAATTGTTCGAGAAAAAGAGATATATCTCCGAGACTGCTTGCACACGTGGATGTTTCGTGCGTACAACAACGATAACATTATATACTATAATCGAGGTCAAAGCAAATCCTGGCACTCATCATGAAGAGCAACTTCACCGCTTAACGAGAGATCATATTGTACATAACGAGGCACTGTCATTACATATACGAGGGGATACTTTTGCCGCTAAAAATCACTTTTGTCGCCAAATGCCTTCATTTACACAGGGTTGAGCTGCGCACCGCATGCAATAATACTACAAGTTATTACGCATACGTTCGACATGTGTTTCTGAGTTTTTTCGATTGAGTTCCTGGGCCTGCCGTACTATTTATTTTGTTTTCTTCCTGAGGCTCCTCCAGCTGCTCAGGAAAGAAGAACACGATTCTACTGCCTGATAGGAGTTTTTTGGCTATGTGCAGGAAATGATCGATTGGATGTCCTACATCTCGGTGGTGTCCACTCTGTGCTTCGTCGTGTTCTTCGCCGTGGGACCCGGATCCATCCCTTGGATGATCACGGCGGAACTGTTCTCGCAAGGCCCCAGACCCGCCGCCATGTCCATCGCGGTCCTCGTCAATTGGATGGCTAATTTTTTGGTCGGCATCGGTTTTCCAAGCATGAAGGTAAGACTAAGACTAAGACGACGACGACGACGACGACGACGACGACGACGACGACGACGACGACGACGACGACGACGACGACGACGACGACGACGACGACGACGACGACGACGGTTAATCGTCAATTTCTTTTCGACGAATTTCCTCTGTTCGCGAGAAGCGAACAAATTGCAAATTGCGTTGAATGTATATGTAACAATCGAGAACGTTAATATCATATATAATTATTGTACGCTAGCGTGTTATTTAATAACACGATAATGCAATAATAAATTAAATATGATATTTATTGTTTCAATTTTGTACAAACTTGCTACGCGCGTATTTGTGTGTTACAGACTAGCCTTGAAAACTACACGTTCCTACCGTTCAGTGCATTTCTAGCCATCTTCTGGATCTTCACGTACAAGAAGGTTCCTGAGACCAAGAATAAAACATTCGAAGAGATTCTAGCTTTATTCAGGCATGGTAACGACAGGTATGCAGCACATAAGCAACTTACTACCATCCCCAGTACGTACCACAATAGCAAAATGTTATATACATAATTGAATACTCTGCATCCGCCTCTCTCTTTAGTTTCTTTTAAAGGGAATTCTCTGGTACTACGTACTTATACATGTATATACTATACGTATAAATAGCTACTACTATATACGTATGTATAGCTTAAATCCTTGGAATCGATAGTCCCTTCAATGTGTATCCCGTTCATTTTTCTTTTGACTTGATACGTTTTGAAGTTAACTAAGAGAATCGAAATTCACATTTTTCGATAACTAATAACCGCACAAGTTCTTAACCGTTAATTGCACAAGGAGGAGGAGAAGTTAGAGGGCTTAGATAAAATAATCTTAAAATATATCGTACTTTTGATGTATAATGTACTGTTATCATATCCGTCCGAGCATTCATCCGTCCGTCTACGTTCGATAACGAAGATGTTCGTTATTTATAATAGAAATTTTCTGGAATCTTCAAAAATGAGAAAGAGTTTTATAATTTATCGAGACAATCGTGTGTGTATTTTTTCTCTATACATAAATATATACTGTATTATATATCGTTGGGATAGTACATTATTACGCTACGCATTTTTGCATGCATTGCTGTTCTCGTTCGAAGCAATAACAGAAGTTGAACTGTGATAAAGTTTCGTTTTTTTTTCTTAGGAGAAAAAAAATTGATTTCTACTTATTACGGATTTGTACATATACTTATAAGTACGAGCTAAAGTAGAATTGTAAATTTCACCTTAAAATTTCGTCACGCGCTTGATTTCCCTTCGTTGCATATATCTCGAACTTGTTTCGTTAAGCTGTTGCAAGGAGAATACGTTTTTACATACAATTTGCAAATAAGACGCAACGCGCTAATCGATAGCAAGTAGAAGAGGCAACGTGCACGACATTGCGAATCATGTAACGAGATTATTACACGAGAAAAGCGTTAAAAAAAAAAGAAAACAGTATCCCATAGGTTATTAGTTTCTGGAAGTGTAAAATATGAACAACGTAATTTTAGCGTCTCGTTTATGAAATATTGCGAACGAAGTACAAATCGCTCTTGATCCTCCCAGATCGGTTTGAGTCTAGATGATACTCTGTTAGATTTCCGAGAGAGAGGATCATGTAAGAATTTATCTGCTCTGTTACGTAAGAGAGCAATCGATCATGTAAACACCATTATTTGACTTATTAACAAAATTGCGATTTCTTTCGTATAATGTAATTTGTAAGAGACACGTTATATTTATTCGAGTCGCGAGTTCGAGTTGGTGATTTTATAGTTTTATCGTTATATTTTCAAGGCCAAATGTGGATATATATTTTGTTTGTTTAACGTACTGTACATGTATCGTTTCAATAAATCGATTATTTCATAGCTCTCTGGGTAACCGATTTTCGTTAATTTCCGTGTTTCGTTACTACGATGACGACGATTGTGTTCGATATATCGTAATTGTGCTTTCTGTGTTATTCGGAGCAGGAGCAGCTTGCGGGACAGCAGACTTTATGGGTGAGTCCTGCTACACACGTTTCCCGTTACTGTGGTGGCTTTGTTACAGTATATTATACGATATACATACTGATTATACTATTTAACTGCATGTAGATAAATGATCAAAGACACCACTAATTACATATTCAAAAGAGGGATTATTTTTTATGCACTGAAAAGAGGACATTTCCATAACTATCCAATAACGAACAATCAAAATACTTTTCTTCTGTAAAAGGTTGATTTTAAACTCTCTCGTAATTCTTAGAAAATATTTCCGTAAGAGGTATAAAATAGAAGTTGAAGTAAATATTTTTCCATCTCTACCCCTCCGTCTTATATAAACTTTATTATTCTTATTCTTCTTATTAACATTTCTTAAGATATGATTGAGAGAGATTGATAAAGTGCTTGAAAAATAATCTCGATTCGTTCCCAAAGCGTTTATCATAACTTTGGTCTAAAGGCCTGGCATGTCGAAACATCTTTACTTACTATCCAGCTCATGCGAGTCTCCATCTCATTGCGTAATCAGTCAGGCTGATTAAGAGAGAGACAGAGAGAGACAGTTATACATACATAGCTGCATGGACATAAGTTGTTACCATATAAATTGTTCGTTTTTCTCTCTTTTGTGGAGATACATTTCACAGTTTCTAAAAGTTCGTCAGGGCTATTATGTAATCGGTATAATATGTATCCGTCGCGATTGCGACAAGTTCGATGATATCCGTATAATTTCGCGGTCTATCACAAACTGCCGTTTGTCGCGCTCTTCTTAACTCGAATAAATCGTCGTGTTTACAATCACGTGACGATCGTGCTCTCGCGTCTCTGTAAACTTTACGCTCGAATTCGAGAAAACACCGAGGAAATCTTTTTCGCTTCCGCGGAAACACGCATACAGACGTACACATACACACATACCGTGGCTAAAATCACAGTACATAACAGCCCCGATCACTTGACTTCCTCTCCTGGAGCCTCGTATTTTACAGCATGCTCCTTTTAGTATACATACAATGCCCAGTAAGTGTTTCGGCGACAGGCAGAGTCTTGAAACAAGTTTTTATGTCGATAGTTGGCACGAGTTTATGGCGCTGTATTGTGCGACTTGCATGTTTAGTGCTTACGTTACTGTTTGGCGTTACCAAAGCGTTTCCTGAATTGCGTTAAGGGATACTCGACGTACCACCACGATCAATGTTTGCGATCGAATCGGATGCGACGGACGTCCGGTCTCGCTTTGCATCGTCGTCGTGTAAAAGTCGCGTGCGATAATTCTGTGTGTTTCGTTAATTTCTGCGACGAGAGTTTTCTTCGTTTTTTATATCAAAATGCGAAATCCGGGGCGTATTCTTCCTTTCCTTCGTTCCCACTTCTTTCACGATTACTTTCGACCAAGGTTTTGCCGAAACATTCGAAGAATTCTTCCCCCGTCAGGGGATAAATCCGGTAGTTGGTTACATTGTTTTACGGTTTGGCAAAAGTTTCCTGAAGTCGTTTGTTTCTCGAGACAAGCTAATTAAGAAGCGCCAGCGTAATATCAACGCGTTCATAATTGGATGGTAATTAATAAGGGCCAAAGGTACTGCATCTGAGCTTTCTCGCGTTTTAACTCGTTTGTATTTATCGTAGGAAGCTGCTTCCTCGCAAAGATACAAAGGTGATGGAGAAAATCCACGACGTAAATACCAAGTGTTTTATGAATTTACTAATTTGCCTGCAAATTTGTTTGCTTGATGAATAACAAACTAACAATAATCTATTCTACAGCTTGTAACAATTTAAAACTAATATTGATGTCGAGTTGTATCGACAAACTGGTTTAACTGGTCTTACATTTTAGTAACTCGAATGTTTCCTTTTACTTTACAATTCTATATCTTTACAATTCTATATCTACAATATAGGCGAGGAAAGGTAATGTAGTTAGCCACAGTTATCGCAATTCAATATCGATACAACCGGTTTGTGTTTTCACCCAGAAATAAAGAAGAAATTTCAAAGCAGTAACACAATAGTGCTTGGAAAATTATTTAGTCAGCGAAAAATAATTATAAAATTTCGTTATTATAGTTTTTTTTAAAATTGGAATATTTTATATTAAATTGGAAAATCAATCTAAATTGAGGACGAGTAGCTTATCTATAATGCTATGCTATTGATTAAAGGCTGTGTCTTATTGTTAGATATAGATCACACATCGTTTATCTTATATGTCGTTTCATCGTTGCAACACTAAAAGTTTGTGATTACCGATTATCGTTTTACCAGAAAGTACAGTACATTGTAGAGACATCGATTAGTATAGTTGTGATACTCGGCTGACGTAGTTCGAGAGATACGAGTCGTCGAATACGCTAGAGAGAGAAGTTTCGAACGTTTTCTCTTTACCCGTTCACGTAGGATGCATTATGCGTTCTAGCGAACAGACTTACGATACGTGTGCAAATATCCGCGCAAAGATAAAATTAGGACCTCTCCGAGAAAGCAAAGCCTAAAAAAAAAAAAAAAAAAAAAAACGATTCGAGGCATTCGTTTGGACATGTAACGTTGTTGTCTTGCAGGGAAGAGGAGCTCGCCACTAACTCTAGCAAGGAGACCGTCCTATCTGACGTCACCACTGCCAAGTATACCCACGCTACCGATAAACTATAGATCTAAACAATGAGAACGTATCTGTAATCTGCAATCGATTCATTCGGAGAAAGATATCGTGGACAATCTGGCGCGGTTAGCCAGAAACTATTATTGATTTACATATTGTTATATACATGTATGTATATATGTATATATATATACATATATATTGGATGACGAGAAAGCTGTAGCGCTCATTATATAGCGTGAGAAACTGTGTTAATCGATACGCACTGTGTAATTTCACATTATAAGCTACGATCCGATCTACGAGAGACCATGCTAGCTCTCGCTAGCATTATACTTACGAATATTTCGGCATCACCGAACCAGACCATCACGTTCTCTATGTTGTGAAATAAATCTGTCTGTTTATTTAATTATCCGGATTGAGTTTCTTTCTCTTCCATTCGCGTTTATGCGCCGCAATATGTATTCATCAGTCAGGATCGACTTTGATGTCTCGTTCGAGTGGTCGAAACCAAGTCAAAGTCGACTCGAACGAGAAATCGTATCATCCTCTGCTCTGAGATATTTATATATACGATATATATATGTGTGTGTGTGTGTGTGTGTGTGTATGTATCATAATTTGTTTGTCAAAATTATTGTGAATTTATTTATTTGTGAATATTTCCCTTCATCTTTTTGGTAGGAGGTTGTCTCTCGATGAATTCTTTCTAGATGTATAATTTGCCACAGGTTGCCGAATAATGTGTGATTCTTTCTCTCTCTCTTTTTTTTTATCTCTCTCTTAGTATAAGTATACATATACATAAATTTTACTACACAGGCCAGTGAAACGCTGTACTAGTACAAGATTAGAAACTGTGAAATGAATCATTATATACATATACGTATTTATATATTGTCAAGTGTATAAAAAAACACGAGTGCAGCTGTGCATCCGTGAAATTCGCGCACGGATTCTTGGCGTTACTCGTGATCTCAAGATCCGTGAATCCGTCCAGTCGTGGATCCACGGATCTCTGAATCCGAGAATGATCGATATACATACCGTCACAGTAGATAAAGGTAAAGGAAAAAGTTAAATTGTAACTTATTCTATGTACAACATTTGTTGTAACTCTCTCTAAAACGTCGAACAATATTTAGGTTCGGATAACCAGCTGAACAGAATATCGTCTAGGATATTCACAATGGGTTATAAGAGATAGATATCAATTCTCATTCATTTATCATCTCGTCAAAAGCGTAGATCGCGCAATCAGCATAAAGACAAACCTACATTTTCCCTCTATAAATTTCGCATCTTGAGTTTTCTTTGCATCTGTAGCTGTGTTTTTCCTACATTCATTCATCATTCATTGTTTAAAATGTCATATATCATCAAGTTTAATAAGTTCAGCCGATCATATCGCAGTATAAAATGGTAATAACGGTATAGCTGGCTCCAATAGATTCCCGATTCGTTGTGTATTCGAGTAAAGGCGATTAAATTAGAAACACATTAATGGCGAATGACAAGATTAAATTGTAAACTCTCGTAATGTAATTTCATACGATGCAACACGGTGCATGTCGAGTCGATGCTCCGGAAGAAAATTCGTGTGACGAGAAAAGCGAAACAAAAAAGGGGGAAAGAAAAAAAAATCAATAGAAATGTGATTTAAAGAAATGGAAACTTGGACAAGTCGCGTGATGTTTTACAGGAGCATGCTAAACTGTGTGAATGCATTAGAGGGACACATACCGCCAGCAGAGAGCGCAGCCCTGATGGTGGCAGAGGAGAAGCCACATCCTGATTCATGTAAGGCTTTAAAAAAAAAAACCCTGACCAACATCGTTAACACGATAATCTGTAAAACCCTGTCATCTTCGTCCGCAAGACAAACAATTCTTTAAACACGGCTGCGAATTTATCGAGGGTTTCATTCTCTCTCGATGCACTTTGTGCGATGATCAGGTGTTCTCGGTCCAGCAGACGAGCTCAATCTTTCGTAAACTTTGTATCGCTATTTATAAATGGACAGTTCGCAATATTTTGACAATTTATACGAATGAATTGAATAAAAATTGACATATACGCACTGGCGGACTCTATTAAATATAAATCGGAATTAGATTTTTCGGAGTAGCTTTTTTTTTTCACTGTATCAGATTTTTGCATCTTTATCGTTGCTTATTTATTTTATATCCTAACTTGCACATTATGTTGAAAATATTTGTTAATAATTTTGTTACATACTTGATCATCTTATCTATCATGCATTTAAACTTCTGCTAAATATTTCTCTGCGCGTATTAAAGCATTAAGATAAAATACTTTTAAATTAATTTAATAATCGAATGCAGCAGATCATCGAGTGTACAAGAATTGTTTGCCATGCGTCGCTTTACGCGCATATCCATCATTCTGCATGCCATATGTATGTTTGTAATTTTTCCTGATTTGTAGTTTCATTGTGGAACATTGTTTTGAATTTATTTGCGAACGTTACTTTTCTGCTTTCAGTATAATTCGAAAGTGCAGAGGCATCAAAGTGCTGGTTATACGACAGTCAAAGTATACATTGTGCCGCTTCGACAAGACACACACGAGTGATTATAGCGAGAAAACATTATTTATCTCTTTTCGCGAAAACAAGTAAATTAAGAAAATAATAAAAAAAGACGACGAGGACAGATCACACAATGTCGCAACGAGTACTCTATATTGAGAGATCAGAGAGAATTTAATCTATTTATAATAGCATCCATCTATTAGAATAATTGCACAAACAATTAACCAATTTTTTTAAACTTCCATCTGTCTCTGCGAGGAAAATTGAATCTCAGACTAAATCTGTCGTTCTCGACAAACGTCACTTTTCCTTGCTTATATTCACACATTTTGTTCTCATTCTACATAATAATTTACGTTGAACATCGATCTAGTAGTTTTCTACTTTGGCTTTTTTTTTTGTTTCACACACCGCTTGAGTTAGGTACTCTCGTGACATATAACCGAAAACTCGCTGGACTTTCCGAGTTCCAGTAGAGCTTATTTTTCTGACAATGCATAATCATGTATAGAAAATATACAGAAGCAAGCTATATATAATTACGTTATCACATATCAATCGAACAATCGAAAATATATTGCCTTCGCAGAGCAACGATTCTCGGCAATATCTTCGCAGTAATCTATAATAAACTGTAAACGATGTCTGTATCACACACATACATACACACAAAAACACACAGAATAATAAGCTCTATATGTATTACATACGTACTATATTTATCGTCATCTCTGTGCAACATGACAGTTTCCCATCCTGTATTGTATTTATACATTTTGGAATTAATTAATGCTACGTAATCTCACGCAAAACGAAAAAGTTGGGTATAGATATATACTCACATACTGCTTTATTTATACGAATATTATATCGTATATATATTTATACATATATATATATATATATATATATATATATATTTTATGCGCTATCGACACTGGCCTTTGTAGTAGTTTAAATGGAAGGCAGGCCAATCTCTCATTGACACATATACATATACTATATACTGACATAACATCTCTGTGAAATTGATGTGGCAATCCGGGGCGAGGATTTATTTCGTTATGTAATGAATTCTTAGGCCAATGTACATATACGTACGTATATACTTGGCGTTGTTGCTGTTAATTTTAGTACGATGCTGTACAATAAACTCTCGCAGCATGAATGGTGTAAAGGGCATGCGCGCATGAATGTAATCTCTAGTGCGTAGGATCGAAGAGCAATTTCATCTCCCGTGAGAATTTTCAGCTTCGGACGTTTGGCTTTGAAAAATCTTAAGTCACTTAGTCGGATCTCATTATATTAATTTAATTATTAATTAGTAACTGTAATTGAGATACCTCGCGTGTGGCAAGAGGGAGACACGAATATATTCTTGCTAATTGTATATACATATATACGAACGAGTATATGTTTGTTCAAATTTGAAGAAATTTTTTCCAAACATCACAATGTCCGGACATCGCTGTGTACAACACACGTGTACGCAGACAGCGATAAAGAAAATACTATTTCTGTTTGTCGCTTGGAAATTTCGTTTAAAAAAATATTCGTAGTGAACGAATATTTATTTTGCAGCAGAGATTATCGCTTATCTCTCTCGTCCTAAACACCGATCGCATACGCGTTCGGGAAACTTCTAACATCGGACAGAATAATTCCCAACGCGATTAACCTTCTTTTTGGCCAGTTTATATCAGTGCGCTTAAATTGCATGGGATTAGCTCTGAGACTGTTAAGAGTAGCAGTGGCTATAAAGAAGGAGCTTATCGCACGACGCCGTCTTGAATTTTAAGGATAATTGCTAAACACACACACAAACACACACATACACACGAAGACAGAAGCGTCATATATATTTGCCCTGCCGACGATCCGTTCGCATTTTCAATAGAGATCCTCGTATCATTCCGAGTATCCGTCGAGGAAAAGACCGAAGGCACAACGATCGGAGAGAGCGGTAGAAGCTTGCTTGTTGTTCTTACACGAGAGAGACATATACATATACATATACACATATATTTTAGCAATGTGCCCGGAAAGTAGTTGCGAGTGTAATTGACACACGTGTCGAGAGAGGGGAGTCGCGTGAGACACACACGTGAGATTAACGTGCACCCCACAGTTGTGTTTGCAGCTGGATCCGAGCGCTCTTCCGTCGCTCCCGCTCAGCCGGAGAGACCACCGCCCCCGCTTCCCCCGCCACGCTTTCCGAACAGCGGTGTCTGACAATGGGAAACAGCTCCTCTTAATATCGGTAACCTAGTGATCATGAACGCGCCGATACCGCTGCCGCTGCTGCTCACCACCAGCAGCCTCAGCCTGGAGACGCAGCTGTACGAGATCATCACCGAGAGCAGTAAGGCGTGCGCGGCCTTCCTGAGGCACAGTCTGCGTCGCGCGACCAGCCTCGGCTGGACCGCGACCGAGAGCTTCGAGACGACGGGGATGACGACGACGACGAGCGGCGCGATATGCAGCGAGCAGTGAGAGGAGAAACCGGAAACGGGAAAAAAAAAACGCGCGAAGCGGAGTATTGCGAGAAATCTCACAATCGGGCGATACACACTGAGTGACGAGTGTTCCTCGTTTCATCGATCACGATCTCTCTCTCTCTGTGTATGTCTGTCTGTCTTTCTATCTCTCCGTGAGTTGAAGTAGTTCAACGAAGAGCGTAGAGGTCGATCGGGGCAATTTTTTCCAAGAGTATCATTAAACGAATGCGTACTTCGACATTTGAGGATAAATGGAGGCACTGCGATATTTTTTGTTTTTTTTCAATGATGCGACCGGACGTCACTTCTTAATCGTTTCGTGATATTTATGAAATAAGTATAATTGCGACTTGCGAATCGTGACTTCGTAACACGATTATTGAGGTCGTTGAGAAAAATTTCAGTGTCACGTTTCTATTCGCCCTTGTCGTCGAAATTACCTCGATCGAGCCTACATCTCCATGGTGCTTAGCGACGATAAATTAATTCGGGGGATGTCATGAAATGAAATTTCGAATATATAAAACGAATACGCTACGAGGGATGCTTTGAGACCGGCGCTCGATCGCCTGGCGGGCTGAATGTCGAAAGATGCCGAAGATGTCAGCGGAGGCGAGAGATGATCCTCCTTCTCGTAGGAGCGGAAGAATCCTCCTTCCGATCTTCTCTCGGGCATTTTTTTCGAGTCGAAAAAAAAAAAGAAAAAAAACCGTAACCGCGCGCGGTCCAGATAGATTAATCGAAATGTTGCGAAAGTGATTTGTGCCTAGACGAGTATGCTAAACGAGTATGGGAAAATAGAAAATGGTGTATGAGAATGGCTGCATCACAGCGATCACGCACTTAATACGAGTATTCGGAACTTTGTGCGACATCGAAGGATATCGAAATGTGAATCGGCAGACACACACGCACACGAGGAGGCAGGGGAGGGGGAGGCAGCACGCATCCCCCTCCCCCGTCCGCGTAGCACAACCCCCTTCGTCCCTCCGAGAGAGAGAACGAAGGCGACGAACGTGTATATCTATATAATAATAATACCCCTTCACTTTTATATCATTAATTTTCTAGGACTCATGTGTCGGGACTACGTGTCGTTTTTTGTATCACACTCTGTCCTCTGTACGATTCATCGCAACGTGTTGTGTATTTATTAAGCCGCGCGCTGTTACTTCCGCGACGACGACGACGGGATGGGAATGTATTTGTGTGCGCGCGACTGCCATAAATTCCCGCAACAAATTCAAAAGATATTACGCGATATTGCTGCCCTCGAGACACTGTGATATTTTCTTTTCGTCGTTTCCGGCGTTCGATCCCGGAATTATCGAGAGCGAGTGTACGCTATATTATGCCGGAGAAAGACGGAAACGTATCGTAATTCGTTCGCTTCGTGGAAGGACTGATTAATTTTCGAATGAACGAAGAGATGTTGACGAATCGGAACGTTCAAGAGCGTTAAAACGCGATAGAAAATTCGCCGGTTAAAGGGTGCTTCGACCTCTGTGAAAAAATCGGGGAGTTAAAAGGAATTAAGATAAATTTTCCTGCCGGTTCCTTTTAATCCGCCTATTTTTCGTTCCGAGGGAAGGCTAGCAAATTTTTTCGAAATTTACGAAATCAACAGGAGATAGGAAAAGGGATTACTTGCCTTTATAAGTCGCGGTGTGTAACAGTGCGTTAACGCGAACAAGTATAGCGACTCTCGTATCGAAGATCTCAAATTGGGCATCGACCAACTGCATTAAATTAATGTCAAAAGAAACCACATGGAATTATTAGCTTATCTTTCGATTAGCCGCGACCTCGACGATGTTCGCGATCACGTCGAACTTTCATACGGTGCCTCTCGACCGCAGTATATTCATCATAACTACTAATCAACCATATACTTTATCTTACAAGACGCAGGGTACACTACAAATACACTTTCAGTTTCGGCCGAGCGGAGGTGCCGATTCCTTAATTATTCGCATCCCAAATATTTCTGCAATATATATTTTGAAATCATTTTAAAACGATAATAACACCAAAAAAAAATATTTCGCGGAAAATAAAATGCGAGTATAAAAATTTATCTAAAAATAAGTTATCAATTAAAGTTATGAATTTTTCTAATCCTCGTTAAATTGATTTAAAATGATAATTTCAACTCGCGAATCTGAGTTAATGAATTCTCGATATTTCGAGATCGTCGATGTATTTTTTTTTAAGACGACAGGAATCGACACCTTCCCGTCCGAATCACGAAATCAATAACAGCAGCCTGTCTGCGCAGAGGCATGCCTTTTCTTACTCCGTCATTAATCTTTCGTCCCCCTCCCCCTCCCCCCCCCGCTGCTATCGATCTTTTTAACGGAAGTGCAAGCGATTCGATATTTCGGGACTCCGAGGGAGACGTCGATCTTTCCCCCCCACGTGCTGTACATATACGTGTATATACTTGTATACTTCTACTCTGTACTTGAGAGACGTCGCTGAGCCACAGCAAGTGTATAATAATCCCATATAACTGGAGAACTAGCATACTCCGTTTCCCGCTAAAAAAAAAAAAAAAGTAGCCTTACCGACGAGTGACACAAACGAGGACAAGTACATCTCCACTGACGCTGACTCAGAGCCGTTTTTAGATCCCAATATAAGTCGATCGAGAAATCCACGTCGATCGAGCAACCGTGTGGCTCTTTTCGAGAGAAGCCCTTCCTCTCTCTCGCGATAGTACGAACCGACGAAATCGGCGGTGATTGCGCATCTTCGCGGCTTCTATCGTTTGTCGTTTTACGTTGCATTCACACGCTTACTTGCATGCAAGAGCTCAACGCGATCTGACGGAAATGCGTAAATCGTTCGACTATAGATCCGTGAGTATTATGTAAAAGTGACTTACCGATTTGATGACTGCGTCGCGGTTCGCATTCTTCCGGTACATCCTGAACATTGATGAATGAGTCTCGATATCAGCGAAGACCCGTCGCGCGTTCCCGACTAGATTAATCTGTAAAAAAAGAAAGAAAGAAATCGATGGATACTTATCTTATACAGTTACGAGTCTCTAATTTTTCGAAGAAATTAGTTTAAAAAAGTCTTTTCATTCCTTTATCCATCTCTCTACTAATATTCATCTTTTAATAGAATTAAATAAATTAATATTTTCCTTAATCACAGAATTGAAATACGTTACAGAGAATTTCTTAGTATTTCGTATTGATCGTTTTATTTCACAGAAGGGGGTGGGAGGGAATAAAAAGATTAAGTAATGATGTGTCATGGGCAATAGAAGCCGTTATGCACAAGTGCTAAAGAATACGTGCTATAAGATATTCAAAGTACGCTTCTCGTACTATTAACATTGCTCTCCGTAGCGGAATCAGTTTCGATTCTTATTTAGATCCTCCTTAGCTGAAGGTTGATAACTAAATGAAACTCCGAATACTTTACGCGACATCAACACTTTCGCTCACACCTCGAGCAAAGCCCGTTGTAAATAAACAATGTTTATGTTTCTGCGTTCCGTTAATATTATTATATCATGTTTTGCATAGCGGTAATAAAAATATCTGTATTCGTTATGCGAACTTTTCGATCATTGAAAGATGTGTGCGTGGAATTCCAAGCATTTCGGAAACTTGAATCGTTCTTTTGTTGTTTCACATATAATGTGTCTCTGAAATTGGTCCTCTTGTGACATCATTACTTAAACTTTTCCAAGAAAGTGAGCCGAGATCGATCTCTTATCTTTATTAATAGAAAGATTATTTGTCCAAATATCTAACGCGCTTGTAAAGAATAAAAATTGATTGCTGATACATTATAAAATAAAAAGGGATACGGTAAGAAGCCAAAGGAAGCTTAAAATTTTAAAGATTAGAATTTCAATTTTACGGAATAAATTCCTTCGACGATTCATTCTAAAAGCAACTCTACTTGCGGGGTAAACGTGACTTGAATAGATACGCTGTTTCGAAGGTCGCGACGTATAAACGCAATATAGTATTTAGAATAGAGAGGATAAATGAATGTGAGGAAAAGGAAGATCCAAATGGAATCACGCGCAAAACGCGTCGTACGATATCATTCTGAATGAGAGCGACTAAAGGAAGTTTTTAATTATAAGCTGTCCAAAACATACAGAATCAGTGAGAAAGGCAATAAAGCTATATTGAACTGAAAAAGAAAAAAATATACTAAAGTAGAGCTCCTTGCATTATATGAGTATTATCAGAGAATTCAGAATACTATATTAATTATCGATAACTCTAGGCTAGGCGTATATACATATAGAAACTATATATAGCTACTAGATGATAGTAGCACGGCGTAACAAGCTAATTAATATAATTGGAAACTTCACCGAGACGGGCGAATAAACTCTCTCTCTCTCTCTCCTCTCTCTCTCTCTTTCTCACACACCTGTGCAATGACTGTATAATAATTATATCGCGGATCGAATATATCGCCATTATATCACCATTTCGGAATCATCATTACAAGCTTATAACAAACGCGGTAATTACCGAGAGATATGATGTACGCGCGATTATTTTGGTTCAAATTAGGCGCGTCGATTCCGGGAATTCTCGCAGGATCCTCGAACCCGACGTGTGTGTGCGAATTACTACATCGCCATAGTAAAAAAAGAGATATTGCGAACGCGCGTGCGCGCGTCGGTTATTATTGTAACTGTAAAACTATATCCGGTTCCCAACATCGCGCTGCGGCAAAACACACACACACACACACACCTGTTGAAGAAACCTTCTTTTCGATTACCACCTCACCGAGAAAAGGCATGCTGCGATATGTGTTCACAAAAGATAGATCATTGGCACCAAAAAAAAAAAAAAAAAAACGTTATCATCTCGTTATTACACGCGCGGCAATTTCTATATCCTCGAGAAAATGCAGTATGCCGTAACGTTAATTAAAAAGAAAAAAAAAAAGAAAATTAACGCGAGATCCGTAAGCGTGTTACGAAAGGCGTTTCCGGCTGCGTGCGAATTAACTCGAGAGAGAAAACATCAGCGGGGAAGGCCTTTCTTTAGTTTACGCGCGAAAAGGATTACACTTATCTGTAATTGAGAGACCCACGTATATATAACACTATAACAAGAATAATTCGTTTCTAAAAAAATTGTAATAACGCGCGCGCGTATACATATATATATATATACATATATACATACATATTATAAAAAAATGGCTACTTTAAACGCGAAGACCTAATAATGTATTTCGCACTCACCACGACTTTGATAAAAAGATAAGCAATGATCGCGCATCAATGGTTTCGAGTCAATGACACAATATTAAACTCATTGAGTATTACAACGTTTATAGAGCCTTAAAGGGGGAAAAAAAAGAGAAAAGAAAAAAAGCAAGCAGAGAAATTTTCGAACAGTCCAGCAAAATATAAGTGATTACAATAACGATTTGTAAAATAAGTTCACTGCCACTCAAACGACTTGCGCCCCTTAGGAGAGCGCCAATATTCCAAGATGTGAATGTGTACAGTTATGTGAAAAGTATATTATATAATAACGTAATTATATTTACATATGATACTAATTAGCATTATGTAAAACTAAATAGCATGTAACGATACTAAGAGTGGTATACATACGTAGAACATAGGTAACGAGAAAGAAAAAAAATACACACACTCACACACATATATACACACACACACACATACATACGTACACACACACACACACACATACATACACACATACATACATACTGATCGCAGAATTATTTCAAGCAAAACGTTTACGCGACCGTTCATTTGTACATTACGATATTAAAGATTAGCACTAACACACATAAGTTTTTGCTGAACGATAATCAAGTTCGATTAGTATACTTTTTCCCTTCGCTGTCGCTTCTACAACACGAAAAAGGGCGTCTATTTTTATCTGTAATTATAAGTTCGAAATCGCGATTCCAAATATCGTCGCTATGAATAAATCTGGTGACAGATTTAATCAGCTTTCTCCATTGCGAGCGCGATCGACAGTGCCCGCGTAATATGACGTATGTTGTTTCGAATTAATGTGTTGTCTAATGCTTTGCAATTTTTCTCTCACGGAACGCGATATGTTCTGTGCGATTTGCATTTGTTAAGTGTTATGTAATTGAATTCTTTTTATAAAAGCCCTTACATTCTCTGTGAAAAAAGTTTTACTTTACCTCGTCGCTACCCCCAACAACGAAGAACGCGAAAGAGTGCGCGCGTTATCGTACTATCGCAAGATTAATTAGCAAAAACATGCACATATGTATTGAAATAGATAGAAGTGTTTTATTATCATTTATTAAAAATTCATATCACATTGGCATATATAATATTTCGGTCAATGAATGTTTTTTTGGGCAAAAAATATTATTCATTATACTTCATTATTGTATATTATTAATAAAGTACTTGCAAAGATTTGCAAAGACTTGCAAGACACTGAGCTTATGTCTTACGGCTTGCATTCCTGATGATAAGGCTCCAAAGTTCGAAAGTCTCTCCAAGTTGGAGGCAGTGCGCTATGCAAATGCAAGCCGCAGCGTTTGCAAGGTTCGCTAAATAAATTGTTTAAACCATGTAACCATGTCTGGAAATGAGAGAAAATATGATAACGACTGCATGAATCGGGCAGCTACGATTTAGCGATTAGCGTAATATCATAACAGGCGATTAAAATCGCAATCAATTAGATTCAGTAATGTAATATATTCACGACACAAATACATAATCATTAGCGAACCATTACCATAAATGATCGCACTGCTAATTCGGGTAATGCGAGCGAATGGAAGTGCAACATCGCCGCGTGCGCGTTTTCCGTCACTTTGCGGAAGACTTTATGCCTAGATTCCGTCCACAGATCCATCGTTTCACCGTAACCCTTGATTACGACCCGCTCTATCATCAATCCCTTAAATGCTATCAACGCCTTCAAGACATGTCCCAGTGTAACATGTAATACTGCATTAGATGCGAACGGACGGGACACAGATACTGTCATGTCACTGAACTGCCGTTCGACTGTTGATAGCATGGAATCGACTTGCCTGTTTAGAAGTATACATTAAAATCAATTCAAACTTATGTTCCAAAATTAAAGCATCACATTCATCGACTAATACATGCGTCATTGGAATTAAGAGCAGCTTACGCTTGAGATACGTTATGACTACTGGTGTAGAACGGTCTTGTCTTCTTCGTTCTACTTGCAACCATGTAAGATCTCTTTAGCGAATTCTGATTGAGCAATGTATAAGCAACATTACTATATTCGTGAACCTTATCTGTCCACTTATAACAATTGACAAGTGTACTATAAAGCGCTTGTCTTTCTTGTGTCGTCTCCTGACTAAGATATGTTGTGCTAGCTAAATTAAATGGACCAGGTGGCGGATTTAAACTACTTATCACCTGTTCTACATCCCTGTGTTTCAAACGACAAACATTAATCGCATAAGTAAATTGTTTCATAATAGTATAATCCAATAATGGAACTATTATATTATCTCATTTAGAGTTATGTCTCATTATTCTGATTTCTAATAATTATTTTATTTTCTTTACTTAATTACCTCAAGTTAAGATTCACAGTAGTCAATAGCTCCTGTAGCTCTAACAGATACTTGGATTCTTTATTCTCATCTCCGTGCTCCGCCCGCAAACCATTTCCAAGGGAATCAAACACTTGTCCAACATTCGAACGGAGTACTTTGATAGCTGTCAACGCTGCCTGCAGTTGCTCCATTTTTACACCTGTTAAAACATATATAATATCTATATAATATATTTTCAACATATCACAAATTTGCATATATTTATGAAAGACCTCTACTTATGGGATTAATGATTCATTTATGTTTTGTGAAAGATAATGTGTACGGATGATAAAAGTGTTCTAAAAAAAATTACACTAAATGTTGCATACTGTTTTAGTAGACAACAGCCTCCAATTTTTTATTTTAGAATCTTATTTTATATCAAACGCGCCATCGAAAATAATCTGTCTATTCAAGTGCGATACAATGCTTCATAACCTATAATACAGGAACAGGTTATGTTTAATATATATCCTATCCTGCGTCATTTATAAAACTATAAAAAGTCACTGTGCGTGTGAAATCTTGTGTTCTTGTTAATTTTTAACCGTTTCTCAGGATCGTCGACTAAAGACAACAACTGCTTGATTTTTGACAAGCGCTTACGGTCGCGTGTGGTTTGTTTGTACATATAGTCGTGTGTGTTGACAGTATTGAATTCAAAACAAACTCGGATAACAACGAGTATACTGACGTATTCGGACAGTTAATTAATATATTAAGATTTTTCTCTAAAGTAAAACTGACGACGCACATTCACTTCGCACATCTCTCTTCTTTCCGTTCTGACGAGACGCAACCACGTTATACATACTACTACTACTACCATCTACCATATATTTTCATTCACTTCGAGCTTCGAGTATGTGTAACAGAGAAGTGTAAGTCAATCTAGTCTCATTGATCTAGCATGTCGTCAGATGGCATTCATTGTCCAATCGTCATCCATGATGCTCGTTACTTCCGCTTGTCGTCGTGTCTAGCGTTGTAGTTGCCTGACTGCGTATTTTCTTATGCAATATGAGATTTATATATTGCATGAGGGAAATTCAAAACAAAGACAAGCATTGACAAGTACTCTTCACGTGACACGGGACACGAGTGGTTGCATTACACACGACTGTGTTATTGCCGGTTATTAACGAGGTTATAACGATATTAAATAAAGATTTATCTCTTGTTTTACCGTGTTTTCACATGTATTCGCAATGACGTCATTAGGATAGTGCCGCGCAAAAATTACAATCTCTGTTTATACGACACACGAGCAGCAGATGGAATGTTGAAGTGAATCGATAAATAAAGTGCAAGTAATGAATAATATGGAATTTGGAGAAGCTAACGATGATAACACAATCATGGATTCATCGACAATTGACAACACTGAAGACGAATCCGACGAATTATTCTCAGGTAATGATTATACATCTCACGAATTTTATTTGTGTGTGTGCAGCACAGTTGCGG
This sequence comes from Lasius platythorax, assembly GCA_963971435.1. NCBI lineage: Eukaryota > Metazoa > Arthropoda > Insecta > Hymenoptera > Formicidae > Lasius > Lasius platythorax. The sequence continues at coordinate 5,193,688 of OZ020540.1, read as the reverse complement.
AATTTTTTTTTCATATGCAAATTTTTAGATGACGAACAAAAAAAAGAGATCAAATGTGATGCCCTGATTTTAAATCGATTTGAAGCACCTAATTCCAGCGTAATGTAAGGCACATTTTTATTTTGTTATTTTAGAGTTTCGTTATATAGTTTCGAGATATATATAAAACAGAGATCTCTTAGCACCTATCTAATAATAATGATAATACAAAAGTGTAGAATAATATTTGTTGCAAACAAAATTAAATTAAATTATGTTATCGATAAAAAATTTGCTTTGGTTTTAATAAGTAATGTGTTGCAATCTTTGAGTGATTGATCATTTTATGTTGTTGACAACAGAACGCCAGATGTAATTCCATGTACACCATTGAGTTTGTTACCTCTTTTAAGCAAGATAAATGAACAGTGGAGTAGTGATTTTGAGACACCGCAAGCTCAGCCATACATAGAGCCATTAACAAGCACAATAGAAAAAGTAATACATTTTTTTTAATGAAATATATTACATTTCTACATTGTACTTTATTATTTAAATTACAATGTCCTGTTTATCATTAATATTTCAGACAGAAGAAACACCTAAACTTGAACAGCATACACCTGATATTTCAACTGTTAAAAGTATAGACAAAATCATCTCTGATTCTCCTGTTATTGCAGGAGAATTTAGAGGATCACGAAGACGCTCTAAACGTCGTATATTTAGATCTTCTATATCTATAGACCCGTTGGTTGTAACTAATAATGAAGATATTACCGTAAATATACCAATAGAAAAATCTGTTACTTCTGAAAATACTAATTCTGCAGTTCAGAATAATGCTACAAATGTTGCGGAATCTATTTCATCTATCGATAATATTCTTGAAGATTGTGAGTCAAAAGTTTTCAATAAAATTGAAAACATATGTAATAATGAGGAATTAGAAAATCCTACAAATACTACACCTGACCGTTTGGATATATCAACACAAGAATTTTTTAAAAATGCCTCGTTCAGTAATATAGATCAGGTGTGCTTTAATACTTTTGATAATCAAACAGCAGTCCAGTCTATTGTGCATTGTAATCAGAAGATCAAGGATATTGATAAAGACAAGAATATTGAGGAGAATCAAAATATAAGTTTCTTTACTGCTCGTGGTGCTTCAATTAATGTCTCAAAGCAAGCAGCATTTAAAGCGAAGAGACTGTTCGCAGATGCCTTTGATATAGATGAAACCCAGGCACAGAATTATGAATCATTCGCCAAAAGAAATTCTAATGAACAGAAAAATAAGCATTTATCATCCTTTTCATTTGCTAATACTGTTTCTACAAAAGAAATATTATCCAAATCAGAGCGACAAATTACAGAACAATCAAAACATTATGACAAAATGCGTACTACAGATTGTAAAGAGCCGCTTGTAAATAAAAGTTCTGTTGAAGAAGTCAATACAGTTCCTATTTTATTCTCAACTGCTAGCGGTGCTCCTATCAATGTCTCGAAGGAAGCATTATCTAAAGCAAAAACATTATTAGCAGATGAATCAGAAAAGGATAATGATAAATTAATAAAATATTCTGAGAGATCATCTATAGATGTAAATTCTATGAAACCAAACAACATTACTTTACCATTATTTTCTACGGCTGGTGGTAAACCTATTAATATCTCAGAAAAATCATTGGCTAAAGCAAAAATGTTATTAGCGGATGAATCAGAAAAGGAAAATGACATATCAATAAAATATCCTCAAAAATCATTCACAGATGTAAATTCTATGAAACCAAACGATATGACTTTATCATTATTTTCCACGGCTGGTGGTAAGCCTATTAATATTTCAGAAAAATCATTGGCCAAAGCAAAAATGTTAGCGGATGAATCAGAAAAGGAAAATGACATATCAATAAAATATCCTCAAAAATCATTCACAGATGTAAATACTACGAAACAAAACGATATGACTTTACCATTATTTTCTACGGCTGCTGGTAAGCCTGTCAATATCTCAGAAAAATCATTGGCCAAAGCAAAAATGTTATTAGCGAATGAATCAGGAAAGGAAAGTAACATATTAATAAAATATCCTGAAAAATCATTCACAGATGTAAATTCTATGAAACAAAATGATATGACTTTACCATTATTTTCCACGGCTGCTGGTAAGCCTATCAATATCTCAGAAAAATCATTGGCCAAAGCAAAAATGTTATTAGCGGATGAATCAGAAAAGGAAAGTGACATATTAATAAAATATCCTGAAAAATCATTCACAGATATAAATTCTATAAAACAAAACGATATGACTTTACCATTATTTTCCACGGCTGCTGGTAAGCCTATTAATATCTCAGAAAAATCATTGGCCAAAGCAAAAATGTTGTTTACAGAACAACTGGATACTACTGTTGAACAAATCATTTCTAATAAAGTTGATACTTTTGATAATAAACAATGTGATATAAATGCTTCAAATATTAAATCCTACATTACCCCTGATGAAAAGATTAAAAGATGCGATTTAAAAATTTCATACGATGGACTTTACCTTGAAAGCGATCAAGAGATAACAGTTTCGAGTAACGCTCTGTTAAAATCACGAATCTTCTCTAACAACTATTCAGATGATAATAGTCCTGATTTAAGATATACATCATTGCAAAAGCGCAACAGCGATAATTCAGATGAAAACACACCCTTGGGCAGAAACTGCGCGCCTGAATTGAAAAAAGCCCGTTTCAGTAATGAATTTCAAGCTAGAAAATTATTTTCCGACAATCTGGATATCAATATGGATAACGAAAATCGAAATCCGGACGAGAAAAAGCAAGCAGATTCAATTATAAATTCTGCCCTAGGATCGCCCGAACGAGATGTAGAACCAATCGAATTGGATGTGATGGGTAGTCCCGTTCTAGGAACACATTCGAGAAAACGGAAAGATTTAGGACATCGAAGGGACAAGTATAGCGCACCACGAGCGGATAAAATAACGCTAGATGATGCAGAGAATGTAGCATCGCGAGAGGATGTCGCGCACGAAACCGCATCTTGCAAGAACACCGATGCGAACGAATCAGATACCGAGATGCAAAAATCGACGCAGACGGAGAAACAGAAGGCGGAAAGCAATACGGAATCGAACGAGTACGGGGATACTCAGTTAATGATGTACTTCGTCGACGAATCGGCGAGGATACTGCAGGATCGCTTGACGGCCGCGTTGGATCAAGAGAAGGTGATCACCGCGAAAAGGAGACACGGATCGAAGCAATCGATCGGCCATCTGTACCGTTACAAGCAAGTTAATTCTAACGCTCGTTTGTCCTTGAGAGAAATCGGCAACGGCGCTCCGCCCGTACCTCTCTCGTATCAGGAACTCGTCGATCGACGAATATCGCCGAATATCCTGGCGATCACCGCCGCGACAGCCGCGTCGTACACATTCCGATGCTCCGACTTTTACGAGAACGAAGTGGTGCGGATCAACGTTCGCGGGATAGAGATGGAGGACGAGGTGCGCCTGATTCTGGATGAGAACGGTTACGTGGGAATCTGGGAGTTCCTCCGCGCTTTCCTCGCGAGTCCGGGCGTAGATCCGAATCTCGTTCCCGCGCGCTGGGTCGAGAATCATTACCGTTGGATCGTATGGAAATTGGCGTCGATGGACAGAATGAAGTTCGGCTCGGCCGAGTTACCTAGGTATAATTTTTTATGAAATTAGAATAAGACGGTTTCTAATCTCTAGAGACTGAATAGACTGAATAAATGTAGCATGCTGCACGAGATCTATCTCAGATTTTAGATGCTAAAGGAAATTAACGATTATCGAATAATTTTTTTTTTAACTTCAGGACATTAACACCTTCGCGCGTGATGGCGCAATTAAAGTATCGGTACGATAGAGAGATTGATCAGTTTCAGCGATCGGCCGTAAGACGTATCTTGGAAAAGGACGACGTCGCGTCTAAGAGAATGATTTTATGCGTGTCATCTATAGTGGAAGTAATATATATATATTGATCATATATGGAAATATTTAATGTGTCTCTCGGCATGTTACACGGTATCTTAATTTGCAGAATAATGTAAACACGGAGATAGGGAAGAGTCCGCGCGTAGGAGTGCCAAAATGGAGAATAGAATTAACCGATAGCTGGTACAGCGTACCTATTTGTATCGATATAGGGTTGGTGAAGAGCATATCGACTGGCAAAGTAAGAGAGGGCACGAAATTGGTGATGTCTGGCGCGGAATTACTAAATTGCGATCAAGGTTTCTATCCACTGGAGGTAGGCGTCGACTTTTTTTTTTATCGAAATCGGGCGCATAAACGATTAACTTTTTTTGTTTTTGTTTTTTTTTATTTCTTACCGCAGGCACCGGCTTCCGTGTGCTTAAAATTGCACACAAATTCAACCAGGCGCGCACGATGGGACGCGAAATTAGGATACGCGCCGTGTTCGGGACCGATACCCATCAAATTACGTAACGTATGTCCAAGCGGCGGTTTAATCGGCAAAATGACAATTATTGTCGCTAGGGTGTATCCGACGTTATATCACGAGAAAACCGCATCCGGTGATTCGAGTAAGACATGTTTGAATTAAAAGTTGCGGAGTTGAAAAACGAGTTATAACGAGACAATTCTTATTCTATATTAATTCTGCTTATTTTTTTCGCGACAGTTGTTCGAAACGCTAAATGCGAGGAGAAAGTGCAAAGCACGTACGAACAGCAATGTTTGTCCAAGATAGAGGCATTTTACGCTAACGCGGAGAGAGATTTTCAAGAAGGACTTTCCCGCGATAGCATGTCGACTAAGTTGGGCGAAGATTACGAAAGCTCGTCTACGCAGGTACGATTCGATTAACTTATTTCAATTATTATTATTAGCTTATATAAATTTTTTTTCGGTACGTCCGTACGATAAACGTTATAAATAGGAATCCGTCTCGAAGAAACGACGCAGTGACGAATTATTGCAAGAATTGCACCAGAAAAAAGAGATGTTCATGCAGGACGTACAATCAAAATTGCGCAAGAATTTGCCGGGGCCGCGACAAGTTTCTCAGCTGCTCAAAGTTCGCGTATGCGACGAGAATGTAAATGCAATCCTGTCGATCTGGTCGCCCGGCGAGGAAGTTGTCAATGCCCTCAAAGAAGGCGCGTGTGTCTCGCTCTATAACGTCGTCGCTTCTGGAAAGAGGTATTATTTTTTCTCACAAGAGAGGAATAACTGTATCGCGCGCGGTACATACGTAAATGCTGGATTTTTTTATGAGTAAATACATATAATTGTTCAACAGAGGGGCCGAATTACAACTCACCGCGCGCCGGTCCTCAATTTTTAAACCGGTAAAGATGCACGATACGTCATATCCTACTAGAGTACACACATCCTTTTGCGAAATGGCCAATTTCGAGTTTGCCCCACCTTACGGAGAATTCGACACGGTGGGTTTTGTCTGTTCCGTCGGCCCTGCTCCTTATGTAAGCGTCTCTATATTTTTCTCAATTTTCTTAGATAATTCAAATGTAAATACTGTTTAAAGATCGTAAAAAATATAACAAAAATACAAAAAAAAAACCACGGTTTGTTTTTGAAGAATCGAATTGTTAATCGATAAAATAATTTTGTTGAAATTTCATGTTTGAGATAGCCATTGAATTGTTTTATATCTACAATCTTCTTAGTGTGATATTTTATATGGACGTATATCTTTTATAGGGTATGAAAGATTTCGAGGTCGTACATTTGGCGTATCCGAAAACGGATTCGAACGACTCCTTGTATCTTTCGATATTGTTTTGGCAAGGGATAGCCAGTTATGGCTACACAGATATTCTTACCGTCGGATCTATTGTAGCGTGCAGTAATTTAGAATGGCGAAGGGCAACTTCATGGAACGTTCCAGCGGCGTATTGCACGGATAGAACTATATTTACGTGCAATCCTCGCCGAAATCATCTGTACGACTCCTTCGAGAATTTACAAAATCTGATCACGGTACGTTATATTCACTTTCCCTTTCTTTGTTTTACCTGTCTCTTATAATTTATAATTTCTACAATCTCTCTCCCATACACATTCCTTTAATTTTTAATTGCACTTTTATAATTATTAAAGAAGTTAATGCTTTTTGTAAAAAAATTATTAATTCTTTTTTCTATAATTATATATAATTAATTATTATAATTATTTCTCTCAAGCTGAGATGCGCTTATCTATGTTAAACTTCATTTTTAAGGATCCACTTAAGTATGCTGAAAGGTGCACTTCCGCGCTTAATGTGGAATTGCAAAAAAAGTCGACACCGACGCATTTTGTGGCGGGTAAAAATACTCCGATTAAAATATACAATTCGATCACATCAAGCGCGGATAAAAGATTGATTGATTACACGTCGCCGTTGGCGGCGCCGAGATTGGGAGCCGGCAGCAGCCCGAGTTATGTCGCATCTAATCCTTCGATCCAGAGACGTCTCGAGAAACTCCAATATTACGGCGAACCGCCGGAACTATCTCCTCTTATGCTCAGAAAATCCAAGAGGGTTTCTTTGAATTTTCAATCGCCGATTCGCATCTCGGACTCGACGAAAGACGCATCGAATACTAATCAGTCCGGGGATTCAAGTTCATCCGGCGCGTCGAAAAACCAATGATATAATCACAGCTTACTCATTCGTTTTAATTTTAATTATAAGCGAAACAACTGTAAAAATTTGTTAATTATTAATTATTTTATTACATAAATATAAACTATTTCGTTTCTAGATACATTCCACTTTTTTGCATTTTCCATTCGAACGTATTCCAATTAATCTTCCTTAAATCTACAATCTCAAAAATTCCTACATTTACTTAAATTGCCGACTTCAACATAAACAAAATTGAAAATGATTTCACAGTAATATAGTGCCTATCGGAAATATCAAATTGATGTAAAACGTGTTTCAAAAGATATTTTGTTCATTACGAAGGATATAAATTTTTCGCACAATAATCTCACCCACTATTGAATCGTTCTTTTTGCAAAAGGCAGTAAAATTTACAATGACGATTTATAAATTCTAAAGAAATGTTCTTTTCCAGGGAAAATTCGTTGACAAATCCCCTAATATATGAATCCAGATGTTAGCCAGCTGTTACCTCCCGGCAGCTGATCATCTACATTTTTCCTAAACTTATTGCTGATTGGGAAATGTAAAACATTCGTTTATAGCGATTTTTGAAAAATAAATTTGCTTGGAATAATACGTAGAATTAATCGAGAAACGAGAGAAAATTATAATTCTAAAGTACATAATAGAAAGTTCTTTTTTTTTTTATAGAAAGTAACATACTAAAGAGAGAAGAATTGTCTCTCATTCGCCAAGACAAAAGTTTCCAAATCTCATCATTTTTTTTTTCAGTCCAAATAAATTTTCTCATGCCGACAAGAGTGAAAACGGGAGCTTTTCTGTTTTCTTGGGAATAGTATCTGACAGTTGTGCGGATCCTTGCGGATCGTCACGCGACGCATGGGCCGCATGCGCGCCGGAGAGGCAGGAGAAACTAGAAAAGGACTGCGCGCGGACTTTGGCGCTCAGTTTGACACGCACCGGTGTGCCGCGTGTCTCGTCTGCGATTTCTCCCCTCGTACCATCCGGTCGGAATCGGGCGATTTAAAAGAGCCGCCCGATTGGCCTTCGAGCTGGGGAGAAATAATTTTCGTCGTGTTGTGTTTTGTTTCGTCCTCCCTCCTCGAGACGCGAATCTGTGCGCGGCGATGATTCGCGACGCGATTGTTCGCGCGTAGAGGCGACGTTCCGACGATATATACACGCAATTTCTTTGGTGCTTCTCTGTGCGTTCGATCGTACCTAGATTCTCATTCGTAATCGTAATCGTCATCGTCAGCGGCGATCGCGATGACGACCGAGACCCCGAAGGTGGAATTCGCCCTCGGCAGCGAGGTGTCACCCGGTCGCTTCTTCAAGAGCGCGTTCGCGCGCAACTTTATCAGCAGCGGCCGCGACTGCAAGTCCCTGGATTACGAGCTGCTCGATAACGCCATCGTGGACGATCATCAGCGGGAGGATCGCAACAACAATGCCCGGAACAACAATTTCTTCTCGCTTGTGAATTTCGCGGATGACAAGCCGGTAATAAACGGCGGCGACGACGCGCTCTGGGAGCAGCCGAAGCCGAAAAATGAGGTGAATGTCTGCACTGTTTTGCAGTGTTTTCTTTCGCACAACGTGCTCTTAACATCGCCGTAACGGTAGCTTCGTACGTGAAATATCACGCACCTCAGAGATGTTGCAGTATCCTGTGTTGCCGTATATCAGAGATTTATATTGATATCAAAGATTCGAGAGTGTAAAAAAATATAATTTTGTGATGGAATGCACAGATTATGGATTATCCGTATCTCCCTTTATCTTCCTTTGTCAAATTTTCTGCAATTCTGAATTAAATTTATTTCCGATTCGAGAATCTATATAAGGAAGCTGCAATCTCTCTGTACATTCGTCTGGCGTTAAATCTCTCATGCATAGGACTATGAAATTATTCTTATTTGATCCGGAATTGCTTAGGCGAAGTTTAATATCGCGCTTGAATTACGACGGTATAAGATCGTAAGAATAATGATAGCAGCAGCAGTGTACTTGGTTACAGTGCGTGCGTTTCTGTTTTACGACTAATTACGAAATTGGAAGCAAAGCGCAATGAAATCCTTCGAGCGTTAGAACGCGCGCGCGTGTTTTGTAACTCGATTTAAATACAATAAACGTAGTTTCTGCTGGATATATACTGTCGGCGTATCCGCCATTGTGTCGGTTCTGTTAAATGTCGAAAGATGCAACGGATAATCTCAGTCGGGGAAAAAGAGGAACGCTCGCGATCTCGTTGAAAATGCTCGTTTATAATGCGAATACATACGGCGGCTGTCAAATAATTCGATACTTTCTATTCTTGACAGGCGGCACAGTCAGCTGCAGATGTGAACGAATTGGAGAAACTTCGAAAGGTGAGTTTATTTTATGCCTCGTCGGCTTTATTATCGCAAATTCATCCTCGATGCATGTTTCCGCCAAACGGAAACTCGGAAGTACGCTGCATCTGTCCTAATGTGTGTTTCTTTATCATTTAAACGCGTTGTCACTTCATCGTCATTTTATCATTCAACAATCTGAAATCTACTGCTTATAGAAACAGAATGATCTAGAGACACACAAGTATAGGGCAACGAAATATGCACTTTCTGTTTTATAATTGCGAATCGGTCGCTTGGAGAACTATACTTGTCCATAATCTTTGGAAATCGATACTGAAGAGACTGGATTCAATTATTTAAATATGAAAAATTAAAATAGATAAGAAGCCGCGCGCGCGTGCGAATTTTTTAATACTAATCTCTGATTTAAAGAGATAGGAATCTGTAACTCTGAAGAATAAATTCCCATTGAATTCTACGAGATTATCATCTCCGGAATCTTTGTCTTTCGATTCTTCTTTCAACGATAAGATAGAAGACGGGTTAGATATTTTGTAACCACTTTATAGATCGAAAATGAGAGAGAATTCTTTCATGTATCGCGACTGTTTATGCGGAAAGTAACCAGACCATATTTCCGCTTGCCTTTATTTCGTTGTTAAGCGTTCCCCGATCGGGCAGACGGCAACTAATCGTTCGAAACGTGAAATTATCTGAAATTCCATATAGTATATCTTTTCATGCTTATTTCCTACTATTACCATTATTATCTGCGCATTAATGTATCGAAGCGAGCGAATCTCGTCAGGGAATGTTGGGATAATTTCGACGACCCGAGCATTCGGTCAATATTTACGCAGTGAATGGACCATTTATTCCGAGCTATTCTAAACTCTATCTGTTCAGTAATTATATATCTAGCGTCACACTCGAAATCCGGTGCAATAAAATATAAATAGTGTATTAATACTGTTTCTTTTTAAATTGCGTTAATAACAATTTTTTTAAGTAGTCGCTTCAGAGTACTAAGGAGATCAAGTTGATCTATAAAACGTTTTAAATTATTGGTGCAAATAATAGCGCAAAAAAATGCGTAGAAAATATCTCACGGATTAATTATAATTTTAGTTTCATTTAAAACATTAGCTTGACTCTGTGAATCGGTATATCAGAATATATCTGATATACTGATATATCGGTATATCAGAAATCGTGAGTAAAGCATTTTTCCGATAAAAATCTGATTAATCACGATAAAGAGTCGCGGTCAACGGCTCGACTCGAGTCGAGTCGAGCCTGAAATATTCGTAGGTGATTTTGTTCGCACTCGGCCACTTCGCCACAGATCGAGTATGTACGTTTGTGAGCGGAAGTTCGCTTCAGCCCCTCCCGTAATTATTATCAGTCGGAGGGACCGTGTGCAGGCCTTTGTGGGACCTATCCGAATGCACGCGTGTTTTGTGCGCGTGTGTTTGTGCACCGTGGCACGTTTGTCCGACCGCGCCAGTGACCGGAGCGAGTTTACGTGTGACGTCATCATCCTGCTTTTTTGATCCCACACGCACGCACACGTGTGACATACGTGTGATACAGCCGGTTACAAGAAAATTATCACCCCTTCCCAGTCCTCTCTGGTCAACGCGATGACCTGTTGCGTGCGAAACGCAAAAGGGTTGCTTTAAATGCCGATGTCTTTGTTTGCAACACTTTTTGTTTTCGCGTTTCTCTCGTGCGTCCGCGTAAAATAATCACGATCCTATCATACGGTATTTAACACGTCGGAGAGAGAAAAAGATAAAATGGATTCTCGTCAGAGATCAATTCAACTGTAAAATTAAAGTCACGAGCTTGCTTTTTAAAGTGGTGCGCATTATCCGTCGTAAAGAGGCGATTAAATTCTACCCTCTTTTGCACACGCGCGCTATAGAAAACTTTTATTGCGGTAGGCAACGCAATTAAGTAGTCGCACGTCTAAAGAACGGCGCTATTATTTGCCTACCCTCGAGAAGTGCTTGTCTAAGGATACTTTATTGCCGCTTCCATTTGCACACCTGTGTAATGCATACATCACGGTGCGACACGCACGCGTGATTCCCTTCCTGATCCCCGCGAACGGTTTCGCACGTTTTACGAGTCACGCGGATAAGATACGATCGGCCAAGAAAGCTTCGTAAGGGCCGGAAGGGGCCCTTCCTGCCGATTGCGAAATCGCGTCGCGGCAACCGGTTTGTAACAAAGGATAATACATACAATGCAACCCTTTTACGAAAATTTCTCTCTCGATACGTTTCTTTTCTCGAGAAATTCGAAATTCATCATTTTGGCTTCAAAATCCTCTATCATTACTCTTGAGACGCAAATTATTTAATTCTCCTTTCGGCTTTTATTTCATTCTTTGCTTTGAATCGATTCGCGAAAGAGTCGCGGGTCTCTTTGTGTACCGTTCGAATAAAAGAGGGCTCGAAATTTTTGCGATAATTATATTTTCGTCGGTAATTAGCGAACGCGAGACCGAGTCTAATTAGCTGGGTAAATCGGAGCTGCGGCAGTAACGAAACGAGTCCCGTTGCTCGCGCGAGAATTAATCACGCGACTTCTCGTATCGTTTATCCCGAAACGTTGTTGTCTGTCGCAACACATTTGCTGCTAATGAAAGGCAAATTGCACGCGTTCTCTCGCTTCGTTGACGATATCAAGGCAGTATCACGCGATTCCTTTGATCAACTTTTTTTTTCCAATATCCGTCTCGATGGTTCGATTATGTCGCGTCGCGATATTATAAAGAACAACACTTTTTTTTAAATTTTCTGGCCTTCCGCGTTTGCGTGTTATGTCATCCGCGTTTGCGACGTTATGTAATATTGTTAAATCGAACGTAGCGTGTGTGTTTGACCTGTTTTATTTTATATTCTCTTCAAAGATATATATAAAAGACATCTTGCTCCCAAGCATTCTCGTGCGAGTTACCATGATATCAATAATATCGATACTCGGACTACAACGACTAGATTAAATTCGATTCAGTTTGTAAAAAGTTTATGCAAAAGTATAATTTTCATATTTTTGTATAATTTTTTCTGATATATTATACAATAATTAATTGAACAGATATTATATAATGATAAAAGAAACAAAAATAAATTCCGTTTATTAGAATTCTTGGGAGCTAGATTAAATATAACAGTATAATTATTTCTGATATACAATAATAAAAGGAACAGATATTATATAAAATGATAAAAAAACAAAAATAAATTCCGTTTATTTATTAGAATTCTTGGAAGCTATAGGCATATCGAAGAAAGGCGAATATAAATATTTCACCGTTGTCTTTTATAAGCAACTAGTAAAATCCATTGGATAAACTAAATACAGCATGACAATCCTGACAGTAAAGTAGCACAATTAGTTTTCTTTTGCTCGAGTTCTAACGGCGTCACTATTTTTATGTTGCTTCGTTCCGAGAAGAAACGAAGCTACGTAGTCTCGGAGGAACTTCTCAATATTCGTTTAAGCTTTTCCAGAGATATACGATGTTTACGACGCGAAGTGGATTCATGCGAACGGGGCACGAAGTTTGTAAGAAAGGAAGAGAGATTAATCTGTCGGACAGACCGAGGTGTTATTTCATTTATAGCGCCGAGATGAAGTCCGTTTCTCGTTTCGCGACGCTAGCGTTCCAGGAACGACGGAGAGGAATCTAATGGAATGCGATGATCACGTGCCGAAATATTGATTTTGCTTAATAGGCGATCAAACACGCGTGTAAGAATACGAGACGAAATAAATATAGCGAGGTAAATTTAGCGCAAATTTGCACGGTATATATGAAAAAAACCTGCTTTAAATATATACAGCTGATTCGATGATACCAGATATATCAGTTTTGACACGTACGCTCTATTTTAATATTTTAAAAGAAAATCTATCTAAATTTATCTTGACTAAAAAAATTCTGAAAAATCACTTGCTCATTACTAAAGATGGGATTTAACTCATTTCACGGTTGCTCTTCATTTATTCGATCGCAGATCCTTATTCTACGCAACGCGCGAGTTTCGCCGCATCCAACATCCTTCAAATACATATTATTCTGTACGCGAGCTGCTCCGGCAAATTTAATCATCGTTAGCTCGCGGCACTAGAATTTTATCGGCATCGCGATGGTAAAATTACACGTTCCATTCAGTTGCATCGTGGAATTTACCACTATTGTTAGACCTTTACGCAGGAGGAGAGAGGAGGAGTTACACTTTCCGCGATGCATACCGTTATTCGATATTACGGAGACGGCGGCGAGAGCGGCGGGCGCGTTTAACTCGGCGCGTTTGTTCGCCGGATCGCCGGCTATTTACATAACCGAGTCCATGCATTAGTGCACTCTCGGGAATGCAGCATCCAGCGGCGGAGTCGGGCGCGAGCTAGCCTTCTCCTTCTCCTTCTCCTTTTCATCCTCTTCTCTCCTTCTCTCTCTCTCTCTCTCTCTCTCTGAGCTCCGCGCACGCTCTTCCGCTCGCCGTAGCCGCGGATATAATATCGTTGGATGCCGCAATAATAATAAAGCCAGGCCACGTAAAAATTCGATTCGACGTCGCCCGCGGCCTTCGTCACGCATCTGAAATCAACGGTGATAAGCGGTCGCGCGACTCGCAATTATCGCCGATGCAATTTCCGATCGAGCGAGTCATCGTCGGATCGAAGCGACGAAAAACGTTGAGCACGTCCGGAAGGTGCACGTAAAAATAGCGGGCTCACGGGTCATCCGCCGTGTTCTCTTCCGACAAAAGGTTAATTTTAATTCCATCATTTTCACACCGCGCTCCTCTCCTGTCACGTGCGTTTCAGAAGTTAAGTGAGACTGGCCACGCTGCTTCAACTTAGCGTCGTTCCCTTTAACGACTCGCTAAACGTCTGATGTTTTTCACGTGGTTAAAATACGCGGAGAAAATGTGAGAGAAGTAGGTCGAATGTAGATTACTTTGACTTTTCTAGACCCGTGAAGATCGTTGAGCGATAACTGAGAAAGCGCTAGGGAACGAATTAGGGCAGCGATATTATTAGCCGGATAATCGATACCATATTCTTTCCGGTAGACTTTTCTTCGCGCGTGATAAACAGCTATGTGAGAATTAGTTTGTTTTTTTCGTTAAAAGTAAAATGTGAGAATTTATAACTTCCTACATAAGAGATTCTTACTCGCGCAATGTGCCGATCTCAGCGTGAGAGAGAGGAAAACTTACTCGGCGTAAATTAGAGCTGTTATCCTTCCCCGATATTAGTCTGTTTAATGTGTACACAACATGTGTTACGATGCGTACGATAAGCAGCGAGCGGGTGAGAAAATCAAACGGGTTTATCAGCGTGTAAAGTGTATTTACAACCGAGTACATTTTCTCGAGATCGTTTCGTTCTTTATTGTTAGCGCATTTGTTGATCGAGATAATGGCCGAGAGCTCGAGATTTGTCGTAACCGAGGCATTTAATGAATGTTCATTTCACATATGTCTGAAACAAACCGCATCGCCCCGTGTATTTTTTCTATTAATGCAAAGCAAATGAATGAGGAAGAATTTGCTCCTTTTTTTTCAGAATATATTTCCTGAAGATAAAAACGATAGAAGCGAGAAATCGCTTGCGCTCGCATCTTTTCGCCAAGATTGCTATGGGAACGTTTATCTGATCTAAATATGTAAATTAAATTCCTGGAATAGTCAGGTCACACATGCCGGGTAAATATATACCAATCCTTCCTGTGTTCTCGCGCGCGATACCAGACACATTTTTGGCTTCATTACGCAAGGCTTTATTACGCGAATATAAAATGGAAAATTCATACGCGAACTCATTCTCAATATTCGCGCAAGATTAGTTACGGCGGACATAGTGATTTAACGTTACGTCACTTCGTACATTACTGCGATCATAAAACGCAGTTAATGATCCGCGCGATCTAGTCCGCCGAGATTGTAGCCGAGCATTTCGTTCTAGGTCTCTCTTCGCCTACTTGATGAAAAATGATGTGCCATCAACGTCAAAGTCCCTAGCTAATCCGTCACGTCCAGTCAGTTGAACGTAAAAACACTGTCTTTCTTTTCTTAATTGACGGGTACCGGACAAGAGCGAGCGCGGAATCCGTAATTTTATTTCACAAATTTGACATCTCGGAATTTAAAAGAATTACCTTACAAAATTATATACGCCTTATTAACTGCGTTCCTGCTTAGGAAGGTCCTTATTTGACGATTACTTACACCGCGGTGTCATTACTCCTCTCTGCACCGTCGGGCCTCGTTCCACTCGGGTGCCCTCAGCCTCTTCCGGTTGCCTCTATCCACGAAATACGCACCTTCACGAGCACGTACAACATGCATTAACCGCGCACATTCCTGCGTGCACACATTCCCCGTCTCTTTGTTTCTTTTGCTGGCAACGTTTTCGAGCATCGGCGTATACGCGTGCAGATCGTACGAATTTGTCGCGTAAGTAATATTAATTCACGTGTGTTTGTTAGAAAACAAAGTAGGAATAAGAAATTTTTTTGAAACGTTAGAACGTGCTAAGGAAAGTATCTAAAATTAGAATGTTGAAACTTTGAAACATGACAATTTTATATTTCACATTGCTACCTTCTTCCCTAATATTATTTATCCCTAATATTAATTACGATTATTTAAATTAATTTTAATTAATATTAATATTTATACATATATAATTTAATTAATATTGATTAAAATTAATTTAAATAATCGTAATGCAGTGTTTGGGACGAATTAGTTATACGTAGTATTAATAGATATTTAAAAAAACAGCAGTTTCGAAATATCGAAATGTCAATATAATTCTGGCTATATTTTATATTCCGGTTTCAATAGCCAGCTGTTTCTCGATTACAAAGTGAGATATCGCATTAGCCTAAGGGCTGGCCTCGTTCATTTCACTTTTGTATCTCGAGAATCGAAGCGCAGATCTCCTTCATCGTATTCCTTTGTTTTCACGTTGACGGGCGGCCGACGCGCGATAATGAGGGAGAAAATCTTTAAATGCCAACCACCATGACTGTCAAGGAAGTCATGATATATAGCATCACGTTGACATCCAATTTGCATCACCATAATTATGATCCGTGACGCGTCTGTAATATCTTTGCCGCTCTCGTGATTTTCATTGCGCCCTTTGACCCTCGAGAGAATAATTAGAAAATCGAGGCTTCCAAAAAGCAGTTAATTAATATAATCATAGCACGCGGACGTAAGTTTATACAAACGACGCTTAATTTAATCAACAACTTGTACTCTTGCAAATTTTTACCTTTCACGCTGAAATTCTTTTATATTCTACCTATCAGATGCTAGAATATAAAATGCGATACAAACCTGCCTCTTCTCTCCGTAAAGAGAATTCATACAA
Source organism: Lasius platythorax (assembly GCA_963971435.1). Taxonomy (NCBI): domain Eukaryota; kingdom Metazoa; phylum Arthropoda; class Insecta; order Hymenoptera; family Formicidae; genus Lasius; species Lasius platythorax. Next base: position 5,177,307 of record OZ020540.1, on the reverse strand, counting down.
CTCTTTGCTTGAGAGTTGCTGGGTTATCGAATGATCTATCGTAATATAGAACAGAGAAGGAGATTAAAGTTACGGCCACTTTTTACGGTCAATAAAGAAACGACTGGCAGAGCGGTCACGAATCGGTCGATCAAGATCGAATCGAATCGCGCTCTTCGCCAAATAAGTCGGTTACTTTCGCGCGATTGAAGGCACCCCGAAGATAAGAACGAAGGTAAAAACGGCATGAGTCATCGGGTTCCTTAATTTTTACGAGCGCGCGCAAATTCTCCATGGCCATCAAGATCAATTGCCATAACCGATCGCCGGTGTGCCTAATTGCCGCGTGACCTCGCGCGTTTGCGGACTTGCGTATACATAAGTGACTCTTCTCGATGCAACAGAGACATCCCGCGCGTCGTTCGCGAAAGCTGGCAACCGTGAACTCGTCGTAAGTAATATTCTGAGGCTAATGAGTGCCACCGAGAGAGGCGAGGAAGTTTTTCGTGCGGGCGAGAATATACGGGAGAAGATCCTCATCGTGTGTGTTGTTGACCTCTACCAACAGTCGTCAAAATAGACGCGAGGCGTAAAATTACCTGCGGGCAGTTAATCAAGACATCCCGAGGGGGGGACATAAATCATCACGGGAACTGAAAATTCTTTCTGAAAATCCTTCGCGAATAAATCAAAATCGCATCTTTCTAAACTTCTAACTCTCTATCTCGCCTTTTCGTTTCTCTTCCGTTCAATAATATCGATGCTGAAATTTTAACGACGAGAAAAAATCATTTTTCTCATTCGACAACGAACGCTAAAGATTATCGAGAGGGATGATCGGCGTGAGAGCATCGCGAAGGATTTTTTCCGCGTCCGAGTGAAAGCCGACGAATGCAACGAACGGCGCCCGAACTCACCTATAATTCTGCGTACACGCACGGCGTAACGGCGCGTTTTGTAATAAGCCGGCTCGGACAGCACAGTGTGTTCTCATCGTCGTCGTGCATATAATAATTCGTCTGTCGTCCTCCCCCGGGACGATCATTATTCCAGAGCGCTGGTCAAGTAGGTAACCCCTCCTCCTACTTGTCGCTTATCTCATATTCGATAATGAATAAACTGTTAATCAAACGTTTCCGGCATCATTGTGAAGTCCGCTAGAAACACAAACCGTCTCTTGCGCGACGCGGGTTTCGCGGACGAAACTTCGAGGCACCCTCGAATAATAGTGAATGATCGCGAGGAATTATGTTTATCCAGTCAATTACTATTTAATTAAATGTATTGAATTAATTATGGATTTAATTAATTTTATGTACTTTATTAACTATTTAATTAACACATTTACTATTTGATTATATGTATCATGAAAGAAGATTCTTAAAGATTTAATGAAAAATTAATGAAACTTGATGCTTATGTACGCCACATGTTCATGCGTGATTTCATGCCGCATATAAACGCGTATAGCTATTGTATCGAATGGATATATATACATATATATATTGTACAGTCTGTGTATAACGCGATTCAAGCGAACGCCAGTAATCAAAAATTGCATATTGAAATATTTATCAAAAGCGGGAATAGAGGAGGCACTTTCGCATTCAGTTACCGCGCTATTAATGTTGACGAGCCAACAAAGACGTCTCAAAACTAGCAATTCATTGCGAGATCTCTCCCAACGTAACAATAACAATAATAATAATCTTTCGCATTTCATACGCGACCAGCAATTAAAGTCGAGGTGAGCGGTCACGGTAAAAATAGCGTCGATTCTTAATCTATGAATCGTGACGATCATTATGTCGGTTTTTCCCATAAGAGTTCCCGATCTCATTTATCTCGGCGAGCGATACGCACAAAGAGGATATACATATACGACAAAGAGGATATAAAAGAGCGATCTATTTCCGTCTCTAGTACGGCCTTGAGCCATCTCCCTCCACGTCTCCTCCGTTCTTCTACGTTCCTCATCGTCGAAAGTCTCGAGATTCGAACCCCCTTTTTGCTCCCTTTTATTACTCTAGCCGGCTAGCGCGTCCGACATACCAACGGGATAACTCGCCATGCCTCTCTTCATCACGCTCCGTCTGATCCATCGATCCTGCGAATTCCCGGGCGTCTTATGAGTCTGGTAAAACCGCGCGGATATCGTTTCACGCCGGGGTTTATTCGTTCGAGAAATTCGCCACGCTCGCTTGCGTCTGGAAACAGCTTAGTGATGGCAGGGTGCGTCCACGTTTCCGTCATTTCCTCTCGTAAGTACACGAATTCCGTGCGAGCATGGAGTAAATTTGTCCTCGAAGATATCAAGATACCGATCGACGTTGAATTATTACGTAGATCAATTGTCAAAATATCGCGGAATTTTTCATACAATTATTTTTTTAATCCAACTTTAGGCGAAGAGATTACTACAACAGTAATCTAACTTGAGAATTAATTTACGCAAATTTTGTTCCGTATTTGACAATTTTTTTAAAATTAAAAAAATTTTTTTAAAAAACGGGCTTACTAGCCCGTTGAAATTTGAATTTGTATTTCACATTGAGAGCCTTACTAAAATTCTTTATTTTTTTTTAAATTTCGAATTGCGCGTAATTCTCTTTAACACTTGTTTGCTTCGTTGGTTTTGCATCCTTTGCGAAATTATGAATTTTAATTTACGAGAAACCGTGATGTGTTGAGCGCAGCTCGATTCAACTAGTTAGCGTGCAATGTGTCGGCAGCTCACGACGCGAGAATAAAGGTCTCGCGTTCGGTTGATCATCCTAATTACACATCGTAGCCAAGGCCGGGCAGGACGTCGTTAATCTAATAATTGTCTTCATTAATTTATCGGACGCACGCCAACCCCTGAACCACGAGACGGCGGCTGGGTATTGACACAGTTCGTCGCAATTAACATCGCGCGCCGCGTATCCCTTAATTAAGCGCACGCCGTGCATCAATTAAGGTCCGTTTAACGTGCGCCCTCGGCGTTCTCGGCTCGGCTTCAAACGCGATTCAATATGCGAGCCTGCACACACACACACACACACACACATGTTCTCTCTCCGACTTTCTGCGTGCTGTCTGATTTTCTGCCGAGGCTGAGTCATCGCGAGGACTATCGTAAAATATAATCTGACGTGCCTCGCAACGCGCGCGGAGACAACCGTATTGTGCAATCGATAATTAAGAGTTACAGGGGTAGCCGAGTAAACTGCGTGGCTCTTTTAAAGAGTCGCGGCGACGCGTACAGCAGCGCTTTAACGTTATAGAAAATTGTTTAAATTATGTGTGCAAAGAGAAAAAAAAATTTAATCCGCATAAAACGACGCTTCATATAACGTTAAATATTTTCTTTTGTAATGAAACATCGATTTATATCCGGGAAAGTTTAACATTTTTTTAAATGGTCATCCACGGTCGTGCAGATTGCTTTTTTCCTCAATCAAAGATTTTATTTCCTTTAAATGTTCGCGAATTAATGGCCGTGTTACGAGCGAAGCCAGGCCGCAACGTGAAAGCAAGAGCGCATGCAAATATAAACGGCAGAAGGTCTTTTATGGGATGTTGCTGGGAATCGGATCAAGGAGAGTGCCTCTACGATTATTTGGTCACCGGCACGAGCGATTTCTCGGTGCAGTCTTGTCCTCCTGTAAGCAGCTTGACGCTTTCGTGGACACCGAATTTCGCGATTATGGATATACATACACACACAAACGCACACACGAGCAATTGCCTTCTTACGACCTTTACGCGCTTTCTGCTCTCGCGAACTGAACGAGACGCGTAGAGAAAAGCGGTAGTTATCTGCGTATCGCTCCACTTTTCTAACTTGCCGATCAATCTTTATATTATTATTATTTATTTATTTCTTAATCCGTGCATTGCGGCTTTGAATTGCTTCCAATTTATACATCTGTAATTTGTGTGTATAAGTGTGAATAAGTGTTATTAAGTGTTAAGTGTAATACTTTACACGCTTAAGTTTAAATCTAAAGTTATAAATTAAAAGTTAGAGTTATATAAATCAATTCAAATAAACTTTGAAGCTTATCATTCAAAAATTAAAATTAAAATTAAAAATTAAAATGAATGAATGAAAAAGAATGAAAATGAAAATGAAATAAAATGAAGTAAAGTGATGTTGCAATTGAAATTGAAATTGAAATTAAATATTGAAAACTGAAATTAAAATTAAAATTAAACTAAACCGCACCGAATTTAATATAATTTAAATGGAATTTAAACTAAACTAAACCGATAAATCTTTATACACGTATTTATATCGTATGATCAAAAAAGTTTGTTCTTTTTTCTGTCGGAAAAAGTCCCGTATGCAAAATAGATCCTTGGTATATACATGACGCGATAAACGTAAAATTTCAATAAAATTGAAGGATTCCGCCGATCTCACGACGCGAATAGATCCTTGTCCCGTGCATCGAAAGACCGGATATTGCGAATGCAATACGCGCTCGGCCGGTATGTAATATCACACGCAGGTGTGCAGGTTCACGGTCCAACAGTTGTAATATGTAATATCCGAGCTGAGAGAATCCGATTTCTCGCGACGCGGCGGGAATCTCGAAACGCAGAGACGTTATGCGATAATCGCGAATCTTCTGACGAGGCGTTTTCGATGCTCGTACTCTGTAGATGCGAACAGAAATGTTTGCATATGTATTCATCTGTACGATCGGAATCTGTATGTATTGTGTAATATACGGGATTAAGGCGCGCAGAGTTCTCTCTTTTTCTCTCTCTTCTGAGGTCGATTTCGTAAGCCTCTCCCGTTCTTAATGCGAAATAAATTTCCCAAGAATATATCTCGTTAGTTTACGTGTTTGACGCGGTCATAAAGTACAAGTCGACTGGAGTTTTAACTGATCCTCCGTTTCTCGCTGGAAAGACAGAATTAGAAGGCTTTGAGCTGCTATATGTTGCATTAACAAAGATTCACGATAACGTTGGTCAACAAAATCTTTTTTTTTTCCTTTGTCGATGTTATAGATAGAACTATACTTTAGAAAGAATACACAGCGTGTATATCGTTGACTCAGGATTAATTAAACTGAATAAAATTAGCTGTGACTAATGTTGTAGAGGAACGACACGTAGACAATGTTCGTTTGTTTATTGAGGAAAAGCTTGACGGTAAATCTTTCGATTTTATATACGTCCAAAGTAGATTATGTCACGGCGAGTTACACGAGAGATTTTATCCTATCCGTAGTTCTAATGACAGTTCCGGTAGCGACAAAGGAAGCCGTTGAACGCATCTAGATGGATGACACAAGCGGGGTTCTTCGACTTGCTGACCCAGATGGAGATGCGGACTAGGTTCTAAATGTAGTCTGAGAAAAATTCTTTTTGTAGTGGCTCGGAGAATTTATAATGCGGGTGCCACCATTCTCATCCGATAGCCGGAAGTTTACTTACTAACTTCATCGTCGGATCCGAATAACGGGGTAATTTTATTTAATGCTAAGACTTTAGTAAGGCTCTCTCAAAGTGAAATATCTATTTAAAATTTCAATGGGTTAGAAAGAGCCAGACGCCGAAGAATTAATTTTCCTAAAAAAATCTCGAATTGAGATTTATTTAATTTCTTGGTATCGTACCAAAGAAAATTTGTGCCCTGTGCACAACTAATCAGTTTCAAGGAAAATTAATTCTTCCTTGAAACTGTCGCCCTACCATCCGCGTCTTGCTCTTTCTAGCCCGTTGAAATTTTAAATATGTATTTTATTTAATGCATTCGAAATTTATATGTTATTATTTGCTGCACGTTGTTATTTCACGTCACCGATGCTTTCTCGTAATGCAAAAACGAAAATACCAAATTGTCAAATAACAAAAAGCTTACGAGTTTAAGTATACAAGCATCTCAAGTTCTATCTTATGCGGAAGCATTATTTATACTGGTTTGAGAAATATGAATTTTTCGCGTAAACTCTTAAAAAAAAAAATGTTGCAGCGTTGCAAGAGTAATTCCACTGATGTGCGTCTAGACGAGTTCCGGCAACGAAACGCTCACTTTGAGATCCGGCCGAAAGAAGAGCGTGCCGAGCGCAGCACAACGCCGCAATTGTGTTGAGCGCGGTCTCTAATCGCACGCTCTGATTAGCGTATGTGTATGTCCGCGCAATGATCTCTCGCGACGATGATCGAGATGAGTCATCCGGATGCTATTCAAGTGGCAGATCGATCGTTTCGCCTAATGAACAAGGATCAGTCAAGGCTCTCTCGCCGTCGCCTGTCTCGTTTAATCGGCATTACGAATTTTCCGAAATTACCGAAGAGGGACAATAGTTTATACATCGTCCCGTTGCTTAACGGTGCCGGCTATTTGCTCGTTACGCATATATTTCGAAAATCGTGCAGAGGTTGTGATCCAAACTACTACGAAAAAAAAAATTATTAGCCTCCAAGCATAGATAACGACGGCGATTTGTCCATCTCGTTTCGCGCTCCAGATATCGCACCGCTATTTGCTTTTTAATTCGCCGAAGAACTTGGAACTTGGAACCTTGAGGCCGCTACACCTTTTATTTCATTCTTCGTCGCGAATCCTGAGGGGGAAGAGTCGCCGTCGCGTTTTTATTTCCCCGTCTCTTTCCTGCCTTTGCGGCAGATGCCATCCACGAGGCGTGACCGACCACAGTCGTCGCATCCCTCTCGTTTCCCTTTCCACCCCCCTGAAACCGCGCTTAATGTCATCGGCGCTTTTCGACGCGACGCTCCGGTCGTGCGTACAAACTCGCCGACGAACTCATGAATGGCGAGCGGTATATGAACTATTCGTGAAAGCCGACGACTTATTTTCGGATTCGCGTTATGACACGCGTGTGCGCGCCTCGAATGCACGCGAGTCTTATCGCTAACGCTATTGTCCGCGCATCGCGGACTCGCGTCGGAAATTGGCTTGTCGCATTTTTTACCTCTGACACAAAAAATACACTCTAGTTGCTTTTTAAACATCGAGACATCAAAGTTATAAATTTCACAATGTTAATTATTTTACAACTTATGCGTACACGTGTAAATAGATTTCTCTCTCTACAAAAGAATGGGAATCTTCTCTCTGCACAGGAAGGGCAATTTATTTCATATTAGAAAATATAACCAGGATTCTCTTTCTCTCTCCGCGAACGGGATGAATTCCTAATTGATTCTAATTCACCTATTTTTTACGAAGTCGCTACACCGTGCAGAAGTGAAAATTGCATTTAGAAAATGCGCGGCACTAATCGCGTCGTCGCGCTTCATATGCAGCTGCTACTCTGACGGAAAAGAGGGAGGGATAATAATCCCAACACATACGCGGACGTAAGCCGTTTCGGAGGAGATTCACGGAGACTCGCTGAGTCGTGAGTCGTGAGTCGTGAGTCACTGAGCGACGATTTGTATGCAACGCGTAGCGCCGGCGCTACAACTTATTGTGCGAGGAGATCGCATTGTTATCGCGGATGTGATTCTCAGGTCGCGTAGATGGGCGGGTTTCGGGGATTCGACGCGTTTCGTGCATCTACATCGTCGTCGGATGATCGTTGAATAGCCCTTGTGTACTCGAAACAATCCCGTACAATCGCGACAAGTAACGCACGATATAACTGTACAAGTAGCGGTGTTTAATATGCGCGTCGCTCTCGCGAGCGCGGTCTCACAAGTTGATAAACTTGTGAGAGGATTCTCATAGCTCTCGTATAGAAGAGAAGAAGGGGAGGGGAGGGAGGGCAAAAACGCCGGCAAACTCTGACGGCTGCAAAATGGCGCCCAGACTCTATTTTCGGCGCATTCCAGCTGAACGGATGGAGAAGTCTAACTCGCAGACGATGTTTCGCTGCGAGGAATCGCTTCTCATCTTGTTGGAATGCCAAGAGCCTCCCTCGGCCCCCTCCACCCTTCTTTTTCTTGCTCCCCTTCTGCCATTTCCTCTCTCGTTCCGTTTTCGCGCTGCATTGTCATCGTTTCCTCGCAATGATCATAAAAACGCTTGTCGGTCAATAGCAATTAAGATAGATTCAAAATATATATAATTTCTCATTTTATCATTTAAAATACAATATAAATGAAGGAGAAAGCTTTTGACATCGTATTGATATTGTGATTCTCTCATTAAAGAAGTGATAAATTACATCGTAAAAATTTTACGCCTCTTGTGTGTCTTTCTCACACTTCGAAAGTTTCAGTAGAAAACGCCTACGAAGAGGCAGACACACATTGCACGCAATTGCTTATCGAGGGAGGTATTTTCAAATGCTTCTTCGAACTCCTTTCGTCAATTTCATGAAAGAAATGGGCGATGAAAGTATCGGTCACCGATTTTCACACAATCTATATATCGTACAAAGGAACAAAGATAATAATCGTTGAAGACCTGTTCGCTCGGTTTACTCGGACGGAAACCATTATAAAGTAAAATAGATGGATTAATTATATCTCGCTTCGCCACTTGACAATAACCCTTTCCAGGGAATAATGAGGGATCTAGGCGTATCATAATTACGCGGCGGATGTCGATCTCCAGGTGAAAATAATCATTAATGTAGACAATAGAAAAGTGATTTGTGTCGCAGCCAAGAGCTCTCTCACATGGCGAAAGCCAAACGTGCGAGAAGAAAAAAGCGGAGAATGTATATAAAGAGCATTTGCAACATATGGAATTTAGTTAACGCGGAGGCAATTTGACCTAACTTTATATAATTTACTTTCTCATTGTATTTATAAAATCTACTTTCAATTTTCTTGGAACCAGAAAGGACGACATATTTGTACACGTGTGTGTTCCTCAATGCTTTAAAGATGTCATCGTAATTTTTTATAAAATTATAAAAATTTATCTAAATATTTTGTCATAATAATGTGATTTAAATTGACATGCACACGTCAACTATTTGTTTGATCAAGCATTTTAATTTTTATACGCTTTAAAGATGTCATCCAAATTTTTTATAAAATTATAAAAATTTATCTAAATATTTTGTGTCATAATAATGTGATTTAAATTGACACGCGTCAAATATTTGTTTGATCAAGCGTTTTAATTTTTATACGCGTTACTTATCGGATTTAAAGTCGATTTAGCTTTGTTCGTTTAAGTTCTACATATATATTATATTATATTGTATTAACATTATTTTAACATTACATACCTCACGAGTATTTCTAGCATTGTTCATATCGTACGGGACGTTCCTAGTCACGCTCGACCGCGCGCATTCCGGCTTTTAATCGCGCGATTGTCTCTGTACAATCTTTATCTCGCACGCAATCTGTTATTATTTGTAAATTCCCATTCATACCCTCCTACGTCGAGGTCATCGCGGGTTAACGACTGTCGGTCGTCGCTGCGAACTCGTTCTCTCAATGTTGTTTAGAAACCGTTTCGTACGGTACCGAAGTTTTTTCTCATTAGTCTCGTCTTATTCTCTCTCGCTCTTTTTTTTTTTCGTTCGGCGAGGAAAGTGCACGCCAATATCCGCGCAAATACTGTTGCAATTCTAGTGTTGTTTTCGAAATTATTGGCTATATATAAGACGCTTGTTCTCATGAAGATTATAACAGCATCTCTCTATTGTAATATTTTGTCGATTATAATTGAACACGACTTCCTATGACTATATCGTAACGCGATATCTCTCGATCATATAATTGACACGACGTAATTGTTACGTTTAATTAAGTTACCAATAAATTCTCCCGGTTAATCTATAAATAATGTGCGTTTAATATTAATCCCGCCTTCAATGAGATTCAACGACGTTATTAAATGTTAAGAGTAATGCTTTTGCGATCCTCTCTCTCTCTCTATCTCTTCGGCGGTGAAGTATATAAACGCGAGGCGCGCGGTGTCTCGACCACCGAAGCTCCATAAAATGAATGAATTAAGTGAATCGAGATAGATCGTTTAAGGCAAATCGTCGAGTGCGCTGCAGTCTTACACGTATCGCCCAGAACAGGTCGTAGCTGGAATATTTACGATGGCACGGACGAGTTAATCTCGAAGGATGCTTCGTGCAAGATCCACCTCTCTCTCTCTCTCTCTTTCCTTCTCTCAAGATTCGCCGTTGCCATCCTTCGAGAGCTTCGAAAGGGCAAAGCTTTCTCACAAGCTGACGCTTAAAGAATTAAGCTCCTTTCGGAGCGCGGCGCTCGATGCTGAATGCGAACCGAACGATGCATTCAACGCCTTCTGGCTGCTACAGAAGATGGAAGGGAAATACGCATTTACGAGGCACTCCTGCAATTTCACTCCAATTCCAATAACGGCCGCACGAAATTAAGAATTAATCCGCGAAACCACTACCGTTGTTACTCGCGCGCTGAATATTCCGTGATTTAATATTTAATGTGTAACGAGAGTATTCTGCGGTCGCGAAACTTCATCAGTTTCTTTCCTACGCATCCCGGCAAAAATGCCAAGCATCCGAGAAGCGGAAGTTAAGAAAAGCGAAAAATCGCTCGGTGGAAGAATTCGTTTGCGTTATGTGGGCAGATAAAATAGTTTCTCAGTTGCAGCATTTTTCTCTAAATAATGAACTTCCGAGAAATATAAGCAGCACATTCTTCCATGTGTATATATGCAGCGTATAAATTACAAATTAATCTTCGTGTAATCAGAAACGAGTATCTACGCCAACGCGCGTGATAAATATTCTGCACTACTTTCTGTGTGTGTGTGTGTGTGTGTGTGTGTGTGTATGTGTATGTATATCCTTCCGCGTGTGAAAATCTCCCACGTAAGATGAAACTTGACGTTAAACTCTTAATGACGAGTGCCCAATGGATTAGTAAACGCGGTTCTCACGCGTCGGGCAAGTTAGGTTAATTTTTCGAACGAGCGGAGAAAAACTCGACAATTTCGATTTGCATGACGCGAGTCCGTTCTTGTTTCGCGCGTGGGTCGCGAAGGCATCCGCTGCTCGCGGTAATAAGTGAAAGGAGCGATGCAATTCGAACGATCGTTTCATCCGAACGCGAAGAGAGGCCCGATTCGAGGAACGCGAGTTGCAACTGCGTTCATCTTAATTCATCTTAATTAAGATTTAATTAAATCTAATGAACTTGAAGAACGTAAGAGAAATACACAGAGATGTATAAGGAGATATTAATTAATTAAACGCTTTTTTAGACGCGAAAAAAAAATTCAATAGAAACTTCTTCCAAAAAATTATTAGGTTTTACAGACTTGGAAATATGTTTTCAAAATCTTGTCTCTTGCAATAAAGCATTTTTTTCTTTGTAATTTTTAATTGTAAATATATTTTTTCCTATATACGAAAAATAAGACAGATTTATTGAAGTATTTTTCGTTAAATTATTTCCTATAAATCTTCATCGAACGATTGAAGATAATGATAAAAGAGAGCGGAGGTGCAGGAGAAGATAAAATCGTGAATGTCAAAGCTTTCAATCGAGCCCGACAAACTGTTGACATTGACGTTGAACTATTTAGGGAACGGTGCGAATATCGGAACAATGGGCGGACTCGATGTCGTCTCGCTAATGACTGTCATATTTCGATTTCTATTCGGTCGTCCTTTGTAATTGCAAACAGGTAGACTCCGCGCGAGGAGAACACATGGCGAGAGAGACCTCTTCCTAGCATTTCCATACAATAGCGGGGAAAAGACGGTGTTTATTGCGAGATATCCGGCGATGGCCTCCGACCGATAACGAGGCCAGGATGAAAGATGTTGAAAGACCTCGTACGTCTACGAGGAGAGTATCGCGTCTAGATCAGATTTTCGCGACGAGGATACGTCACTGCATTACGTCTCCTTTGTAAATACAAAAGACTTTAAATGTTGAAACTAAACGCTATTATGGCACAAGTGTAACACACAGACAAAAAGATAAATTTCAGCGAAAATCTGTGAGCTGAGGAATAACTCGAACGTCAGAGTGCAATCGAGGAACGACGCGTCAAAGTTTCGTGATAAGCGCGAAAGCGCGCGGTTTGCCCAAATTTTTTTCCCCCCTTAATCGACATTTCCTCCGCCGTTTCTTGCCGCCGTGTGCGTGTGCGTGAGGGTTACATTTACGGAAAGCTGAAATTTTCATCAACGGCGGCCGAGCGGATGGCGGGTCACGCATGGTCGCTCAGCCTGAACAGTCCACCGGCTGAATACTCTATCGTGACGTCACTCGCTACGGTCACTGCCTGAATTATTCACTATTCCTTCGTTTCTAGTCGTTTCAGCGATGCCGCGTGCAATCTCGTACGAAAGTTTGTTTTTTTTACGCACGCGGCGCGCATTCTGGTGGAGCGCGTTTTATCGGGTAAGTTCGCAGAGACCGAGATCTAAGGTGAACTAAAACTGCGCCACGATCTTTTTCATTCATCGTCCCTCTCTTGTGAAAATCTTGCAAATTGGCAAATGTCAGATTTCTCGTTGGATTGATTGATTGGAAATACTGCGAGACAGAGAGTGTACTGTGTGTGTCAAGGCGCCACACACAGCACTGCATTGCGAGCTTCGAAAGCGAACATTCCGGGATGTAATCAAAGGCGATCCTTGTAACGAGTTATCCTCGAAGGACGGCTACGGTCGTCCGTTAATAACTACAACGATCCTCCCAACGATGCACGGTGCCGCGATAGCTATCGAAATTAGATAGAAAATTGCCTCCGTCCTATTCGACTTTAGCCGGCGGTTTCATTAAATTCTTTGAGAGATGCGGAATCGATAGATTCCGCTGGATGCTATCGCACGGTATCTCATTGCGTGCGTGTTGCCAACAACTGCCGCGCACGGTATATCGATTAAGCGTGGAAAAAGAAGGCAAGAACGCGCGAAGGATAAAATGATAGGATCCGAGGATTAATAGCGCGATTTTTTTCACGGCGTCGCGCGAGGGGACGGGATATAATTTCGTTCGTCGCTTTTAGACGTGGAAAACGTGGAAAATGAAGCGTGCTTCATTTCGAATCGTAACGATCCGCTCCGCGGATCCTTCCCCTTCGTGACCTTTTCTCAATGCCTCGGTTCTGATTTATGGATCGCTCACCATCGTTCTCTCGGAAACTCGACAACATTATTCGCCGGCCAATATCCCACGCCAAGATGGAGAATATCCAGTCCCTCTCGGTTAAGGTTGCATAATAATCTATGCGGCGAAGGTAATGAATCGCCGCTTCGTCGGATATTAATAGCCGTCGCTGCTCCTCTCGCGTGGATTTTTTTCGTTTCGCCATCGTTATTTTTGTCGCTAGTTTGGCGATCCTTGACCAAGAGTCATGTGCTACGGAAGGATAATTAATCGCTCGTAAAAGATAATTAATCGGCGCAATGATATTTTAATGACAAAAATCGGTTTATTAATTATCGCGCCTGACATGAAATATTGTTTAAATCGAAGTTCTCCATTCTCGAAACTGCTGGATTAACTTGCGAATCAACACGCAAAATTATGGTGAATTTTATCACGAAGAGGCAGTATTACTTCTGTTAATTAGATTACGATATAATAATCTTAAAATAATAAATAACAAGAATTATATGGAAGAATTACTAACATAAGTAAAAAAAAGTTGATCGCGCGAAAATTTGTTACTTGATATATAGATAAAAAAATTTGCTTTAAAATCATATATAAAAATCATACAAAAAAATCATATATAAAAAATCATATTTAAAAAAAATAAAGCATACTCTTTTTAAAGGCTGAATCTTGTTTAAAAATTCGCACAGTGCCAAACAAAAGGAGACAGTAGAAAATCGCGCGAATATATATTGAGAAAGAAAAACAGGAAAGTCAGTAGAAGGAGGTTTGTAGGCCTATGCCGATTACGATTGAATTTAATTAATTAACCGACGCGCGATGGATTACATCAAAGATCCCATTATACAGCTCGTTTAACGTAGAATATCTTTTAAAAACGCCGCCATTATAACGTCGGACGTGTTATTAATCGGCATAAGTACTCTTCGCAATGAGCGGAATAGCGTAAAATTCGTAATAACACGCTCACACGCCAGCAACGTCCCGTGATTAATCGCGGGAAGCTATCGACGCTCGCGTTTTCTGCGTTTTGTACCTCGTTCGTCCATCCGGTATCTCGTTTCTCGCGCGACGCACGTGGACCGCTATATCTTGTACACGCGAGATCTTCGATGCATCTCATCGAAGCATCCTCTTTAGAATGATTTCGGAAAAGTAGCTCCACAACTTGTCCGTGTCTCTCTTGTCTGTATCTTTTTCTCGCTCTCAAAAACCCGTTTCATTCGTTTCTCTTCATTTACTTTTCAAGCAGATCGTTATTAGCGCGTTAGAAACGAGTTCTTACTAGTAAAGTAAAATTAAATGAATTGGCTACGTTAATGGATCCATAAAATCCGCTTCGCGAATTTGGTTATACGCGGCGCAAAATGAAAAAGACGAAACGGTATTATCGGAAGATAGTCTCTGCGGAAATTTATCAGGAAAGTATTTCCGCCCAAAAAAAATTTGGAAAATTTCCTGTAATATCTTTTCTCCTTTTAACTGATATTATAAAATTCCCTGATATTCTCAAAATTATTCGTGGCTGATGCGGTATCGCATCAATCGTAATATAATGTTTAAAGTATTTGAGAGAGTCCGATCCGAGGAGATGTTTAAATAATACAAGTCTTTTTCTTTCTTGTTGCAGCAATGCCAATTGCTGAAAAAGGAAAACCGGAGGTTGCAGAGCGCCTTCCTGCAAAACGTCTTTCTTCAAGCGCGAGTCGACACGCTCCAATGGCAGGTCAAACAGGTTCGTAATCGCGCGAAAAGTTGAAAATCTTCAGTAGAAGAGGAAGAAGAAGAAACGACCGATAAGAGATGATCACAACCGGTTTACCTCGCTCCGGTTATTCGATATCGCGTCACGTAACAACCGGTCGGCTAGTTTTCCCCCTCGATAATTCGCGCGCGATTTTTATCGAGCCGAGACTTTTCCTATAATTTCATTATCATTTCATGAATGAACTTACGCGCACGCACATTTCGCGATTTAGCCTCCCGATCACTATAAACTTTAAAACCGTCACGTGTCGGTCTACGATCTTTACCGCTTCTTTCGCTTTTCATTCTTCTTATTTCCCGAAGATTATTCTTATCAACACTTATCTCTAATTTCAAATTAAATTGTTTCTCGATTGTGATATTAATAGATCGACGCGGCAAAGTGACAGGAGTGAAAATTGTTCCGTTTCGTTTGTTCGCAGGTCGAATCGAACAGGCAAATGTATCGTTCTACGATGGAGCAGGTCGCCCATTTCTTAGGCCGGGTTCACAGGAGCCTGGAGATTCTCCATAGCAAAGAAAGTACCAAGGATAAGAGACGCGTGCCGCGTAGTCGCAGCGTGCACACGGTTGTGCACGCGGATCCGTCGCCGAATCGCGGTACCGCGACGCCGTCGTCCTCCTCGTCGACGTCCTCGCCGTTCACGCGCGCCAAATCGGTCACGCAGATCAGCTCGCCGAGCGCTATCTGCTTCCGCGAGTTCACCTGGTCGGTTCTGCGAAGGAACGACCCGGTGCACTGCACATCGCCACGCGCCAAACCGCCCCAGGATCTCAACAAGACGAACGACGTTCCCGATAATGTCGTTTATCGCGAACCCAAGCAGACGGAGTTGAATCCGGACGAGATACCGCCGGAGAAGCTGTCTCAGGAGGCGTTTAGGTGCGTGCGAAAGATTTCAAAAGAATCCCACATTGTCCCCAGAATCAAATTATTAATTTATCGTTTGTCATTTTAATTATTAAATATTTTAATTATTAATATATTGATATCGTTATCTTTTTATCAAAACAATATCAATATTAATATATCAGTATTATATATATTATACCAGTATTAAATTTGAATGTTTTCGCACAGGTTACTGAGAACCGTCGAATCCTTGCTGGCGATGCGAGAGCCCGATCTCGCGAGAGTGACGCCGATCGAGGACAACGGATCCTCCCCGTCCCCGACAGTGGACCATCGTCATCACGATACATCTCTATCCCTGCCGAGCGGTAACTTCGCCAATTCGACGATGCTGCAGGAAACCACCTATGTTCCCGGCAACGATCATGGAAACGAATCGATCGGCAGCGGTCAGCAGGACGACAGTAGATCGGCGAGCCTTATCAAACCATCCGTCAACGAGTTCACGCGAAATCTGCACGCCTTCGTGCCGAGCGTGAGAAGATCGCCCGACACCACTTCCTGGAACTCGAGTAGCAGTAAAACGACCGAGGAGGAGGACACCGTCGCGCTTGCGACACCGTCGAATGGAACTACGTCAAACGGCACGCCTTCCTCGACGCTCAGTCGAACCGCGAAGCGGCTGGAGAAGAAGGAATCCAGTCCGGGCATGTTGGCCGGCAAGACTAAGGTGAAGCCGGCCAGCAGCCCGGTGAGCAGCGCCGAGGGCGAGAGCGGATTCTTCTCGATCAGCTCCTTCCAGGAGGTCGGTCTGCCGCCTTCGGCGGCCGTGCCGATCACCCCCGTCAAGGGCTGCCACACCGAGGTAGGCTTGCCGGAAGTGCCCCTCGACAAGGCCAGACACCGACGATGGTCCTCCACGCCGGCTGAGATCCAGGCGCTCTTCAAGCAGCATCGGGCGAGCTTCGGCGGGTCGCCGCAAACCGCCACCGAGTCCGTCAGCGTCTGTTGGGTTTGAGTCCTGCGGAATATATGATGACGCCGAATATACGATTCCCCCCACCGCATCCCCTACGATCGTCGTGGTCTCCGCGGAATTTCGCAGACTGGATTCGCCCGAAACCACGAGCCCGACTTACATGATCGATTTTCAGGAATAATATTTAGGTAGAACGATAGAGAATATTCAAGTAAGCAGTAAGTAAGATTGTAAATAACTTCCTACACACGCACACACACACACACATACAGTCGTGCGGTCTCTATTCTTACGTTGATAAGATATGTAGAGTCGTAGCATTGATATAGCGATCGATAGCAGCTGCGATTCGTTTGGTCGAGAGAATGAATCGAAAGTACATGAAACGTACGTTTCGTCGCTATGCGAAACGATACCGATGTAATTTGTTTAACGTTCTCGAGAGGATTACGTATCTCGGAATGTATTAACGGATAGAAAATAAGGAATTTATATATGCCTGCGTAATCGAATTTCGTAGATAATGCGGGAGCCATTCTATAAGTATAGAAAAGAAGAATACTGTACTTCTCCGACATATTGTAATCAGCCATATCTCTCGTAGTTTCGCGAATTCCGTGTTGCGTATCAGTATCGATGAAACTTTGCCCGTCTGCAAACTCTACGCGACGCAATTGTCGATGACTTCGTACACTGCAGTTTTGTTCGTTCTCTGGAAAATTATTACTGGCGAGCTTGAATGGCCTGACATGTCAAGTGCGTCCTGCGAATGACAATCGTTCCAATTTGATCGTAATCGATTGTTTAATTAGTCATTATTTAATAAATTAAATTGTTATTTAACTCGCATGTGTTGATTTCATCTAATTTTCAAGAGGATAACGAGAAAGTAATTTTAATAATTTATACCACTGTGTCGCAGTATAGTTTAAGTTAATGTAATTTGATTTATTAAATGCGCATAACATAACTTAGATTCGGAAGAGAATGCGAGAAGGATACACGCGCAAAAAGAGAAACTTTTCTATTTTAATCGACAAATTGAAATCTGCCGCAAATACTTTTTTTTTTTTTTTTTTTTTTTTTACAAAAACCTATATTTTGCATTACTGTCTCCGTTATTCCATGTTTCTTGTGCATGTTAGTACCATTGTAAGATATTTTTAGTTTATCGACAGCTATGTTACTTAACTATCAAAATCAATCATTTGCTCGCATACGATTATTGTAATAATGATTGCTTAATTTATTTCACGATGCGACATTCAAGTTTTTTAGTATTCTTCGAAATTGATAGATGAAACTATAAATCTCACAACTGTGTTTGCTACGTAAGGCTGCGTACTGTACTGTAATTCACAAGGGCAACATATCTCTTTATGTAATGAAATAACGCGTGATCTATCATATGAGACTATCATAGTTTTAGAATTTATAATGCTGTTCTCTGTATATTTCTCATTATGCGTAATTTGTCACATTTTCATTCGTAATTATATAATACAGCTGAATATCATGCCACTGCGTTTTGATCCTTTGCATTTCTCCTATCTTACTTTTCTCTACACAAGTCCTAAATAATATAAACAAATATAAATATTTTTAATTATTAATTATAAGATATAATTTTATATATTTTCCAACCTTATTTTTTGAAACGATTATTTCGCGATTACTTACGCGGCATTATTTCCCATAAATTTTATATATTTTTGTAAAAGAGAAACGCGCGCGATAAGAGAGAAACTGAGCGCTACAGACATCTAGCAGGGAGATAGAAAGCTGCAACCAGACATGCATGCATGTATCCGAACGTACTTATCATTCGATAGGAGCTACAGTTATCTTATCTACGAAGATTTAATAACGAGCTAACGCGCGTCAAGTGTCTTTCACTTACGTGAAGTGATAGCTCTTACCGAGATAGGTCATTATGACATACAGAAAGTTTTTTTTTCTTAAATAACCAAGATGCCACAAATCGATATCTAAGCATATATAGCTAAATATATTAACATACATAGTAACCAAAAATAGATTTGATTCATTCAAGCAATTCGAGCTTTCATCAAGCAGATCGCTATTATTTTATGAGATTTTTTAATATCACATTATTGGATCAGTAAGATAATAATCCAAATTTAAAATATTGTGTTGTTAAACATTCGGTGATAGTATTGTGAAAAAAAGAGAAGAACTTTCGACAAAATTTTGAGCGTTCAATCTTTCGTGCGGCATGGTAATGTTTAAAGTGCAATCTAAATAAAATCGTAGAATAATTTGATCGAAGAAGTATATCGATATTCATTCATAATTTCATTCATTAACGTCAATACGCGCAACAATACGTCGTTTCTACTGGACAAATCGAGTCATCTTTCTAGTCTTGCTTGGGACGAAATCTGAACGAGATGACCACAGATGACCCTAATATCCGCGAGCGCGTACTCGTAAAGATCCACTTTATCGGAGACGGTCACAAAAATCATACCGGCACGTATCTAACACATTCAAGACTCCTGATTTCCGAT
This sequence comes from Lasius platythorax, assembly GCA_963971435.1. Taxonomy (NCBI): domain Eukaryota; kingdom Metazoa; phylum Arthropoda; class Insecta; order Hymenoptera; family Formicidae; genus Lasius; species Lasius platythorax. The sequence goes on along the minus strand of OZ020540.1, from coordinate 5,158,196 downwards.
GTCACTATCTCATTGCTTTTATAAACTTTCTTTCTCCAACATGTACGAAAATACCTCCTAATCGCGTCCCCCGGACAGCGGCGTCGATCGTTCTTACAATTATTATGCGAAGAACCGATGAGGACAAAAGGGACCAAAATCTCTCGTCGAGACTAAGCGATCGAACCGCAATTCGGCACCGATCGACGTCGGGTTTCTGGCGCGATGCGGCGTCGCGTTGCGGCCCCGTTAATGCGGGATCGCGGCAAGAGAGAAAGAGATAAAGAGAGAGAGAGAGACAGAGAGCGGGGTCGCGGTTGCGCGCGCAGGTCTTGATAACGCTGAGACAGGCAAGGCGAGCGCTCTCGGGTCGGGTGCTCGTTATCAGTGCGGCAGGCGTCGGCAGGCTTAAAACGGCACTCGGTCCGCCAGTCGGCCAGGAGATCGCGCCACGAGGCGAGCCACTTTTAGATTGATTTTCAAGAGCACCGCCAAGCACGGGGGCCAGCGCTCCGCGTTTATTTTAACGCGCCCAGAGGAGCGGGTACAGGGATATCCACTGATAGAGGATAGTGCGGGAGAGCAACGTGACGGCGAGGCGAGAGGTTCGGGCGACGGACGATAGGCCTCTCCTCCGCGGGCACAAGACCGGTCCGACGCTGCTGGTACCGCCGTATATATTTTTCGATCGTGCCTGTCTCAGTCTAGGAGACAACGAAGCGCGCACGTACACTCGTCGCGTGTGCCATCGTCGAGGAAATACGCGTACATACATATCCTTGCCTGTGTCTGTCTGTCTGTCTGTCTGTCTGTCTTTCCTCCGTCTTCTCTCTCTCTCTCTCTCTCTCTCTCTCTCTCTCTCTCTCTCTCTTTCTTTGATCGTCGCTAGTTGGTCGATTCGCTCTTTCGGACTCGCGTTCGTCCGCTCTGTCTCTCGCGCCGCATCGCGCCGCGCTCTTCTGCTCCTCTCCGAGTCCGCTCCGTGCCTTCTCCTCCTCTCTATCTATATATTCGTGCGCGGTGTGTGCCATCGAGTGCGTCCACGCGTGTGCTGCCGCGGCAATATAGGCCCCGAGGTGTGCGCTAAGTAGGCTTCGTGGCGCAGTGCGTGAAATGAGTGACAAGGACCGCTCCTCTCCCACTCTCGTCGAAAACAGTCTCAAGTCGCTGCTCGACCAGCCCAGCATATTTCCGCTGATCGGTAAGTGCTCCGCCAATTGCAGGGATCCGCGTAGATAATCGCGCGTGTTACACGCGCGCGCGCGCGTGTATATGCGATCTTGCACGCGACCTTTCGGCGGCCGATGGTCGTCGCCGCGATTCCGAACGTTCTCCGTTCTCCGTTCTCCACGCGTTCCTCCCCTCGCTCTTTCACCCCTTCCTCGCCCCTCTCCCTCGTGCTCGATCGCGTTGTTTCTCCGGATTCCGAAGGAGAACAACTCGCTCGCGAATTTGATTACGCGAGAGAATTCACATTCTCGGAGACATACGCGCGCGTGTAACGCCAATTCATTTTGCATTCGTAATAACGCGTGCTACGCTACACGCTCGTCGTTCGCCGGTCGCGCAAAAGCACGTGATCTTCGCGCTACCCGCGTGCGCGCGCGCGCGCGCGCCGCGCCGGTTGCGCTCTTACAAAAACTATATATATACCCGTCCGTCTATCCGTCTACTTCAAAATATGCGCAAACACACGCAGCTACTACAGCGCGGACTGGCGGGCGATCACGCGAGCGCATTATGCGTAGCACGCACACGTCGGAAGTTTGAATATTCCACGCGACTGTATTTGAATTTTCTCGAGTGCGCTACGCCAGTCGAGCGTTACGGGAACTCGCGCTTTTTCCTATTATCGAATCACGCGACTGCCAAGGAGGGCCAAAGTGCAAAGGGTGAGAACACGAAAGAGGGACGGATAAAGACAAGAAGAGAGAGGAAAGAGAGAGAGAGAGAGAGAGAAAGAGAGAGAGGAACGGAGGACAACGAGCGTGTGTGCTCGTCGTCATTGCGCCGACGCTGCTGGTCTGCCGATTAACCTCGTTTAGACCCCGTGGCGCACCACGTGACACGCTGCCAGCCTTACCTCGCCACTCGACATATCCAACCTACACGCTCGATTCCGCTTCGCTTCGGCGGAGCGCGAGCGTGGAGGCGACTAATCTTACACGACATGGCTGAGAAGACCATGAGGGAAGCCATGCGATAGTGTTCTAACATCTTCCGCGAGGGGAGACGAAATAGTTGACTCGAGAGTAATCGATGAGAATTCATTCTACAAAGTTATGAATATTTAATCTAAATTATATAGGGATTGACTCGATATATTTTGCATCTTCTGTCTTTCGTTCCTCCCTTTCCATCTCGATTTTTCTAACAAACGCAACAATCATTTTCTTTCAGAGTAAAGATACTTTAGAGCAAATTTTTTTAATATTCGACTGTATCGTGATATTTATCTTTATATTGTAAAAATAATTATAAAATGATTGTTCGTTCAATCGCTTGTGATCAATAGAAAATTGTTAATTTCGAGAAGCTTAGTTATAGAAAGGAGCGGAAAGATGCCCAAAAATTTTTGATTTATGATTCGGAGATGAGAAATTCGATTGTACAGAATGTATTTTTGCCAATTTGTTCCGAACTACATATTTGTAGAACTTAATTCAACCACTCCCTTTATACTATTTTTTGATTAAAAAAAAACAGAAGATGAAAATTAAAGTTATCCAAAGTTAGTGAAATCAACTGAATTCATGATTTCAATCACAATTACCGCGCTTTTTATTTCATTTTTTTATTTATTAATTCGCTGTAATAAATATACTCTCCCTCTGTTCTTGACATAGAAAAGCAGGAAAGAAACGTTCGCGTAAATCAACGCAGAAATACATTTTGCGAAGTTACGCTACAAAAAGCAACATCGTACAGTTAATTCCACTTAATTCATCTATTTTTTTCCGACTAATTACGGATGCGGGTTTTCCAGGAAACAGTGTACCGTTTGATGTAAGTTGCAATCGGATGATGTAATTTTTGCGATGCAACTAGTTTCATTACGAGCGATACACGAAACTAGTTACATAGTCGAATAGGAAGTAACTCGTTACGTTGACTCAGGAAACCGTCCCCAATTCACTACCTCACCGAATCGTATTATTAATGTAATGCAGATTAAATAATTAGTATCAAACGTGGATGCGTGCGCGCGAGGGAGATAGCTTGAATTTTTTGCTCCGAGTCTGGCCAGCGATATAGATACATATTACACTTTTTCATCAGGTAGATTACAAAGTCCGCTCGAATTGCTTTCCCGATTGCGCAAAATGCGATTATCTCGAGTGGGCTCCGATCTCGTTTCGAAGACAAAAATGAACGAAAACGTAACGCCAAATTTTTGATTTTTTTTTTACAATCAACGCGTTTTACAGAATCCGACCGATAGGTATGATTCGTTAATTTAATTTTTTATCTCGATTATTGTTTTTTTTTATATTACTTTAGGAAAGTATATGCTAAACTTTCGGCGCAAAAATAAATTTTCGTCGCTAGAATAAATCGGCCTCGAATTCAATTGGCACTCTGTTCGCTGCCACACGCACTCAAGTTTGGGGGAAAAATGCGTCCTCGTCGTCGTCGCGATATCTTCTTGATAAAAGATACTATGTAGCTGCAAACACACGCATATGATATATCACGACAGAAAGCAACGCTTCGCATTACTCTCTGATACTGCAGCGTCGTAAGAACTAAATCCCTAACGTTTATCCACATGCAGATGGTTTGTAGTGAGTGAGAGTCTATTTATTTTCGGTATTACGGCATAGCGCGGCGTTAAGTTTTCATATTGTGATAGTGAATGTCGCGTAGCATGAGAATGCAGTGATTTTTTTTTTTTTTTGAGTATATTTTATCACATTATTTTTTCTTTTTTTTTACATCACACGAGTATCTTATTTTTTATATCACACACTGATATTCTGATCCACGCATCATTTAGCCGCTCTCATTATATACATAGTTTATGGAATATAATAATAAAAAATCGATCGTATATATGTAATCCAAAAATATCATACTAAATAAAATCGTTATTTATTTAGTATAATATTTTTAAATTACATATATATCACATATATGGATTACATATAAATCGTGTATATTACATATACGATATATATATATATTCCAGATCCCTCTCTCGACTTTAAGACGCTCACACGCAGGCAATAGAGCTTCTAATCGTGGCCTACATTTAGAGAATTCATTCGACTTGATACAGAAATATGTGTGAGTTCAGCTGGGGTTTAACGGATCCCGATGCTCATGCTTTAGGATTAAATTATTGCTGGTCTACGTAACATTATGCGGAAACGTGAAACAAGACGCACACCGGAGGTTCCCGAAGGGACGAGGCAGACTGCACCTCGTATTTATGTCGATCAATAGGAGGGATATAAACGAGAGTAAAATGGCAGAGAGCCAGGGAGGTCCCAGACTTTCCAATTCGGCCAATAATGCCGTATAATGGCATACCTCTGTTTATCTATCTTCCGATTGTTCCCAACGATTCTATCCTTCCCTCGCTCTTGCTATTTGCTTTCTCTACTTCTAATTTGGCCTGTCTTTTCTCCTACTGCAAGTTCACCGCATAAAACACACACTTCTCAAACACGTTTATCAATTAAGAACCGTAGAAATTAATTAAAATTAATTGGAGTCTAATTGATTTTCTCTCTATATTTATTTCAAGATCCTGCCTCCACTTCTTATGTGCTAAGAATGTTTATTTTTTTTATTGAGATCTATTATATAAAATGCCAAGTGTTTTTATTTTAAAATATATATACGCAATTATTTTTATACGTACAGGGTGTGATTGAAGGAAGAATTCTTTTATTTGTTTCTTAGCTCGAATAAAAGATTGGCGTAGTGTTTGCTTTAACTCAATGCGTCAGTAAGTGATCGATGTCACTTATGGTCACTGTCGCGGACGTCATCGTTAGTGACCCTACGATTGTCGACGACGAGAAATGCAAGTCGGCAAGTAGACGCCGATAAGTCGCGCGTGCTAAGCGCCGTTTCATTTTTCATTCACTTTCTTACGATCGATATACTTATGTCGCTATTGCTTTCTTATTGTCTGGGATCGCGAAATAAACCACAGATTTACGCACGCATTGTTAATAAGGTATACGAGACAAATAAGTAGCTTGCCATTATTGTATATCGTGATCAAAGCTTAATCTTAAGCTATTGTTACTTTAAGTTATAAAGTTTATAATAGTGTATTATAATCGTCGTTTTTATCTCTCAAAAGATAAATCGGCGAAACTTTACAATAAAATGTTTTCCATGAAAAAATATATATATCTATATAAAATTATGTAGCTTTTAATACTACTATTTCATTTGCCTTAGCTACCTATTTTCGAGACCAATTATGTATATTTAACGTATACATCGTGAAACGACCAAAAAAATTATTTTCAGCAATATATATATATATATATATATATACTATATAATCTGTCCCTCTAAACCATTAAAAATTTTTTATTTTAGAAACCGTCAATCATTTGTGGTTAAAAACAGTTTTTCTTATTTTTTTTCTCCCTTGAAATTTGCGACGTTTTTTTCTGATTTCAGACACCCTTGTCATGTAAAATAAAAAAAGACACGCGGTAAACGTTTAGTCGCTTTTATTCTTAATGGTCGGATAAACAGTCTTAAATTCCATCGGCTGAACTTTAATGATTTGACAAGCATAATATGTCGCGGTTATAAATCGTCATCTCAAGGATAAATTTTTTTAAGTGAATGTCTCACGAAATGCGGGCTTGTTTTAATCCCAACCATTGAAAAAGCCACGATTCGATAATGCCCGTGGATGCAAAGGGGCTTTATATATTCGTCAAGTAATATTTCTCGCTTTTGGGTAATTATCGGCATATGAATCGCGTCGAAAGCTTAGCAACGTCCTGATCTCTACCGTGGCTCGTGCTCTTTCACAATATGTTGGACGATTATTTTTGGCGTGCCAGGTCCGTACACACGTCAATCCGTTTGATGGATAGACTGGAAGATCAGAAAAGAGTACCGGCAACTCGAATATATGGCTCGGCATAGTGGAGCCGCTTCGCGTGCAACGCAGCTGAGGAAATAATCGCATCGATTTAATTTGTACTTCGTACCAACTGTATTTCAATCAATTTCCGCGATTTGATGCGATCTCTGATACTTCATATATTGAACTATATTAAATATATTATATTAAATAGTAATTATATATATATATATATAAATTATTGTTAAATAATAAATAATAAATAATAAATAAATTTATATATATATAAATTAAATAATAAATTATATATAATAATACAATATTAAATAATAAAAATATATATATAAATTATTGTTTAATATATTTCCTGCTAAATAGGTGTTTTTAGCAATTTGCGAATAAGGCTCTTATCTGATAACGATCTTGCCGTACAAGAGATCTCTTGTTTGACTATAAACACGTTTTGTCGAAACTGACTACTTGCAGAGCGAGATTATTTCGGCTTTATTAAAGTCGAAAAATATGACAGAACGAGAAATTGATTATCACGGCATCATTCGTCGAATGAAATAATAGTCACATAATAGTCACAATAGTGCCAACTTTATGGTGCATTAGATAGCCGCTTGATCGTTTTAAGTTGGCTCCAACATCTGCCGGTTTTCGATGCCGTTCTAAGTCGTTCGTAGATCGTACGCGCGAAGACCAAGGTAAAGGTTAATTACCTTGTTTCTCCCGTCTTCGATGATGATTTCTACGATCGCGATAAACGTCTTGTAAACACTTGCTTGTTGAATTAAAAGAAATCAATAGAAATTCATTTTATTAAATTATAAATCCATAATCTTCTCGAAATTAAGAATTAGCTGTAAGACTTTTTGTATATTTTTTTTCCTATTCTATTTACTTTAATTCTCTAACAAAAAATAATTTAATTCTTTAATAAATATTAAAGCATGTAACGAGAATTTTATTGACGCCACGCTTGTTATATATATATCGAGATATCTCTGATATTCGTGAGAATTTATTTTCGCAAATTAACTTCCTGTCTATTCTTTTTAATCCTTCAATTTTTTTTTGCAAAGACATGTTGAAAGCGCTAACGACGCTTTAATGATCGAAGATAATGGTCCTCAAAATTACATATATCTTATATTTCACTATTATTAGCCGCAGGCCAATCGGAGAGATTATTCGTTGTGTCTCGTACACTTCTAACTATTTCAAGGTCTCTCGCGATATCCGCGAGTCTCTCTCAAGAAACGTTTAGCACCGCGCGATTTTGCTCGTTAGCACGTGTTGCTCGACTCTCGTCGAGGTACTCATCCACGAACTTTTTTCGAATGTTGACAGAGTAGAGAAGATTTGCAGAGAGATTATATTTCGACGCATATCGGCTATATATGTTTCACGGAAATTTGGTAAATAATAAGAAACGATAAATTCTTATTTTAACCAGTTCTTTCGCGGACGTGTGAGTTAGCTAAGATTTATCTCAGCTAGGAAATTGTTCGTGGAACAATAAACTTATCAGTTGGAACGTAGTGTTCCAATTTCAGCGGGTATTAATTTAGACATGGCTATCGCTTCATATAGTCAACAGGTAAACTTGTACATTGAAGATACGACTTTGAAGTATCCGATAAGAAATTATTGCGAGCGTATTCGTCGAATTACTCGTTTTAGTTGCCAAAAATACAACAATACGATTGATAAAAATATCGATTAATATTCCGCAGTTAATATTGCTCGATCGATGTGCGATTTTTGTAGAAGCGATTCTCTTCTTTACCTTTAACTAAAGATTTGCACTGTCGAGGCTGATCGCTCGTGGCCTGGCGTGGCCTCCAAGCGAGTACCTCTCCCCTGGCAACCCGCCAAAACTTATGCCAGGTTTCAACATACCGGCCGACATGAGTATTTTCGGTTTCGCGGCGAAACGACGACGAGTCTCTCTCTCTTTTTCCGCGTCTCTCTCTCTTTTTCCGCGTCTCTCTCTCTCTTTCTATTCGTCTTCCTCTCGATATGCTTCTTTGAAGGAAAACGAAGGGACGATTTGCACCATTAGATCGGCAGACGCTGTTGTCGACACACGACTTTTCCAACTACGTACATCGATTAGTTCAATTTTCGACGCTGCAATATATAGAAGCCTTGTTTACTATTCTTATCATTCTACGTGGTGTCGAAAACAACCGAAATTAACAGCTTTTGCGGATCCCTCCTCTTGCCTGTTCAGCCACTTGTCGAAGCACACATGTAAATGCTTAATTAACGTTCGGCACGAGGAGTGTGACGACGATACATCATTAATCTCGTGATAAAACGTTCTCTCGTTACACTAGTACAGGCTATTTTATCATCATTATATCCGGAAGAAAATAATACGTGATCGTTCTTTTTCACGCTTTATTTTCCAAGAAATCTTTCCGGGCAAGCTATTTTGCCACGTTCGCATATACAATATGTAAAAGAACGACCGGATCAAATAGTTATGATTTATAGCATTCGTCATTCAATGATATAATAATAATATAATTCTTGTATATCCAGTATTAAAGACAAACGATCTTTAGCTGCGCTAATTCAAACGTAATTCATTAATGCAACTACTATCCATCATCGCCAGAACTATTCTCTGCATTAGTCATTATCTGTTAGTCAGTCGGCCAATCAGTCAATAATATACGAAGAAAAGATTAATGTAATTGTATAAATCGCACAATTATGCATCGGAATGCGAAGTCTCAGTAACGAGATATAGCTTCCGCGTCGAAAGCCGACGTAAGTATACGACAGGCTGGAAATAAACTTCAGATTGTCTTATCGAATTAATTAATATTACATAATTATCCTAGCGTCCGATATTGCATATAAACGTAATGTTTATAGTTGATCATCTTTCGATCGCTCCGTCATTTGAACGCAGGTTCACTGAACCTAAGTTCCCTTGAACGAAGTACGCATAATGAATCGATATGATAATAAGGTTCGACAGTCTCGTCCAACACGTGAAATGCGGTAGATAAGACGATTTGAATTCAATTATATATTTAATTCAAGATTTGAACTCAGTTAAATATATAGATATTGAATACGCAATTTTGTTTGTATCAGATATAAAAAAGTGATCGTATTTGAAATTATTGATTGCAAGACTTGAGAGACTTGAACCCTCGTGTAGAATCGAATTTAAATAGCCGGCATTAGTAAACTACCGTCCCCGGAAAAAGGAAGGATCGATTCTTCGTTGAGAGTCGTCGAAAGAATCTGTCCCTAAAATATCGTTCGCCCGCGTTTCGAGATGTGCATACGTGTCGGATACGTAACACGCACTTATCATTCACAGCTGGCAACGCGAAACACCGTCGCGATGCATCTTGCGTCTAGTCCTAGAGTTGCTAGGCGAAATAGTCACGCGGTGCGCGCGTACATGCGTGTGCAGACTCGTCATTAGCGCGACTATCATTAGCCGGCAAGGCCGACATTCAGGTCTGTCGACAGGCGTCGCGGATCCCTGCGTCGTTTCTCAGGGGGCTAAAGTTTCAATGTCATGTGACGGGCAGCGTAATTTCGACTAATCTCTCCCTCTCCGTCTCTTTCTCTCATCTCAAAATCGCGCCTTCTTACTCGCAACGCGTTGCGCTTACAAACGTACGAACAATTAAGAACGAATTACACACACGTAATATAAAGTCAATTATAATAAATAATATGGCATATACAAGGTATTGAAGTAAAAGAACAAGTATAAATACATGAGATCTCGAAACTTGTGTAGAGTTATAACAGTATAAGTTAGACATCGTAATTTAAATTTGTATACCTATGTATGAGATTCAATTGAATGAAATGTAAAGTACTGTGTGTGCATAAAAATACGAATAAACGAACGAATAATTCGCTCACTGATTTACACATATTTCCATTTATCTCCTGGAAGAAACTTTACCCTCTGATCTCTAGACATCATCGGACGTATTTAAAGACTGTGAATCTTGAGGAGGATCTTGTAAGTGCGTTTCGCTCGAATGTTCGGATATGGAAGTTTCGCTTTTGCGCGGGGCCTCGTTTTTGGAAACGTCATTTCCCTTCGGTTCCGAAACCATCGCCTCGATTTCTATCTCGTCGCGATCAGCGCGCGTTCTAGTTCTTGTTCTGCTTCTTCTTCTTCCTCCTCTTCTTCTTCCTCCTCTTCTTCTTCCACCTCTTCTTCTTCTAGTGCTTCTCCTTCTACTTCTTCTTCTCCTTCGTCGTCTTCGAGATCTACCTCTCCTCTGTCTCCTCTGTCTTTCTTTCCTTCTCCGTTCCCTTTCCTTTTCCCTTTCCCTTTCTCTTCTCCTTCTTCTTTCTCTCAGTTTCTTTCTCTTTCTGGCACGTACGCCGAATCGCCAAGGTTGACTTGGACAAGGTTCCATCACCCCATCACCCGTTCCATCCCCCAACGATAACTGTCCGAGGCAGTCGCGATTGCACGAATAGTATCCGCTAAGAATGCCAGTGAAATATTTCGATATATAATAATAATAATAATTATCTTGGAATAAATTATGAATTATAACAGTCGCCTTCGTATTAAGGATCCTACAACTCTTGTCGTAAAAGACCGTAGAGTGTACGTATATTGAGAAATAATTTACAAATGACAGAATCTATATCTTTTGTTTAATTACTCGAAATTTGAAAGTTAAATTCAGTCCTCTCAATGACTACATTAAGAGTCATTATCGATGTATACTACATTACGTTACAACATCGTATGACACAGCAGTTATTTGATCAAGTGAGAGTACCGTATGTGCAATGCGATCAAAATATTTTTTCACGAAGTGGGTCACGTATCTCTCACATAATCGTGACTTAATCTATTGCGCTTTATTTTCGACCCAGCTGCTTTATCATTGCCACATTGATAAGCGAGCTTTTTGTGATGCAGAAAAAAAAATAACTTAAATACCTACATCCAATATATTACGCGAGATTTAACGTCTCTCTCATAATTGACCACAGTTTTTGAGAAATCATACAACGTTCCAAAATAAATTTCGTTCAAGTGATGTGATCTCAACGCGACTGATCTTGTTCAACTGAATGCTTACGATATAAAAATTTTCAAATACGCTATGATTTATTTCGCAAAAATTACTCGAGAAATAAAAGTTTTCGTTAGTGGAATCGCGTCATGTCATCGGCGATTAATGGGAATATAATCTATTCGGATTCGTACCTCGCGGACCGCTGCAGGATTCCGTAGGATAAGCCGCGTTGTAAAGCGATTCGGACTTGCCGTCTGATCTCCTTCCTAGGAACATCGTACTCCTGGGAAATATAGTTGCTAATTTCTCGCGACGTCGAGCCTTGAACATCTTGCAGTCTACGTATAGCGTTTACAACCAGAGCCTCGACCTTTGGAGTCCGCCTGGCAGGCATCTCTACTAACGATTTTAGCAAATATTCTGTACTCTACGTGCGTACAGTCGTCATTTCCTCTAATAATTTACATTATTAATGTCGTTACAATCAATCATTAGAGACATGTAAGATCTGTGAATAAGCCCTATCATTTAACGCCAATATTAATTTTTTACTAAATGATTCGAAAGTCTGTGAAACTCCAAGGATCTATAGAGATCTAAAGATCTCGTTACGTAAAGACTTAATGACGTCTTAAGGGTCTACTTAGATAGAAAATGTAGGGATTTCTACCTGTGTGTTGAATAAAATATGGTAGGAATGTTGATTGTGCTTCCTTTCTAAGAACACGTGTCGCAATCCATCAGATATAAACGCCGCAATAAAATATTAATAAAATGTTAGAATATTAACGGTACTAAATCATTTTGTATCCCTTGTATTTTTTTTTTATCGACACTTTTAATTCAGCACGGGAAATTTTCATTGATTTCAACAAAACAGTATCCAAGGGAAATGATCGTCATTCTCGTGACGCGATCATGTCATTGTTTTCTCGATTTTTTTTTTAATATCGAAATATCGAAAATATCGAAATCGCTATAGCTACGGAAATTTAAGGTGCAATAAATGAATGAGTCATAACCATATTACGCATATTGTAATGGATACTAACTTTGCTCTAAAAATACTCTGTTATTATGAATCTTAAGGCAGAAATATTTTTGCTTTCAGGAAAAATCACGCGAGTTTTGAGATTCGTATTCGATAATCGTCATATATGTAGCTTTTACCGGTTTCCCTTGAACTTCGTTCTGAGCTATCTAGCGCGACTCGTGTAATCAGACAATCAAAGTACAGCGGTGAAACTCCTCGCCTATGCGAATAAGTTGCGATTAAATCAAACGTGTTTAATATCTAAAAATCTCTCGCGAGTTAATCAACAATCGATAAATTTAAATCAATATTTATATCCGATTTAGAAATAGCGAGAAGAAATTTGTAATTATATCTATATAATTACTCGTCTTTATAAATTAAATTATTTTATATGATTTTATACATTATTTTTTGCCTATTTTTTAAAATTATTATGGTTTTTTGAAAATTACTAAGTAAATTCGTAAATTTACAGATGAAACGGATTTTTATAGCATAGAAGAAAAAAAGAGAGGAGAAAGATTTCATACGAAATTAGTCTATTATGTTGCAAATTCGAAGTAATATTTAGCAACATAATGCTATTTCTTCACTCTATTATTTATTCACTATTATTTCAGGAAAGACAATGCTTTATAGATTAAAATGTCTATTTGTAGCGAGTCTGTTCACTCTCCTCTTCCCTCGCTCTTTTTCTGCCGCTATCTCGAACAGAAATAAAACGGCACAAAATGGCACCAGGGAAGCATGTCAGACCTTTGTGCCGTGACAGTTCGGAATTCTTTTCTTATACCTTCGTAAATATAGTTCTCTTCCGGCTGTTTGAATTATCAAAACGAAATGTCGGAACACTAGTTACATTATCTCGATGTATTATATTCAACTCGAGAATTATATTGATACGCTACGCTATTGTGTTCTGCTTAAAGTATAATTGACGCGACAGAGACGTGTATTTTTATTTTAGAAATACATTATTCGGTAAATTAAGCCGCATCAAGTTATTTATGCGTACAAGGATCTCGTAGGTGTCCCATACAATCGGAGAGAGCGCATACGTTTAAATCTATCAATAAATTCTCTTATAAATGCGTATATACTCGTGATAACGAGAGGTACGTCTGTCTTATCACGGAACGGCGCGACTTATCATTTTATCGATGGTGTTGCAGCTATGAACATTGGCGAATGATACGCTTTATTAGATTTATTTATGTTGCAAATGCGATCAAAATCTGTTAAAAATGATAGACTGTTTTTTTAAGTACTTTCAATAAGATTATCAAAGACTGACTAACTTATCATTATATGTTATTGGCGACTGAAAAGGAATAAATATATATCGCTTCAAGAATTCAAGCGTTTATTGATGTTTGCACTATTTATATAGAATGTCTCATACTGATATCGTACTTCCTTCCATTTATTGATTTTTCGACGAAGACAACTTTCTTACTTAGCGGACACTCTTGATAAACAATACATTTTTAATTATTTGTTTTCAATGTTAAGAGTAGCTTGGCAATTAAGTCTCAAAATTTTCTCTTATTCTAAAATTTTCTCTTATTCAAAAAAATATTATTAAAATTGCGATTTAAATTATTATTATTTAAAATTACTATTGGTGTTTTGGGATTTATGTTAAAGACAAGTTTAATATTGTTCCCCAAGAATTCATATATTTCACAAAGCAAGTGCGGAAAAACTGAATATTCTATATTATATATATAGACATCCGTATATATATATTTTTTTTTTTCGAATAGTTTTATGATTTTATGCTAATGTTAAAAATCAAACACGAGTCTCGAGATGGAAAGATCTTTTATATGTTAGCACAAATTCCTGCAGAGTGCAGCACGAATCACACGAAGACTCTACTGGCATCTGGTACAGCTTCGAGGAAATTGGTTTCACCGAAAGTCCATCATTGATAGCACGATGCTCGCAATGATAACACAGAAACCGTCAATATCTGGATCTGATAGCTTCATTGAACAATTTTTTTTCTGTACTACATTCTATCGATATTAATAATTAAGTGTCTATACCTATATTCGACAACTATGACAAATAGCTGACGAAAAATATCGCGACAATTATTTTTCTCAACACATGCCTCGTTATGTACACAAAAAAAAGCAGAAAATGTCTGAAAGTTATTAATAAATTTCCACGAGACGATATATGTGCGTCTTCAAAACATTCACATGTGCAAGGGCACCGGATACGCGGATCGCACACACAAACGTGTTGCAGACCACTAATGTTGCTGCGCGTTTGTCACACGTGACACACATACACGTTCCCGGACAAATGATGATTACTGCCGGTATGTACATCAATGTTATGTGCTCAATAGCAATAGAAACTAGCTATAGTAGAATTGTCGGGTTTTTGCATTTATTTATATTTACACTCTTATAATTAATCTGAATTTACTTATAGCTTTAAGTAAGATAAGATTGCAATGTATATTTAATGGCAATAATTAGCAAAAATAAATTCTATGACTTAAATTCTACTTCACTCGACGAATACTAAATCGTCGAGCAAAGCTGCTGTTCGTAAAAGATGCAAATTTCCCAAAATGGCAAGAGTGATACGAGGATACAGAGTCTTGATACGAGGTGAAGAATATTTTTTACCATGACATGGCACACACACACACATATATGCGTGCGATATTAATGTGCGTCTATTGTTAGTATTTTCGACCTTGCAGCACGCGAGAGAATATGCATGGGGAACAATCGGGACGGTCAAGGAGAACTTATTGAATAATCAGCTTTGTGGGGAAAAAAAAAGCTGATTGCGCCGCCTATGAATGAAAAGAAGGAAGCCATGAATTTCTGATTACCGTACACTTTGTAAACACGGTTTCGGAGCGGAGATCACGAATGACGATGTATCGTCTGTGGACAGGCAAAAACCTTTACCATAATCGTACCGTCACTTCCTCCGTCTGTAAGGATTTTTGCGACAGGGCAATAATGACCGCGGAACGGAGTCTCCAGAAGGAGAGAAAAAAAAATTACATTCTCAGCGCAATCATATTCTAAGCGCCTTTTTTATCGCTAAATGTCTGATGTCTCAAAAATGTTACGTCAACTTGCGAGTGCTAATGAATATAGAAAGAGTCTCGGCGAACGATGTTAATAAATGCGAATAAATATCGATAGAAGCGTATTATTCCGCGCATATATCGCGGCAAACGAATGTATTGCCGGATATAGTAGATATATAACATACTTTCTCTCTTTTTAGAAATTCCGTAAATTCTCGATTGTCCCCTCCGTAGGATTATTAATGCCAGCGAGGCGAATACGCGCGAGGATTTAGAGCGTAATCACATCGCGCGCCTCTCTTACGAGATACTTATTATATCGTTGTAAGGATGAATCTGTAATATTGAGACGAGCCGGCATGGCCGAGCGAAAGTGCCTCGGCCGCATAAATGTCGGGCCGACTCGGCCGGGAACATGGCTTAACGAATGTGGAGAGATCGGTGAACCGGAAGCGAAAGGCGCGCGCGCAGCTTCACGATTCGTTTGGTACGACGTATACATAAGATCGTCAGTCTCTCGGTCTTTAACGCTTCGCGGAACTAGAAATCTCCTTTTCACGCTCAAATCGCGCGGACTTTGTTCACGCATTTCTATATAGTTTTGTACTAATTCGTGCGTGAGCGAGAATTTTTCTCTTCCATCGGCAAGATACCGCGTAGATTGACCATAAACGTGAATTCAAGTACACAAGTAGACGAGCTGAAGATTCGTTCGACAGACGCGAAAAGAACGCGAGCCTGTTATCGACGAGAAACGTGGAGAAAAAGAGAGGATCTAATTTTGAAGAATTAATTGTAATTGACCTAACATTTTTTACCGTAATTATTTCTCACACATAATCTCTTTTCCGCGATTATAAATTTTCTCGATTATATATGATAATACTTCTCCTTCGCGTACGAGGAAATGTCTAACGGATTAAATCGGATTGATCTTGTCGGTGTATCGTTTTTATTACGTTTACATTCATCGCGAGAAATAATTGTTTCCACGTGTCGATTAAAAGCTAATTACCACGTTACGCTTGCGGTGCAACGCGACCTTCGGCGCTGTCGAGCCGGACATGGATATTTCTATAGGCGCGCCCGCTCAGATTATCGTGCGCGCGCTTTCGCGCAATCAACGCATCTCCTCCGTAATTTCGCGACGGTATCCTCTTTCCGAGTTTTTCCGTTCGCGCTAAAACGGTAATTTTTACGAGAGAACAAAATATCCCCGGGTTCTGGAAAATTGGAAACGCGATATATAAATGAAACGTGACCTCTCGTATATCTCGAAAACAACCCGAGATTCAGCGCGGAAAGATTCGGTGTATCGGAAACAGGCGTCCCACGTGCGCTATTTGATGCAGCGCGATTCACGTGGCGCAACACGTGAGTCCGGCGGCAGCAGCTGTCGCGACGGGGTTTCTGCCGAGGGTGGATTCGTGGGTGGCGCGACAAGGCGGAGGGATCGTTAAATGTGCAAAATGAAAAGAGCCGGGGAGGAGTGTAGGAGCGAGAGAGAAGATTGCTCTTCTTACAATTAGCTTACCGGTCACACCATTTCAGAAACCGTTGCGCAATTATTACGGAGCGAAACAAAGAACGGAAATCTTCGATATTATGCTGCATTCGTTCCCGATTCTTCGCATGAATTTTACATGACATTATTTCCGTCGCGATATCGTCTAGTCTTATCAGTAGCCAAATGCGCGAGAAGCAATTTTTATACGAATCATATTCTTCTGTGAGAACCGGTTTAATCTTAATTAATTTTAACTTTAACCGATCGCACGCGGTCACGTTATTAACTCTAATCTCTCTTTAAAGTCTGAGAATTAAACAGGTTTTTTTTTTATTCGATACGTTGTGCGTTCTTTTGCGATATAATACGATATAGAAGCGACGAGGCGATTATGTGTAGCGATTCATGTGTAGCGATGGTTCAGACGGGCCATCGTCAGAACAATTTATATTTTAATCGTCCCATCTCGCGAGAGAGGGGGAAGAAAGAGAAAGAGAGAGAGGAAGAGAGAGGGGAAGGAAGCTTTTATCTGTCGCGTAGCAGACGATGGCCTATACGATTCATCTGCCTCAATCATTGAACGGAGAAGAAATGCGGTATCACGCACGACAGAGTCAGAATCGTACGGCCCACGCCGATCTCAACGTCTGAGTATCGACGTCATCGGAATACGATCGTCATTCGACCAGAAAATACAAAGGGATGCGGGTGACGTCCATAGATCGTTCGACGATGCTGCAGTTGACAGATCGAGTCGGGGGCAAAGCAGAACGCTCATAAAACCTAACGAATTAGACAGCTCATAATAACTATCGTGTATTCGTGAATCATATTAAGCGTTAAATTTCATCCTGGGATCCATATAGCATTGTACACGATTTTCGTGCGAGATTAATGAAAAATTCGAACAGCCATATATTAATATAAGACAAACGTCAACACATGAAATGCGAATAGTTTGCTCTAATTGATTTTTTCACGAAAAATATGATACATCTTTCTTCGATTTTTCAGTATTAAGTATTAAACATCTCGACGATTAACCTTTAAACTAATATTCTGTTTATAAATAGCACCTGTACCTTCCTATCTGAAGAATAAAGCTTTGCTTAACTCACGAGAAACATCAAATTAATTATTTCTAACTCAAGAGTTATCTATTATTAATAAAGAATTGCTTCCGAATTGATTAAGAGATCTCGCTACATTCTCTCAAACACTCGTGCGTTTTATCCTATATTCATCACTGATCAACGATGCATCGTTCAGTAATGAGCGATCGTTAGTATTGCTGTTAGTATTGATCATTATATGCGCATCGCGCGGGCGATGCAAATGCAATATGAAAAGAATAAGAAGAGATTACCGGGCGAGAGAAATTCCGGAGACCGGGAGTATGTGTACATACGAGTACGTTGACCTGAAATGACCTGACCTGCGACAACCTAACATGTCCGGCGATAAACTGTCGTATATCAAAGTAATTTCATGCGCGGATCATCGGTTCCGATATACATATATGTAGGTGCGTTACGCAGCGGTGCGCCGCTTTTACGTAAATGGAAGTATATACGCGCAGTTTTCTGTATATCTGCGCGTGTGTAAGTAATTTGATTCGTCGCACCTACTTCGAATGAAGCTGACACAATGGCTATCAATGACCGCGTTATTCTTACGATTTCTTTCTCAAGACCACTCATCGAACTCATTTTTTATAAATTTTCTTCGCTAAATTTTAAAAGTCTCAAGTTTAATATATATTTATATATTTATATTTAATATATTTAATATGTAAGAAGAAACTTCAGGTTTTAAAACCTCTGAAACAAATATTTTTTTAGTAATTTCAAAGATATATATAATCGATTCGTGTATAAATGCAGATATCGACAATAATCGCGATTACGGTTTCGAGCGAGTGCTATTTGTACTAGCGCTGTTCACGAAATGAGAGAAGCGACCCGTTATATTTTCGTACGCTCACCTGTATATTCATCCAATACGGAATTAACATCGGAGCGCGCTTCGAAGAGAAATATACCCGAGTGGGATTGCGGGCGAACACGTGATCGAGGAACGTGCCTCTCCCGGTGCACGTGGACCAGAGCGCATCCCCCGATATCGGCCGCCGACGCGCCTCGTGCTTTCAACCCTCTTTCGTTCCAAGGCAGAGGAGAAGCTTCCGCTCGTCTCAGTCATCGCCGAGTCTCCTCAGGCTCTGTGTGCGTGCGAAATTGCATCGACGATTTTCGCGAATCGACGCGCTTACGAGAGTCTCGAGAGTATACGAAGCCGAGAACGATCGAATGCGTATTATTCGCGCGCGTAAAAATTCAGCCTAAATTATACCGAGAGACGCATTGACCGCGACACCATGGCGCATCCATCTATAATTCTTCGTGATCGCGGTTGCGTTCTCGATTCGGGCCACGACGCGAGAGTGACAATCGACAGATTTAAACGACGTCACATCGAAGAATCTAGCTTCCGGGTTCGCGCGCAGTAACGCGACGAGTTTAATCCGCGGATCATTGAATCGAGTTCGATCGCGACGCAGCGAAGGCTTCCTTTCACGGGGATAATCGACAGTTACGGCAGAATGTAACACTTGTTCCTTGACGTGATCGTGATTTTCTATATTACTTACTTTTACACTCGTCCGTAATACATTCGACTCGCCTTTTTTTCAACATGAAGATTTAAGAAAAAGAAATTTGTGATCAGCCACACACAATTCATGTGGCGAATGTTTGAAATTATATTTTTGCTTTATATGTTCCGAGTAACCAGGTAATCAATTTTTTAAATTTTACACGATAAACGTAAAAAAAAAAATAAAAAGCGAAGTTTTTTAGATATATTTTATCTCATTTGTGGCACAGATATAGAATCTATTCGGATACAATATCTTTTTGTTCGGGGAAAAATAGAGATGAAAAGCTCAAAAGCAGACAAACCAAAAGAACTCAATGTACCTAAAGAAATTATAAAATTGTACTAGCTTTAAATATTATGAATATTTGTCCATATTTGTGTTTATATTTGAAGTAATATAAATACAAATATGGACCAATATTTATAATATCTAAAGTTAGTAAAAATTTATAATTTTTTTTACAATGAATTTTTACATTGAATTTTTTTTGGTTTGTCTGCTTTCGAGCTTTTCATCTCTATTTTTCCCCGAACAAAAAGATATTGTGTCGAATAAATTCTATATCTCTATGCCATAAATGAGATAAAACTATAAAATATATCTATAAAAAAACTTTGTTTTTATTTTTTTCACTTATCTCATCAAATGGACAAAGTCAGAGAAATAATTATATTTAAACAATATTCTACTATTTTCGCGTGGTCGAATGGAATATTGCGGAGAGTATTTGAAAGAATATATATAATTATTTACATGAATGAGAAAGTGTCTTTAATCCGCTTTTATGCATTTGTTAACTCATGAATAGTTTGACAATTTGCCGAATGCGAAGAACTGGAAAAAGCAAATATAATACATCTCTTGACTGAAAAATGTAAGAGAATATAAATCGTGAACAAAAACTGCAACTACGATCGGAGCGATAAAAGCAAATCGTCGTCACATTGTAATAAATTATTTCGCGACGCGAAAGTGTATTGAAAATGAACATTAATTTTTGCAATAATTAATACAAGATAAATAAATAATCAGTAAAGATAGATAATGTGATTTGTTTATCGATAAAAAAATATTCCATTATCTAACAACGTCATTGCATTGAAATTAATGAATATTGATGTGGGACTTGAAAAATGATAAAATAATAACGGACAATTTTTGACCAAAAATCAAAGACAGATATGGTGTTGAACTTTGAGTAATTGTATGAAAATTATTCACGTCCAATATACATCCTACATACGATAAAAAAGAAAGAAAGAGTACTATCGAATCCAGAATGGATTCCTGCGACTGGACGCGAATGGAATACGAAGAGAGCGAGGAGATGGCCGGTGCGGACGCGGCCGCCTCCTGGCAGCAGTGTTACACCTGGTGCCCGTCGTACTCGCATCCGCATCCGCACCCCCACCATCACCATCCGCATCATCCCCGTCAGTACCAGGGTAGCCAGTATCAGCAGCTACCGGGGAGCGCCTCCGCAGCCGTAAACGCTTCCACTATCCACTACCCGTCTTCCCAGCAGCATCATCTGCAGCTGCAAACCGCCCAGCCACCGCCTCTGGACCAACAACAACAGCTTCACCCTATTAGAGGACAAGCCGGGCTCAGAAGAGTAATTTCTTATAACGGACCAGGTATCCAAATTGCACTCGCGCGTCAATATTTGATATGAGCGATATCGATCCGCTTTGTAATTGAAAATTAATTCAGCAATTATAATTCAGCAATTTATCGTTTCGTGATTACGCTATATGCGTCCTATAAAAATGCTAACGATTAATAATAATATCTTTCACGAGGCACCGATCTGATCCTGCGTCTGCGGAAGCTGATTACATTTCCGACAATTCTGGCCTTGGCTCCTGGATATTCCAAATTATCCTTCTCGCCGCGCTCCGGGGAGAATTCTCCCTGGACGCGAAATTATATAAGTGCCTCAGTCGATAGTCACGCAACGTCAATCATCAAATGGATCGATCCTATCGAAAGGGTTAATATACCCCCATCAGAGTCCCGAGCTAGCCTCTCCTTCGCACACATATCTTAAAAATATCATGTTGATTATAATTCCATTCTCTTATACACTCTGGCTATGCCCAGGAGGCTCGCGTTTCTTCACGTCACGAGTTTTTTCATAATATCGTGTCTTTTATCGAAGATTATCAACGATGCTAAAGAAGATGCAGGATCTGCTAAAATCTATACTCTCAGACGGCTGAGAGATTTAATTTGAAGAAAAATAAAAATAATAATAATATTTATCAAATAAAAATTAAAATCAAATAAAAATAAAATAATAAAACAAAAATAATATTTATTCACATGCATATTGCCACTGGCAATCTTATCCGGCACCGATTGTCTATCGATGATGCTCTCTCTACTCAAGATGCTCCAATTTTCTAAAGACGCGATATAGCGAGCGATTAAAATAATGAAAACTCTATAGCTGCAAGCGGGAAAAACGTTATTAGGCGATACGAAAATGTGTTTCACGTTGTACATTCTATCAATTAACTTTTACTTTTGTATAATAAACGCGGAAGAGTGAGCGGAACATTTATGCAGCGACACGAATTATACCTTGCGATGGCAATAAAATTATAGATTTTACTGCCTCTCTATAGAGGCAGCAAAATATAACAATGGAAAAAAGGTCAATTTTCGTGTCAGGCACACTTTCACACATTTTTTCTCCATTAACATAAGTCGTAAATGACAAACATTCGCGGATTAGGAATTTTCATTCTCGCGCGACGACGGCGTCGGAATGGCGAAGATGCCGAACGTAATTTTTCCGGAAACGCGTTGCGTAACGCGTTTCGCGACGAAAGGGATTGCCCTGTCGCGAAAGCCCTCGCGAAGGGGCAAGGAGGGAGGATAGTCGCCCACGCAACCATCGGTAAATAGTCCGCTGAATTATTCATGGGAATCTGTTGCTTCCATCTAAACGGCTGTATCGCCGGTCTCGCATTGCGGATTTGTTTAACCAAAAAAATACGTTAGAGAGAAATAAATTGACTTATTAAAACGCAGAGAAGTAAATATTTTTGAAGCCATTTATAATTTCTTTTTCGCGCAATAGAGCCGATTTATTTAAAGTTTAAAATTATCAATTATTTTTACGTCGAATCATCTAAACAGATCACTTGTGAACCCGTGAAATTGATACTACATATATATACAGTAAATACTTTATTGCTTCAATTAAAACTTTACCTTCAATATCTTAAGCGCTTGTGATACCAAAAAATTGTCGGAGATAGGAAATTAATGAATTATGGTGTAAAGTTTGATGTATGGATAGCAAAACGGAATCTTAGAATAGTAGCATTATAATGTGATTCTGCGTAGAGATGACGCATTCCAATGACATCATTAAAATTGCACGCACTATAATTATACTTCTTTCTTAGTATTAGCCACGCGTCAATTGCACTTTTCGTATCTACTAGGTGAGCGCGTTATTTATTCATGACGCTGTCATAAATATTTATTAATTCGTTTGACGTCTATCTAATGAAACAAACTTTTTTCGCATCTCTTATGATCTGTTTGATCTCTTCGATTCAGGAGCGGATAACTACTTATCGTGGCCTGGGAAGTTATTGTGTAACGATTTTTACTATTCCGATCGGAAACGTAAGTTTCTCATTCCGATCGGAAATGAATCCGAGAATAGATACATAATAGTTCCTCTGAAGCTAATAATTTCTATACATCTCTTCTGTTGTTCTATAAATATGTATTTACAAAAAAATTAAAAAACGCATTAATAGAATTATTTTCTATAGTATATCTTGAATAATTGTGAAAATTGAACTTTAT
Source organism: Lasius platythorax (assembly GCA_963971435.1). NCBI lineage: Eukaryota > Metazoa > Arthropoda > Insecta > Hymenoptera > Formicidae > Lasius > Lasius platythorax. The sequence goes on along the minus strand of OZ020540.1, from coordinate 5,135,017 downwards.
CAATTATTATATACTTGTAGATCCTCTTCAGCTACAATTTCTTCGATCTTTCGAATTTACTTGCTTTGAAATTCAATTATGTAATGATTGTGTATATTTGTCTCAGTTTGTTGTTGAAAAGAATTGTCCAGAAAGTGCAGAGGGATGTATCGGGACGACGATCGTGCTTATTCGAGAAAAGCGATTGCAAATGTAAATCGCTGTTACGTTCACGACGTTATTTTCTGTCCCATGGAAATTCGAGAGGTAATCTCGATATCGAAATAAACAACAACGTCCATCATACGGAGCGACATAACATGGAAACTGTATATAATCGCGCGCGATTTCCATGAACGGCATTCTTTTTATCATGTCGTTCTTTTCGCGCGCAATGCTCACTTTTATATTACTCCGTTATTCAAATCGCCCCTCGTCCGATCAGTTTTGAGACGAATGAGAGAATATCTTTGCCGAGAATGACTTTCACAAACGGACCGCAGTCTACATTATCTGTAAATTTACTTTCGATTAGAGAGATATCATATTTTTATTTTGCACTCTATTCAAATTTTGAATAAATAAGGTAAACAAATTAATTGACCATCTCAATTATAATATATGATCCCTATAAATTCATCAAATCTAACAGAGCATTAAAAAAACATATTTTGTCCTCATAAATAAATTTTACAAACAATAGCTGAATAATGAATGAGATTTGTATGTGATTGAATCAATATACATATAATACATTCCAAAAATGTAAAATCATATTTTTGTTTTTTTCGATAATTTTAGTCTTAACTTCACACCTTGAAAGGTGCTAAAATCATACGCGCGTTAAAGTCTGAGAGTAAATGATTAATTAGACAGTACGCTAACGACGTTTAACGACAGGAATAGTAAACCGAGTGAAAATGCTACCGCGAGGAATCCGCGATGAATTACGTGGTGATCGCTTGATTAGCGAAGCGACATCGCGAGAAGAGGCTCGCGCGTATCCTCGAGCGGGAACATAAATCCATTCGCCGTGAGGACGCAATTACGGCAGCGCTTCTAACCAGCCGCGCATGACTTATTATTGTTTCTCCACTGTGATATGTGCGTTTCATACGTACGTACGTACGTACATAGGTAACGAATGCGTGCTACAGGGATTGGGCGGACACACGGGCGAGAACGACCCGTCCGTAAAAGCGTAAATCTGCTTTATGCAATTAATTAATTAATTATTTCGCGGCGTGTGCATCCACGCTATCATAATCTACGAATTTCTTAGAATCGGGAGTGAATCGTTGAATCAATAAGAACCCGCCGGTAACTGCTACAAAGTATTAATCTGTGATAAAGTTTCGATTGCAAAATACATCTTGATAATATTCATCGTTATGATAGTAATAAGAGTATTTAAAGAAGAATACGTGAAAATTTTTGCAATAAAACGAAAAGAAATTTGAAAAAAAAGATTATAAAAGATTATAAAAAAAACTAGGATATAAAGATAGAATTAAAAAAGTACTAATATGAAGGAGATATAGATTTTAAAATGTATCATATGTAAAGTGGATTCTAGAAATTAATCAAATTTAGTTCTGTAGAATAATTTCATTAAAAATATTTTTTTTGTTAATTATTTAATATTATATATTATGTAAAATAAAAAAATGTTTTCTTTAATTTCTCTTTATTTAATTTGTTTCAGTTGTGTTTTAATGATAGCTGCACTTTTCAAAAGCTTTATTGCGGAAAGTTATCCAGTGCTTCTGATTATATATTATATGGCATATATTTTGGTATTTTACACAAGCTTAAATACAAATCATATTTTTAAAAATTTTATCAAAAAAACAGAGGGAGAAAAATTTAACGTAATCCATCACGAATGATTAAAATAGTCGTTCTTGTGAACATTAGTTGAATTAAGCTCAGATTTAATAGATTACGTGTTTTCTCGTAATTCCGTGTCTTGAAATAGATTAGTAAAAAATCAGTCTTACGTTATCCAACGTTCGTACAATATGTGTTCGCGAAGATATATCCGTCTGAATTATTTGCGATGAAAAATAATAAACAAGACAATTATCGCCGTAATTAACTTCTTTCTCGCGAGTAGTAATCGGAATGAAATTATCGTACGGATTGCTCGTTAGATTCTCGAGAAGCGCGCGATTTTTCGTCATTTTTTTTTTTGTTCACGTCCATATACGTTACTGAATCGCGAGATTTTCTGCCGTTTTCCATCTCGTCGTTATATAGAAAAAGATCGGATCTAAGATTCGTGGAAAAGAGACGTACTGGGGGAGGCAAACGCGAGACGGATGAGGGGCGTAACGACATCGCGAGAGAGAAATGACGGAGGCGCCGGGGGGCAGAGGAGTCAGGGGGCTAAAATGGAGGGGGAGAAGGAAAGCGATTACTCCGCGACGGAGTTTGCATTCTGCGCCGGCCGTCTCGGTTAGGAATAAACAGCGCGGCCGCCGCGTTATCCTGAAACGTTGCATTATCCTCGGCAGCGAGATGGAACGCCTTGGACAACGTCCTTGAGCGCGGAAACGCACTTGCGATGCCGCGACACGGTACCGTAGGCTAGCGGAAAAATCTAAACGCGAAGATCGTGTCGTTCCACGTGTCCAGTCCGCGATGCGGTTTTCCCTCGACAAACTTTTGCAAGAATCCAACATCGTGCATCGAATTGACATTTCTGGAAATTTAGTTTTGCGATGGAACGCGGAACTTCCTCTGTGTATGTGTGAATACAATTGTTCGCGTTTATATATTCTATCTATAATTATACATATAATTAATACGTATGGAAAACAAATACATATGATTAGATAATTATATACAACGAGACAGGTCTACATTATAGCGAAGGTCTCAGCGTGGTTGTTTGACCATTAAACCTGTTAACATATTTAATTAATACAATTGTTAGCGATTCCTCGATCGAAGTGTGGCAAAACGGAAAGCCCTGTTTATTCCAATTTATTCCAGGTTAACGGTCACATACAACTATTTTCTCTCTTTCTATTATTCTTTTACACAAGCCCAACAGTATATCCGCGCTGCGCGATATTTTTGGATAACAGCTTAATTATTTGCATTCGACATTGTTACAGTAAAATATACGCAAGTATTCATTCAATTTCGAACAGTCCCGACTAATGTCTAGAGTTGATTTGAATAAAATTAAACGAGTGAAAATAGAACGAATTTAATATAACGAGTATATATCTCGATTATCATAGTTCAAATTATTATTGATCATAGGAATTTTATAACATCAATCTCTTGCCGATTGAGAGCGCGGTCTGAAGTCGTAGATGCGATATGAGACGACCTAATGAACGATCTGTAACGTTTATTTTTTTCTTTTTTGGAATAACATCTACAGCTGTGACAAAAATATAAGAATATTTTAGATAAATATAAAAGACCGTTATTTTCATCGGGCGGTTGCACGAAGCATTTTCACCCTTCGCGCCGTAACGCGTCTTTGACGCTTCTGTTTTAAGGTTGTCGGCACGAAAAAAAAAAAGCAAACGGTGTATTAATGAACAATTAATAATTCCGAATGGATAATATCGCGGCACGTGCGACACGCGGCACGACACGACGCTCTGTCGCTGTCTGTACGTTCTCCGTTTTAAATAATGAATCCAAAGAAGAATAACGATAGCGCGCGCGCGGAGCATTGCGGGTATATTCCACCGACCTTAAGGTCGACGGAATCCGCTGTGCGGAGAAATCCGGAGAGCAGGACCGTGCCCGCGGGCGCGTGGGCCCGGGTGGGCAGGGCCCCGGGGGTCAGGGATCACTCCGCGCGGCAGAAAAGTACCGGGAAAATGTTTCTGCCGCGAGGAGAGATACTCTATCTCTCGGCTCATAATGCGCAAGTGGGAGGCTGCACGCATACGCGCCGAGAAAGAGAGAGAGTACGGACGTGCTGTGCGCGCGCTCTCTCTCGTCTCGTCGTATGCGCCGCGAGATGCGGACCTGCAATCTCTCCGTGAAAGAAAGGAACCCTTTTGTCCGCTCTTCTTCCCTCCTCGCATTATTGGGCTTTGTTTTACTTCGCCTCCACCTCCGGAGAATGCGATTCGTTGCGCCACGGACGTCATGTGATCTTTGACACAAGCGTGCGCGCGCGCGAATATAATATGTCGTATAAGGGAACGAGAGAGAGAGAAAGAAAGAAAGAGAAAGAGAGAGATTGAAAGGGTGAAGTTCGCTTAGTAATTTTTCTCTTTTTATCTCATTAATTTTCAATCATGACGTTCAATAGCAATACTATAATTGTATCGTTTTCAGGTGATCCCATGATAACATCCTCTCTGAAGGGTAAGTGACCATCGACGATTATTTTTTTTTCTTATTTGCGTACCTTCCCTATCGAAGGATCCACGAAAGGATCTCACCGGCGCGAAGTGTATATGTCCCTAGCTAAAAATCGAGAACGACAATATACGACGAGTCGCTCCTTGTTGCATGCGTTTTATCAGTTGCATATATGTCCACGCTTCTTTCACTCTACTTACGTAGATCGTAGAGAAATTTTAACTAAGAGAAACGATAGATATATGTAGTCGATTATTTTTAAATCATTACGGAATAATGACAATTAAAACAATGATGATATAAATAAAAATTTTAGCATTTAAGCATTTCTATCCAATGAAACAATCATATAAGATATTCAGCTATTTCATTCCCGCGCTTTCGCGAACGATACTTGTAAAAGTTCGTAAGCTCGTCTTTGCCCGTGGATGATGAAAAGCTTAGTAAAAAAATAGAAGGCACAATTGACGAGAACAAATAAAAAATTCGCGGCGGAGATCGAGCAGATATCTCCGACTACAGAGCAGCGGATGCATCGATAAATTATCAACATGCAGGTAGGCAAGTGGAGTTGCATTGAATTGAACGCGTACGCGATATTTCGCGGGAAACACAAATAGGATGGGAGGGAAGCGGCAGATAGATACGAAGCGTGGCCCGGCCTTGTGACGCGTCACATCCTGTCATGTCTTCGTATTCACACTCATGTTACGATAGTCATAGAGAGAAGAATTTCGCGCGCGTATATCCCAGTATCTTTAAAATCTTATATATTCATCCGTCATGCAATTTACGAATTGCGTTCCAAGAAACAAAATGCTAGCGCGATAATCGTAGTGTTATTAAAAAAAAAAATTTGGAATCGGCATTCACATTTGACGTTTCACATAAAAAAACTAGGAATAAAGCAAGCGGGTTTCTCTTTTATCGTTTTTACTTTTTACATCAAATAAATATAAATGGTTGATAATATATGCAGATTTATATAAAATTAATTCTATATTTTACCTAATTATAGAATTTTCATGTAATGTTTTTGACATATTGAATGTAACTAGTATGTACAGACGTAATTAATAGCTCTCCTAAAAGTGCGTTTTTAATCAAGCATCGATAATTACAACTTATTCTATAATTATAATGCTCGTTGCCATTTATGATTTAAACAACTTTTAATCGCGTTCTGCCAACACGTGTTCGTGTCATGGCAACGCGAGTCGAGATGTAATCAATCGTAATTATGATACGTACACGTCTTCGTTTCCCGTTTATTCTATCATAATAGAAGTACCTCGTCAATTTCGATGATAATCTTTCTATTGTTGTCCGGTTGATTGGTTGGTTGTCGAGCGTGTTGTGTATTTGTGTTTTAAGGTATCAACTAAAGGAATGTTTCATGTGACTAAAATCCCTCTTTTTTTTTTAAATTTTCTAATGAATTTATTACGTGTTATTTTCTTAAAGCGGCTCTTAGTTTATTAATTACGATCGAAGCTTCGAGACCTACATTAATCATCATCGACGTCGCGGTCTCGTATTTTGTCGCCGGATATGTTGCTGAGATGTGGCCGTGCGTGCCACACGAAGAATAATCCCATGCGGTCGACGCTTGGATTCAAGTTTCGCGTGTCAAGGATCGACCAAAGACAAGCAATGATCTTGCTTTTTATTTCTTTACTACGATTCATGTGGAAAAGAAATGCAAAAGTTGCCACAGAAGTCTTAGGCCGATCCAAGCGTGATATTAATATTAATATTAATGTACGAAAGCATTTAACGTTGAATTTCAAAAGATCTTCGTCTCTTAGAGAACAAAACGTTCCAAAATTCAATGTGACACTTTGAAACCACTACAAATACACGCAAAATCATTAAAAAAGTCATAAAATTAAAGCGATAAAGCTGCTACTGTGTGACATTTCTCATATTTACGATACATTATCTCTTAAGAGAGAAGTCAAAGAGACTTACGCGTAGATACAATTACATAATCTTAAAAAGAATTCATTCTGCGAAATATTAATATCGCATGTCAACACATCGCATAGCGGTCGTGTTTTTCCTCCCGACTTTTTTCTCGCAATAATTGCAGTCAAATTCTGAACTCGGATTTGCGTTTAATAACGGATTTTAATAAAAAACGCGTGTGTCGATGACAAGTAAATCCGTGTAAACAATGCGCTCGTTCCGGTTCGCGGATCGGCTCAACTTATTGTTAGCGGAGGGAAACGATGCATAATGCAAACACCGATTTCTGTGCGTGAATGATCGTGATCACTGCTTTCCTAAACTACCAAGATGCTTTCCCCTCGACTATTTTATCTGACAGTTCGCGATTGTTGAATATCGATTACTCCTGAATAACTCTGTCGAATAATTACATTGTACAGAACAAGCTGAATCTTTCAATGAGAATGAATAAAATGTAAATTATATGATTTCTTGAAATAAAATAAATACATCCTTATATATAATTGGAAAGCATACTCTTAATATTAATAATTTTTTTCTATATTTCGAAAATATAAAAATCTCATACACACACATGCACATATTTATTGACAGAGAGATTGACTCGTTTTGCATTTTGGATTAATGAGTTCAAAACTTTCTTGAAAGAATACACAAACTCGAGTATATCAATCTCTATCAATCCCCCTTATATTGCAAGATACGATTAATTCCAATATATTATATGATTATTTAAATACATAATTAATCGACACACAGCTTTCATTCAAGTGATCTGAATGCTTTCGTATTTTTTCCAACATTTTTACTCTAATTACCTAAACAATTATGAGCTCCTTTCGTCGCTGTGTCCGTGATCGAAGTACTTTTTTATGCAAATTCATATATACAGAAGAAACAATCAGTATAATATTTATATTCTTACTTAACGCTAATTAATTATATACGCGTTAATAATTATCAAAAGTCCGCCGTCCGCGTGTGAATGAATCATCCACGCGTGTTCCGTGTGCGTTGCTAATCGCAATTGTTTCTAGCAAATTATTATATATATCGAATATGTGTATACACATCGCGCATCTGCGGAAATCGATCTATTTCAGTTTCGTCTAGGATCTTACGCGCGTCCTTTTGATCTAACGGCTTCGAGTTCGGCGCAATTAACAGCTGACAAGCAGATGTTAGCGGCATCGCGAACCGTTTATGTAAAAAAGATTATAAAAGCTATGTATGTATTTCAACAAACCGCTGCGCTTTCGGCCGAAGCAATGACACGACGTGTTGAAAGCACGTGCCGAGAGATTAGCAAATAAAATGATAAATGATAAGCCGTTTAAATAATCAAGCGTTGCTTAAACACGCCACATGCGTCTCGATAAAATTGATAGGGATAATTGAGTCTATTTTTATTTGGAATAGATATACTGCGCGAATTAATCAGTTATAAGAAATCTGAAAAAAATCTTCTCTTTTTCGTACACATGAATTGCAAAAAGGCGATATACTCGATATCTCTTTTTTCATACATTCACGTAAATACAGAAAAATCCAGAGATACAATATATGTTTTCGACCGTAAGATGTTTCGAAACTACAACGCGTGAAATTGACTACGGGTAAAAAATTCTGGGTATTTCAAATATATGATTACGCATAACAATCTCCAAATTTTGACATTTTTCTGGGAAAAAAAAAAAAAAAAAAAAAATTATATACCTACTTCTTGTGGAATTTAAAATCTTTTTATCTGGTCCCAGCAAAAAACACTTGAGAAATGGGAAACGACGCGGAAGTTTTCGTGGGATGCACGAATATATGTATGTATGTACACATATCGGGCGCCACCCCGTATCGACTACACTCGCGTACCGGCAATCAATCCGAACGATAATGAATACGTGCCGGCCCCCACGTATACGTGCGACCGGCGGCTGAGAGTGTGCGTGGTAAGTGTCGAACGGATGCGAAATTATTGCCAGGATCCCATTCGAGTCCCTGTCACGTACGTGTTGCATCCGCGTGTGCGAAAGGTCGCGAACGAAAGTACCGCAAACGGTATTTACCGAAAGGTAATAATTAATAAACGCGCTGCCGCTTCCAGGTTCATGATTCGTAGACCGCGCGAGCTTCTCGATTCTTGTTCCTCGCGAATCAACCGGCGAAGATCTCGATCCCGTTGGAACGCCGCTCCTTAGACGCTGATGATCTTACCTAATCGATATTCTGTTTTACATATGCACATACTCTGCGATCGCAAATTAAACGGTACATACCGAGGCAAGAGAAAACTATGGAAAAAAAAGAAAAAAAAATTCTTTCGCGATTATCATTGCAAATATATTTCAACGCGGCATAGATATTGATGTCTATGTGATGAGTATGATTATATAATGCGTTAATCGTTAAAAAAAAATATCTTCGAGATACGCGTTCCTTTCTTTTGCTTTTATTTTATAAGTAGATAAACATTTATTTTATACGCATTTGCAAGTAGGAGAAAAAAAGTAAGGATGTCGCATGCCTGATTAGCAAAATATATGTGACTTTAGATTGCATTGGTAATGCGGTATTGCTCTATAATTATTCGCCGTTAAGAGAAAGAAAGTGAATTGATAGTTATTGCTGAACGCATAGATGTTCTATTGTTGCTGGATAAACACTATGGAATTTCTTTCATCTTCTGTATAAAGAGTATTTATTATTTATTAAGAGTATTATTAATATATTTCAATTCGGAATAATGGCCAAATTAATCGGTTGAGGGGGTTCGAAGGGAAACCACGCGTTTTCACTGATTTCATTTTTACGCGATTGAAGTATATTGGCCAAAAAAATGAAAAAGGCATCCTCGAAAAAAATTCAGCAATCGAGAGGGCAAGCCCATGTTCGATTCTGTAACGACGAGAAGGAGGAGGAAGTGCCTAGGAGAAAGTAAGCCGCCGAAAGTTTCGTTTTCACGTCTGGCCCGGTCCTAAAGCGACCGGTTCTGATCCGATCGCTGTTTCAACCAGATTGCGAAACTCACGATTATCTCGAGATTGGAAATCGAGATCGGAAATCGTTGATTAACATTCACGATCTCAACATTTTGCACATCGGATAATTTGTTTTGATATAATCAGAATCGAAAATTTTTAACCAAGACAAAGCGTGAATTGTGAAATATCGAATATAGAATAAATCAATGCCGCCGTCTGCCCTCGTCCTCCTCCTAACACGAATCAGGGATGCGAGTGAAAGGGTCCAGGATCAACAGGTTGCTCGTTTCAGTTCCCGAACGACTTTTAGCCGGAAAGCTGCGGCATCTTTGCTCGCATTAAGATCTCTCAAACCGATAGAATGTGCAGATGTTGAGTCTATTTCACGCGCAAAAAGTAATGAAAAAGACTTTTCAATATGAAATAAATGGAGAAAATAATTACATGCAATTAATTTAGCAATCAATTATTCGATGGAGAATAATTCGGTAAATTCGGCAAAAGTAAAAATTTGACTAGACTCTTAAATCACAACTGAATTAAATTGCCATTTAAAATATTTAATAACATTTACGGCATAATTATCTTGAAACCGCAATCTACACAGTATTAAAAAATATATCAATTTAATAATAAAGAAAGAGTATGTGATAAAAAATAATGCCAGACACAAATATCCGATGGATCTTTCCAAACGAAAGAAAGATAGAAAGAGACGCGAAACGCGGAAGAGAGGGAATGAGAGAGAACTAAAAACGAGGCGAGAGACACAAAAAGAAGTTACGGCGAGCGAAGAGGAGAAAGGAATCCTTCCGTGACTCGCGAGAGTCCGCAGGTCTCTCGTGGTTTCCGCGTTCGCACAACAGGCATCGCGTCTACCAGACCGGTTTTGGTGATTCAGAGTCTCGTGCCTTCGCTACGTAACTTATGTAGAGCCCTCCCGCACTCTCTTTTTTCTCTTCTCGTAGCGTACGACGAAAGAGGAATAACTGCGATCGGCATGATCGGTCGGTAAACATAACTTTAAGCGAATATAAAAGAATATCGGAAAATCATGATTGAGACGTTTAAAAGTTTCACGTTTCTCCGACGAGAGAGAACCTTGTTAAGCAATGTGAAAAGAATATGCATATTTCAAAGAATTGGCAAATATTTCTGAATAAAATTATTTTTTAAGCATCTCCTGACGAAATTTCGTATAAAGGCACAATTCCTTAGATTCTTGTGTGTGTGTGTATGTGTGTGATGTAGATAAATATATCGTAATTAAAGATGTTTATAAAAAACTCGTGAGAACACACCTTTCATTTCATCGTTTTCTTTTTTCGGTTCGCTTCATCTATCTTTTTCTTGCTTCATATTTATCTTTCTTTATCATCATCTTTCACCGAAGCAGCTCAACTACGACTAACTTCCGCGTTCGTCGGAGGTAGAACAGAGATAGCGAGATCCTTTTTGGATCCTGCCCACGGATGCCGGGCCCTGATGGCCCTGACCTAAAGCGAGACACGCTTTCGCGGATTATAATGGCCGCCATGAAATATCTTTGTCTTCCCTCGCCACCATGAAAGCTGAATATTAACGGCTGCTTTTTATTAGAATTAAAAGGATTCCTTCCCGATTTGATCACTAAATAAATCTTGAAGATGAATGTTAAATGCAAATATAAAACTCACTTTGTTGCATCAAAAACCAGACATTCTAGTATCTTGTAAATTAGCTCTAGTATCCATTTTATTTAATGTTTATAATCTGGTTAAGCTAGTCTTGTTATTGAAATAACGTTAAAGCGGAATGTTGTAACAATGTAAAATGATAGATTTAGATTGTATAATTCGGAAATAAGTAAATTTCTCTATTTGTACCGGCAATGAAATGTCTGAAAACAAGCAGTTGGCGGAAAGTAAATCGACCGTCCTCATTTCGTATGGAGCGACATACTTTCGTAACACATTTCAATTGGCCGATTTGTGAAATTAATGATAACCGAGCGCTCGTGTATCGCTAAGTAAAATCGAAAGTGGCGAAATGCCTCGAGACAAGGAGATAGCGTTTTAATTTAGTAGAGAGAAGTGCATTTACTTGGAGGGGAAAATACATACACACAACTTCCCTTCCCCCCCTGCTCCTTGCCCTCTAAGTAGTTGTACACAATACGGATGAGGATGACGTCAAAGCTTTAAAGACAAGATCGGTACATAAATGTTTGCTTACCGTTGAATAATCGCATGTTTCGAGACACGAACGTTCTCCGCTCTCCGAGCAATGTCTCATAGCTTAGAAACTTCAGAACGCGAAGATTGAAGAAATAACACCGAAAAAAGCGATACGCCGACCTACATATTTAAAAACGATCGGAGCGTGATAATTAAATTCGTCATAGACTACGACGAGTCGAAGCGTAGCAACAGAATCGAGAGTAAAAGCTCCTCCGTGTTGTTCTTCAGCGTCCGCGAATCCGGAGCCAGGCATATTGAGGTAGAGAGAGTAAGAGAGATAGAGAGAGAGAGAGACAGAGAGAAACGATAAAATGAGTAGAGACGGAAGGAAAGCCACAGACGTGGAGTGAAAAAAGTACGGCGCGATCAGCCGGAGCGCAAGCAGGCAGATAGATAGACGAGAGAACGGCGTTCTCCAAGCGGAGATGAGGAAGAAGAGGACCAGGCCTGGATCTTAGAGGCTGAGCGGAACGGGGACGTCAATAGAGCTGGCTCTCGCGGGGAAAGAGAGAGACTCGTCGTCGTCGGCAAAGCGGTGAAGAGGAAGAGACCGCAGCAACGCGCACGGCGGTGTGCGCGCTCGCGCTTTTGCGCCGCGAGTGGGGTCAGGTTTCAGATGTGTAGTGGGAGGTGGGGGCGGGAAAAAGCGGATGTTGGGGCGGTGGAGAACGAGACGGAGCATCGGCGGGTATGACAAAGAGGAAAGGAGCCTCTCCAGCGGTGAAACGGCGTGGCGCTTGCGAGTCCAGTGTCTTTCCGGACGCCACACGTTCGAGACACGCACGCGAGTTTCCCTCTCCCTTTCTCTCTCTCTCTCTCTCTCTCTTTCTCTTTTTCTCTAGCCTTTTCCTCTCCCTCTCTCTTTCTCTCTCTCTCTCTCTCTTTCCTCTCCCTCCTTGTACGCGATCCTCTCACTCTCTCCTTCCCTCTCTCTCTCTTACTGACTTCTAGTCCGGACGCCCGGTTCTCTATCCTCCTCACTACGTCTTTCCTCGTGCTGTCTCTCTGCGCTCACCTCCAGGACGACGTCGAAGCACGTCGTGCCCTGCCTCCTCTCGCCGGGCACGGAGCAGGACCAATAGGAGCGCCGCTTCCGGCAACGACGACGCTCCAATCGGCACACGGCGCCGACGGATAGACGCTGACGAGCGGCGATTTTGACAGTCGACACTGTGCTACTCTCGGCGCTCGCGGTTAATCGGCGCACTGGGACTTACTAGTATACTCCTGTGACTCGATTCGACTCGAGTCTGGGATTCGGGAATCGGAGCAGTGCCCTCCGAAGCGTGGATCCCTTCGGTTGTCATCTCGCGAGCTCGCGAAAGTGTTTTTCTCTGTCCATTGGAAATATTGCATTTTTTTTCGGTGAATTACAATCTCGTAATTTTTTTTTTTTTTTCGGACCTACTGTGAGTGCAATAAGGAAGATTTCTTCGCGCGTCAATTTTCTTGGCGGGAACGACGAGGAAATCAATAACAATCACGTGATCGAAGCGATTTGTTTCGAGAACTCGCGAGGATAATTTGATTTGGCAGATTGGTAGAACAATCGCGTCCGGGATTGAAATTCATAAGATAGACTTTACGAAAATATTCTCGCTTTCGTTGTTCAGAAAGAAATCGTAGGTTTGCCGGCGATATTCAACACGCTCGTTTTTAAAGTCGAATCTATTCGGGAAACGGGCGGACTGCCTCGGTGAACAATCAAAATCGCCCGAGATCAATTAATAAATTCCTTCACCGAGTGGGCGGGGGGGGGGGAAGGGGAGACACGGATATTCCCGCTTCTCCGCATTGTGAATACCTCCTATAGCAGCGGAGCGTCGTTCGCTCCGATACGAGTGAAAGGAACCTCGCGGAGGACTCGGGTCCGTTTATCCGCGCTGGACATTGCAAGCGCGGAGGGGGGTGGGGGGAGGGGGAGGGAGGAAAAGGGGGTACCGCGGGGAGTAATTAGATGCGCGCGTGAGGTAATCGGATGAGCTGCGCGATGGAGTATCAACAATTGGCGCCGCCGCCGGTACCAGCTGGGGTGCTGCACACCCAGGCGCACCATCCTCCCCAGCCTCAGCATCAGCAGCAGCAGCCGGTGCAGCCGGTGCAGCATCCGCACATCGTGGTCGCGCCGGCTCATCAACAGCCGCAGTCCCAGCAACCGCCGCCACCACCTCTGCCGCCGACCCCGCACGGCCACCAGGTGCACCCGCCGCTACCGCCCATCCACGACGACAGCACCAGTTCCAGGTGGTCCCAGTACCAGCACTTGTGGCGGCAGCATCATGTTTACATGAACGGTAGGCATGGACACTAACACACGACTCGGAATAACTAGACAGATACGGCGCTGTCTCCGAAACAGGAGCTTTAAAGAGGCTAGATCGATAGATAAAGATCTGTCGATGTATAACTTTCATATATTCATTGTATATCAAGATAGACTTCGTCTTGCTAATCGTACGGATGGAAGTTAAACGTGGCTTTTATAGTTAACGACTATAAATCGTACTGTACAGTATACTGCACGTAAAACGCTTGGAAAATTCGCTATACAACTAGTGGTCGTAGAGAGGGAGAAGTCGTCGCGTTCAGTAGAGAAACGCCCACCTGTTGCTTACATTAGCCAGCCTACATTCGATCTGCAACTACTGCAGCACGTTAACCAACTGACTATATGTTTATTAAACATTACGCGCAACACAACGCGCGTTCGTTTATTCGCGATGAAGAATTCACGTTGTAAAAGAATACGTTTAAATAATAATAGTATTGCGACAAAAGTAGATTTTTGGAATTTTAAAGCTTTACATTTCTTTTAAAAAATTGTTATATTGTGTGTGTGTGTTTAACGGAAGGGGAGATGTGTTTGCGCATGCGTGTATGAATGGTTGGTCGAGAGAGAGAGAGAGAGAGAGAGAGAGAGAGAGAGAGAGAGAGAGAGAGAGAGAGAGAATAAAATTATATATAAAATATAATTAATATACATGATCAATTTTATATATATATATATCTCTTTTTTTAATAGTGGTCCAAAGTATGATGCAACAAAGTTTACTTGTTGTCGACGCACGATTGTCGTTGAAAAATATCTCTTACCTCTGCGTCATTTATCGCGAAACATATCTGTTAACTAGGCGGGTCGAGTTAATCGAACATGGAACGTGAATGAATCATCCGTCTCCATGTATGTAGACGTGTGAATTCATCTATGCACCTATCCTAGTTACGGCGGATTCGACTCAAGGCTCTTTGCATTTGCATCCTCCCACGTCCTCAGCTCGTTTCGCTTCTGCTCGCGTTCGCGCTCTTTATCTCTCCCTCGTTCATTCATCATCTCCTTTTGTTGCGCGAGTAAAGAATTTCCGTGGAAAAAACTATCATTGTATCATTTATTTGCGTATATTCTTAAGCCATACTAAATTAAAATGAAACGTATTCTATTCTCTATTTTTAGTCTCTTTCTTATACATATATGTATAAGAGTGTATATACATATATGTATAAGAGTGTATATACATATATGTATATACACTCTGTTCTTTATTTATTTCTATACCTATTATATTTTACAACAGCAACGTAACAAATTTACTTGCACAAACAGATTAAATATTTATTCACGGTGCGAAGAGATAGAAATAGCAAGTTACTTGTCGTTTATATGCTCTTTAGTATCGTAAACATTTAAAAAAAAACACTTGTTACAAATTTACGGACGCGATTCTATCAATGTCAAATATTTTCTCGACAATTGGTAGCTTCTTTTATGGCTAATAAAATTTTGTCAAAAACGTTGGCAATGCTAAAAAATATATCATGAGATGAAAGCAAGACTAAATGAATGAAAGCAACATTTCACCTCGTTAAATTGCGAGTCCGCGCTTGATCAGGAATTTCCTGGATAAATTCTCATCGTAATTTCGCATTATCGAACACAGGCGCATATCGAGCATGATGTTTCGCAAGACACACATTGAATTTTAATGACACGGGAGGAAGTTTTACGATACTGCGACAGATGCGACAGGCCTTTTCATACTTTCTTCTTTATCGATTTCATTCACGTTCTTTTTCCTGGCAGTCTAATTTACTATTGTCATACAGAATAATTGCTGTATAGCGACGTATATTATCAGTCATTATATGACATTTATATATGACATTTATAGAAAATTAAATTTTTGTGCGACAAGATAAAAAAAAACGATAAATTTACATGATCAGATGTTTCATCTGATAAATAAGTATTGCTGACGCGAATTAATAATTCAAAATATAAAATGTAAAATTAAATTCAACGTGTAAAAAAAGAGAGAGAGAACCGGTTTATGTAGATTATTTTTTCTAAAACTTGTGTCAATTTATATTCACGAATTAACGAACGAGGCAGCTCTTGATTGTCGGAATGGCAATACTTGGTGTCCGCGAGTTGTATTGTTATCGAGCACAATAGATTAGAATCGCGTTTTAGGATGCACAATACGAGGGATGGGTCAGCCTAGCCTCTCTTAGTCCTAAAGCATATAGCATCACGTTAGTATTATCGTAATAGCGACAAATCCGCTGTACACCAATTTAAAATTACGCTTTTTGCGAGGCCCGTTTATATCGAATCACTGTTTAAATGCTATAATATATAAAGTGTGCCATGAGATATAAGAGGAAGATATTTTAAGGATTCATTCAAAAGCTCAGAACAAAAAAAAGTAGATATAATCGAGAGTAATTTCGCATTTTATGTGCGAATTAATAATAGGTAGAAAAAGATTGCAAATCCGAAAAGTGCCCAGAGTTCGCAAAAACGTATTAAATAATTTAGGATTAGATTAATTTTCAAATCTATATTTGAACGTAAAATTTATGATTTAAAAAAATCATTTTTTATCTGGATTAAGCGGTAATTTTTGCAAGTGTCGGTTAATATCCGTATGTTAATGTTCCTGATTGAGATTCTCAATTATGAATTTGTTATCATTATCGATCGATCGAGTTTACAACAGTTTGCACAAAGCGCAAACTTTAGCATTGTGTTTCGATTGTTCAAATTGATATTAAAAATTATCGAGTGTAAGAGTCGACTAAATCGTGACGTAAAATCGACAATCTTGTCGATATTAAAGCGCATCTCCGGCTAACGAGATAGAGTTTCCGAGTTAACTCGCTTGCCGACCTACGACCTCGGGATATCGTTGTCGACTTTGACGATGTTACATTCCTGATCGAAATTAAGAATCGCGATAGACGCAATTTTTTGAATACGAGAAAGATATATTTGTCATGTCGTTGAACGAGAAAAGTAGAGATACTCGCCGCAGAGAGATACTCTTGTGACTATATAAATGTGTGTGTGTGTGTATATATATATATATACACACTATTTATACAATTTAATTATAAATGATCTAAGATGCGTACATAAAAGTGTATACTTGCGTTTTCTTTAGGCATAAAGTTGCGACCTTATGAACAAAGTCCGCTATATTGATGCTTGTACAAGCACGCATATCATTAAACGCGTGTTCTCCAATAAGACGAGCGAAACTATAAAGTATGTCGCGTGTGCGTATAACGTAAATATGCGTGCATATGTGAGATGTCTTTTTTCAACACATATATATATATATGTATATATACACACACACACGATCGAACAATAGCGTGCGCATGTTGCAAAGTGCATCTGGAGCACGAGTACATTCACGTGCTCTGCCTTTTAAAGAAGCTGATCCGCGAAATCGGATTTCGCTGGACGACATCGCGATCGTTAGAGACAATTATTCGAATTATTTGTTCAACACTCACCGATTCGATGAATTTGAAGGCGATAGAGGAAATCCTGCAACAAACATTATTTATTAATTAGAACCTCCAATAATTTAAAGATGATTATATCGCGAGATAATTATATCGAGAGATAATTATATACGTAAAAATGTACAAGTGACATTTATTAAGTTACTTATATTATCTCCACACACACATGTTCATGCACATGAAAGCTTTCTTTCTCAGTTCTTTTATTACGTAACCGCGAATCGGCGACCTAGCGAAAGTCAAGCGCATACTTGTTTTAACAATAACTGACTAATAGCTAACAACTGACGAATCGCTCTTATCTTCTTCCAGGTAAGTTTCATTTGCAAAGCGGTAAGTTAAGTCAGACTATGTGCTAAATCGGTGGAATTACGTCAGAGTATATTTTATATATTGTATTTATAAAAAGAAACTAGACGCGAATGTTTAACCAACGTGACAATTTCTTTCATCGCCAAGTAATTGATATTAATTATTAATCCTTAATTGTTAATCCTATCGCGAGTAGACGGAGAACGACCTTCGATAGACCCGTGATCAGCCGAGCATTAATTATAGCTAGGCCAATAATTACACTGGCGCCTTATGCCAGTGTCGAGATAGCGAATAAATTTTTAGCGGGGCAGAGAAAGTGCGTTGCGCAAACTTCCAATCGCTCGTGCAACAATGTTGTGGTTGCTTGCGAGAAATTCAAGTCGAAAAACTCCAAAATTGGTTAATGTATTGCGATATTTACGGATAGAATCGAAATCGCAGGAACCACAGATTACTCAGATTTCCAGATAATCGACGCGCATAGTTATCTCATAGTTCGCCTCTATCGCGCTATCAGCTAATAATTGCCTGACAATTCGTTATGGCACGTACAATTATACTTTTCTTTTACAAACATTAATGAATCTAAATGAAAAGCTTCGATAATATAAAGTACTTGCAATATTCTTTACGCGATTATTGAAATATCTTCGATTTAATAAGAGGTAAATTTTAATAATTTTATTTTTATTTTTATTCCTTTTTTTTTTCAAAAAATATGAGTCCGTCGTTCGAATGGAATTTGAAGCGGAGAACGCTCCTGAAATCTCACGAAACCTTTCGTATCACGGTTGCACGTGTGCACATTGACTGTAATTTAGTATCGATGATAAAGACAGTATGTAAATCGGCTCTCTTGCTATCAGACGACCCGACGGCACGATACCGCGAGTCTCCTCCGAGACCCTGACGATAAACTTTTCTCTTTGTACAGTCGGATTCAGCAGATGTAATGCCGACACGTCGTTTACATCCATTAGCATTCTGTTGCAGCGTACGAACTCGAAGAAGGCGGTAGAATCGTAATTGCAATGATCATAACTCGAATGCTCGTGCTCGTCCATCGATGCAAAATACGCTAAATCCCGTTATTATTCAACCATCCAAGGTTATTTCGCCGACTAGGTCAACAAGGCCACGGTTAAAGGCTGTTTTTCGATAATTATCGCTCGTATCAGCTTCAAACGTAACGTACAATCTATTGACACTATTGAATTGAATCAAACTACTTGAAACGTATGAATCTTTTTATACGCGCGAAAAATTTACGCTCGAGAATAGATTACAATAAAATTTGTATTATGTTAAAAAAAAAATTGAATCTGTCCGAGAATGTGATTTCTCTCTTTTTCAACATTATATTTAATCAACGATTTACAGGAACACCTTTGCTCGAAGTTTCGTTCATCAGATCCATCGTTTGAAAATCTCTGACGGGAAGTTATAATCTCGCGATTGCAATTTTCGCCGTATGTCGTTTCGCGTAAGATAGGAAAAGTCTTTCGATCTCACTCGCGCGTCAACATCGCGCGAACCTGAACGCCGTGGAAATCCGGCTGTTCAGCCACAAACCCGGAAGAACAGCTGGCGTTGCGCGCACGCACATACGGTTCTTAGGCTACGTCGTCATCGTTGCGTCGTCGTCACCGTCGTCGGCGTAGTCGACGAACGTCGAGTTGTGCAGGCTGTCGGAGAAAGTAATCACGTGCCATTCTTATAGACACCTTCGTGCTTTCAGCTAGCGGTTCTCATTATTGCTCGTAGAGCTTTGTCGTGGATATGTAATTATTCGTTTACATTTCTCATTACCGTATAAGACAGTTTGCATCAATTTTAAGATAACGGATGTGCAAAATCCAATTTAAACTTGAAAAACTATAAATGATAACTTGATGCTTTAAATAATCATATGTATAGTAATAATAAAATACTCCTTTTCGTAATTTTTAAATCGTTTAATTTATAGGTGAGAATATGTTATTATAGATGGCTGATAAATGAGAATAAAAAGTTTTTATGTTAAAATAAAAAAAAAACGTATGCATTATATCACTAAAATTGTTTTTTTTTGTACATAGTAAAATAAGTCGCGAAAGCGAAATCGTCAAATCAAAAAAAATTTTAAAACTTCCTAGATACGTAAGAGCACGCAAGGCAACCGGTTTTGTGCTGTGGTCGACGTAAAGATATACTAGCTTCTGTAGCATATAGCGAGACGAAAAAAAATGGTGACTCGATGGCGATCGGAATTGCAGAACATCTTACGATAGCGGTCGAAAAAGCTTCCCGGCAACGAAAAAAATGTTTATGATTAGAGAAATGTCATGATTGATATTCGCTATAAATATTGCAATAAATTTATGCGCCATAAATTGCTCTGTAGATACAAAATCAGCGGATTTAACATAAAATTGCCACGAAATTACTTAGTATCTTCAATCACAGAGTATATCATTAAAGTTTTTGCTTACTATCATCTATGTAGAAAATAAGATTTGGTCTAATATCTTCGTGAATCGATTTCCAAGTATGTAAAACGCGATCGAAATTGATTAATTGCAATGTTATTAACATTGTATAATTAGATAATCTGTGTCCGCGAAAAATATAAGTAAGAATGTCTACAATATTAATTATGATTTCTTAATATCGCGATGAATACTACAAAAATAATCGTATACTATACGTTATCGTATATTGTGCTCACGCATACAAATTGTTGGTGAAATTACGCCATTAAATAATGCAAAACTACACGATTAAAATTAACTTGAAATTTGCTTCTCCTATCTTTATGTGACGTAAAAATGCGGAATTTGATTTTATTAGCCGACCAGCATCATCGCGATCGTTGGATGCGAAGTGTCGGTCGGCATAAAAACGGCATTCAACCTGTTCGAATTAGAACTCGAGTTGCCGGCGCACTTCATAAATCAATGATAAATCTCGGCTGAGTCTCAAGGTTTCATGGCATACAGCATGTTCCGCGTGTCAAGTCTCGATAAATGTTAATGCCGCTAATAATGTTATATGCTATAACAGCACACGTTGTGCCGTGATATATAGAAATTTAACGGAAATAATTAATCTCGGAGATAATATCGCTGAAGAGAAAATTAATCGAACTAAAATGTCTCGCAAATTATAAATTGATATAAAAATTTTGAGCCGTGGAATCTTCTTTAAATTTGAAAAGATGAATTTGAAATTTGAATTTCAAACTCCCCCCGTGATTATTTGTGAAAGTTGTGAGAGCTTCGTTCGACTGTGCAACGTATAATTCTACGATTCTGACAATAAAAACGAATATAATGAAAATGTAGCGGCAAATATACAGCTATGTATATACGTGAAAGATTGCGTATATTCGTCGCCATTAATCCGATGTTTTTCTTTCGCGCGACGTTAATCAACAGGAGAGGAAATCTACCACTAATCCTGGCTATTATCGTTATTACAGGCTGTCTTACTGTTATGCGCGTTCTTTCTAAAGCCGCGCGAGAACCGGAAGATACTATGATCTGATACGTCACAACTGGACAAACGAGATAGTGAAAAATTGAATTCAATAAATTCACTGCACGCGTGTGTGCACGCGTACAGGTGTGCGTATAATATATACTTATGCACGTGTCATTAGTTTCTATTATCTAAACGTTCTTTAAATAGAACTTCAACAAAGCGAAATAGAAACGTTAAGACGCAAAAGACCATCCGAAATGATGGTCATGTTTCATGCTAAACAGAGTATATTAGTTGCTTAATC
This sequence comes from Lasius platythorax, assembly GCA_963971435.1. Classification (NCBI taxonomy): domain Eukaryota; kingdom Metazoa; phylum Arthropoda; class Insecta; order Hymenoptera; family Formicidae; genus Lasius; species Lasius platythorax. Next base: position 5,113,637 of record OZ020540.1, on the reverse strand, counting down.
TTTTCAATTTCGTCTTGTATATAAGTAGAGTATATCGTGGATTAATTCGTAAAAATATTTCGGAAAAATAACGAATCGGTATCTAAAAATTCTCAACACACTCTGTATACTTGAGAAATATAAATTTCTCGTGCGACGAAAGTTAAATTTACAGTCATGAGAGAAGGGTTTGCTCGCGCGCACGAACCCTTCCTTCTTTCAATAACGCATGTTCGAAAAGTAATTTAAAGACGAGTTTCTCTTTTCGCACCGGAAAAAGGAACAAATAAAGAAAAGGAGAAAGAAAGAGTCGCGCTGTTTACGAGAGAAAGGCGAACGTCAGAGGAGCATACGTATGTATGTGCGTGTTTGTATGAGATATATGCCCGCGGATATACGCAATCGTTCCTGCGTCTCCGTTATTTCGGTGAAAGTGAAAGTCACGCGGCACGCGACTTCCTACTCCGATCAAGCTTGCTAGACAGATAATTCGCAATGCGGCAGGATCTTTCAAAGGCTATAAAACATTTTGGAAGAAAAATTGTCGCTGGCAATTAAGACTTTTAAATCATTAAGACTTTTCGCGAATCGAGCTTCTGATATGTCCCGATAAATGAGAAAAATCTTACTTTTCAGTTTATTTCAAACGGATTTTTCACCTCTCTTGAAAAAGCTATTAATATTTCGGCGCATTATATATTTTATATTTAATGCATTTGTTCTGAGATCCAATTTTTTACTTGATTTAATTGACATAGTTAAAAAAACAATGTGTTTATTCAATAATTTACTTATCATTGTTTTTTATTCTTAGCGAAAATAAGGTATATAATAAAATAACGAAATTAATTAGTGAACTTTAAAAAATAGAAATAATTGTATATCAATTAATGACAACCGAGAGTTATTTAAATTAATAAAGAACAAAACTCTTTCTCTCTCTCTCTATTTCTTGAAGAATCCAGAAATGTAAATGATGGTTAAGAACTCCACACGAATAAGAATAATCGAAATCGAGGATGCATTCGCTGAAAGCGTGGCCACGCCAAGACTTTCCACTTTCCGAATGTCACAATCATTGCTTAAATAAAAAAAGTGCAATGCAAAATACGTCGAAGAAGTACGATTAATGTCGTTATTTTCCAACTATATTATCGCTACATAATTGCTATAAAAATTATATATATATATATATATATATATATATATATATATATATATATATATCATAGATTATTTCAATATATATATATATATATATATATATATATATATATACATATATATTGAAATAATCTTTTCTCGTTTATTGTTCATTTTTTTGGTATCACTACGGAAAGAATTGCTATTATCGGATCCCGTCAGTATCTACTTATTTACAAAATGAAACACGGAAGTCTACAACGAGATGACTTTCCGCGTTCCAGATCTTACACTATCCTGCTTCTCCTTCTAATCGTTTTTTGTATTTACTTGACTCTGGTAATTAATGAAGGAAATGCGCACGATCGAACACGACTGTTCGCGCAATTTTCCAGTAAGTACGGAGTAACAGAAGGAAAGAGCTGGAAAAGCTAATCTTTCATTGCCGGGTAGGAAGTCTCGCGAAACACGTTTGGTTGTTTTTCTTTCTTTTCTTTATAAAATAAACCGACAATTTTACTCTCGATAGACAAGCTGCGTTATACGGATCTCTGTTTCACTCGTGCATTTGCCATATTTTATTAGCGTATTATCTGTCGTACTTTACGAACTTTATGAACTTTATGAATCGATTTTCGCTTGATTTCGCGAATCGAATCTCCTCTATCGGTGCAAAAAAGTTTGTCAAGTTTGATGAAGTTATGACTCTTAGCGAGTCGTCGTCAAAACTTTTACCCCGTACGTGTGTATTCGAGACGCCGTTATGCAGGGCTGACATTTGGATGGCCTCCTTTCTCCAAGTGGCACGTGGGCTCATACTTTTCGGCACAGCAATGAGAAAGTTGTTGCCCGTTAGATATGTTGACCCGTTACCAACGATATATATATGGGTCCAGTCTTGTGAAATCCCTTTTTCTCTGATTTAATCCCGGAACTACGCATCTCAAGTATCCAGTGAGAAAACTTTTCCAAAAGACTTGACTAAGAGAGAGCATTTCTAATGTGCATTCTAATGATTTTATTTCGTCAATTCGTTCGCAATAGAAAGATTCGTTTTTTTGTAGAGCGATTTGTGAAAGAAATCCGGATGCATCTAACGTCATCAACAAAACTATTAAATAAACGGATATAATTTAAAACGTTATCGAATAATTCTTCGCGGCTTTCTATACATCGGAGGCTCGTCCAATTATTCTAAAGTGTCCACTAATTCCCTCATTTTATGAATAAATACGAACCTCGTCGCGGGGTGATCTGGTCGAAGCGAAGGGGGAAAGACTCCCAAGGGCTATCGAGGGAAACATAATTGGCATATCTTAATTATCCGCCTTGTACGGCATCTCCTCAATTAAAGGTGTCTCGTGACGAGCGAGTCGAATCAATTAAAATCGACCTTATATAGATAGCGCCGATATCGTCTCGATCTCGCCGTATACTCTATCAGATAAAAGAAGCGGTAATTGTCAATTATTGTCGCAATAAATTGCATATCCTGGTGGAGCGCCAGGTGAGATAAGAGGTCGATTATTGAGCGAAAGGTAATTATTGCGAGTGACACGATGCGTCCTGAAAACGGTCGGCACAACAATAAGAAAATATTTTGCTCTTAACGTCGCGATGACAGCGAGTTTTATTCGTTTGTACAAAGATAAAAATATCTCGACTTTGTCGAGACGAGTCAATAAATGTTTTGCATAATAAAAATCGATATTTTATCGCTTTATGCAGTGCAATTTTTCGATTCGATCCCTCGAAATATGATTTGTATGTGAAATAAATGGCATAATTACTTTAAAGTAGAAGCGGAAATCCTACGCGGACACGAAATTAGAAATGAACACTCTATACGTCGGGCAGCAGGTGAGAATATATTACATTTTTCTCGTAAACGAAATCAATTACTACTTATCGCGCTCGCGGTAATAAGGTGCGCGTAATTAACACACGCGCGCGTATTCATACACTTCCTCCTTTCCCTTTTTCCGGTTGACGCATTTTTTTTTCTCATCGCTTCGCCGCGGCAGAAGCCGAGGAGAGAAGCGGAATGCGGCCTTGACACGGCATGAAAATAATAAAAGTTGGCAGAATAAGCGTGGATGTGCGATACACGCACATTAGTCGGCAGCAGCTGTTAGGAATTAATTTTAGATTAGACGGTCGGCGGGTGCCTGACTAGGTCAACTTCGTTCGAGTCAACGAGCGTCGTAAATGCATCGGGTCTTTCTACCAGCGGGTTAAAGTAAAACCGCTCGTAGATTCTTTTTGCGATCGCTTAAAAAATGATAGCCAAATTGCATTTGAGTTTGACGTATAATATTACCTTTGAGTTTGCGATATTACTCGTGATTAATCCGATTAACGCAATGTATAAATTTTCAATTTGTCAAACTTCAATTCAAATTATCATGACAATAATATTTATGTCGTTAATTAATTTCATTAGGCAATTGATTTAAAGAGTCTTTAAAGTATTCAGAATAAAATTCGTATTGTTCGCTCTGACACATGTGCTTTATTAGACGTCAACTCTGTGCTTCCTAGATCCATACAGATAGCACGCCATATTTACGGGTCACACACGGCATATGCGTGCGCCACGAACACGCATCAAGTGGCAAACTCGACTCGTTTCCGTGAGTTTTACACGCGTGAGAAAGGGAAAAAAAAGAAACGCTCTACCGCGAGTAGGGGCAGAAGCACAGACGAAGGAAAGACTTGGTAAAACTCTTCCTGGCTTGTGTCCCCCTCCCGCTTGTTCCTTTCGACTTCTCTTTCTCTTTTCCTCGTTCTTTAATAAACCTGTGCCCTCCTCCTGTTCCGCTATGAACGCGGATTTCTCTTTCATCCTGGTACAATCTGATTTCTCTGGTCACACGTAGGCACACGTTTGTATTGCGTACAAACAGATGGATAAATTTGCCACATAAAGCATCCCGTTTTGAATTGAATATCTCTAAATATTTTCAAACGCGCGGCTCACTCGATTCTATTTCGACTTTAATCGCGCCAGATATATTTTACTCGTCGCACATAAAAAGTTTCTCCATTTAAAATACATTCGCAAAAACCACCTGTTGTTAGCTTGATGAACTGCAAGAGGCATAAACTGTTTTACAATGGAAGAAAATTTTACGAGATCGCGATAATTCACTCGGCATAAATGTAGTGTGTAATAATGTTCCGCACGAATTGGTCTTTAGCGTTTGTCCACGTTCATTACGATCTCTTTGGTCTCTTAGTGAATTAAAACGAACATGTTAGTTTTCCCACTTTAGTTGGGTTGTCGACGAGACGCGAACTTGAGAATGACAAGAATAAAACGTGATGGATTTCTTTAAATGAACGCCCATAGCTTTCAAACGATTCTACGAATTTATAGTTCTTCAAAACTTGCTAGTAAAATTGTGTATATGTATATAAAAATAATGAACTTTTATATATATAGATATATATGATAAAAAGAAAAATATTTTTACAATTAACATATTGTCCCGTTTAAGGCAATAAGACGTGTAAATTCCTCACTACGCATTTAATCGCGCAAAAATATCGCGTTGCGACACGCAGTCGGGCCTCTTTCTGTCCGTGTACACGATACAATGCTCAGGGCCCTTGTCATAGCGCTATTCGCGAAGCGGTGGTCTGGCTTGCCAGCAAGTGAAAGTTGCTCGAGCCACTTTCCCCTCTGGGGAACCGAGCGATCGCTCAGTTGGCTTCCGGGCTGCGAAGTCGCGATAAATGCCAGAGATCCACCGCCCTGAATCGGCGCGACACAACATTGCGCTCAAATTCTTGCAAAGTAAATTTTATGGTAATCAAATATGATTAATCTATTCAATGGAATGTGCGATGATCCTCAATCAAAAAATATAAACTAATTTTTTTATATTGTAAGAGAGAGAAACTTCGTTTGATATCAGTTTTATGTTTTATTTCTTGCGGATTGGATCACCATTGCACCGAGTAGTTTAATTGTTTAATAATTTTAATATAAATATATATAATAAAAAAATGTAACAAATAACTATTAAATATTATGATTACTGAGATTTCTTTTATGTTACTGCTAAAAGTATCATCTTTCAATAGACCAATAGTTCTCTTCGAAGCAGAGAATTTAAATTCCGCAAGAAATGTAGCGTATGATCGATTGCCGAATAAACAATATGATCCGCGATTAAATGCTTGATCGGGTGCGCATCATAATTTCCTTGATTTTCCTTCCGAGGGAAAAGCGCCATTGTCGAATGCGACACTTATGTCGCGACTTCCACGTGTCTTAGCGTCTCGATTAATAACAGTAATCGCGCGAAGCAACCCCTCACCAGCCAACGGCTTCCGCGTGCATCTTTCGTAGGAGTCGTGTGTACCGGAAGCCGCGCGTGGGGACGCGTGTACGCGCACGTGCGCGAGAAAAGGGGCCGGTGTGTATTATACATATTGCGACGCGTTGTGCTGTCCTCTCCGTCGTCGTCGTAGCCTTGTAATTTTCAGGAGAATTGCGTGTACTTGCGGGGAAATGATCTGTAAAATTATAGCCGCGGCTTCCTGAACGCGCGCCGACACTATTGCGCGCATGCGCATATGCGCGCAAGACTATACGCGCGTGTTGTGTATCCATGCGAATGAAGTGGGGTCGCTTCTCGTAGACTTTGTACTCTACATCGCGAATTCCTTTCGTTAAAAAAAAAAACCACGTCCTCTCTCGCGTACTTTCTCCCGGGATCGATCCGTATAATTTAATTGGCTCGGCGAGCGTACAATGCGCGCGCGGCTAATCTGTATCGTTAACGCGAAGCCGATGTGCGTTCCCTCCAATTTTATCATAGGCGAAGGCGAAATTTTGCACGAGCGACTATTATTCTATTTATTTATTTTTAGAACGAAAAACGCCGAAAAATAAAATGTTCATTAATATTGCACTTGTATATAACTCGGCACACTCGCTTTTAATTAATCGCCAAGTCGTGTTTCGCTTAATATCTCTTATTTCATTTTGTAAGAGAAAATAAAATCTTTGAGTTTGCATTGCACTAATCTTGTATAATAATGCACCGATTGCATCAGTATCGCCGCGCGTACAATATATCAATCTTTCTTTTTCCGCACTCTCGAGAGATACCGGGTGAGAATATCGGAAGATGATCGGAAGATCCTATATTTAGCGAAATGCGGTCAAGCGCATTGCCCCGGGTCAGTTTCCGCGTAACTTTCGCCCGCGCGCGAGCTTCTCGTTACCCAACAATTACCTAATCGCGTAGTGTACATACACAACGATCGATCGAGCGACACATCGAGGCGTAACACATCGATGATCGAGATGCACAGCCCGCTTGCTACATACGCGGAGAAAAAGAGAAGCGAATCACGCGCCGCGCGCTACACTGTCAAGGTTACATACGTGTCTGCCTCCTCCGACCAGTCACCAGGAAACGAAATAATGATGTTGCGCTTGCTTGCATCAAGGAGAGAGAATATAGTATATTTAATCGAACACACGCGCACATCGATTCCTACGATTGCAATAAAAGACGGATATCGCACAATGCGCGTGAATCCCATTTATTCGCAAAGCTTGGAAGGTTTATATTCGTAGTTAACTTCTCGATCATACTGCTGTATCATTATCGACGTTAATTATACTTGCGCGTTTCCTCACGCTCTATAATTACCGTCCGAAGAAGATGCAAATTTTTTATATCAGCGGCGATCAGAAATATTATTCGTGCGCAGAAATCAATTCCATATTTGTGCTTCTGAATAACAAATGCGCGGACAGTAATAAAAATGGTAAGATCTGTGAAGAGAGAGAGAGAGAGAGAGGCGAAGGAAATCTGTGTGTATCGCATATCGATACGTCGGGTTAAAGGCTGAAAGTAAGAAACACCGGGTGTTATTAAAAAAACAAAGCTCGCAGAAACAACGCGCGCGTTCGAAAGCTGTAAAACTACGTAGTGACAAAAAAAATGTGGCCTTTTACTTTCGTTCAAGCGCTGACGAGATATTCATGCCAGCGATGTCAACACCGATTGCTGTACCATCGATGGCCGTGTTCTCGATACACTCGATCGACTGATCGAGAGGCACCTTTTCCTAGAAAGCGAAATTCCTCGGATTCCGGCGATTGACGCACGAACGCGTGAGAATAAGTAATTATCATTTGCAAGTAGAAATTATCTAAGATATTTTAGAATTGACATTAGTAATGTTTGGATTTGTGAATTCTAAACAATTCAACTTTTCGACGTAAAGTCGATAACAGTCGGAACAATTGCGAGTTTGCAGTCGACGCGAATTGTATACGAGCAGCTGACAGACGCGCGATTGAACGTATTACATCAATTACGTGGACGGTGATGGTTAAGAATTACCTAAAAGGATCAGCACACACACAAAAAAACACACACAGACACACACACACACACGAGCAGACTTACGACGGCCATGTTCCATTGCCAAGGACGAGGTGCGATTCCGCGTCCCCGAAGGACACGCGCGCCTTTCGAAACCAGTTACTGAACACGGGAGATATAAGAGTAAAAGAGATACAGCCGAATATACGGATTCATCTATTCTCGCGGTGTATCGGTTTTCTATAAATATCAATTTTTTTTTTTTAGATTTACAGATTCTCGTATTTTCGCGTCACGAGAAAGATTCCCCTTTAATTTCTCGCTTTAATTATTTATTACTTTCTCGGCCGAGTCGCGCGACGTGTATTTTGCTCATTTCTCAGGGGAACACGTTTGAGAAATATGTTCCCTGCTAAGGTATATAAATATATCGGGGCGTACACTTCATGCGGAAGAAATTCCGGAGAACGTTTATTGCACGCATAATGTATATCTACTAGCTAGCGTATAGTTATAAATCTCGTCCAGATCCTTTTTAAATGCTAACGTTTCAGCACGTTCGGCGTGGCGAGCACAGGCGGGAACTTTCTATGGCGAGATTATCGAACCGGCAATCATCGTAAATACGCCCACGTACTTTCTAATCAAGCTACTATTTAAAGCACCTGTACGGGGAAAATAAAAAGGCGAGCGAAAACGAGGAAAAAAGTTATTCGACTATAAGTAAAATCATACATATAAAAGAAAAAGAAATTAGACCGCAAAAAATCGATCGTTTTGCGGACAAAAAAAATTTTCTTTCGAAAACAATCGTTTCATAAAAAAAGCACTCTAAAATATTGAACAGATATCTAAACAAACAATGCTTTAATTTAAAAATGCTTTAAGCTATTAAGCTGTTCACCACATTGTTATTTCTTTGTTATAATATATATTATTATTTTTGACATTTAGATGCATGATATTCTATTAATGTCTTCCGCAAAATTGTTTCGATGCTAATTCGATGTGTTTATTCTTTGAGCACACGATCGCCTTTCCAAAGATTGGGAAGCTACAGGTTGCCGTTATCGCGATAGCAACAGTACAACGCAGACAGGAAGTATCGCCGTGAGCGTGAAGGAAAGGGTGAAAGCTAGGCTGGGAGGGGAGAAAACGCAAACAGTTTGCGCGGCTTTACTTCCGCGATCTTAACCGATTCTAGGCGTTTCCCCCCGCGTGACCGATCTTTCCATCTATCTGACTGGGCGTCTCTATCCGCTAAGATTCGTTTAGAGCACCGATCTAGAGCAGCCGGAAATTCGATCATTTTCCTCGAGAAAGTTTCCCTCCCACAAGGATATATACCTCAATTTTTTAAATATTTTTCTAGATATCCTCGCGATAATGATAGAATTAAGTGTGCAAAGCGTCATGTATCAAGCAACAGTTAATCAAGAACTCGCGCAGCTACAAAAGAGCGAATCGCATTCGTAATCCGGACGGCTCACCGTTTCCGGTACAGCTCGTTACGAACGTCTGCTCTCATGGTGCGTGGATGACGTATTGTGATCTAGATTAAGTATGTGATATCATTCGCCGTTTCATACTGTTTCACCTGGCAGGGTCGCACAGGTAAAACTAGAAAACTCGATTGTAGCTGAGAGCCGCGATGCGAGCGTTCACGAGATCGCGATCTTTATTCTTCCGACGAATAAGCTTATGTTGCGTATTTGCGCAAGTTCCGATTCGCAAGAAGCCTTTCACTTTCAATCGCGTAAAAGTCATTAGTGTGTTTTTGTTAACAAAAAATTATCTTGAATTTCGTTTCGGCGAAATTGTATATCCTTAACATATATATATTTCGGTATTTAATTTCGAGCTACACGGTATATAATTAATAAATATTAATATTTCACCTGGCAAAAACGTATACGTGCGGGTCGAATCGTCGCGTTGTCTGCTATCGCAGAGTGGGTCACCGGGTAAAGAGGAAACACACGAAAGAGACTCAATCGCGCTGCGTTCTACGTCGTGCTCGAGGAAGCGGGAAGAGGAGGCCGCTCCGACGAAAGCGAAAACCTCTTTCACTCTCTTTCGTGTTACGCGGATAACTAGCGAGCCTAGTTTCACTCTTTATGAGGCGAGCTTGTCTCCCGAGACACGGCTAACCGGGTTAAGAGGCGGCCGATTCTCGCTTGATCCTCCATCAACGAACGATGATTCACGAATGTTACCAAATATTACGACGCTTCGTACTCGATAGCTTCCCCCACTCTCGCTTCCCGGTTTATTTTCATTTTTCCATTTACTTAATCATTTTAGTGAGCGCGCGGCGAATGTTTACATTGTAACCAAAATAGAAATACTTGCGTATATTCTAGATATTTCTTTGTTTGATCTTGGAGAAGCATGACAATTTAACAAAGCTGAATGTGTCGTGTTTTATAGATACGTTAATGAAATGTTTGATTTTCAGCAGAAGATTTTCTAAAACCGAGAATTTATTTTTGCATAGCTATGAATCACCGCGATTCTAGCAATATCGTTACAATAAACCGACGCGAAGTGTGTTTTACGATCGTCTCAACACCGTTTAATTCCACGACGCGAATCCTTTAAATTATACTTGCACGTGCGTATGCACGTTCGTACGTTCGCGAGAATTTACACGGATGCGGCTTTAAATCCGCATACGCAGTTGTACCGGTTAAACGCACACACGCAAACGCGGCATTTTCACGCCCGTAAAACTCTTCTACTCTTACTGATGTTTATTTACAACGTTAGTTCGCGCAAAACGTTGCTCTCTGACATTCCTCGAAGAAACCGAGATTTTCAACTTGTTAATTACGCACATTATATACGTACGTTAAGTCATTGCGGAAATTTTCTCGAAACGGCCGGGATTATTACAGTTGACAGTACGTGAATTCCACAAACCCCGGGAACCCCGCGCAATAATTATGATAATAATAATAATTATATACAAATTTTTAAATATATTATAATTTTCTCGCGAGTTTTCACGAAGAACCGGATAGCTCGAATATCGCGTATGCGCGCGCAGTGACGGTGTTAAGAATATTTCAATTAAGGTTGGAACGAATGTAAAAGCTTGGTTGATTCCAAAAACTCCGAGAATCTCGCGTGCGCTTCTGCCTCGTTCTCGTTGCGCGAGCTTTATTTGTACGACGTGCGATAGGAAACGAACATTTCTAAGAGGTTTAGCCGCACTCGGAGGAGCGGCCAAGGACGACTTCGTGGCTCACTGCGTGCTAGTTCGTTACATGCAATCGTAATACTCGTTGTTACATCCACGGTCCACGATTCTTGTTTCCTCTCTCGCGTTCGATCATGTATAACAAGCTAAATCGCCGTAGAACGCGCCAAGGTTTCGAAATGCCGATGATGAGCGATCGATCGAGAGAGGGAGAAAGTAGCAATACGAGAAATATTTCTTATAGTTTTCACTCTAATAGACCGCGAAATAGACGTAACCTGTGTAAAAATTAACATCTCTACATAGGGAAATTTACGTGCCTTCCAGCGACATATAATATAAAAGTGCAAATTATATAGATTCTCTATTATATATACATATTCAGAGAACAGTTTTACATTTTCTTCGAATATTATTATATTTTCTAAGAAATTATTATATTCTACATTTATTTTGTTTTACTTTTTCTTGGAATATTATTATATTTTTTAAGAAATATTCGAAGAAATATATTGTAATCATATTTAAAATTTCTATCATATTTCATGCTCTTATTATCTTGCCTATGAATTGCAAAAAGAATCGTGAGAAAGAGATGGCAAAATTCACATTTGCTTAGCAATTATTCGACAATTGTAGCTCGATAATTTCACACGTATCGTGAAACGCCGATTGTTTCATTGCTTTCGTTCTTTTAGTGAAATACATTGTTTTTCAACGTTGGTAAAGATGACGATGAGATCTGACACATTATTGATCGCTATAATCGGTTTAGTCATTTGACCGCTGCATGCACGTCACAAAGCGTTATAATCACGTGCGACCTTTCAGATTTTTGCATGTGAATTAAAAGGATTCTTTAATACCCTTAATGGTTTCGCAGATAATCACCTGTTGCTCTTTCCGCAACGTTCGAATACATGTGAATCACTAAAAAATATTTAATATTACAGCAATAACATGTATGTACACAAAAATATTTGATCATATTAATTTTTTCATTTCCTCATTTTTTATTCTATTCCGTTTCCGCATGTGTGAGTCAGATCGAAAAATTAATTTCTTGTAATTCGAATCGCGCGCGCGGAGAGAATCTAATTCACCGGATAAAATTATTCAAGAATTCTCTTCGGTATTCGGTGAAAATTCTAAGAGAAAATTATGAGTCACTAGACTTCGGTCGCGCCTAAAAAACAGCGATAGAAATAATGAGGTCGCGTCGGAACTAGAGATAACGCCGCGTACATATACAGGTATGGTGGAAATCTAAGAAAATATACGAGACTCCCAGACTATAATTCTCGCTTGCATTTTCACAAGGCGCTTCTCGATGTAACGGCTTAGAGATAAGGCCGATAAACGTATGCGCCATTGTGCAAAGCCAGGCACAGCAAGGCGGTAGGTTAACTTTCTAGGAAACGTCTTTCGGTCGCCTGGAACGTAAATGCGTTTTATACATACGAGCGGATAATTCGCGCAGAACGAGGAAATGCCCTTTGTCGACGTCGCCTATATGAGAAACCCGTGGTGGGAAACGTGTATGTGTATAAACGGCATAATAACAATACAATATGATTATAGGTGCTATATATAGCGCGCGTATAAACGCACAATTTCGGAATGAAAATAATAATTATATTACGATACCATTATTCATCGTGTTGCAAAGGCGTAGTGTGACGTCTATCGCCGTAATTTCTTTCTCTTTCCGTGTGTAATAATCATATGCGTTAGCGCGCGTCTATAATTAGAGAAGACCGAAGCTAATTAGAGCGTGCTCGAAAGGAGAAAGTGTTTTTAGGAGGAAGGGAGGAAAAGAAACGATTGCCTCGCTTCCGGCACTCCGATGGAACTCATCGCGCGAATGCTTTAATGCCACGGATTAATTGCCTCGAGAAGGCAATTTTATCTAAATTCAATAAAATTCGTATTCTTTCTTCGATGATGCACAAAAGAGGGAAGAACGTAGGCGGAAGCTATTGAGTTATGCAATAACGAGGTACAACGTTCGACATGAATTTTCATTCGTGCAATTTCACCGTACGATCGCTATATACCGGGTGTACCTCACAATTGCGAGCCGAGTGTACCGAGTCCGCGTCTAATAGAATCTAAGTTAATGCCGGTTATACGGGCCGTACGTCAAAAGGGATGATGTCGGCTTACCGCACGCACAAATCATCGGAGTACCGACAACACGGCACGAGATTTACAGATCGTAAGTCAAGTTCCTCTCGTCTATCGCGTGTTCCGTGTCGCGTTGCCTTTTGATTTTCCTTTCCGAGTATAGCCGACCGCAAGAAAGTGCTGTCTCAGAACTTGACATTCCGCTCTCGTCGACCATCCACTAAGCTTATTTATCTCCTTGATATTTTCCTTCACGGAGGATCGGTAAAGAGTATAATTAAATTATGTCGAGTAAAATATAACTTCACAGAGATCTTGAATTTCTCCCTTGAGTTCTTCTTTGATTTTTTCTTATTTTAGTGTTTTTTCAAAGTTTACGATTAATAATTTTTCTATATTTTTTTCTTTTATCTCTCATATAGGAGATAATCATACTATAAAAAAGTAACATATGTTTTCGAAAAAATTATTTTACGAGTCCGATTGACTCTGTCAAGTCGAACTTGAAATCTGAATCGAATCAACTTCGCCGGTGAAATGTTTATAATGTTATAAACGAATATCTCTCTCTCTCGCGATCTCAATCGCGGAAATAGATCGCAACGATGGAGTCGCGGCGGCAGCGGAGTCGTCGACGGCTAAACAATCGCATTTGTTTGGAGAAGGTTTCCTGCGGCCTTGGTCAATGGTTATTTCGGACGGGGCGGCCTATCCCACGAGCTATTGTGTCGTAGACTCGATTGATCGAGAAAGGTTTATCGACGGCGCGCCGCGTGTCTATTGTAGCGGGGAACCATTGCTCTTTGCGGTACAATCGACGTTTCCAGCCTCATCTCAAACTAACGAGCTCGAGCTGAAAGTTTATAACGCCGCGTCTAAAGCGATAGATCAAAGCGGATCCGCACAAGCGGACCGATCTCTATTTCGATTTTCTAAAACGTTCGAGCACAGCTCATCCTTTACGACGCTGGTAAAATGAATTGGCACTCTGGGAGAAGTACACTTAGGAGTTGGTGAGTTACAGTCATTATATCGAGAGTTTTTCCGAGAAAGAAGACGGGAGGTGGGCCAGAAAACATTCACGAGACACCCTCGCGTGTTTACCTGCCTAGACGTTCGCGTGTCGTCGATTACATAAACGCGTAACGATATTGGACGGCGACTTTGGGAAAGGAAGGAGAGCAGGAACGATTTCCGAGCTCTCGACTAAAGCTCGGAAAGCGTGTCCGTAAATATTTCAAATGAATTTTGTGTTGCGCGACGAATGACAAATTGTTTAAAAAGGTAGCACGAAGCTCGCGCGCGCGAGAGAGAGAAAGTCGAGGGATGAAACTGAAATTTTGAGTCGCGAGCAATGATGTAACGCGCGTTCGCGAAAATCGATAAACTCCGCGACGACAGATACAGATGTGCGGTAGACCATAGCGATGTGATGCGGTTTTGTCACCTTCACCGTAAGCGTAATCTTAAGAGCGAATTGCCCATCGGACTATCTAAATAACGAAGCGGTTTTCCGCTCATATTGCAACGGGTTTATTGTTTTCAGCATTTAAGCAGCGTTTAAGTCTCAACGATTTATTAGCCGATCTATCATTCGCGCGGATTGCCGAGAGATCGCCGCGAGGAGAGACGCGGTAAATTTCTTTTTCAATGCCACGTTTGTGTAATAGCCACATTCATTGGAGAATCCGACGTTCTTACGCATCTCATCAAGATCCTTCGATTTTTAATGATTTTTATTTCGCACAAAATATCGGCAAGTGAACGATTATATATGTCCGTTAACTGGAGTAAAAAAAATTATTTTACTGTAGTATAGTTCAGTATAAATAATATTTCCGCCGTCGAGAAGTGGAACACGTGCGATACGCGCGCCGTTTATGCCCGCTGTAATTAACTTCGTTATCTTCGCGACTTTTATCTATTGGTGCAATTAACAAAATGCAACTGTCTTGACCGCATTAGAGTTTAGTCCGTGCTACAAATAAACATTAGTAATGTCAACGAAACTTTCACAAGTCTCTTATATATCTTGACATTTAATGGTTATATAATCATTTACATTTACAATTATCTCTTACACGATTTTTTAGCTTTTTAGCATATATACAATATATAAATTTATTAAATGTATGGGGATTTATGTTAAAATTACGTTTCTTGTAATTCACATAAAATAATAATTATTTTCTTATACGATTAAAATCACCCAGAAAATAAATGATGCATTTAATTAACATTCTTTTTTTTATTTGTAATAATGGCAAGGTAATAACGCGCAAACAACTAGTATGCAAATTGCTTTAAACTCATATAAATAAATGCAATTCTCTGCTCTCTCCCTCTCTCTCTCTCTTCGAAATCGATATAATTGATGTAATAATAATTAAAAAAATTAATAAATCTAACAGAATTAAAATAGAACGAAGAGAATGCAGAGAATGAAGTAAACGAAGAAATAAATCAGATTTTTTTGACGATAATATAGAACGATTAAATAAGTCTCATTGAATATGTATTAATTTAAATATAATCTGCGATGAATTCGTTACAAAAATAAATCGCTTGCATAAATACATATAAAGCATATAAAGTTTGTGAAAAATAGTGATTCTAGGATACATATTCGTATCGAGTCCGCATAGAAATCGCGTGTTTCCGTTACCGCGTGCATAACGATAGTAGTTGCCTATTGCCAAGGGCCGGCTATTGTAAACAAACGAGGGACAAATGGGGACGCGAGCACGATAGAGAAAGAGAGAGAGACAGAGAGAGACAGAGACAGAGAAGACGAGGGTACGGAAATGCAGCTCTCGGTGAATGAATGGATAAAATCAGGAAGATACCCCCCCTCTCCCCCGATCCTTCGCCCCGATTACATCGTGCCCGACGCGCCATCGAACGAGACACGCTGCCCCCCAGCTCCCTCCCCCCTTTTTCTGCCCGTTCTCTCGACGGTGCTGTCCCGCAACACGAGATTAATTCCGCGGAGCTAGCCAGTCGGTCGAGGAGTCAGCCTTGAACCAAATTACGGACTGCCGTTGTTTAGTTGTTTAGCCAGCGTACACGCTGCACAGAAATCTCGGCCGGGGGCACCTAAGGTGACTCTACGAGAACGGCAATAGGCGCGATCTCGCTCCCTCCTTTAATCGGCGCGCTACTTGAGCACCGATTATTCTCAGCTGATCGATAATCGATCGAATATTTCGATTCGCACGTCTCGTGCACTCGTTAAAAGATATCTCGATAAACCACGACTTGTTTCTAAATAGCCAAGAGGCTTGTTAGCTTTTTAAAAGAGAAGAATTTTTCATCTCGCGTATCCTAATCCATCGCGATGTTGCGCAAATGTATATTCGCACACTTGTCGCGACAGGACGCGGTATTGTGAGTGTAGCCTTGAATTTACAGGCACGACTGCAACAATAGTTGAATAGAGCGCATTGGCACGCCAGAAACCGCAAACCTCGGCGAAGCCGAGTACGCGCGAGAGCGGACGGCAGAGCTGATATTCCGTGAACCAAAGCGAAAAAGTAGCGAGGTGACGAAAATTAGCATACCGTCGAATGGAGTTACTTCGCACTCTGGTACGAGATGGATATTTTTGCGCGACGTTCATAGCTCGAAAAAAAAGATGTATAGTTCGAAAATTTTTGAACCGGATCCATTCGACGGGTTCGTTTGACAGTTCGAGCTTAAAGCCTATAAATTTCACATTGCTTCTCATAACACATTTATCACTGCCTAGAATATTTGCTATCGGATACAGTTACCGACTATCATAATTATTGTTATGGATCGTTGTCATTGATGTCGTTATAATAATTATTATCATCGTCGTAGTCATCATCATCGCTATGATTATTATCATCATCATAACGTCATCTTTGTTATTTCCACATTCGATGTCTTAGCAATTAACACACATCATAACGTGACAAGGCACGTTCTCATAGCCTTGACAGCCGACCTGAACACTCCCCAGACTCGACTCGAAGTAGAAGCACTAATTTAAATGATCAAATGATTTTATCAAATCTTATTCATGCGAAGTCAGTCAAGAAATATATAAAAAGTACGTTTACGCGGTATACTTCACGATTGCTTTTTTGATGCAACTATTGATGATTGAATATAGCTATCAATAATTTATAATATGCTAAGAGAACGAAAGAATGCATAGAGAGGAAGATGAGAAAAGATAGGATGGAAGATGATGGTTCTGGTTAGCTAACTATTTTTGGAAGAGCATCTTCAAGGCTGCCGACTATCTTTATATTCTTCTTCCTCGTTTTTTCCATGACAGAATTTCAGATGTAAGAAATGTGATAGAAAAATTGAATATAAAACGTATACCTATATGAAAATCAGATATAACACATTTGTAAAAAAATGCTTATTAGATTTTAAATTCTTTTAAATATATATATCTTTATATACTTATGTATATATTGATAATATTTAGCATAAATTTGAAAAATCAAAGAACTCTTCTCTGCAAAAGAATACTAAAGACATAGAAAGCTGCAAGATGTATAAAATTACAAATCGTCGTTATACATTGTAGTACAAGTCCCCAATTTCGTGAAAAGTGTATTATATTGTATACCGGAAGAGGTTTTGGGACAGAATGCATTATACAAAAGCAAGAGAATAGGGTATAGTGTATAGACTGGTTGTCAATAGCGTTCTTAGTATGTCTGCATGTCGGTTAAAAAAGATTATCTTTAACGGTATATCATGAATTCTCCGCAATTTAAATACCTATGAATGAATGTAATTTCCCGCAAAAGTAGAACAGATTTTACTCATAATGCCGATCTCTCTCTTATTCGTAAAAAAATAGTTAGCGGCTTAAAAGTTGTAAAATCCTCTCATTCAATAAAACAAGATATACTGTCAAATTTGTGCAGCAAAAAAAAAGATTTCACTAATTCTGCATATCAATCTATTTGACAATTTTTCAAATTTTGATATTTTTTTTACAAGTCACATGTGCTTCATTAATATTGTCTGAATTTGTCTTTTAAGTTTATGAGATATTATAAGATGCCTATGCGTACCATACATACATACATACATACATACGCGTACATACATACATACATACATACATATCTACACACACACACACAAATAAAACCACACATATAAAAAAAAGTATATATATATAATTAGAATTATAAGTATCGTTGAAATTAATAGAATAAAATTGAATTTTCAGGGAAACAAGGTAAAGATGGACCAGAGGAAAAGAAGGATGCCGATGGCGAACTTTGGGGCAACGTGGAAGCGCAGGCCGCCTTCCTCGGGCCCACTCTCTGGGACAAAAGTCTGCCCTACGATGCCGACCTGAAGGTATTAAATCATGTATGTATAAAGGTGCGACACGGTAAGCCTTCAATTTGGCTGAATCTAATCCCAAAATTCCATGAGCGAAAATTGAAAACGAAGCTAATTGTTGTCTCTTGACTCGATACATTAACTGTTTATTAATGATGTCCATGTTTTCTTAAAATTTATGTTCATCGCCTAATTCACGGCACGGATTGTTTTAATTGAGATTAATTGCGCGGATCTGTAAGATTTTCTCTGAATATCGTCGATTTCGGAAATGTACGTCGTGAAGCTCATGTTTATCCCGGAAATTGCTGTATGTGTATACGCTACGTAATAGAATGTAGGAACCAATGTAGCGGACCACTGCATCGCCCCGTTGTAACACTTACTCCGTTATAATTCGCCTTCCTGGATCGAGAAACCGGG
Source organism: Lasius platythorax (assembly GCA_963971435.1). Taxonomy (NCBI): domain Eukaryota; kingdom Metazoa; phylum Arthropoda; class Insecta; order Hymenoptera; family Formicidae; genus Lasius; species Lasius platythorax. The sequence continues at coordinate 5,095,067 of OZ020540.1, read as the reverse complement.
AAGCCGAATATTAAGCCGCTATGCAATCGTGACGATAGCGCGGCCGCTTTCTCCGTTATGCTTCGGCGGAATCGAGAAGAGAAGTTTCGGCTATACTTTACTATATTTTCCCTTATTATTTTTAGCAAAATTATCTAAATAACTTGTCCAAAAATTATAATTTTCTTAATAACTCTCGAATAATAAAAAATTTATCTATCTCATAAGCAATAATATTTTTTACGATCTCAATTAGATATGACATTACATAAACAATTCATTGTCTTAATTTATGTGGCCTTAATTTATGTAAAAATATGTGTATATTTCATAATCAATGTTTAAAACATTTATTTGTAAAATATGAATAACGCAATTTTTGGAAAAGCATGCAATTCTTTATAAACCTTTCGCCAACTTTCACCACTTGCATTCCATCCGTCGCGACACGCTGCTTAAATTTCGATAAAGAAGCACAGCAAAATCACAAACGTGTAAAATAAAGTGAGATAGAGGACCAAGATATTTTTTGCAAAAATGTATTGCAAGTTTTTTCATTACGTTCACAAGTTTCTCATGGTATTGTGTGTTTTTTAAAAAAGTAATAACAGATTACAGAGCGTAGACATTTTTTCCATTCATATTAGTTTTACGATGCCTCTTTTTGGCAGGCCTATCTTTAAAGTACCTATATCCTAAGCAAAGTATTATCCGACTGTGTACTTTAATAGACAAAATACTCAATTCTTAAAGTTCATGTAAAATATTGATAGTATTGTATTTAAAAAGATCTATCCAGACTTGTGTAAGAGTGTAAGATAGGTCCTACTTAAAATTGACAAAATTCCGAGAAGTCATCTTGGAAATAACGTTTCGGATTTTTGTTGATAGTACGTCGACCTCGATGAGTTTCTTTCCGAAAACGGCATCCCCGTCGATGGCGTGGCTGGTGGTGGACAGGGTGCCATGCAGGGTAGCCAGCTTCATAAAATCAACAATACCGAGGCCGCCGGACATCAGGGACCAGCGGGTCTCCACTTGGAACCAGTTACTAAGCGCGAGAGGTCACCATCGCCGAGCGAATGTTGCTCGCCGGACACCCTAAACCCACCCTCTCCCGCGGACTCTAGTAAGTATAAAAAATTGTCTCGCTCTCTTTTATCTCTCGTCGTAGCCGTCGTTTGCGATATCGAGATCCTGAGAAGTGTTTCATGCGATTTCACGTATGTAAATAATTTATATATATGTGAATATACATATACAAGGGAATACAAATTTCAAATTTCTAATGATATCTACAGGCATACTATATGCATTAGTTTAATATTTTTTGTTATATATTATTAATTAATTAAATTTATTTTTTGTGTATATCTCTAGAAAACAACTTGAAAAGAGTGAATATATTACTTGACAATATATGCGAAATTAAGAAAAGTAAAATAAATTGCAAGAGCATAAAGTAAGAGAGGGATGCGATAGAAAGTCGTAAAGTTTTATCGAAAGTAACGAAGTTACAAATAGAGTGATGAAAGAAAGGTCTAACGAAGTGGCAGTGGTGTAACCGTATTTCTTAAAAAGCGAGAAAGAAGAAAGGAAAGAAATACACGCTATCTCAGAATCTGTATTGCGATAACGTCGTGCTTGTCGAGTACATGAAAGCAAACGTAGACTAACGTCGACATTGTCGATTGTTCCTCTTCCGCGCGACAGATTCCGAGGACTCGTCACGAATACAATATGGCTTGTCTCTTGTAGCGCTCTCGATGGCCTCATCGGGGCGAGACTTCGATCCACGTACCCGGGCCTTCTCCGACGAGGAGCTCAAACCCCAGCCTATGATCAAGAAATCGCGGAAACAGGTGAGTCTCTATTGGAGGGATTATTTCGTTTGCTCATATCATCGTTTTCGCGATGTCATATTTGTTGGATATCGCGATAAATTGGAATTTGCATCTCGAACGACACGTTTCTCGCGACATGATTGGATACGAACGTTCTAACGTTCTTACGTTCTCTTTCTCTCTCGTTTCCGTTTGCGGCAGTTCGTTCCGGATGACTTGAAGGATGACAAATACTGGGCGCGTCGTAGGAAGAACAACATGGCAGCGAAACGATCGCGAGACGCGCGTCGCATGAAGGAGAACCAGATAGCACTCAGGGCCGGCTTCCTCGAGAAAGAGGTAAGTTTTCTCACGGAAATTCAAAACCGCTACAGTATTTCTCTTCGCTATTCATTCTTTCATTGAAGTGGAAAAAATGAAATTACTTCAACTGTCTAAATAATATATGTATATATAAAAGCTGCTCTTATATCAATTTATCTACAGTTCTTTTTTTTTCTTCCGCGAATGTCCGTGAATAATTAAAATGGAGCATTCATCGTTCTTATGCACATTATAAAAGAAAGAAAATTTAATCGAATCTTCATTTCTCGCTTCATTTGCAGAACATGGGTCTGCGACAGGAGCTGGACCGGTTAAAAAACGAAAACATGTTGCTGCGCGACAAACTGAGCAAGTACACGGACGTCTAACATCCCGTCCTCGGTCATGCATCAGCCCGAGCGATACACGAAGAAGAGAGAGAAAGGGAGAGAGACAGAGAAAGAAAAAAAGATAGAGAGAGAGAAAGAAAGAGAGAGAGAAAAAGAGAAAAAAATACGAGGGTGCATAACACCAGCTACAGCCCCCTTACATATAATCGCAGCACATAACAGTCTTCGCGTCTTCACGGAGAAGCCAAGAGGATGCAGAGCACGTTGACGAATATTATCAACTCCCGACCCGACTGCCGCCGTCCTAGAGAGTCGACAACTTTCTGAGAAAAATCTCCGAAGACCTCTATTCTCTATCTTTTTCTCTCTCTCCTCCTCTTTCTCTTTCTCTTACTTTCGCGAATAAAATTCTTATTGAGTCCTCGCTCCTTGTCCCGCTCTAGAGAAAACTCCTTCTCTTGTAAATAGTTATATGTATAGTTAGATTATATATACACACACATACACATACATACACACATACGTACATTTGCATGCGCGCGTTATATATGGATATATATAAATATATATATATATATATATATATATATATATATATATATATAAAGAAAAGAATATATATATACACACACATACACATGCATACACGAGTATCTGCATCTGAGAAAGGAGATCATAATGTCACACACATCATAAATTCGCGCATGCAGCGCTCGACGAGATACGCCGATTTCGCGATCAGCTGATTGTGAGTCTTCTGGATTCCGAAGAAATTGGATTGTTGCGAGAGTTAGCTTGTGTACAAGATTCGAGATCTGTACCTCTTATTCGGCGAAGAAAGGGCGAATCTCGTCGGCGTTGAGCACTGCCACACACACACGTAAAAAGGAGCTATATCGTTCGATTATAATAGTCGACATGGAGCGGAGGCGAGCGAAGGTTGGGAGAACACGACGCTTTTCTGCGCACGAGTTAATTATCCTGGTTCTCCGAGAATGCGTTAATTACTGTAGCGTATCCCACGTGGTGATGGTACACAAGTGATTCTAGTTGTTTTAATCGTAAGATAGATGATATATACGTGTTTCGTTTTTTTCAACGCTTCTTTTCTCTCTCTCTCTCTCTCCCTCTCTCTCTCTCTCTCTCTCTCTCTCTCTCTCTCTCTCTCTCTCTCTTTCTTTCTCTCACTCACTCGCTCGCTCACTCTCGATCTATCTATCTGTCTCTACTTTAGCATGTAGCTAATGAATAAATCCGGCCACGCGAGGAGTGCGCGAAAGGCGTCGCGACGCGACTCCATTCTTTTCTTCTTTCGTAATATCGCCCAACGTCGGCGGCTCGGGATACGAACAATGAACGGGCCCAACATCCTAAGATATCCCGAGATATCCTTCTGCCGCGTAGCGAACAAATTTTGTACAGGATGTCCTCTTGTAAAATATATTTTAAGATGCATCGAGTCATCCTGACAAGCGACGATTACGTAGCTGTGTCTTTGACAGGATTTAACAACGCGGGGCTAAAGACGAATGGAATGAAATGTACCGTGTCCGATGATCGAATCGCGGACTAGCCTCTAATACAGATGGGCGCGTGCATCGTCGATGTTAAACGTAGGCGTCGTCGTAAGTGAAAAAAAAAAAAAAAAATGTTACATGTTACACGACACGAGAATACGAACCATCGTGCTTAAACGTAAGCTAGTTGCACAGGCTCGCGTGTGCACTGGCCCCTTCCCTCCCCCCCGCCTCTCTTCTCTTTTTAAGTTTTTAGATGTTTATTTTTCCATCACCGTGAAAGCGTCGGTGACGGTGATCGAGAGAGCAAAAGTGGAACCGACTAGGAGACATGCGCTTTTCTTGTGAAATAGTTATATAACGAGAATCTATATTGTACAGATCAACGCGAGACTGAGAACAATATTTAAACGGAAATTAATTCTGTTCGTTGCAAAATTTAACGATAATAATCGAACCGTATGTACCGTGCGTTTCGAACAATTTCAACAGCGTGGATCCGGAGCAACCAAAACGACGAGAATTTGTGATCCAATCGCTACAATTAATTTGGAGAGTGATTGACAAACGACGGGATGATACTTTCAGTTTCGTTTGACGTTTGGACGTACCGGCGATACGTAATAGCCTTGTTTTCCTCTCGATCGTACGATGCACAAACGCGAAACACGGATGTTTTGTATATATATCGTTTTATCGGGTAGGAGGGTAAAACAGAACGTGTAATGAGATTTCAATTCGACTTGACGTTTGATCGACGGCAAACCCGTTTTAGATATCGCAGGACGATTTCGCGCGCAAAAACATACCGTTTCATTCTCGTTATCCTCATTCTTTCGAGGGTATTATAGATATTCACTTACTATGCTATTTATCATGCATATTTTTATTATATACGTTCGTTATATACGTATAAAATTGTATACGTAATTTTATCAGAGTGTAGAATTTATTTTGTAGATATATATATATATATGTAATAGATCATTGTATGTTCATGCGCGAACGCATTGATCTCATTGTTGATTGATGATTTATCGTCATTAAAATGATTTGCCGAAAGTCGCGCGCGAAATCGTTTCATCACAATTCTCCACGATTGCCTTGCACATTTTGACAGAGAAATGCTGCGCATATGACGATGAATTCAACAAGCGATGAATTATTGAATCGATATCTTGCGTCGGCAGATTTAGCGAATGTCTTCACCGCGATCTAGGATCGTATATAATTTCGGTAGCGGCACAAAATTTTACTTTCCAGAAATGTTATATCGTAAATTAGCGTTATCTAATAAGATAAACATTGCATGGCTTTTCATTCCGACGCAATGAGTTAAAGAGAAAAAAAAATAGTATGATATTGCGGCGTGAAAGCGTAATAGCGAGAATGAAATTTCACGTTTGATTGTATACGAAATTTCTCACGTCATTCTTATAAAGGATATAACGTAGATTGCAGGGAAGTTTTTCAATTATTTGCAATATCTATTTGAAGATTAACGCGAGCCAATATCAAGTTCGTGCGATATGTGTTCTGCTTTTCACGCACGCTCGTCATCATTAAGGGCAATATGAAATTTTGCAAGAGAAAAAAATGATCTTTTCATGCGTACAACATTTCTACGTATAACACGATTTTAAAGTATCTAAAATAATTTTTCTTGTCGCAAGCAGAAAACAAGATTGATCGAAAATTGATCGTATTGTTGGTACAAATCGAACTTATTATTAACTTATTTTCCGATCACACCGTCCCGGCGCCATTAATGATGCTGAATGTGCGATATGATGTGGATCTCGGCACAAGTTACTGGCCTATAAAAAAGCGCATTAGCATGATTGACATACACTGCAATCCGATGATAGTAATAAATAAAATAGTAGAGAGTTATATATAGCAAGCGCGACAGACGCGGCCGCCGGCTTTGCTCTAAATAGAATGGTAAGAAAATGAGATAGAGGGCACCGCCGCGTCTTCGATATAAATAATCGTCCGATCCACTTAAACAAAATATGGAAAACATGAGAAGAATTAGATATGACCACCAACACAAGAAACCTATTGTATCACATTTCGAGAAATATATGTATTTGTTATTGTTTTAATTGAATCCTACGGTTGTCCACCATATCCTGTTTTTCCACATACAGTTCCTAGTTTTTTCTCAATATTAACGACAGAAGATTCAGCATATACGATCGGTATATTAGGCGATCTATTTTTTATTATTATTTTGCTTCGTCCGGACGTGCGGCCCAAATCCTATTTACAAATCATTGCGGTAACTAGTGTGTGCGAAACAAGTGTCAGACAAACATCTCACTAAAGGCATATCAAACAAGCGTTAAAGTTTGCCGGCAATATGGGCTATCTTCTAACTACTGCGATTACTTTAAATCGCTCTTCGACGTTCATCCCTTTAATGAGATATTTTTCATCTTACAATCAAATAATTAATCTCAAATTTCCGAAATGGTGGAGACCCGGTACTGAAGATTCTGCCACCAACGACATTAGACGATTCAATATTATTTTTTCCGAAAAGGTAATTCTTTAAAAATTATATAAATTTGATTAAAATCTATTTTAAATAAAAAGCAAAGATTAATTAAGCAGTTATTAATAAATAAATCATTTTCAGTACGTGAAAAATCTAAGGTATAAATTAAGAAATAGTAAAACTTTAATGACACCACTGGCGGACAAAATTGTAAATTATGATGCAAGTCTCATTAACATGTATATTTTGTCCAAACTTTTATATCATTGGGCATATAATTATAATTTTCAGGAACGCGAGAAATATATAAATAGCTATCCACATTTTATGACTAATATCCAAGGTAAAAAATATAATTTTAAAACGTACAGTGAATAATTTTAATAATCGTGTAAATAATTTTAATATGTATTTTTATAGCTTATTGATTTGAAATTCAATTTATTAAGATTTAAAAGTTAGTAGTTGTAATCTTAAAGTGCATTAAAATATACATTAGATTTATAGTTAATAAAAATTTAAAATTTATTTATTTCATTCATAGTGTTTATATAATAAATGTTAAATATAATAAAATGTGATTTCAATGTCAGTTTATTTACAGTAATACTTAGATAAATAATATATTCGAATTTTTTTGTCAACTAATTCTGTTTATTATTTTAGTTCGTATCAAAGTCACTTTTGTCGTATTGTACTTTCTTTATTATTGAGACTTTCTGTTATATTGTAAAAACTATACTTGTATCATAGCACAAAAATCTATTGCAATAGCCGGCAATGTTACTTTATATTACTAGCCGTGAAAATAACATATAGCAAAAAAAGCATATTGTTTAATTCTTCAACGTCACAAACACTTCGTTCTTCAAAGTCACAAACACTTTGTTCGGTAACGATCATCAATAACGGTCATAAAAGTTCTAATGGCTCGAACATAATAATGTATCATTAACAATATTTGAAAGTTTTTCTTTTTAGAAATTAAAATAGAATATTAAAAAAACATGTGATGATGAATATTAAAGAAATATGATGAAAAAAAAGAAAACGTAGTTCTGTGTTCTAAAAGAGATATTCATATAAAGAAAAGAAAAAATTAGAAAAAAGTTATCAATCTTAACATAGTCATTAAGTTATAAATGATTGTATATTTTGCATTTAATTCAGGATTAGACATTCACTTTATTCATGTAACAAGATGTAATGTGGAGAAAAGACGTATTCCATTGCTACTTTTACACGGATGGCCAAGTTCAATAATGGAATTTTACAAGAAAATACCATTTAAGTTTGCAAAAGAGCGTGAAATGATAATACCTTCCTTGCCTGGATTTGGTTTCTCCAGCGCACCAACAATATCTGGTTTTTCGTGTATTGAGATGAGTGTGGTTTTGAAAAATCTTATGTTAAGGCTCGGTCACGATAAATTTCGCGTTAAAGGTGGCATCTACGGTGCCATTATCGGTCGTGTTATGTCGATTCTATTTCCGCAACAGTAAGTTTATTCTTTTAGTAAGTTTATGAAGGTTCTAACTCTGAAGATAAAAAAATATATGTATATGAAAATTACATTGTTTAAATTGTAGCGTGATAAATGACGATTTAAACATGCGTGAACTACATGACTATTTGGTAAAAACTTATTTCTTTTGGGAACTTCACGAAAAAAGAATATCAATTGAACAAATCTTAAAAAAAATGGCGCTCTTTCATATCCAAGCTACGGAAATGAACACAATTGGTATGTAATGCATTCGTATTTTATAATTCGACAAAAAGATTATAGATTTTATTATGAATCGAGTGTAGGAGATTAATATACGATATAAGCGAGAGATTGAAAATCTAGCATTTTTAAAGTGTATTGTTGTGTGTTTTAGCCATCGGTTTAAACGATTCACCAGCTGCTTTGGCAGCGTACTTTATCGAGAAAACTCTGAGTGGTACAGTTCACTTGAAATCGTTTAGAAAAGAATATATAATGATGAAATTCTACACGGAAATGATTGATAATCTAATGATGTATTGGGCACCGCAGTGCATAAATACAGCCATGCGAGTGTATGTCGAACAGTTTAATAATCTGCCAAATGAGTTTAATGAGCTGTTAAAAAATTTATAATCGTAAGTTGCTATATTATTATAATAAAATTTACGATAAACTACAAGTAATGAGTAACATTTTTCTTATAGAGAGCCATTGAAAGTCTTCAGTAATTTTTCGCAGTATTTCTGCAAAGGTCTATCGCCTTTAATGGCATTGAAAAAAATAGTTCCTGAATCTCTTGGACGTTACCAAGGACGTTACTTATATACATCGAAATAATTATTTTTCAATATTAAAAAAATTCCGATTATTTGACAAATAATATTATATATAAACTAATTATAATGAAATAAAAGCATGGAATAAATAGAATGAGAATAAAAAGAATCCTAGTATGTGTTCGAATTTTTTGGAGTGCAAGCTATTAAAAAATTTTAATTTTTAGATAAATATTATAAGATAATTTAAGGTAATTCTAGATAAATAGGTAAAAGAAACGGGAAAAAAAATCAAAAAGAAATAACTATAAAACAACGGTTTCTGAATCTAAAAAAAATTACTCTACTGTATATTATTCTTTATTATTGTAATCTTTGTAATGTTTTTTATAAATATTTTAGATTTTAACATTGTATTAATTAGAATCATATAGCAAGCGCTACAGATACGACATTTCCAAACAGAATAATAAGAAAATGAGATAGACACTGTGTGTGTCGCGTTTTTATCCTATTTTCTAATAAATAATCTGAGCAAATCAAATAAAATATAAAAAACAAGAAAGAAATTAAATATGACTACCAACACACACAAAAAATTTATTAGATTATTTCGAGAAATATATATACATATTGTTATTTTAATTAAATCTTACTAAATTTTACATTATATTAATTTTACCACATATCTCCGAATTTTGTTAATATTTATTAAAAAATTTTAATATATATATATCTTATGTATAAAATTTTTTTAATTATGAAAATATTATATACGTATATGTATGACGTGTATATATTAAGTAATTGTTAGATTTTTAATCGATACTTGGTGACAAAAATGTAATCTTTCTATGTCGAGCAGATTTAATTTTTGTTTTTCAAGTCTTACTATTCAATTTCGTCGCATAAGCTTTTTTTATATGCTTAGCTGTTGCCATCGATGCTTCGAAATTTTCAAAGTCTGTTGAAAACATTGGAAAGGTACAGTATATACCGGGCAATCACTCTATATTATTTATTATTATTCCACATGCTTTATCCACTAAGTTCTAGTCTGACTTTGTTTATCATTACAAGGTAACAAGCAACAAGCCATAGTGTATTCAGTAGTTGAAAAAATGTTCAGTACGTATCAGATAAGTATTTTGGTAAAGATATACTACATAAACCGTCATTTAAATTAAATAACCTCAGTGAAATTAAATTAATTGCGTTATTCATTCTAAATCCAGAAAATAAAAAAATTCGCCAGCAATATGGGTTATGTTCTACCCACTGCGATAACTTTAACTCGATTTTCGATCCCTTTAGTGAGATACTTTTCATCTCAATTTCCGAAAAGTTGGACGTCTGATACTAAAGATTCTGATGGCATCACACCATATAAGATTATTTTCTCCAAAGAGGTAATTCTTTACTAATCACACATTTGATCGAATTAAAATCTAACTTAATCAATGAATTAATCGACAAGTTAATTAAGCGGTCATTAACAGATAAATCATTTTTAGCTTATCAAAGATTTAAAGAATAGATTAATAAATACTAAGGCTTTGACACCGACGTTCAAAAATCTTGAAAATATGAAGCATAAAGTTGATACAGATTTCTTGCGCAACTTTATAAATTATTGGGCAAACCATTATAATTTTCAAGAAGGCGAAAAATATATAAATAACTATCCGCATTTTATGGTTAATATCCAAGGTAAGGAATATAATTATTGTTAAAAAAATTGCAAAAAATAATTTTAATGGTCGTGCATATATTATGTATTTTTATAGCCTATTGATTTAAAATTCAATCCACTATAATAAAAATTAGGAGTTAATTTTATATTACACTAAGACACTAAATTTATAGTTAACGGAAATTTAAAATTTATTTATTTCATTAAAATTTATTTACTTCTACCCTATTACTTATTACCCTCTCGTAATTGAGATTGTTTCTGTTTATAAACAGAACTGTGTTTATCTTATATCGCCAAAGAATCTATTGTGAATTCAAATACATAGCTGGCAATATTACTTTTTATTAGTTTCAAAAAAATAACAAAGTAAAAAGCACATCGTTTTTAACATTTCTCAAAGTCGTCAAATCTTTTCTTATCAATAATAATCATTGTTCTGATCGTCCTAAGAAAAGTTTAAATATTTTATATATATTATATATTTTAAATATGATAATATGTGAAATATTATTAACACACAATTTTTGTGAGTAAAAGGTTTCCAAAATTGAAATATAATATTGGAAAAAAGTACAGAAATAAAAAAGCATAGTATTATTATATGTGTTTCAAAAAATAAAATAGATTTTTTTCATAAAGAAAAAAATTGAGAAAAAAGTTATTACGATTTTAATATTGTATTAAATTATAAATTATTATACATTCTGTATTTCAGGATTAAACATTCACTATGTTCATGTAAAAAATTCTCATCCAGATAGAAATTATATTATTAAACCATTATTGTGTTTACATGGATGGCCCAACTCGATAATAGAATTTTATAATTTCATACCATTATGGACTATACCATACCCATACAGCAATACTATATACGAAATGATAATACCTTCCTTGCCTGGATTTGGTTTCTCCAGTGCACCCACGAAATCTGGCTTTTCATGCGTCCAGATGAGCACGGTTTTAAAAAATTTTATGTTAAAACTCGGTTATAAGCAGTTTGACATTGTATGTGGCCACGGGAGTTCTTTTATCGCTCGCACTATGGCGTCATTTCTGCAATGGTATGTTTATTCTTTAAAGATGCTTAACATCAAACTTTGATGTTTTCCAACTAAATTGTATATATAAAAATTGTAAATATAATGTTTAAATTGTAGCAATAGTTTTTCAATTTCCAATATGGATAAACTAATAGAACGAGAAGAATTTTCCTCCGAGTCCATGAGGCAAATTCCTCAACAAATGACAACAATAAGAGAATTCCTAACAATGACCAGATGCCATCATGTTCATGTCGCGAGAGGGGACACACTAGGTATGTGACGTATTGTGCGTAACTCTGCCAAACAACTTACATCTTGTTATAAATTTAGTGCAGGAGATTAGTACATACATATAATAAACGAGAAATCAAAAACTTAACATTTTCAAATCGTCATCTTATATTTCAGCAATCGGTTTAAGAGATTCACCTGTTGCCTTGGCGGCGTATATTCTTGAGAAATTTTTAAATAATGATGCACGTTACATTGAGATGCGTTATACTATATATCCGCAGGGCGGATATATTATTAATAATTATAAAAGATTGATTGATAATTTAATGATCTATTGGGCATCGCAGAGCATAACTACAGCCATGAGAGTATACGCCGAACATTTTATCGATTAGTAAATTGGATTCTTTTTGAGCAATTCAAGGATTTAAAATTGTAAGTTATCATTACTATATGAGCTTGTTTTTGACAAACTGTGAAAAGTAACTGAATAATTTTATCGGTGCTCTATAAAAGAAAAGTCATTTAAAATACAATATTTACATGTAATATATTACATATAATATATTTACAATTTATATATTTATTTATGTATCGAAAACACGGCTCGTGAATCTCTTACATGTTGTATACATCAAAACAATCATTGTTCAACATTTGAAGAGCTTGAATATTTCACGGATAATATAAATGGACCAATATTTGTAGAATGGAAATGTGGAAACTATAACGAGAATCTTCGATAAATATATCGATTAGGGGAGCCAGAGCCCCAATAATTTTGAGTTTGACATATGTTATCAAGATCATATCTCTAAGTAACATTTGTAAGGTTTTTGCCGTCGCTCGTTATTTATTAAAAACTTATTATCAAATTAAAGTCCGTGTAAAATAAGATTCGAAATTTAGATTGTCAATGAAAAAATTAATATTGGACACAATTTGTATCAGTATTAGTACGTATATATATATATTATACATAGACACTTAGACAAACAAATAAATCTTTATATCTAATGTTCATGTGGATTTGCAACTTTTCACTTGTAGCGAGGTCCATTCACATCGCCGGCGCCGGGTGCTTTCGAGGTTTATGTAAACAAAAAACCACTAACATATGCAGAAAGTTGCAAACCTATATGGAAACATAAGATTATAGATCACACCGTCACATTGAAAGCACCGGGCGATGTAAGTTCAACCTCGTTTTGTGCGGCAAATTGCAAATCCACGTGAAAACTCTTCTTCGTACATAAATTAATTTTTCAATTTAAGAAAATTGTAATTAAACATCCCAAATATAGATGTATGTATTTATCTAAGTATGCGTGTGTAGTATGCATATTAATATACCCATATAAACTGTGTTCACTATTAAATTTTTCATTGACAATCTATATGTGAACCTTATTTTATATGAAAATATTACTTTTATCTGAAAATTATATAAAAATAATTATATTATATTATAAATGAAATTTGTTAATAACTTTTAATGAACAACGACGGCTGAAATCATTTAAACGTTACTCAGGACCATGATCTTGAACGTATATCAAGATCAAGGTTATTGGGCCTGGCTCCCCCAGGTAGCACATGTTGGTTATATAAACGTTTCCTAAACGTATCTCATGGTATTAGATACGTTTAGGAAACGTTTATATACCAACATGTGCTACCTGGACCTCTAATCAATATATTTATTCAAAAAATTGTATATTATTCTATTGTATTATTTTTTATTAGTATGATAATTTTGAATATTTTGTAATTATTATAGATTTTCTCTCTGTTATTATTGTAACAAAAATAAAATTGACTTATTATAAATTTTGAATTATTATAAACATATATAAAAATGCATCATCACTTACTCAAGAAACGTGAAGAATTGATTTAGACAATATATGCTGATACATCTTTTATACAAGTAACAAAAATGTTCTTTAAAATGTGTTATAAATATCCGGTAATAATAATGTTACTTTCTTTCCTGTTCTTCTCTATTACTGTGATATTTTTCATTTTATTTAAATACAAATCAAAACTATGCAAAAATATAAAAGATTTAATAAATATCTCTTTTTAGTATAAAAGCTAAAAGATAAAACATAAAATAAGTAGGATAACATTTCTTCACTCCTCATAGTACATCTTGTTATTATTGTCATTTTCTGTACTTGTAACTATGAGAAATTAATAAAATATACTATTCCATGTAATTTAATTTACATCTATATGAGATACGTTAGTTATATAAAACAATTAAATATTAATAACTTGATCAAAAACAATGTCAAATGGATACACATTTAAATATGAAATATTCAAGATTACAAATATAGTAAATAATAATCGAATAAGCAATGAAAAGAGGAGGAAGAAAGCATGTAAAAGCAAAAATGCAAAAATGTATTCGTTAAAGTTATGTTTTCTGTCTTAAAATTATCGAAGGGCATCGACAGAATTTTCTTGAATTATAAGTGATTATTGAAAAAAAGTTATATATAGATTGTGATTCGATATTAAAAAGATTCCTAGATAATAAAGATGTGTGTGAGACCTATTTGAAACATACACTGTAAATTGATAACAAGATATCTCAAGAGATTACGAACGCAACATGTACACATACACACATACACACACATACACACACAGAGAGAGAGCGAGAGAGAGAAGACATGGACTACCATTTTCCCCTACCACTAAAACCTACAATGACTGGGCTGTTGCCTAGTCAATCGTACACCGTTCAAGGCAGTTATACGTTCCATGTCAAACGAGACGGATACACACCATGTGGAAGACCACGACGGTAATTTTGGTTCTTACCATTGGCATAGCTCTCTTGTTACGGTAAGTGTCCAAGCATCGAATAAACTCATTTGAAACATTTTATCAGGGGCTTTACAGAGAGAGTGCAAGACATTTTATCTATGATTTATAACTTTGTAAATTGCATTTCTTTGTTTCAATATTTATCGTGGAAGTTATAAATAAATAATATAACTCATTGTCAATCAAAAAGATTTAAGATATCTATTCCATTGCAGCAACAATCCTGTAGATGTAGCAGATTTGCCTGAAACGTTCTGGGGACCGGAAAAAAATAAGGGGGCCTCGAAAGAAATACGACCTTTCATTATAAATATACCAAAGTCGGTAAGTCATGCAAGAAAAGTATTGTACCTCATTAAGATAAATAATACGTTTTCAAAATCGCATTTTATATCTTCACTGATCTATTATATAAGATATATCATTGTATAAGCATAAAAAACGTATGATATTTTTAATAAATATTAATTTTCGGTCGAAACTACATATTTACATGCGTATTTGCGTCAAATGTGTTGCTTTGCAATTATCGTGTATGCAATTATTTTTCTGATTTGAATACCGGTTAATCATCGTATATCAGACTGAAAATATCGACGTCCAGTTTTTCTTAATAAAGATAGATGGCCTTCAATTGCATCAACAAGCTTATTGCATAATAAAATGACTCCTAACTTATTGCGAATAGTTTTAATCGATTAGATAACAAGACACGAATATAATCCAGCTAAAATGCTAAATTTCATATATAAAATTATCGTAAATCTTTTAAGGACTTGTAGATTTTTCGTATTGTTGAATAATTTAGAATATTATAAAGAAGAAATCATAAAAATATATACAAAAACCACTATTTAAACCCGAATTTTAAATTTGGAAATCTTTAGTCTTTTATTTATATTTTTCAAGTGTAAGTAAAAGAATTAACAATTTTTAAGAGATTGTGTGTTGAATGTTTTAAGATGAAATGTTTTATCTAATATCTAAATATAAGAATTTTCCACAAAGAGTATAAAGCGAAATAAAAATTTTTCGATTTTAAATTGGAAGAAATCGATTACTAGAAATCAATAATTGTGACCTAAAGGGAAAAAAAAAAAAAAAAAAAAAAAAAAACCGCAAAAGAACGCGAATAAATCTTTTTAAAGAACTAAAAGAAAACACGTGCAGCAATTCTTGTGTAAAATTTTTGTGTAAAATTTCATACAATAAGGTAATCGACGATCTGAACGAACGGCTCGCAAAGAAAAGAGAGCTGGTAGAACCGTTGGAGGATGCTGCGTGGACTTATGGTATCAGCACGACATATCTGAATGATATTCTTGAACATTGGCATTCAAAATACAATTGGTCTGAAAGGCAAACGCTTCTCAACAAATATCCTCAATATATAACCAATATACAAGGTAATAAATTCTTTTGTCATCGTTCAGCATTATTTTTTGAAAAGAACATTCAGAAATATTTTGCGATGGATACATAATTTGCTCCAGATACAACTGGTGGTATCGCACTCTCGTTAAATGTTTTTTCTTCTTTTCGCGGCAATTATTGTTTTTTTTCTTCCGTTTACTATTAACGAAAAATAATAAATGTTGACCTAAATAACTCATCCATGATTTAACCATATAAATCCCGTTAGAATGCTTTTCATTACTCAATTGAGACGAACCGATACTATATAGCAAACTAAAAACGCTTTGATAAAAACAAGTGACGCATGTTTTTGTTATTGTACTGCTCAAATTGACCCTGTCTTTATTGCTGAAATAAAAAAGTGCAGACAGGTCAGGTGATTAATTAATCCGTATAAAAAAAACAATCACGTCCGTTAAATCTACCTTTATTTACATCAACGGAAGTTCGATTATTGTAATTAGATTGTCTATTGATTATTAATTGTCTGTTAATTAGCTGTATAATGTTAGTTCTTTCTTTTTTCTTGTCAAATCAACCTATTTAATTATATTATATTTTATATATTATATTTTTTATATGCACCGATATACATATATATATTATTATTATTATATCATTATTATATATAAAGCTAACTAAAAAAACATAATTCAAAACGTGAAATAAAAGTAGGTTGAGATTTTTTTTTACATTTACAGGTCTGGACATACACTTTTATCGCGTGAAACCATATATTCCACCGGATCGGAAAAACATAAAGATTTTTCCATTATTGATTACTCACGGTTGGCCAGGATCCGTAGTGGAGTTTCAAAAAATTATTCCTATATTAACGACACCGCGTCCCGACAGAGATTTTGTGTTTGAGGTGATTGCACCTTCACTTCCGGGATATGGATTCTCGCAAGCGGCTGTTCGACCAGGACTGGGTCCACCGCAGGTAAAGTCCATTTAAAAAATGCGCAATGGTCTTTTGCTAAATGGCATAGTACTCATTATGCTATTCAAGACATCGTCATGAAAAGAACGCACTGAAATAACGAATATTTAATATTTATCTTTGTGCGACGCGAACGTGTGCATATATGTATATACATTAATAATAATTTATTACTTTCAGATATCCGTTATATTCAAAAATCTCATGTTGCGTCTCGGCTTTAACAAGTTTTACGCGCAAGGAGGAGACTGGGGCTCCATTATTACTATGCATTTAGGCGGTTTATTCCCGGACAAGTACGTATTATATATGATGATACTAATTGTAAGTCAACGGGATTTAACGTAAGAGTATAAAATATAAAAATAACAATCGTTTTCTTTCAGCATTCTTGGTGCTCATATGAACATGTGTTCAACACTAGGCAAGTCTAGCACGCTCTGGTTGTTACTCGGTACTCTTGTTCCACAACTCGTGGTGGAGAACCAATATTATTCTAGAATGTATCCTTTGAGTGATCACCTAAGTCGATTACTTGAGGAAACGGGATATTTGCACATACAGGCTAGCAAACCGGATACTATAGGTACTTGTTTTATATGGAAAATTTTCCTAACGAAAACTTATATGTATATAGAAATGTGTGCGTTTACGAAGTCTCAATTCTTGAATATTAAATTAAATTCACAATTGAACTTTTATTAAAATAAAATCGCAACGACTACCGGTTTTCTTTTTTTCGTTTAGACAATCAATGTGATATATTATTTAGACAATCAATATCATATCACTAAGTATTTAAAAGAATTGCACACAAATGCATCTTGTTGAAGAGTTAAAGTAATCGAAAATTATTTTTAAAGGCACTGCCGTGGCAGCCTCACCAGTAGGACTGGCAGGATATATCTTGGAAAAGTTTAGTACATGGACGAATAAAGAATACAAACTTCGTCCTGACGGCGGTCTACTCGAGAAATATACTTTAGACGAGCTTTTAGACAATGTCATGCTCTATTGGGTTACCAATTCTTTGACCACGAGCGTTCGAATTTACGCTGAGCAATTTAGTAAGAGACATATGTCAAGCAGAATAGACGAGTGAGTGTGTCTTTCTCTCTTTTTGTTTTTTTGCAAATTTGCTTCTTTATAAAATTGAAGTTTTTTCTGTTTATTATTTAAGAAAAAGAAACAATAGTTTTGTCTATGTTTTTAATGATATACGTCAATCTAATTTTTAGAGTGCCAGTTGACGTACCAACAGCATGTGCGAATTTTCCTCACGAGTTAGCGTACCAATCGGAGAGCCTCCTTCGTAACAAATTTACTAATCTAATACAATTTAATCATTTATCGCGCGGAGGTCACTTCGCCGCATTCGAAGAACCGGGTCTTTTAGCGGATGATATCTTTGAATTCGTGTCTAAGGTTGAAAATGAAAGAAAAAAAGCTGATAACAAGGATGCCCCAAATACAGGGAAGAAAATAAAGGAACCTACGAAAATTTGAAAGAAAAACTATACTATGCTATGTTAATTACGGGGACAACAAAATCTACCATATTGAAAGCTAGATTTTTTGCTAGCAGAACTAGTAATGTTTTTTTATCTATTTTTGAACATGTAAAGATTTTTAAAATAAAATGATTGTTTTACATAACGCTATATTCTCCATCTAGTAACATTTTCTCTAACACCGCGATTATTTTTCCATAAACTTTTATTTATTGAAATTATTAATTACTTTTACAAAATTTTTTCTATTATTTATTTGTCTCATTTTTTTCTTTACCCTTACGCATAACAGTATAATAGTTTTTCCCAATTATTTTGAAATTAACGTACGTAATAAAACAAATTTTAATATAAATCAATATTATAACATAACACAGTTATGTTATATCGCTGTACTATGTTTTTTTCGTTTGCTTAATAAACAGTTGCGTTAACGAGCTCGATGAGTCGTACTGATAATATAACGGCAACGTATGTGATAGAAGTTCTTTATCAATATCCGTTTCTCACAATAATGCTTTTCTCTATCATAAAATAACGAAAATAACGATATTCTTATATTATGTGTAGACTTGTAATTCTCGATTCAATCTTATGTTGGATATATGTAATTGTAAAAATTGTAAAGAAAAAAAATTTCTTTTTTTTATAGGGGAATTTCATTTTTTCTTGTGAGAGGGATGAGCTTTAATATAAATACGCGTTTTTTTTCTTCTTACTGTGACTCTTGGAAATTGAGGCTTTCCGATCCATTCACAGGATGCGACCGGCTCTCACCAGGCGGCAAGCAACAAAGGACCCTAAGAATGTAAAAGGGATAGACCCTCACACCGAGCCCTAAACGTGACGCATGATGCAAGTGCAAGTGCGACGAAAACGATCCGTATGCGTTAAATAGTTGTGCGGCATTCACAGATATTCGAATCGCTCGATCTCACAATCAGTTTAATTTCTCGAGATACTACACAGATAAATATATCCTTTATGTAAATTAAAAGTTATTTCAAATTCGTAATTTTTATGCTGAATTGCGAGGAGAATTGTTACAAATAAATAAGGAAAATATTTTCGTGTAACATTGAAGTCAAATTACGATTTATTACGATTTCTAATCTTTCTTTAGAATACGAAATTCTGATACTAATCCTTGAAATACTTTGTACATTTTTCGTCAATGATATATGGCATATTGAGGAAACCGTCCCGACGGCCAATCTATTGGTTAAGGTTAAGAAAAAGCAAAGAACATAGATGCATAGAAGAAAGAGCGAGGGATGAAAGGAGGGGATGTTATTTGTAGAAAGTTTTAGGAGGGTTCCCGGACGGTCAGGCACACGGACCTGACACAACAGAGGCCGAAAGTCGTCAGTTGTTCACGGATTGTCGATGTGTAGACTGTAACGAGAACTCGCCGCGTGCGCGGCGTGCGTTATTAGCTTATTTTTTTCTGATCGTGTTGTGCGATCTGCCGCTGATATTACGCAACGGCATACATCGTATTCGGAGTATAACGCAGTATAAGAAAGTTAAAGGTATCGATATTACCGACATTATACGAGGTAAATAGAGATTTTCAATCAGAATCATATTCGCTATAATTAACGCATAATGCATGTGAGACAAAAGGCATCGATATCACCGATATTGCGCGAAAAATAAACAAAAATCTTATTATTTTTTTTTTCAATCGAAATCATATTATCTCGTAGCAGTTGCATTAATAACATAACATCGCGCATTATTTTCGGCATATATCACGCGTTTCTTTCTTTATTCTTTAGCGAAGAGAATACCTAAGTCATCTCGCGTGTGGTCCGCGAAAAATTCCAGTCGACGTGAGACGAGAAGAAGAATACGACTAGAAACAAGAGTGAAAATTACATCGACCACGTGACGAGACAAAGTGCAAGACGCCGGCGCGCTGTAATCATTTTGTTCCGGTGATATGACAGGCGAGAAGATGAGAGCAGAAGGGGAGCCGACGACGATAACCGTTCACGCGGATGTTTACACGCAAGAAGCTCCGAGCACGTCCGAGCACGAGTTCAGGTGAGTAACATATGTAGCGTGTGCGTCTACGGATTAAGACGGGTAAATGTATGTATGTACATATATAGGTAATAGGTATGTATGCGAGTGCGTACGGAAAGCGTGCGCGCGATGTTACATTACGTCGAGATTACGAAGCTCCCCGAGTACACTACGCACACATACACATAGTGGCCGAATCATCATTACGCCCACGTTGTCGTTTGTCAAGAAAAAGGGGTAAATGAACTGTTCGACCTGACAAGACTGCCAATAATAAGCGTTATAAGCCTTGCACGTAATCGCGTTAAATAAAAAAGGATGCATAACTTGAACATTTCTTTTTTCATCTCGCGACGTGATCTCGTTGAAGCGGCCGCGGTATAAGATAGAGATAATTTGAAATGTATCATCGATTAGATTTGACTTCTCTCTCTCTTATTTCTCGTTAAATAATGCAGAATTTGCGCTCGCGTGAAATATAAAGACAATTCGTCAAAATATAATTTTTCGTCGACCAAGCTGTTGTTCCGCTTACAGATACGGAGCTCGTAGCTTTTTTAGCGAGCGTCTGCGAAACGTCACGTTAGTTCTAAAGTCTGGTCTAGCTAACAACGGAGACAATGCACGTGCAAAAGTTTTCTGTTACGGTCTGTTTGATGTTTGTGGTCGACGATTCGGGCCGTGATGCGACGCGCTGCATAATATGTAGGTATACATACATCTTAACACATTGTACATATATATATTCCGTCCCTTTTCTTTTGAGAGAACGCGATATCTCGTCCTCGGTGGTCAGCTTCAAGTGCCGGGAGTGGTGTTATGTGTTTCCGAGACGAGCGCTTCGCGTAATACGACACGTGCTAACTCGACAGCCGAACGTGCGCGAATTTTTCGAGAAACTGACGCTTACGTAGCGCGAACGAATCTCATACGTGCTAAAATGAGATGCCCGAAAGGTTGATTTAAGTGCGCGATTTAAGAAACGAATTAACGATGCGAATTTCCGATCTGAACGGCGGTGAATAGTGGCGATTCCGCGCGGAAAGCCGGGAATTTCTACACGCGAATGCGAGCGCGTCTAATAAATAGCTATTATAATTTGTACGGGATATATTCTCGTTGGGAGACGCGTTGGCATAGGAGTTCCAATTTTTTTATCCTCGCACGCTTCTCTCGCTTGCTTGAGAACCGGTTTCATATCGACCACGTTTACATGCGCGTCTCAAAAAGAAGGCGCGACGTGAACCGAGAAAGGAGCGCGTAAGGTAAGGTACGTTTCGGCGAAGCACAAATATACTTTATTTGATATTCGGCAGAACGGAGAGAAGAGAGAAGAGAGAAGAGAGAGAGAGAACAGAGAAATTCCGATGTAAAAATTAATTGCAAAATCAAAGACATGGATCGAAATTCTGGCTACTATGTCGTAAAATTGCAACAATTTGTCGTTAAATTAAATATCGTACTATACGTTACATTTTATCATAATCTTCATCGTTGATTTTCGTTTGTAATAGTCATTTGCTTGATTTCCAAACGATTTTCTCAGCTAATCGTAAGGTTAAGTCGCGAAAAACTTCGCATTATCGCGAAATTAAATGCTCGGTGGAATAAAAATGTTCTTTATATGTTAATAAAGCAAGAATTTGAGGGAAAAAAACCTTTGTTGCAAGTATAGTTGCAAACTGCCATATATATACAAATGGTTGCTTTTTAAAGCCGTTAAACAAGTATGTATATTCTTGGACAAATATGGCAGATCGCGTGATTATCGCAAGAAAAAGAGATACCGAAATAGGAAGCGAGAAACATCATATTTGGAGAGAAAGCCGAGGAAAAAGAGAAGAATTTTAGTTAAATTTGTGTTTGCTCTTAGCATGTATTATATTTTACTCAGCATACGATTCGGCTTTTGATCGCAATTTATCTCGTTTAACGCAATGAATGCCGAATGATATTGGCTATCCGCGTCATATCAAGACAGATATTTACCCGAAGAAAAGAACTAATTTTAGCAAGGGCAAAGTATTGCAAAATCAATTTTATCCAACGACTGTCTTGACTATGGCAATAATTACGTTAAAATATAATCTTGCTAAACTATTAAAACACGAGTGATAAAAAAGCGCAATTAGTACATACACATTTTTATAAATCCTAAATATATTAAATATATTTTAAATAAATATAATTTTTAAATATATTTTATAAATAATCCTCGTTTGAAAATGTATTAATTCTGAATGAAGTTTGTGGCGAGATTTATTCGAACATTCTCGTGTTATTATTGAGTGACAGAAATTCTCATTGCCTGACGAAGGTGTGTTCGCTTAATTTATATGTTAAAATATGCTCTGTTGAAACCGCTAATCTACATTGATACATCGGTACGTTGTATCGGAAAATATTACACGTCGTTCTCTCAATGTTCCTTCGTTCGCGTTTCACAGAGTATCTCGCGATTCGCGTTCAGAAACATCGATAGAATTGCTTCGATTCCGAAACGATCGTTTTTCCGACCAAGCGAAACTGTAACGAGTTAAAAGAAAATCTTTGTTCACAATTAAGAGGATATTTTTCGATTGGTAAGTGCAAACACGAGTAATTAAGTGTACTCTACTCATCATGGTTTAAACGCCATCATCGTACTATCATGATACTATGTTATGTAATAATTACGAGTAATATAATTGTACTTTCCGGAGCCTCACGCATCGTTAATAAAGAGCGAATCAAGAAAAGAAACGCACGTGTACGAATACATTTTAAAAAAAATTCATTTATTTACCGTAGTAGACGTTCTGGATGCAATCGTTCTCGCTAGACTCTTATAGAGTAAATTAAAATACATCCAACGCGTTAAATTCGTGTAGATTTAATCGGCCCTCAATTCTCTCGCTTGTATCCTTCACCGTCGACGTCATACGGCGTTACGCTACGCACATTCACATACACTTGCACGCGTGTACAGTTACTCGATCGTGGCTGTGAATCTTTGTCTGTTTTCAGTCAGTGACGCGGTTGCTCGTTGTCGATATCGCGTACAATTTTCACGTAATTTTCGAGCTCACCGCGATAATAAGATCGCGGAGGATTATAATATCATCGCGCGATGACGGAATTAAGTACTCAACGTGTATTAATAAAGCGTGAAGAGACGAACGTTCGTTAGGTGCGTTAATACGAGTACAGTGCGCGTGTGACTTTGATTCTTTGATATCGAAAGGAGTGACATGTTCTCGAAAAAGCATGGTAAATCGCGCGGTCATGGCAAACCGAAAAAAGAGTCTAACAGCAAGAAACATCACATTCACACTTGGATTCATTCGAAGAAAAAGAAAAACCAAGAAGATAACCTCTTTACGTGAGTCTTATCCGATTCCCTTGGTCTATCTAGTTCCATTTATTAATGATACGCCTCTTCTCGCGCTCTCGCGTTTCGCAATGCGGCGATTTTATCGAATTCAAGAGATCGAACCTAACCCACTGTTAATTTAGAGCCCTCCACGACGCGGAAGATAAAATTTATCTGACGTCATTCGTCGCGCAGTTCCATTGTCGTGAATCACAGAGACGCGATTGAAGATTGTCATTATACGTTTGCCGCGCCGAAAAAAAACCCGATTCTGGAATATCGCGCTCGGTTTCAACGTGAGTTTCAATTCACGCGGCAGAGTTTCTCGAGTCCCTTGTCCTGCGTCCTCTGGCATGCGTGTCATGCGTGCGCATATGTGCGTATCACGCACACACGCACTTGTCGCCGCGTGAGCACGGCGGCGAGATCGTTCGAGATGCCTTTACGTTACGTCGTCGTGCAGTTACAGTTTCAGTTTCGATCGTATCCGTCATCGATCGCGTCGATCGCGACCGTACCAACGGCAACGACGAACGGTGCAGCTCTGGTGCAGCAGCGCTCGCGTTACCGTTGACATTGACAGTGTCATCGGCGTAACGATGCGCTTTAAAAATCCGTTGACGAAACATGGGAGCTATGAGTAAGTTCGAGAAGAAAAGGAAACGACGAGACCGGTGCGAGCGCGTTGTAGGTTAAGTCCTTTCGCCCATCCTGTAATCCTATCACGTGTCCGCTCGGTCGAGCATGCTCGCGCCAAGGAATTTTTCTTTCGGTGATTCGCCGAAGAGAGAGCTCGCACGATGTTTCGCGCCGGCGAAAAACCCGGTACAATCCGTATATTTTATTCGATTTATTCCGCGTTTATTCGTCTTACTACGTTGCTAATTTGTAAAGTTTTTTTTTCTGGTCAATTGAGCGAATATCTTTAATGGCGAGGGGGGAGCCCGTTCTTAAAAATTTTTTTAATTTATCCTAATCTCGTGTGCAATTCTTGATTGAAAGTTCATAAATATGTTTTTTGCTTTATATTTTACGACCGATTAATGCGAGTATTAAATGAATTATTGCAAAAGTGTAGATTAAAAGTATTATTTATATTGTATGTAAAACATTAAAATAACTTTGCAAACGGATATACAAATTAAATGGCTTTCAGCAAGGATCAAATAGACTGATAGAATATTATAACAATCTTCTTTGAATTATGTGCTTCGATCAATACCATACACAGGTTAGTATTTATAAATACTTCACGAGAGAGGAATCGTAAATACGATCTAGATTTCAAGACTCTGTTTGTGGGAACCGGTCGTCTACTTTCTCTCCAACGACAATTTTTTTTCACCGAATATCACTTCACAAAATAAAATTTAATGACTCTATAAAAATAAATGAAGAGAAATTCGAGAATAAATTAATAAAAATTTATTTTATAAATTTGCTAATTAAAATAGTAACAATTTCTGCAAATTTACTGATTAAAATAACAGGTTTTTTTAATCTTCGAACTTTGTGATTAATTTACAGTCGTATTTTTTGTATTTTATTTTTTAAAAATTATATTATAATTCTTTTGTTCCTATTTAATCATATAATTATATTATTTTCTATGAGAAAAACAATTAAAAAAAACAATTACTGCCCGAATAGCTTGCACAAAGAATACAAAATGAAATTGATGAATCGAGAAATATTTTTATCCTCTATTTCGGAAATTAATAATTCAATTTTATATAACGAATCACTGTTAATTTTTTCTTTCGTGCATATCTTCAATTACATCGTATCGTATCGTATCAAGTCTCTGTGCCATCAGTATACGGCACTGCCGTATAACACGTGTAAAGCTCATCCAGGGTGGGATAGCATTCTCAGAGTTCAGATCAGACAGTTTCACGGCGACCGTTGACGGCGCGCGATTGTAATACCGGTATACCTTTCGCAAAGTCAGCGTTTTCATTCAAATTCATAGTTATACGCGCGGTCTCGGTCATTTTGATACAAATAAAAGTGGCACACACGCGTGCATAATAATTATTAAAAACATTTTACGTGCGTAAATAAATGGCATAACGATGATGACGTGACATCACATACATTCGTTTGTAACTGTATGGAATCGTGCCATTATTAATTATTTTTCACTCACTAATCTAACTAGTTATCTTACAAGCTGATTAATTTTTAGCATTGATATTTTTAGTTGATAGGTGATAAACTGCGAGATAGAAAAAAAAAAATTCAAGTCTCTCCGATGCAGACATATAGGCGAAACTAATTATCCTGGCAAACTTGGAGTTACTATAAAAAATAATAGAATATTACTGTCTTGCATAACATTGTGTTGTGAGTACCATGACAGCTATTTACATTTGTCGTTCGTGTGCTGCACGCATAGTTGAATGTATCGATTCGGTGCACATAATGCGTGATACTAGGAAGGTGATACTAAATCATTCTAGTTATTTCACGAAATTTATTTATGAAAAATTCGAATTTTATTGATTAGAAACTCTATTAATTTCTATGTCGTCACTTAATCACCAGCTTCTTAATTTAATTTACATCTTTTATGTCAGCGAAGCTATAATTGTATGCACGTTACATATTACTGATTATCACCGTTGAATTTTGTCGCAGGTTTCTTTCCAAAGAGCACATTTACATAAGTATTAACAATATATTAACAAAGAGCATAAATTTGTATATTAACATATCCTTATATATATATATATATATATATATATATATATATATATATATATATATATATAAAAACAAAAAACAAAAAAAACAGTAAAACCGTATCAGAAGTTTCTTATAAAATCACTGTTATCATTGTTTGCTACTGATTATCGTACAAGACTTTGCTACTTCAAACGGTTATTTAAAAAATAACGAGATAATTGAATCTACTTCATCATCCTAAGCGTTTTATGAGTTCTATCAGATTTTTAATATATTTAATATATTGGAGTATTAAAACAATCGCAGTTTTTTATTTGAATACTTTTAAAAAATATTGGCAATATATCACAAATCTCGTTATTATAGTAATTTCGCAAACTTGTTATGTGTGGTCAAAGTAAATATAATTTTATTATTTGTTTTAGATAAATAATATAATCTAAGTAAATATATTTTTTAATTTTCTGATGCAATCGCAGTGCGGAAAATAATCTTACGAAAAAAAAGAAAAAAAGAACGCGTTCTTATTCTGGCAATCGCAAACTAGAAAAATCAGCACGTAATCGTATCGTCGTCTCTACGCGTGGAAAAACGAACGTTACACATTGACCTTGCGAAATAGCTTTTGTACGGAAATATTTTTCTTTCAGCTGCTTCGTAGAGAACACAGCTGCAGTTTTCACTCCAGATTTGACCTGGAGCGAATACAATTGACACGAAGGGATCCCCTAATACTGTCTAGCTAAAGCTTGTAGTTTTACGATGTCACACGGTTTTTCTCATATATTTCTCTTTCCTCCTCTTTTTTCTAAAATCTTAGAAAAATCAAATAGCGATTGAGATCAGACAATATCGCTCGTTTGATTTTTCTGATAATCAGAATTTTTAATTAACTTCTAAATTAGGCCGATAGTGTTTATCGTTTATTTTTCATCGATAATATATTTTTTGAACAAACTCATAAATTTTTTCGTTTAACTTATTTTTAGAAATGGCTAATAATTATATTTTACCATTTATTTTAATAGAAAGTCTAATTCGAACGAGTTGAAAACTTAACACATGTGTATCTTACATCTTTTATATAAAATCAACGATAAGAAAAATCATAATTGCAATTATTTGCATGTATTATTTCTAACAAAATTGTTAATGTTCATTACTTAAGAAGAAATAAATATTCTTAAAGTGACTCTAGATATTCTAATAATCTCTATTTTTAACGAAGAAAGAGGAGAAAGGATAGACGAAGAAATGCTTTTCCTCGAAAGGAATCAATTCACGCGCCATTATTAATCAAATTTCAATGGAGAATACGATATGCAATGTACGTCCAGTTAACGTTCGTTAGCTTCTATTAGTCGACAAAATGACGGTGGTATTCCACTAATGTTCTCCACATGCTCGAGACTCGATCAATTGAGATGTAATCGGCGCGAGTGATGCACCAGATGCGACGCAAGTTACGTATGCGATCGTAAACGTAATAAGCCTTTTATGATGGAAGGTTTTCCGTACGATGTTTACACAAACGCGAATCGGGATCGTACATTTAGAATCGTAAGCACACATTTGATAATTTCTACAGAGTGAAATGAATTCTTTTCGCAGTTGCTCTATACATATTTAAAGGACGGGAATGTGCGAAAGGTGATTAGATTAGATGGACTAGATGAAAATTATATCACACGAGACGTGTAGGAATGCGATAGGAGTATAGTGTTTCAAAGACGAAAATAAGTGCAAACGATAAAATTACAAACATTTCTCACGTGACGAAGGTTGGACTTACGAAACATGTTGCAACAAGTGTCATTTTATTCTACCCTAACCGCGGAGGAGAGGGCTCGAACGCACCCTTTCAAGAAGACTAGATGGTAGGTTCGCTTCCCGAGGATTC
Organism: Lasius platythorax; assembly: GCA_963971435.1. Classification (NCBI taxonomy): domain Eukaryota; kingdom Metazoa; phylum Arthropoda; class Insecta; order Hymenoptera; family Formicidae; genus Lasius; species Lasius platythorax. The sequence continues at coordinate 5,066,645 of OZ020540.1, read as the reverse complement.
CGGAAAACGTATATCTCGAAATACATTCTCTCATCGTCTAATTTTATTCCGTCCAGCGAATCTACATATTCAAATGCGACAGAAATGTATTTTGTAAAAATCTAACATTCCTATTAAATGTTCCTAATAATTCGTCTAATCGGAAATCGAAAGCTTCAGCTGACTTAACTCGCTTTTCTCAAGAGAACTTCTCAAGAAAATGAATTATATAATCTAGATTTAATTTTTTCCCCCCTTCCAGCTTTAAGATTACGCATATTTTCTCGCAGTTCTTAGTGAAAGTGAACTAAATCATAATGTTTCGCTTGTTTCAGCGTGATAATGTCCTCCGGAGAACCATCACCTCCGGCGCAGGCATCGATATCCACAACGAGTTTCGATGTGCTGGACGACGCGCGACTTGTCAATGCCGCTCCTATAACATCGCAACCAGCGAAACCCAGCGGGGACATCACCGACACCGAGGCGATAGAGGAAGCGGTGCCGATCGTGCAGACGACTTTACCCGTGCCACAATCGAAACCGGAGATCGAGAAGAACGGTCTCGATGTAGGCACGAAGAAGTCCCCCGACGAGCCGGACGTTTCCTGCCTGATCAATTGCATTTACTACACACAACAGTGCTGCGACTGCACGATAGTCTGAGACCGTTCGAGGTCCTTAGTTAAATAATGCCGAGAAAAGAACGTCTCGCGATTCTTCTCGATTCGATTTTCTCGGGATCTCGAGGCGCTCTTCTCCCCGGCGCAAAATTTAAAATCTGATTATGCAATAAGTATCGCGCTGTGAGGGTATATTTTGTGATAAAAGAAGTATAGGGGAAAATCCTCGCGGCGTGACATGTAGAAAATTTTATAAATAAATATATGAATGAATGTGCGCGTGACGCTCGCAGTTACACTCAAGTTTTGGATGCTGTCGTATAATATTCCGAGCACTCATTATTCGATTAAAAGCGATCTAAGAAACACATATGCGTGAATAATTAACTTAGATTTTTTGAGCGCACGCTTCAACGTGAGGTGTTTATCGTAGTTGCAACGTGGTTGCAAATATGCACTGCCATTGTACCACATAATCGTGGTAAACCGTAATGGTGAGTCGTAAAGAACGTGTCGAGAGACATTACAACAGTCAATTATTAGTTCATAAGTACTCTTTCGCATATGTCATAGAACAAATTGTTTGCTATACTCTTACATATCTTCCTTATAACCTGAGATCAACGTTAATGATACGAATTTGACAGTATTAATCGCGACAATCGTCTGAAACACGACAGGCACTTGTGTCTGTCTATAATTTTGTAAATTTGCGAGCTAAGAGAACGAATCTGTAGCAAAGAACGTATATGTAAAGAACGTATATATAAATGACGTATATATGTATAAATCCTCTTTCGGTTTTTTCTCCCAGAAACGGAATTAACATTAAAATAATATCTCAGTCACGGATATACGAACAGGGAAAATCTAAACAATCGAGAGTGGTAGATTCACGAACTTTCTTAAACAGGCAATTGGTGCGATTAATTGATGATATTAGGTTTGTGTATCAACGATACAACTGATAAACGTGCTAATTGATCTGAACTGTTTAGATTTATCTCACAATCAGTCATTAAAATAATATCAAACAGCATTCCGGTATGTTGATATAAGGATGCATTTATTACAAACAAAGGGTAATTCGAGAACGATTTTTTTTTCTTTAATGCGCCAGTAACTAGAAGTAGTAGTGTTTCTATAGCGCAGTTGATGATTAAATCGAATTTTATTTTATATACAATCGTAGCACATTCATTTAATCTATCTGCATCTACTACCTGACAGTATATCCTAGCATTTTATGATTTTAATGTTGCTATTTCTAGATAACATTAAAAATATAGACACAAATTATTTAAATATTTTGCATCTAAGATTTAAATATTTGCTTTCTATATTTTCTAATAATGTAAATTTCTATCGATTGTTTCTATAGATTGTGATTTAATCATCGCCGCGCTGTATTAATGGCATATAGTAGTCGCAAACAAATATTTCCTAACATTTTATATAAATATTTATATAAATATATATGTAAAAATATAATTATATAAATATTTATAATCGGAGATTGCAAGTATACAATGTAATTTATTCATAGATGAGGACTAGATTATTTTTGTAATATTATAACGTACGAATTTAATGTGAAGACTGCACTAAATAATAATATCTTTTTTTTGTATATATCGCGAGTACTCTTAAAAATGATGTGCACAACTTAGAAGTTTTGTCAAAAGAATATATGGGTAAGTACAATATGTGCTAAAAAAAAGTTCTGTCTAATTTTATTATCCACACAATAAGTAGAAGTCAATAATCTATATATTTTCGAAATTGAAAATCTAAAAGTAATAGCATCTATCGTTGATTTGCCATACTTAGGCGTGTAGTAATGGCGCACAATTAATAGTGCATATTTACTGATTTATTTGAAATCATATTTCAGTGATATAATAAACCAAAGCAAAGATATTCATAATATTCATAATATTGATATCTTATATCTTTAATTTTTTTTATATAACTGAAAAAAGCTTTGCAATGCAATCTCTGTTGTTTATTCATAATTAATTATTGAAGAAACTGCTCTAAAAATAATCATTTACTGCATGATTTCAAATCATCTGTAATCTTTTGTATTTTTGCCATAATGCTTAAGCGTTAAGTAAATCTGAAGTTATTTATATATATATATATAATTTTGTTTTGTATCATAACTGAACTTCTCTTTAGGAGAAAATTATTACGTCGCGAGAGCTCGAGAAGTTTAAGGGATTTTTATTGCAGAAATAATGATTAATGTGTTAGCAGAAACGATTAATAATTGAGCATTTAAAAAATTATCAAACGAGTATTAGGAATTAAGGGATTTTAGGATAAGAAATTCAAATATCACGATTGTGCGCATTATGATTCGTATATGGGCAACGGATGACCCTCTGAATTGAATACCCACCTATCCAAATCAATCAATTGTCTAGTGTCATCAAATAACAAGTACAAGTATTTTAAAGTTTCGGCGAACCAAAAACTTTCCGTCATATCTTGTTGACGGGTTTGTTGAAGATTCCGGACGTTACCAATACTTGTGTAGCCATTTTCGACTTTGGTATAATTCTCGAAAGCCTATTGAAAACGTGTTTCACGTTAGAGACGTATAAAACGTAAAAATTTTCCGAGGAGAGTTATATAACACACTCACCTGAAATATCTGCCAACCCCAATCTTGATAAGTTTTATTTCCCGTAAAGTACCACATATAAAATAGACTCTCGATAAATTCGGGCCTCAGTAAATTATGAGCATCGTTCGTTTTTACGTACATATCCATTTGATTATCACCCTCCACTTTCTACAGAATCAAGTGTTGTTTATGAATCTTTTTTTTTTTATGGCACATGATAAAACATCGATGTTCTATTCTATATTTCTTGGTTGATACGAATTGTTTTGCAAACTTACTTGTATATTAAAATAAGTGATCTCAGGCGCGAGAAACGTCGGTTGGATTGCGTATGTTTGATAACAAGTCTTAACTATTTCTTCCGCAAGAGTATTATGAGACGGCAACAGTCCGTGATGCGCGCCTAACGCTAAAGTACCTCCCAAATAGCATGTGAGGTGATCCTACAATACAAATTTGTGCAATATAACGTATTTCTGATTACTTTTCATCCTAGTTATTTACCATTTTTGGTCTTATCTCTTTGTTGACGCCGATCAATTCAGCGATGAATAAATATTTATTGACCGCAGTATGTTTAACGAGATGTTTTTGCGTTCCAGCAATGCCTAACATGTAATCGTCCCGTAAACTAAAAAAAATATCAACAATGGAGAACTAGTTGAAAGCTTATTCCGGATGATAATAATTTCTCGCGTGAGATATACTAACTAGTCTATAGTTTTTCCAGTTTGTAACCATTGTTTTAATAAGTATTCGTAATAGCTATCGCCGCGAGCTCCTAATGTAATTGTTGCGTATTCTCGAAACTGACCGGTATTAGCGTTAATAAAGATTGGAACTAAGCCATCGTACTTTTCTAATTTATGTACATGTTCAGAAACTTTTGTGGCTGCAGCCTGAAAAGATAATTAGAATGAGATATCTGCTGCATAAACTCCTTAAAAGATCACTGCAATCCTATTAAAATTACCTCAAACTTAGGTTGCCCTGTGCTACGACTAAGATCGCGAAATTCCAATTGAATCGAAGTAACTTCGCTCGTGCTACTATCAGGCCCCCATTTGGGACTATGCGCGCTTCTAGTGCCGAGATTCACATCGGAATATGGAACACCTGATCTAGTAGAAAATGCTGGCATCATGCGATCACCTAAATCCATCTTGGAAACCACCGTTAAATTGAGAGATTAATATTTATACGTCAGGATTCTTTGGCAGAATAAATTAATTAAAATTATCTTAGATCCATTACTTACAGCCTTATTTAAAAAGAGTATATCACCAGAAAGATGATACGCCGCCAATAAACCGCCTAATACTCTAATTGTAACTTCAAATAAATTAACATCCCTATTCAATGTAAACACTAAACTATTTTCCACCCATTTCCTTGCCCTTGAAAATTCTGAAACACAATGGAAGAAAATTGTTTCTTTTTTTCACTACCAAGAGATATTTTAAAATTTAATTTATCACTACTCATATACACACCGTCATTTAATCCCATTATATATATAGTATCCAATGAGTCTACTATAGTAAGACCTAAACCAAACCATTCATGATACCTCCTTGATATCGGCTTGATATTATCGTGACCCCAAGCATATTTCCTATACCCGTCCCAGGAGTGCTTAAACGCAGCTACAACAGCTTCTTGCCTACTATTTTGTGGACCTAAAAGCCCTGAGTTTTATAACTTATGCCTAGATTATTGTAATTTAATCTAATTATATAATTATATATATGTAATTATTCTTTACGAATTATAATCTACCATTAAATTTGAGAATGTTTGGCTTTGGCTGTGGTGGTTCACCAATTTGATCATCATCAACTTGATTAATTTCTGGTTGAAACTCTGGCTCCTCAATCACTTCACCAGGTCCAGCACCCTGTTCATCATTATCTACAACAACTTCATCGACTGCCTGCAGAATAAAAAGGGATTCGATATTTTTTTCGACATGGATTCAAAACTTCTCTCGTCACTGTGTACCTTTTCATATTTGGCAGTTTCTTGTACAACTTCTACATTATTATAGTCTACCTCGTCAGAGGTACCAGCTTTGGTTTCGCTAGGTAAGAGATAAAATATTACAAGTAAAACTGTGATAACTGCAAAGTATAGAATATTTCTCTGAAACCTGGATAATTGGTTCCATTGCTAAAAGAGAAACGAGCAGCCAAGTGAGGAATAAATATGATACAGAGAGATGCGGCATAGATTAAAAGTGACAAACACAATATCTCGCGATATATCTATATTTTTCATTCTGATATACGTACCCTCCATAAACTGCGCGAAGTGCCCCGTGCAAATGACGAGCTATCGTGAATATTCAAACTAATATACTCAGATTTACCCGAGTCTCTCGGCGAGAACATATTCTCATGCAGGTTAACTTGTTCCGGCACGTGCGGAAACTCGTCGTGTTGTCAGAATATTCGATGTACAACACTGCGACGAATTAGTCCAATATGCGAAGTTCCTCATTTATACAAATTTTTTGCGAATATAATGTATATAACGCGTTTTTACATTTTCGTTAAATTTACTTTATTATTGCTTTGTAACCTTTGTAACGTATACCCTGCGCATGAAGCAGATGGCGTTCATGTGCTCCATGTGTGTGCTTGTCACTTGTGTAAGTGTGTTTCTGTAGGTTTTCAGAAACTCGTGTGTCACCCGTTCAAATAATTATTGTTCTTTTACGAAAAATTCTATCAAAGAAAGGACGAATGCGATAATTTTTCGCGACTTAAATAATTTCGCTGTTTAATTGGATTAAAAAAAAAGGACAAAATACAGACCACAATGTGCCTCTCAAATATATCCGGCGTGCCGGATAAACATTGGCAACCACCCTTCGTTGCCTTCGAGACTACGTAAGTGAATCGCGTGTTTTCTAACTTAAGACTCCCTAGTTAATCGATTTGAATCCTTAGGATGGGTGAAATAACCTTCGAGTTATATTGGAAACACGCCCCCATCACGTGCAGAAACTTCGCCGAGCTTACGCGACGTGGATATTACAACGGCACCAAGTTTCACAGGATCATCCGTGACTTTATGATTCAAGGTAATGCATTGAAAACGTACAACGACGGCGCGAGATATTTACGCAAGATTTTATTTCATGTGTCTCATATTTAGGTGGAGATCCTACTGGGACGGGGAAAGGTGGGATGTCCATATATGGCGAATGTTTTGACGACGAGATACATGATGATTTGAAACACACAGGTGATTTAACTTATTTTGTATCGATTAATGATTAATAATAGTTGTTTCAATGAATAGTGTAAAAAAAAATATATATATATATATATTGTTAAATTTTAATGTACGATATTGAAATATTTGCAGGTGCTGGAATATTATCAATGGCAAATTCTGGACCAGATACAAATGGATCACAGTTTTTCATAACGCTTGCACCTACACAGTGGCTCGATGGGAAACATACTATATTTGGTAAGTCGCAGCAAATCAGCTGCATCTTTTTATAATATAACGCAACTATTTATCACACATCTATAATGCGTATTCTAAAATATTTTTATATTTACTTAACAGGTAGAGTTCATTCTGGCATGACTATAGTTAAAAGAATTGGACTAGTTGAGACAGATAAGAACGATCGACCCGTAGATGACGTTAAAATTGTGAAAGGTTCTGTGAAAAATGCTTGAATTTTTATAAGGAAATTCATAAAAAGTACAAGTCCTTTTAAGACACATTTTTAGATGTAAAAATGTGTTTTTTTTACTGAATAAACATTTTCTCCATTCTATTTTCTACATACATATGTATGTCATTTTATCATATATATAAAATATAAAACAATATGGAAAGGAATTTTCTATTATTCATATATAACTTGCAATCTCCGGCTGATGTTATCGCTGCGGTTTCAGAAAGTGTGAAGCTTGTATAATTGGTGTATATTAAATCGTTTATATTGCACCTATAGACATCTGTCGGTGCACCTAACAGTAGTACGTCGGTAACAAAGCGTACCATTCAAAACAAGTTTACCATCACGGTAAACTAAAAGCACGGTTTTATCGACACCTAGTTTTATCGACACCGAGCTTTATCGACAGTGCAGGATATAAAAAAAAGTACTCACCATTCGTTGCTGCTGCATCGATATCCGGTTGATCTCGGGATCGTTGCAATCGGCTACCTCCCCCACTTTGCTCCATCCTCGGCGAATCTGCAACGGTAATCCATCGCGTATCCAGCCGGTGTATCCAATATCGTTGCAATCCGCGATCACTAACACTTATTCCACTTTTGGCGAACTCGAAGCCACAACTCCAGCGAAATGCGGAGCGGCTTCGATTCACCTCACACCATTTTATGCACCACTTAATGAGCGCCCTAGGCGCTAATATACACTTCACTATGCATTTTTACTAGCTCGTTATGCGCTATATGCGCTATAATTTACTCGACACTCGCGACGATGACGAATTATGCGCGAAATCCGCTTTCGGAGTACGAGAAATACGGGGGCAACTGCAATTCCGGATCGCGGAGCTACGCCCCGCCAACGACCGTTCGCCGATCATGACCGATTACGATGCCGATGCGCGATTAACCGCGATATTTCGGGCAACTACGAACGCGCGACATTAAACTCGGCACTCCCGACGATGGTACGCGCGCGAGACTCAGCTTCGACGAACCGAAATCGCGGAAAATACGCGGAGCAACTTTTCGAATCCGACCTGCCGCGTCCGCGAGCCGCTCCGTTAACTGCTGTATCGAACCGCTTGCGATTCTCGAAACGACGATGGCCTCGATGCAGCGGGCCAATCACAGCGCTCGGTTCGTTGCAGCGAGTCAACCATAGGCGGATAATTCGATACCCGCTTGCGATTCTCGAAATAACGATGCAACGAGCCAATCACAGTGATTCGCTCCCTTTTCCAAGAAGATGCTGTGCAAAATAGTATATATAACGAGAGAAAGAGAGAGAGAGAGAGAGAGAATACTTGAACAGGATACAGAGAGTCAGAATATATCCGATATATTGAAATATTCACGTAAAAAGGCAACCGAGAGACTATCGTACCTTGACTATTGCGTGTTCAATCTCGAAGAATTAAATATTCTGAGAATATATACGTCCTCCGTACCTCTCCGTCCTTCTCCTCCTTGTTCTAGGAAAACTACTCGCGATATATATCACTGAAGTAAACGATCGAGATAGAAAATTTGGCGATACGGAGCGGCTTAATGACGATTGATACGTGATATTTAATGTACTATGAGAAACGTGTACACTTTCTTCGACACTCATCATCCCGAACTCGCGCGCGAAGCTCACTCCCTTCGCCTCTTTCCTCTTCTAGGAAAACTACTCGCGATATATATAACTGAAGTAAACGATCGCACGATAGAATATTTCGCGATACGGAGCGGCTTAATGGCGATTGATACGTGATATTAATGTACTGTGAGAAACGCACACTTTCTTCGACACTCCCGAACTCGCGCGCGAAACTCACTATCACGGTATTAAATTCGCGGGAACGGCAGGACGATTCCACGAATTCGACTCGGCGTCGCAACCGTCCGTTATCTGATTACTGCAAGCGAAGTACGGAGACGCTCGGTGCAGTGGACCAATCAGAGACTAAAGATTTCTTTATCCTGATTGGTTAATGCGATGCCTCGAAGCATCTCTAGCGCCTCGCCGATCTGTAGCGCCACTCTGATATGTAGCGCTACTCCAAACTTATGCACTCGATGCAACGAACCAATCACAGTCCTCCTTCAAGAATTAACGACAAAGCGCGAATTATGACAAATGTTATAGATAAAGTGTGATTAGATCGATGTAAGTTGAAATAATCGATAACATAAGCAGCAACTCGGTCATCATATCTTGATTATTAGAAGGTATTTTGGGAGAATTAAATTGATCTAAGTGAATGTCGCGTGCAAATAAATATATCGGGAGTGTCGAATCGAGTTATATACAGGTGATCGTTTTAGTGTATCGATCAACTAGCATAAATACAATTATACATATATGAAATGAAGATGAAATGGGTCGATTTCTGTCTAAAAATGTAACGTTAATTATACATCTAATCATATGCTTTTTGAATTGCTAAATGCAATGATAGCATTTTTATTCGTTTAAAATATTTTGTCGGAAAATAATAAAAATTCGTCTTAAAGAGAGAGAGAAATTAAAATTCATAAGCAACTCGGTCATCATACCTTGATTATTAGAAGGTTTTTTGGGAGAATTAAATTGATCTAATTGTAAGTGAATGTCGCGTGCAAATAAATATATCAGGAGTTTCGAATCGAGTTATATACAGGTAATCGTTTTATAGCATAAATACTAGCATAAATACAATTATACATATTTGAAATGAAGATGAAATTGGTCGATTTCTGTCTAAAAATGTAATGTTAATTATACATCTAATCATATGCTTTTTGAATTGCTAAAAATACAATGATAGCATTTTTATTCGTTTAAAGTATTTTGTAGGAAAATAATAAAAATTCGTCTTAAAGATATTAAAATACATAAGTCGATTTTTAATAAAATAATATGGTAACAATTTTGTTTCAATTATTTAATTATTTGTGTTATAGTTTCTTCTTATAATTTTTTTTCACTGAAAAATTAAGAAAATATTTCACAATTAAACCTTAGAAATGCCTCAGAAATCTCATATGATGAAACCAATGACAGGTAAAAAGTTTAAAAATCAGACCAGTAACAATGAAAAAGATAGTTATTTTTCTTATTTAAGGAATCTTAAACCTTATCAGATATTTTTAATTTTTTATCATTAATATTTGTTTCACCATGTTATATTTGATATTTCTGAGATATTTAGAGAGAGTTTTGAAGTATTTTTTTATTAGTATACTACTAATTTAGTGAAAAAAGTTCTGAGTAAGCTATAATACAAATAGTTAAATAATTGGAATAAAATTGTTATCAGTTATATCAAAATAAAAATTTATCCGACTTCTTTAAGATAAATTCTGTGATTATTTTCCCTTTTTATTTTATCTTTAGACAAATAAAAATGCCGCCATTGAATTCAGTGATTCCAGTGATTCATAAAGCATAAGATCACATGTGGTATCATTTGCGACAAATTTCGGTGGAAATCGACCCAATTTACCCACAGTACTTTTCGAAATTAACGGAAGATTTGACGTGACGTCATCAACTCGCGGCAACTTCGCTGTACCTCTCGGCGTTTCGCGGTTGTTTCTTCCCGGTTCGTGCGTGTCCCTCGACTCGGTCCGCGTTTGTCGTGTCCTTTTATCGTGTTAAAAGTGAGTCTCGTGCGTAAATAAGTACCGAGTCGAGTTACGAGTGATCGGTTTAACGTATCAATCAACCGGCACGAGTGCGATTATACGTATCTTTCGTAATCTGTGCGTGTCGCGTCGCGTCGCCGAAAACGGCGAACGGCATAATCGTAAAAATGGCGTAATTGCATTTGTCGTTTGCTGTAGTCAGAAATGAATCTCGCGTACGGACAAGTGTCGGGAGTGAATCGAAAATCAAGTTACGGGCGATCGTTTTAGCCGAATTCCAATCGATCGGCACGATTATACGGTAACCGGTGTCTATCGTGTCGCGTCAGGACACGATTGAACGGTTCAATGATAAAAAATGGCTCGAGTGCATTTGTGCGTCTAAATGCAAGGTACGCTTTGAATTTTCGCGAAATTCGGTATTTCCAACATGGCGGTGCTTTCGGTGCTCGAGTAATTTCGTACGCGAGTGGAGTGTCGATTCGGTCGGTATGTCGGATTCTTCATTATCCGCTAAGTTCGATCGTATTGTAACATTCGTTCGAATCTGCCCGCTAGATGTCGGGCGGATGCCTGTCACAGCGATGCCGCCATCTGGTCTGATGTCGGCGCGCCGCCAACGTCGCGGGCCAGGCGTGCGTGGAAGTTTCGAAAAAGGGGCCCGATTCGAAACGGGCCCGGTGTGCGGACGCGAAGTGAGTCGTCGCGGATTAGCGCAACGCGAGGCGCGCGAGTTAACCTAAAATATGGCCGAGTCGTGCGACCGATCGGCGGTGGTGTCAAGTGCAGTGATCAGTGGTGGTGCCGTCTCCGTGCACGGACAACAACAGTCGACCGTTCCGGAGGTACCGAGGACCCAGGGGACCCAGGGGACCCAGGGGACCCAGGGGAACCAGGACCCGTCCGGCCGTACCGGTACGTAAAAATTCCCCTTCCTCGAAACGGAGCGCGTCCGGAGCGCGCGTGCTCCAGCTCGTGGAGTTCTCGTTTTCATTTGAATGTCGAGTGTCGAGCGCGGCCATGCAACAAGTGGCACGGAGCAGCGCTCTCGCATGCCGGACAGGTGCGTAACGCGACGACCTGGTCCCTCCCCCTCCTCTCGCCTTCGACGAGCTCTTTTGCGAGGAGTTCAATCATACGCGTATGCATATGTGAGCCTAGAGATACTAAAGGGGATATTAAAAGGGATCTCTCCTCTCTCGGATATCGAGTATCAAGTTCAGAGGGAGAATCTGACACATTAAAACTTATGTAAATAAGATATAAGGTTATGCTAATTTCTCTTTGTAGTTTTCATTCGTTAAGCACTAATCAATGGCCGCAGTTCGCTTACCGATATCTTGTTTGTGTAAATAGTTACATGTATAAACAGTGTATTATTATGTAAATAATGGGTACGATTTGTTTTCATTCTCGATACGTTAAATTTACTATTATTCGTTAGAGGAGAGACGAGATCTCATTTATGTCATTAATGAATTTTGTAATATACATGGTTCACTTGACTCATGCTCAAGAACGATAAGAATCGATAAGTTGTATATCATGACGTGTCTTTGTGAATGGAGATACCATTAATGCACTTTTTCATGCACTTAAGAATATTATTCTAACTTTAATTATAATCCTTCATAAGATTATTAATTTAAAAAAAAATGAATTAAGTTGGCACTGAAACCCTTAACTTCGCATAAATAAACATACGTTTAGAATGCATTAACAATTTTTGACTAAACTTTTATTTTTGTTATTTTTATTTGATTTAATACATGTTAAGATACAATTAATAACAGCATTACTATGGTAGACTGTTTACAACATTTATGAATATTATTGAGCAATTTCTAGTTGTTCTTTTATGTTTCTTTTATGTAATGCAATTTTTGCTTAACTGTTGAAAAAGCCTAGAGTTAAAATGATATCTTTCTGATAGATCACATTATATAGGTAGATAGGAAATTGAGAAACGTCCATCTAAATAAGCTTGGCACTACTAGTGCACGCGGTGATGGATTGTAATCGATAAAATGCCGTTATCTCAAAAGTTGGCAACACATTTTAGAAAGTTTATATGATATCTATATAATTTATGGTATCTATTAATTTTCTCTTATTTTTCGTTAATTTTCGACTTTATATAACTCAATTTAATTCCATTCTATTTTATATTTTTAACAAAATTAACTTGTAATTTTTATATTTATTTTACGTATAATTTATGCATTATTTATTTTATATTTTGTAAAATTATTAAATTAATCAGAAATATTTAAATTCTGCAAGTCTCCGATTTTCTTTTCTCCGTCAAAATATTTCTTATGTATTTCTCGCGAAATATTTTAAACATCTCGTCTGATATCACGAGTGAATCAAACAGGAGAGAAATATATACGCGTTTCACTGTAAGAAAAAAGTAACGAGTTTCTCTCTCGGCGTTTTATTGCACTTGTTGCGTTGTCGCTTTTCTTTGATTTGATATTTTTGTGGTTTCTTAAGTGGTATGGGTTACGCGATATCGCGAATTATTGGCTGTTATACGTTGTAAATTTTAATACCACGTTTCATCAATTTTTATTTATTGCTAATATTATCGTGAGTGAACACTTTCGTTGATAGTCATGCTAGAGGTTTACTTTCATATGTGAATTTCAAAAATTACCGCCGCTGGATATAATTTGCATGTTTATTTCAAATAATTTCTAAATCAATGCATCCAAATACATGTCTATAATAATATTTTTTTTTTTTGCTTTGTGAAACATATGTTTACATATCGTAAGAATACGTGGCAGTTGGTATTATCGCGATTGCAATTGCCAGCCGTTATGATGGTAATACGCAGTACATGAAATATTTCCAATGAAGCATTTTCTTCTCTTTAGAAATTTCGATTATGTTACAAAAACGGAATAATTGCAAATTTAAATGTTTGGGAATGTTATACCATTGAGATTGTTAATGTTGTCTTTTACTTTTGTAATACATGCGGCTCTCCATAGAGGACGCTATGTGAGGTCAATCCCTCAGGGAAATTGTGCTGATTAGTACCATTCCATAAACCTGTACAATAACACAAACCTGAATAATTTCTGCATTATGTGTTTGAAATATGTTATGCGAAAATTTACATAATTTTAATTAAGCCCGTGAGAGAAGAAAGAGAGAGAGAGGGGGGGGGGAGAGGGAGAATTATAAGTTAAATTTACATATAAATTTCTATATTTTTAATTAGATCAATTTGAATATGTGGATCAGATTAAGCGAAAATATCGTCGCCAAAGAGAAAGAAGTTTATTTACATAAACATACAAATTATATGCTTAATTATTATTTAATAATAAATATTTAATATATTATTCTGTATATACGCGGAATATTAAATTATACAAGTATTTTAAAGTATAGAGATTAATTATTTATTAGACGATTAATGTATCACGGAGTTTATCCGTATTTTATTTATCGATCCTGCGATTCGATTATTTATTGCGCGTTTTCAATCCGAATTATATTTAGATCGTCAAAAAAATCGAACGATAAAGCATCGGACAAAATATATTTGACTCTAAGTATTGCCGAAATATTTTCCGTACTATACATACGCGGAATATTCAATTATACAAGCATTTTAAAGTATAGGTTAATTATTTATTAGACGATTAATGTATCACGGAGCTTATCCTTATTTTATTTATCGATCCTGTGATTCGATCGTTTTACTGCGCGTTCTCAAACCGAATTATATTTAGATCATCGAAATATTTAGATCGTCGAACGATAAAGCATCGGATGAAATATATTTGACTCTAAGTATCTTTAAAAAAATAATTATTGTCCGTATAAAGATCGCAACAAAACCATAATTTATAATTAGGATTCCTATCACTTCAATTTTTACCTGATTAAATGAATAAATTACGCAAAAAATGCGTTTTGAGACCTCTTGTCGCGATATATGTAGTTACACATTAATTGTAGAAATTAATTATTCATCAATCATATTATTATAGCAAGTAATTTCCCGATATTGATCGCGATCGCGTTTAGAAAAGGAATTCGACGGAGCGTTTTGCACTATGACTTTTTTACTCGAGTGTCGAATGATAACAGGTGTGAGGCACGTAAACAATAGCGCGCAAGACGCCGCCAAGGCCGAACACCGTGTTTATTGATAAGTCGTTGTCGAAGAATTTTACGCACTATGACGTGTATACATATACGCGGAATTTTGAATTATACAAGTATTTTAAAATATAGATTAATTATTTATTAAACGATTGATGTATCACGGAGCTTATTATTATGTAAAATATTTGATTTTGCGATTCGATTGTTGTACTGCGCATTCTCAATCCGAATTATATTTAAATCGTCGAGAAGTCAAACGATAAATAATCGGATGAAATATATTTGTCTCTAAGTATTGCCGAAATATTTTACGTACTATGACATAATACATACGCGGAATATTAAATTATACAAGCATTTTAAAATAATCAAGCGCGGGCTGATAATTGCTAATTACAATAATTATACAGAATGATTGCGTTTCACCTGATATTCCGCATGATAATAATATAATTTATGGTGCGCGACTACGTTGCTACCTTCTCGTTCGAGTCTCACTGTGCGAATGACAACGAGGCTGTGGAATGTAACGTGCAGGTGGGGTATAGTTGTCACGCTGGTGGGGTATAGTGTGTGCGCTGGTGGGGTATATGCATGTCATATAGTGCGTAAAATATTTCGACGACTTATCAATAAACATAGTATTCGGCCTTGGCGGCATCTATTAGCGCGTTATTATTTACGTGCCTCCTGTTATCATTCGCGCGTCGACACTCGAGCAAGAAAGTCGTAGTGCGAGATGCTTCGTCGAATTCCTTTTCTAAACGCGATCGCGATTAATATCGGAAAATTATGCTATTAATGCTATGATAATATGATTAATGAATAATTGATTTTTACAATTAATATGTAATTACATATATCGCGACGAGAGGTCTCAAAACGCATTTTTCGCGTAATTTATTCATTTAATCAAGTAAGAATTGAAAAGTGACAGGAATCCTAATTATAAATATCGTTTCGTTGTGATCTTTATACGAACAATAATTATTTTTTTAAAGATACTTAAAGATAAATATATTTTTCATCCGATTATTTATCGTTCAACTTTTCGACGATCTAAATATAATTCGGATTGAGAACCCGCAATAAAACGATTGAATCGCAGGATCGAGTAAATAAAATAAGCTCCGTGATACATTAATTGTCTAATAAATAATTAATCTCTATATTCTAAAATACTTGTATAATTTAATATTCCGCGTATATACAGGGTGTCCGGTAATAATCAATCTGGTAATAATCAACCATTATTACCAGGCACCCTGTATATAAAGCATACTTATTATAAATTTATTCAAAAAGTTGATTTTGATATATGATGCTTTATGCGATTTTTTGTTTAGCTTTTAGTTATACGTGTAATAATTATGCCTAAAATTTTTTTTTAGCGGAGGAGGATGCAAAGACTGTTGCGACGAGCGAGATTGTGGACAAGGAGCAAATCAAGACGCAAAGTAACGGCGATATCGGTGAGTTTTACATTGAAATAATGTTATTATTGAATAATTGTTATTCGCTTATTAAACGGATCGTCAAAAGTGTACTCGCAGAAAAATCTTTGAATATTGTACGCTTGAACAACTCCGACTTTGTACTTATTAATCTGATAGATTGCGAGAAAAATATCCAAAAGTATGTCTTTCTAAACATTCTCAATCAAATTTTTTGACTTTACGTTCAATAGAAAAACCTTTGAAGAAATCTCTAATAATTTTATCTTGCGTTTCTTATTTAACGATCCAATGAATCGTGGAAAGAATATTCGAGAGAGACGAACGTTCAAATATTTTCGCAATGGATTGTTTATTAAGAAGCGTGGCATCAAGGATTTTATTGAAGATTTCTTCATATATCCTCAAATCTGTCCAAAATAAAAGAGAGCTCGCTGCTAATGACGAAATACTTATTTCGTTAAATTCGGGTGGGAAGAATGGCACTTGGAGAATGTTCGTAATTTATTGGTAGCTTTTGTCAACACGCGCAAATACCAAGGGGGAGAATCTTTCGGGAAGGTCCATTATACGCGATTATGTTCGTTCACAGTCGTCATATTATTATTCACGTTATATCCAGCTGTTTTGGCATTTCCTTTTTTTTCCTCCCCGTATCCGCGGATTTCTCGTCATAAATTCAAGACTCTCTCGTGTTCCGTACTTTAGATCGGATCTTTTGGAAGACGCTTCGGAAATAGGGCGAAATCGTGAGCGACACGATTCTGATTTTAGGAACTTCAGGACCGCGGCAGTCAATAAGTAATGTCGGGGACGAAACGTGGGGGCGTCAGAACGCTCGTAAATTACGTCGGCGCCCACCGATTACTCTCCACCGTTTTGAAGGGATAACCTTGACCTTGATCTGTCTCTCGCAGACAGTCGAAAAGTCCGCGCATAGCATAGCGTGTAGGAAACGACGCGTTTTATTTCACACGTAATCGACGCAAGATAGATTCGCGTGTCGCACGCGATCCTCGCGATGCTCGAGTGAGTAGGAAGTATTGAGTCCATATACTGTGCTGATAAGAGGATTATGCGATATTCCATATGAGAGGACACATCATGACTGAGAGATGAACTGTGTGTGTGTTTGTGTTTGTGTGTGCATGTGCGTGCATACTTGATTGAATCCCTCGACACCTAAAGTTTGATATTACCGTTGCCGGCACCAATATAATATGAATGTCTCAATTTTGGAGTAATCCGTAGTAGTTCGTTAAAATCATTGTTTGTGTTATTCTCACAATTTTAAAGCAAACTAAAAAAATCAAGACAGTGCCAAAAATGGTTTATTTTATTTTATTTTATTTTTTTGAACGGCCGATATACGAAGCTATGTTTTAATTGTCGTAAAAGTCTCGAAGCTTTTAATTATGATATCGAGAATATTCCTTAATTTTCGCTATTGAGAATCCTTGATAAAATTAGATCAAAACATCGAAAATTCACACTCGAGCGCATCGCAAATCGTGCGAATTTCGCGGCGAACGCTATCGCGCATGCACGCGATGGAATGAGTTTTTATTCACGATAGAATTGTAATTTTAATACCTCATTTGGGGGGAGACACGTTCGCGATTAACAGTTACGTATACGGGGCGGACGGGCGGGAGGACGACGATATGCATATTTCGAAGCCCGGTAGCCGAGCTTAAGCTTGCGCCGTTTGGCCGCCCTCGCTCTCCCTTTCTCCACTTGGCGGGTCGTCGCGCTATCTCATTCCGCGCTTCTCTCTCGCTCTCGCTCCCGACGTCGAAGTTCCCCCCCTCCCCTTTCTCTCCCTTCCGCCAGGGTTGCTCCCTGGGTTCTCTCTCATCCCCAGTGCGCGCATCGAACCCGTCCTGGACGAAAGTCCTTCCCGCTTCGTAGGACGCACATTTCCTCATCCCGACGCTCGACGTTCCCGACGTTGTTTCATTGGAGTCGCGATCGGTCGTCCCGGTTCCGGTTCCTGCGCGTGTCGCGCGTTACAACGTCGATCACGAGCGTTTGAACGATCGCACGACCGTGGGTGGATTTAAGGGAGATAGTGCGTGTTTAATGTGATGGTGTTCGTGTGAAGGAATAAAAACATTCTCGTGATCGATTAGGTCGATCGAAGGAAACGGGGGGATCAGGATTTTCGCGGACGCTGCAACGGATAGCGCGACAATAACTACGATAGATCGATGACAATCTCGCTCGACCATCGTCTGAGGATATAAAAGTGATTGATAAATATGCGGCTGCACTTTAACTGCATCGTGAGGGGTCGTTGATAGATGATCGATGTGCAAAATCGCGAGTCTCGAAAGTCGAAGTGTCGATAATATCCGCGAAAAATGACGAAAGAGCTCTTTTTATGTGACCGCACGTGATAAGATTAAGCATCATGAATTTCTACAAGCGAAAAATCTCGAGCGAGCTTTACATAAAAACGTTATTGATGAATCTTGGAAAGCATAGATGAAATGTGAATATGTTTGATCTTAGAATGATTGCGGATGTAAACAAGTTAATTAAAATCATATTTCTATCAAAATTTATATCAAAAATTTTTATTTGATGTGCACATTAAAACAAGAACGCATATCTATGTATTTTCAATATGTTATTTTTTAGAATCCATTCCGCTATGCTAGTTATGTTTAATAACTCATTTTCGCGCGCATATACTGTTCTTTAATTTATTTAACAATCCCTCAAAACTTGACAATTGAAAACGACAGGTTCATAAAATTTATGGTCCATGAGTTTATGAATTACGAAAAAATTGCCTTTTGTGCTATCGACGAGATCGCGAAAACGTAGATAGAAAGCAATTGGTATTGCGGCCGATAAATTGGAATAGTCGACGACCGTGTTCGATATTCCGTGAGGAAAGACAGGATGAAGCTGCGAATTGAAATTAAACGCAGAGAAGAGTTGCGGAGATCGCGCTATTAGCATCGGATTTTCGATTTGTCTGAAGGAGAGTTGATCCCCCTTCTTTCTCCGCCAACAAAGGCGCGGTTCAATTTCTCGTTGGACCCTTCCAATCCGCGAACTATCGATCAACCTGGCGCGCTTCGACATATAAATAGCGCGCCGTATTAATTTACACGTATATAGAAACGAACGACCGATGACCGCATTGTAGACAGAGACGGGTTTTATTTTATGAGTCGGGAAACACACACACATAGCTTGCATAGCTCGCGTATTTTGACGACGGTGCGTCGTCTTCTTCTCCAGCCTCCGTTGTGATATTGAAACCGTTCGCGTTGATTCGTTAAAAGTTTCGTCGAGAAGCAAACATGTTTACTGAAGATTAACTTCACGATTTGTATAGATAACTTTTGTATTGACGTATCACAAACTGTTGTATTTAAGATGCGAGTGTAAAATATACTTTCGAAAATATTGGAAAATATAGCATGAAGATTCTTTTTTTTAATAATAACGATAATTTTGATTATTTTGCGCAGTAAGGATACAATTTTTATTTAATGATAAATAATTATGAGGATTTTGCACAAACGATATCGAAAAATAATTTAGATTTTACTTTGATTTATGCAAATAAATTTTCCATTATTGATCTTTTTTTGCATGGACTTGCGGAAAAATTTCAACGATGTCACGATAAATAAATTATTAATATTTCTTGCCTCGTTATATTCTGTTTTACTGTCATTTGCACGGTCGGACCAAAAGCATCGCGCTTTGCTTCATGGATATTTATTGACGATGTCATTTTAAATAATAATTTGAAATTGAAATTGCGCGTTAATTATATCGATTGAGATTGATTTTCTTTCTAGCAATAACAGCCAATGACAGACATCAAAGCCGTCGCGCTTTCAATTGCCATATAGTATGTTCGTTCAGTAATTGTATCGAGGTCAAACGTCACTATATCGAGTACCGCTTGTTATGGGAAATATAATATATTCAATTTGAATCTCCCATAATTTTCAAAGCAGGATAACTTGCAATTTTCCAACTAAATACCCTCCGCCATGTATTAAGGAAGAAATGAAAAATATAGAGAGAAGCTTTTGTGTGTGCCGATATGTTGTTAAGATAAATGATAGTCTCATTTTTACGCGGCGAGAAGAAACTTATCCATACTTCGACTTTCTCTCGGTATCTATGTATACGTGAAAACACAAGTTAAGAAAGTTATCTTTTTTTTTTTTTTCCGATTCCAAGATTTTACCGATCCATTGTCGCTGCGCCATCACCGCCGACCGTTTCACGGTGAAACGATGACATTGAGACGAACGGTATGCGCGTCGGAGTACAGTGTCGTTTAATCGAACCAAGCTCGCAAGCCATGAACGAATCGAGGAACGAGGAACGTACGAACGCACAATTCTGACGGGAAAGCTCGAGGGACGAGGTGTTGGCGCGCGTTGCAAATCGGATAAGAATTTTGTCAGTGTCGTCGCGAATAAATCCTGTCACGTCGCGCGACGAATTCGCACCGACTGTTGTTGTTTTTCCGCGATCGTTTATGTACACGTGCGCGGCGCAAAGACGCTACCTTCAGAGACGGGCGGATCGCGCTTGTTTAGACGCAGCGCGATCGCCTACGCATTAAATCGTCTTCTGTGTTCGGTGTCTCACCTGTCCGGTGAGCGATCGCTGCGTCACCCTGTCGCTCTCCGAGGTAGTGAGCCTGCTGGGCCTCGCCGATGACGACGAGGTCCTCGCGGGCACGTCTGAGGAGAACAGGAAACGCGCCCTATGGCAGTTTTACTCCACGGGCATGCTTACCCACAGCCACAGCGACGGAGAGTTCCCAATCTACTCGCAGGGTGAGTGCAAGGATAATTCTTAATGGGATATTGAATGAGCGAAATGTAATAAACGCAACCGAGATATACATAAATATATGCATCCAACGGTGGATAATGGGCGGAATTGACTGGCAAATATCTCTCGTTGAAAATTAATTTCGCGCGATTAAAAATGAAACGTTCTTTTAATATGGCACTGGGATGAGCATCGGTATAAATAGCACCGGAATCGATATTAGTTATAATCGTGCTGCGATCGTTCCGCTTCGACGATCAGCTGCGTCACACAACGCGAAAATCTATATCGTCTGAAAAACTATTCTCTTGCGCAGATAGAATGTGTACGTCATACCTGCATTTATAGGGCCTATATATTTTTACATAGGGGACGTACAGAGTGAGCGAGCGCACCACACATAACACACACACACACATATATGTATATATGTATGTATGTATTTATACGCTACATTGATACAAAGATGTAATGAGGGACTCGATCCGCGTAGGGTGCATTATTTTTTATTGCTTCTTATTGAACGCAAAATGCCGATCGTCGTTTGCATCGCAGTTTTATCGGAAACAATACTACCTGCGATGATCTCTAACAGATATAATTGATATTGACATTAAAATCATAAATTAATGAGGAGCGACAGTTTGATATAATCTCAAATACAATGGCGCCCATAAATAATAATACATCGGAGATAATTGCGCGCGGTTGTAAACATCCATGATTATTACATAGAAGAGATATGTAATAGACACACACGCGTCATCGATCGAATTATATAACACTTTATATTATGGATGCCGCTTTTAATGTCGAATGAGCGAATCTCGTTATTTTGTGAAGGAGGATTAATCGTCGGAATGGCCCGTCATTAATTATGCTGAATTTTAGTAATTTTCGTCGATTAGGAGCTGTAAAATAATCAGTGCATCGATCAGCGCAACAATCACGATAGATTTAGTCACATTCTACATACGTTTCGAATGTTTCAAAGCACTGGCTATCGATACTTTATTCATAGCTTGAAAAACTTATTCCTTCTCCGAAATTGTTAGTTTCACGCTGTAGAGAAAACCGAGTATCTTGATATTTTGTACTGTTGATACTGTTCCTCGGACGGTAAATGCTTAAATAATTGATGATCCATGTGATCGATATGTACATGTTTTGATTGAAAGCCGACTATTGATATCGAGACTTCGAAACACTCTCAATCGGTCGAACAATAGAGTACAGAATTATGTATTTGTCGCGTGATATGTAACGTGAAATATCAAAAATACAAGTTACTGAAAAATCGAGGGGAAGTTCGAACAAGTTTTCGTTGCGATGCGTAAAGTAATAAGTTTTTCAGCGGCTTCGCGCGATGTTCCACCCGTCCGAATCGTCAGTCAGCCGACAGACAAGACTGATTTCTCGAGAGACGGCGATATATCGCCGTGTCGGTCGTGATGCGCGAAAAGTATGTATGAGAAAAGTTACAGATACCATCGTAGAGCGTAGCACGGGATTCCTCGATAAATCGCGCTTCGCACGTCGAAAAGAAAAGCAATTTGCATTTTGTTTTCGTGTCATTTCGTCTGTAGCTACGAGTTTTGGCGTCTA
Organism: Lasius platythorax; assembly: GCA_963971435.1. Taxonomy (NCBI): domain Eukaryota; kingdom Metazoa; phylum Arthropoda; class Insecta; order Hymenoptera; family Formicidae; genus Lasius; species Lasius platythorax. The sequence goes on along the minus strand of OZ020540.1, from coordinate 5,044,086 downwards.
TAGTGAGTAGGATCGCCGACAAAGAATGCCGAGTTCTTTACGGACGAGTCGCGTTGCAGAAGAACAGTCGATGAAATACGTTTGCAAAAGTTTTACGTGAGAATTATAAACAAATATATATATATATACATATATTTGTATTTTGATAATTTTGTAAATATAAAATTTTAATTAAAAATTGCACATCGAGTCTTGTTAAGTGTCGCGTATAAAATCTCCGTGGAAAAGATGCATTACGTATATTAAACGGAATGATGTTGAGTACACGAGCCGCTGTCTCATCGTGTTTTTTAGAATTTTTCTTGTCTCTTTTTACCGTTAAAAGACGCAACGGAATAATCTTGAATTAGCGACAGCACGTTTTCTGAGACGCAGAGATATCCAATCACCCTGCTGTAACTATTACTTTTTATTATCCTCTCGACGATCGGTGGATAGTACTTAGACGCAGATAGAAGTGAAAGGCTTGACGGAGTAAGAAGTCGCAAACACGGTTAGGGCATCACCACCAGGAGCCATTACTCACCGTACTCTCGCCGACAAAGTTCGACTGACAAATCACGAGATTCTGATAAAGAACGCTATTTTGGTGGAACTGACCGTTCCGATTCGTCCACCAAAAAACCGCGCGAAGGCTCTGAGAGATTTGCGGGCATTCATGACGACGAAACGTAGAGACGCAAGGAGCCGTACAAATAGACCGCGGTACCCTTTTTTTTTGCCATAAATCTTCTCCTATTCCAACTGGCGATCGCGCCACGGAACTATCTTTGGTTGTGAGGGATCGAAGGGTAACGGGAGCACGCGTTTATCATGTCCACCTATTGTAGGTTGTAGGCGACTCTACCTTCGCTCTGCGAAGAGAAACGAGAGTCGTTCCGTTTAAGAGCACGATCACGGAAACAGGCTTCCTAATAAAACAACGAGGGTGCCGTAATGAGGAATCCTACGAGGAAACATCTCGATTCTACTCACAATGTCTTTCTTTCTACTTTTCACATGCTTTCGCGAGAGAATCTTTCTTATTAACTTTTTTGAAATTTTTTTTTACTTTATAAATTTCAAAATGTATCTCGAAATATTTCAATTACGTAAATTTTTATTTTTTAAATACTATGATACCATTCAGAAATATGAGAATAATTTAATATGTAAATTTTAAGACACTTTTTTATACTATAATTATTGTAACAGATTGTAAAAATTTTTTAAAAAATTTAAATTTACTTATAATTTGTTTTCTTAATTAATTTTTTTTCTTTTATACAAATTCTTATTCTGTGCGAGTTCAGATATTTTGGCAGGCATTAAAATTTTAATTGCAAGCGTCGGTCAGCCTCGGTGACGCTTCCGCGCAATATAAACGGGTGTTTTCGAAGGAATTATGAGAGATGTAATTCGCCATCCGCGTTGAACTTAATTGAAATCCATTTCGTCGCACGTTCTCGCCCCCGCGATGTATCAGTGAGCATTACGAGCTTACTCGCACGTCGAGAAGCGGCATTAAATCTTCTGGTAGAAATTAAATTTCGCGCAGTAGTCAGTCACGGTGGAGATGGCCGGTCGAAATTCGTCTTTGTTATTTCCGCGTCGACAGAAAATTAAGTCAAAACTGTCGGCCGCGAGGAACGCGAGGTGTCACATTAGCGGGTGGATAGAATGTGTTTGTCGCATGTAGGCACGCGTTAAAGAGACTATCGCGAATAGCACTAAATATATTTCGAGTGTATTTCGGTACTCGCGTGGTCACTTGGTTCAGTCTATCATTTTGATACAGAGCTGGCGTCTCGCTCCGCGAGATTAATGATTTGAAATTCGCGTTCAGAATAAATGACTTTTATTTCACGGCAGATGAAATTGTGTGAAAATTTATTTACCTCAGTCTATTCTCGGATTGATCATTGCGAGCGAAACAGACGTAGAACACTGAACTTAAATCTTCGCGATCTAAGATAATCTAAAAGTTACCGCAACGTTGATTGGATGAAAAATTTTTTTTTTTTTCTCCTGCTTCGTGATAATTATTTTTGAATAAATATAATGAAGATGATAGAGACGGTACGTCGCTCGCAATGAAATAAATGGTGATAATTTTATGAACCTCTAGAGGAGGAGCGTGCTAAATGTACGGAAGCACTCGAACCGCGCCCAAATTAGCGGATACCCCGCAAACCATCTGGTCAGCCGGAAAGGAGATTAATTTAATTTGCATTTAATCAGCGCGCAATCTCTAGTATGAATATTCAAGGCATATCCCTCTCCTCGAGCGATATTTTGCCAACTCAAGGTCGACAAAAACATAGGACTTACGGGCTAACATTCATCAACGTGTATTTCGCTGTACTGTTCGTTGTCATTCATTTGTCTCTCCATTCGCATTTAGTTTTTCATTCGCTTACGTGTGATCGCGACCGTGAGCGCTAGATAATAAATTTATATCGCGTGACATTTTTGCACGAGATTTTTTTCCTCATCACGGACGCATATAAAATGTTATCCAGTCTTTTTAACGACGCGAGTTGATAAAGTTATTATTGTCGCTTGGAATATTGCAACGACATTGCAGATTGTAAACGATAAGTATATATTCAAAATGTGTAAATGTGTAAAAATATAAAATAAAAGATAGATGCACGCGTGCAATTCTCTGTTGAAATGAATTTTAATATCAATCGTCGAACATTTTGCGCGGTATGAGAGAAACTTCGTTTAATCTTCGCGAGTATAATAAGCCGCAGTGATAAAAGCGTGTATTACAGGCCGCAATTCCTCGCATTCGATGCAAAAAAAGAGAAAAAAACGACAGCGCCCGTATTGTGATCGCTACAACTTACTCTCCATGGAGATCTAAGATTAAAAAAATCGAAAAAAACGCGTGCAACTTTGTCGTTCGCTTCCGTACTGGCCGGCTGCGCCTTCGGGAAAGCTCATCCTCTTAATGCCTCGTTAAATATTCACGAGAATCTCCATTTAACCGTTTGCGTTACCGAGAGTCACCGTGAGAGTCCCTGGCGAGTCAGCAGCACGGTTCTCGACTTCATGTGGCGTCCTTCGAGACACGTAGCGCGACCTTCAAGACAAAGGGCTCGTTAAGATTTCCACGTTCAAAGTCAGATGGTTAAAGCAGTCCTTTCGTTAATCCACCGTCGCGGACGTCGTCGGATTATGATTAAAGTCTGAAGATAAAAAACGTTTTATATTTTCGATATTACTTTTTGCACGGCTAGTCTCAGTAAACGTCATCGGAGTATATAATCTCAGGCTTTTTGATATTTAAAGCGTTGAATTCTAGGTGTGTTAGAGCAAGACTCAATTGCAAAATAAATTAATATTGAAAATTTATACGCTTATAAAGCTTCTAATCGATTTCAATCTTCTCGTGAACTTCGTATCGCGAACTTACATTGGCAAGTAAAATTAATCTGACGTAATCATTAGAAAGTCTTGAAGTCCCTGAATATATAGTATTTATTGAGCATTTTTTATTTTACACAATTTCACTCTCTTGCTATAACTTTAGAGTCACAGAGCCGTCGGGCTCCTCTGTATCTTCATCGATTTTCTGAGAAGCAATATCCTCGGAATAGCGTTCCTTAAAGCCATCAGTATTTCGGTCGATCCAATCACCGGTGCGAACTCCAGTGCGGAAATCAGCAAGGCCCACGGAGCTGAGTAACGTGTTAAACTCCGACAGACGGCCATCGTAAACCGAGGGCAGCGCGTCGATATATCCGTTGGATATCGATACATCGTCGTACGAATTAGGCCGGAACTGTTCGATGCGGACACCGTAATCATTGTAATCGATGTAATCCCCGTTTCGTTTTATCGAGATATCCCATGGTCCGTAAAAACTACGTACCCCGATGTTCTGCCAGACAGTTTTGTGTCCTGTATCAACATATAAATGTCACTTGCGAGAGACGGAATATTTTCTTCTTTCACAATAATTCATATAATAGCTTTGCGAATAATATTTGAAAATATCGTGATACTGTCCGCCTGAGTATTACAATCTATGAAAATCTCTGTGAAGTTAGCACTCATTTTTTTTTAAATATTTTGATATCATTGATAGAGTTTTTAAGTCCCTGACTCTCTTTAAGATATCGCTTCCAACGCGACTCAGTGAGAGAATTTGTGACTCACCTAATTCGAAATTCCTTATAGGTATCGATGTCACTTCGATCGCCGCTATCAGAGCGAGAATGAATCGAAAGAGGCTCTGATATTTCATTGATAATTGACGCTCTATTACCTCTCAGTTTACAGCTGATACTGGCTTTTAGTATCTCGCACAATCACTTATATATACTGTTGCAATGATCTCATGGCAAGCAAATATTTGGCCGTGAGTTTAGCAGGTGGCGATGTCCTTGCGGCAATTGTAGCTTTCCGCAGAAACTAATTATTGTTTATCCGCTTATTGAGATAATCCTCGTCAACCAACTAAGATAGCGCGAATCTCCAAGGCCAGCGTAATTTTGGCATTTGCCAGTTGCATAGTTATAGGAAGTATTAAATGTAATTGTTGCTTTATTTTGTCGCATATATTTAATAACAAAAATTGCTCGCAAAACGAAGCAATGTCATTTACATCTTTGTGTTTTGAATTTATTTATATAAAGAAATAAGCAATATAATTGCCCCTACTTATATAAAATAATAAGAAAATAATAGAAAATAGTAAATAATAGAAAACTTAAATAACAGGTACTATAAATTATAATGCAATAATATATGCAGCTTATGCTAGAACTTGAATAAACACAAACTGAAATTCCCTTTTACATATTCAGGATGTTTCAACTTTTCTTTTCTGCAACTTCTTTCAACGGCCCCAGCCGGCACTATTAAAATAAACAATTTTCCTTTATGTTTATCGGTTCATTACAGTTTCGTTTAATTTAAATGCTCATTTTGCCCCTGTATTTGAATTTTTAATTGTCGTAATTAAGCGCTATGCATGGTTGTGATACGTGCTTGTTTAGAAAATTAAAATGAGAGACATAGCGTTTTATAGAAAAATATTTTTATATCGCACTTAATATTTTTCGTGCATTTACACACGCGTAACATATACTTAATATATGTTTCTCTTTAAATAGTACATTTTACAGTAGGTGGCAATGACAGTAAAAATCTTTGTATGGATTTCAGCACTTAATCTACATAATCAATTTCAATTTTATTTTTTACCCGACATTGATGTAGGACACGGTAGATGATTTTCGATTCCCGTTTGCGTGTGGAACTTCACCTCCATTTACAATGTCATCGTCACTGTCGTCGTAAAATCTTCTATACCAGAACAATGGAAATCCGTAGTATACCGTGTCTCTAGCAGCTAATCTCTCTCGACCGTCTGTAAGATGAAAATTACAACATTAATTATATATTATCTTTATTCGTGTTAAGGATGTGTATCGACACACACACACACATACATCTTTTTTCATTTAATTTTACTTTACACTCTAATGCACTTACATTTAAATCACATCAGAACCTCTCTCTCTCTTTAAATCTTTATTCAGTCAAAAATTACTTTGGAAAGAGAATTAAATTTTTAATCTTCGAGAACCGTAAGCTTTTTTGTTAAAGTCGTATATAAATTTGTCCATATATAGAGCCATGCCAATTTCTATAATTACAAAATTTCTTTTCGAAAAATATCTTAAGGGCGCAGAATTATGTTATATGATTCTCGTAGTTCTCGTGTAAAATTAGTAACTTTTGCAAATCAGATTTGAAAATTGAAAATACAATTGGAGTTGCCGTTTGGATGGAATTGATAATCGCACAACGAGATAACTTGAGACGAACTAACTCACCATCGCCAAATTGAGGAAATGGTAAAGAGTTAACGAAGTTGAGCGCCGTGAAAACAATTGCGAGATACATTGCGAATCCCATTGTGTTGTGCAGGCGTCTAACCGGACATAAATCGTACTTAATGGATGTCTTGAAGTTCGTCTCGAATTACGCCGCGACACATCTTGCGTTCTTATATACACCTGTCCTACCTCGGTTCTTTCTATCGAATAACAAGCGAGGCGTTAATTCGAAGACGTGACTCGAATGACTAATTACGCTAACGAAGCCGAGAGCGTTCTATCGCAACAGGCGGACTCATCATTGTTTGTTACGCATAAACCTAAACATTATAAGAGGAATTTCGCACATCTTTGTTGGCAACCGACATTGTGTTACGATGACTTCATTCTGATTCGAATATTTTTCTACGTTTACCGATAACATATCACAGCACGATAGGAAATCAAAGCAGAATATTTCTCATCACGGTTTTTATTTATCCGCGTGAAATATACACGAAAACGATACTCTGCTAGCAGATCGGAATTGAAACGCGCAATTGGAACCAATGCAAATTATGAATAACTTTTTTTTATCGTCGCTTACGTAATTTCCCGCGGGACTCGATCCCGCACGAGTTGCACGAATAGAATTGCTCGTCTAAATGTGTGTCGGTGTTTCTCGTGTATTCGCGTGATCGGATGCCGGAGAAGCTTCTTATCGATCGCCTCGCCCTCCTGGAGCAACGTCGCCCGTCGTATAGTTTAAAGTACTCCGCCGAATGCGGAGACCTTGCGATACTCTTGCAACAATCGCTCGATCAGATTTGCCAGACTTAACGAGAACTGTCCGCGGCGTAGCAAACGTTTCGTCGAGTTTCCCTTCGCAAGCGCAGGGAAGTCGCTCTTTGTGCGTTTAGTTGACATGAAACTTTACTGCCCGCGTACCTAACCGTTGTGTTCGCGGGCGAGCCATTACGAGAGAGAGATCGTCTAACTTACGCTCGTTACCAAGCCGTAAAACGGTCTCGTTCCCGCTCGCTTCTGAAGCACCACGCTTATTCCTCTCGCAGGTTTAAACGGAGGAGAATAAATGCGCACGACCCGAGCATTGTCTCGAGGGAAGCGATAAAAGATGGTCTATCGCTCCATTGAAAAGTGGGAATCGCCATCGTTAGTCTTCGGCTTAATCTTGCTTCCGGTATGAGCGACAATGCCGGTTACTAAGCGCTGATTATATGGTCTCTGCGTTAAGAGTGAAGATTGAGAAAGGATCTCTCTGCACGATTGGTACCGATATGGCTGACGTTTCTTATCCTTATCTCTAATTCTTTTTGTATGACGTATTTTTTTTTTTTTTTTTTTAACTAAACGATATCTCTCGCTTGCTGAGGGGATTTGAAAAATTAATGCTTAAAGAGTAATTAAATATTTAGTTTTGTGGAAGTGTATGTACATCCTGAAACAGATTAATGTCTGTGCAATTTAATTGCCATAAATCAAGAATGAAAAAGTAATTATTTTAATGCAACGCTTTATCTCTGTCCGAAAAGGACCTTTGTTTTCAGTCGCTTCTCCGATACACAGTCGTAAATTTTGTAAGCCACTACACAGCTCCCTCACATATGCTAGCTCATACGGTCATTGCGTCGTGACGATCTATAAACTTTTATATATTTATTTTTTTATATTTTCCTAGAGTGCCACTCACGTCATGTAAGGTTTTTCTGACAAAGTGTTCTTCAAAAATTGCAATCTGCACATATTAGCAATGCATAAATAATATGTAACACATCGCGACTTCGACAAACTTGTTATCTTAATCGTAGCACAAGTTTTAATCTTCTAGCGAATCCAATAACATATAGAAGCATCGATAATCTTCGGAATTATCGGATTAAAGACAAACTTCGGCGAAAACGATTTAAATAATTTTGCCGAAATTAGGAGAGAGGCGCTCTTTTATCTCTTATATCTTTGACAAATTTTCTGTCAATAATTATAACATTTTAAATTAAATTTTGCGGTAGATGGAATAATTATGTTTCATAAAGTTTTTCGTTCACGTTTTTAAAAGAAAAACTTTTTTAAACGTATATTTTTGTTGTATTTATTAAAACGTTATTAGTGCAATATTGAAGTTCGATAAATTAACTTCTCTCTCTCTGTCTGCCCTTGAATGATATATTTTAACACATTTATATATTTTCTAAAACTGTGAATCTATTTTAGCGATGGATTGAAAATTCTTTCAAGGTTATTTTCTCCGCCACTGAACTTGGGGAATGGCATCTCGGTACTTCGAAAATCTTTTCCAGCTCGTGAGCATAAAGAGAGAGGGATCTCTTCCTTCAATGTCCATAAAAAAAAAATACTCGCGTCATGAGATTCTCGATGGCGACCAAGGCGCTTGACGCTTCGTCGATCGATTATCGTTATTAGGTTACCGCTAACTAGTGCTTTGAAGTAAACCGTGCGGCCGTGCGTCTTTGCTTCCCACAAAGAATGTCAAGGAATACTCTTATGGGCCTTTTTCCAATCATCGCGTCGCAAACAATGTACGATGCGAAACGGCGATATCAAGAGCTTTCCGTTGCAATTGATAAGCGTTTATTTAAGCAAAGTGCGCGGAAACGGATAATGCATCGTCACGTACCGTGAATGGACAAACCTTCATTGAATAGTTAAGATCTCCTGACGTTTCCGGTTGCATAATACGCAGATCGCGTTTTCGCAGCTTTTGTTATTTTATCGAGCTACGGTGGTTGCTCACTTTTTTTTTCTGTCTCGCATGTTGTTCGTTGCCAACGTGTATGTATAACGGTGCTTTCGCCGCGCTAAATACTAAAACCGGGATACAGCATTTGTTGATTAATTTTAAATTAGGTTTTCTCGCTTTATATAAACAGCAAATTCGTTGAAGAAAGAATAATGTATCCTTTCGAAAAAGCATTTGTTATTTGAGAGCAAATTTTAATTTTCATTATAGATATTGACAAGATTATAATAAATCTTTTTTAGTTTTACATTTGCTGTGAATAATTATATTATATTATTATTATATATATATTATAATATATATAATAAAGAAAATATTGTATATATATCTTCTTTATAAAATATATATACATATTTTATAAAGAAGACATTCGAAATAATGGAGAATCTTTGTCCATCTATGGGCTTTACTGCAGAAAGGCACGGATCATTGATCTCGCAAAAAGAAGTGATCTTTTACACCTCACGGATACTCGACGAAAGATATAACTGCTGTCCGATAATTCCTCTGTCGGCGAGCGGGAATCACACTTCCTCTCTCAATCTTGCGCTTCGCGTAGGGTCCACGATCTTCTGTTTTAGAGACTTGGCATAAGTCAGATCACGTAGCGCCTTGCCTGGATTCCCTTTTGCACTGCAGGGGATTCGATCGAGTTCTTGAGTGGCTCAGCCATTCGGTAATACTCTACCCCATGACTCTCGCGTATTGACGAAGGGGATTTGCCGAAGAGATGAATCGCTTGATTGACGGTGGTCTTTCATAATAGAGAATATCGTGAATATTGAATAGTTAAAAAGATCGATATGTCCTCACTCGACAGAGTGAGGACATTGACTTCAATCGACGATTTCACTGCGATACCATTCGATAGGAAAGAATTAAACATAATGTTAATAACCGATATTGAAACATATAAATTATTAACGTGATAGATATGATAACGCGAGGAATGATTTTACTAATATCGGGTTAAGCTCAGTCGGTTAGTCGAAAGGCCATACTCCGGTATGTTCCTTGGCATCGATCTTGGTAATAAATATATCTACCCCTATCCAACGACAAATGACCATCGACTATTAGATGTCCCATGACCTTCCCACTTGGCACACTATCCGCTCGAATGATAGCGGATATCATCACACGGACTACTGTGCTATTTGCGTCATGTAACGCGACTGTAGATGATCGCGACTGTAAATTATTCTTAGGACGATCGCGCGGCGATGATCGGACGACATTCGTTCGAAGGAGCATCGAGGCACAACGCTGTTGTTGGCCGTCGGCGCACAATCCGATCATCCGTCGGTCGGCTGATCACAGAAAGAGAGAAAGCGGCTTTCCCGTGAAGGGGATAGTTCATCGGCGAACGAGCGTCGCGCATGCCGGTGTTGGTTGCCTGAAACGACGGAAGCTCAGCAAGGCGTGGTGCCGTCGGCACGTTTCAGTAGAATGTAAACACGAAGGCCAGGACTCCAGTGCACTCGGCACCGTTGACGAGAACGGCCGCGCGCGAATTACAAGAGTGACCTCTCCGTAAGGCGCGACACGCCGTCGACCTCGATTATCAAAATAACGAATTCCCGCGGCCAAAATCTGATTCCGATAAATCGGATGCTTACGGAGTAACGTGAATCTCGAGCGAAAATTTCGCACATCAAAACTTTTGCCGCCGTTCGCTGATGTTCGAGGACTTTAAGAATTTCGCGAGTTGAAACGTGCCCTTGAAGTTAAGACTTTGGAAGTTGGCTGAGTGTTAACGGACGCGCGAAACTCACGGAATTGATAACATTAACTTTGCAAATATTGCAAACCGTACGCTTGAACATGTTCTTAACTGGATGTTTGAATATCACAAATGAGATTTAAAAATTTATTTAAAGTTTAGATAGACTTTTAAAGAATCGCTGGTATAGTATTCTTTGAACCGTTCGTTTTAGTGTTACTTTTTTAATTCATACTTGTGGATCCAATACAAGCAAATCTTCGTTTTTAATACACATTAAATTCGCTCAAGCGAATCGTTTGTCAACCTGTAAATGTGACACACATGCTGATTAGATAAGATTATCATTTCTGTCGAGAATAATCTCGCGCGAGATATACGCGAGTCATCTAAATGACGGATATTAGTATCGAGAAAACAATCAATGGAGATCAACGCGCTTCAATTTCTTACCACAAGCGGTACTATATTAAAGTGTTCGTGATTGTACATTAAAATACTTGATCGTTGACAAGACGAATCCGTCTCAATATTTAACAAAAATGTGTGTATTAAAATAACTTGAATAATCGAAATTGTCGAGCTTGTATGACTTTGATTTTCACGAATGACTACAATACGAAATTTGTATTCAGTCAGTAGCTTGTATCAAGCAGATATCGTTTAATAGGAAATGTGTTATTTAGCTTGAATATATATATATATAAAGAGAGAGAGATCTACAGTTGTAGCGTACTTATTCGTCTGGTTTAACACGCATAACGTGAATCGCGATTGCTAAAATTGAATTTGCTTAGAACACGTTGCGCAAATTTGCGCGTATCGCTGAGTCTTTAAACGTTATTACGCCAACACGTGATTTCGTAGAGACCGAACTCGCGAATTGATAAAACGCGGTCGCAGACGGTTCGTAATTAAAGAAACATTCTACTGGCGAGTTGCTAGCGTAAATACCCCTGCGGTCGCGCCCAGTGTGTCCGTCCGGTCTGCGAAGGGTGTGTCTTTCATGTGCAGGCTAGTCGTTAACCACGACTGAGGGGACGTATTCCGTGTTGTCCCCTCGGGGGGATAAAGTTAACTTCGGGGTGCGTTTTGCTGGCAAAGTATAATGGCAGCCGTGCAGGACACACACACGACGAATGCGCCTGTCTCTTGTCTTCGGATGATAAAAGGGTTTAAAGCTTTCTCTCTCTGTCTCTGAAATAAACCGTGAGCTTACATAAATATGAGAAACAAAATGGAAACGAAATTGAATATTGAAATAGTATTAAAATTAATTGAATCAGTGACGTGCCGGTGAAAAGAATGATTTTTTTTTTTTTAGTTATTTGACAGTTTCACAGAATTGAAGAAGGAAACTTATCTTATATATAATGTGTCAATAATGTACAGGAGTAACTTGCCGAGTATCTTATAGTTGTTTATTTTCCGAGTAATTTGGAATTATTTGTCTTAGATAAAATATCGTAAATAATAAAGATAAACAATTACAAGTGATCGAAAACGAGCACACAAGATTAAATTAAATCGGAGCGCTTAGTTCTGTGCAAACTCGTGCAAACTCGTTGTCTTCACGTTAGAACATTGTAGAAAGACTTACGAGCTTCCACATGAACTTGTTTCTGCGTATATCGCATGCTGCAAGTCACGTACACAAGAACCTTGATAACTTTGTCCCAAAAATTTTAGTGACGTTGGGGGTTTGTGAGAAAAATTGTGTGTCTGTGGAACTCTTTGTGAGATAATAGATGCATATTGCGTGAGTTATTGCTCGTCTGCGATTGTAGCTGCGTGTCTTCTACATATTGCGCAATGAGCTTGTGGCGGTTCGGACCTTTCAAGGATGGTATGCTTATTTTCTATCACATATTATATATAGTTTATTAACTACTCGTCCGATTATTATATGAAGAAAGTAAATTAATATTTGCATAAGAATATTTAATCCGTAATTTCTATCTTTGTTATTTTAAGCATTTTTTTACCGATATTTTTTTTTTATTCTTTATTTATCCGCTCCCTTGCTTTTATATTCTAATTGTAGTGTATTGCCATTCGCGAGATAATTTACAATGATACTTTGTTGTAATAATATTTACGAGCGCAAAATTGATGATTGCTATGGATAAAAGATAAGCGCATCGAGTGTATTCGATGTTAATTGAGAATAGAGAGCGCGAAATTCATTGCGCTTAATTAAACACGCGTTCGAGCGTTACATATGTACTCGGACAGGCAAAAAAAAATCGATCGTTAATATTCTACGTGACTACCGGGATAAAAACTCTTCTATATACATATGTATATACCACGACGATAAACTTTGCAATTGCGATAGAATTTATTGCTTGCATAGATGTGCAACAAATATTATATGTGTATAATTTCACCCAATCCTTCGCGAAAATGTTCACTCACGATGCGTGACTGCGGTTAGAAGCTTATGGACTTTCTTGAGAATGATGATGAGATATTTGCATTTACATAGTAAAGCTAAAGAACTTAAATGGTTGTGCCAGCACGTCTCTCAGTTGCTATAAATAACATTCATGTCTTAAAATTTTATCTTCCTTTAATAACAGATAATAAAATTATTTTCTATTTAGAAAACCTTATGCTTTTTTTGTTTCAATGAAAATATTTTTTTTGATTTATTGTCGATTTATTGTCAACTTGTACGATTGAATAACAAAATTTTTTTTTGTGAGAGATTAACCTGCAATATTTAATATATTATTTTGAACATACATCATTTTAACGTTCAAAATTTTTTTATATAATGAAATTTTCACACACGCATTTTTTAAATACTTTACATACTTTTTATTTTATTTATGCATCGGATGTTTATTAAAATTGCATATAATGTACGCAAATCTACAAATTTGTAGGTTTGTCTGGAAGTATTTAATTTACCGCGTTAAATTGCATATATAGCATACATAGCTCATCTCAGCATCGCGTTTCCAAAACATTTCCGACCGGAACACTTCATCTAAATAAAGAGCATATCTTGTACGTCGACTTGGCAACGAACGACAATGGACATTTAGGTCATCGATTGCTCTCGAGAAACGCAGTGTCCTTTCCCAAGAGCCTTTACGATCTTGTGAATAAATCCCGAGTAATTTTCAATGTCAATGTTTAATGTAACACGACAGAATCATTTTGATTATAATAATTTATTGTATTTGAAAAACACATAATTAAACTCGTAAAAAGAGAGAGAAATGTGTCATAAGATTCCGTTTTAACATTACGATATTGTATATCAATAGTACGAAATTTTCAAATTTAATAAAGTTTCTTTGATAATGGCTATTGTACACTGGGGTAATACGATTCAACAAAATTTTATCTCGATTTAAATCTCGAACAATCGATTTTGTTGTAATAAGATTTTATCGTGGCAATAAAAAAAGGCACTGTGATTTTCATTACATTCGTTTGCTTCCGTTCAAAATAAAAAATTTTTATCAATTGATTACAAGAATGTATTCAAAGTTTAGCTCATATTACATAAATACTTTTGAAAATATAATTTAAAATATAAAATATACAAGATAATAGCTTAAAATATATATCTCTTATTAAAATATATTATATTTAAAAAAATTAATATATCCAATTTCTCTTTCGCATATTTGCAAAATTGTTGATTGACGGAACGTTATTTCGCGCAGCAATGGGAATTTACTTTGTGATGCAATAAATAATTCCAACGCCGTAGTTCTCGATCCCGATGTATGTGATTGTGTTACTTTTCGATGAGGCGTTTTATTTCTTCAGATGATTCCCCGCGCTGCGTCTACGACGCGTGCTGATGTTGCAAAAATGCTTGAGGGAAGGGTTGTTCTATGTTCGAGAACGTCCCCGGGGGAGGACATAGCTGACATCGCGACGTCTCATTGTTATGTAACCGTTATTGTACTCCACGGAAAATCATTCCTCTCTCATTCTTCGCACCTGCACTTTCGAGTCTTCCATCCTCGTCACTCTGAACGATCCTACGATTTCATTGTAGAATACCTTTCGTCCTTTTAGCATCTAACTCAGCTTCGCTATCGCGAACGTGAAACGTGTGCGACAGAAAAATGCGCGCATATAGTCAGATACGAGCAGCGGAGTCGAGCACTCGACGAAAACCGAGACGATGTTTGTCGTTTAAAGTGCTACTCTCGAGAGTTTCTTGCGTGGGTTTAGATACGAATGCTGTGACGCACTCAACAGCTCCGATAGATTTTTGCCTTCCCGGCTCTTCATTAACAATAAGCAGTGATCCATATGAAATTTCGCCCCGATGAGAATTTAAAGAATACAGTTTTTCTGGAAAATATATCGTATTTTTTCTGCGTTGTCGTATTAACTATACATAAGGTATAACTGTATTTTTTTTTATTAAAAAAATAATATAAATGATATTTAAATGGAGATCGCTTGTATCTCTTAATTTTATATTCTCAGCGAACTTTACATAATTCAGCAAAATTTAAGTATGAGATTTATCGAGCATACATTCAGTAGAATAACATGGAATTAAGATGGAATTTACAAAAGGTCAGTTCAGATTTTTCGACTTCTTTTTGGATGATTTAGCCTCGTGTACATAAATTTTCCCATAACCCCGATTTCACGTAGATATTTACGCTTATCGGATAGTCGTCACCATTTATCAGAATCTTCAGCGATACTGTTTTGTCCGGAATGTTTCAGCATGCATTATGAAAGCGTCTCCGAAGTAGACGTGCTATCGCTCGCATGTTACTCCATTTTCACTTCGGTCACGTAACGAGCAGTTGCGAAGATGTAGTACTCCCGTGCCTTTTCGTAGCCTTCAGTAAATTGAGGTTTGTTGCGAAAAGTAGGTAGAGATGCTAAGGAAGATAAACTACTTATTTACTTTTCCTTGCTGTCTCTTTCCCTGCGCCCTGCGACTTTTATATTTCTCTATTCTCCGGTGATCGCGAAAGTTTCGTTGACACGATCGGATAAGAAGCGTTTGCGGATGAAAGTTGCCGGAAGGAAAGCATGATAGGAGCGGAGCATATCGCGCCCAGAGAGCGCACGGTTATTGAATAAGGCAAGAAATACTGCGGAGGAACGCGACGTCGAAAAACTCGATGAGCGACCACCAACGCTATCGCCATCATCGTTGATGGGGGTCGATCGGCTTTGTCTCGTTTTTTTCTCGCAAGACAACTCACGCCACCCCACTCGTCGCGCCGTTCATCGATTTTCTCGATGGCTCCGAGCACTCTCGATACAGTGACGATAATACGTCGTAAACTCAAGGCGCGCGCGAAAATTGGTAAACAGACTTTGCGGAAATCGGCTAGTCGTTGCTCGCGAAAGCGACAGTCGTGAAAAAGTAATTTCGCGCGCGAAAAAAAAGGAGAGAGTTTCTCTCGATACGAGAGAGAGAGAGAGCGTGACGAAGGTGCAATAAAAATTGTCGCGAAATACGACGGTCGTGAAAAAATAATGACGGCGATGAGCACCTTTCTGCGTTTATTCAAGCTCGTATTGCGCGACTGATAAAATAGATACGTCGAAAAGGAACTCAATTTTCGCTCATAAAATATCAATGACGCGCGTTTCCGTGAAAATGCCTGCGCAAATATCTGCGTAATTTCGATGATGCACGATAGGGTATCGTCTTATTAGGGTCGTTCCCTTGACAAGATAATTCTGTGTACAAAGTTTCATGGTATAATGAAACGCTTATTATGATACATCTCGAAAATTTCCTTTGCTTAGACTTAGAGTCTAAAAAGAATATTTGGTATTGACAGAGGAGGGAGGATTATTTCGCTATAAGCTGTAATATATTGTTCGCGAAACTATTTCAATAACAACTTTATGCGCTTTTAGCCAGAGACATCTTTGCTACCGCATTGTCTCGTATACTTGTAAAGTTCTTCATCAGCCATAAAAAATTTTATAACCTACAAGAAATGACAATATGATTAAATTTCTAACAAACGAAGATTTACTGTTCAGAGAAAAAAAATAGACATTATTTTTCACTTCTCATATAAATTAGTTGAAATTTGAACTAATGAGTTCATAAAGGAGCTCGCGTGTAATTATATCCTGCTTATTATAATAATTGTCGTAGTCATATACATTGCTACGTGAATGAGAAGCAAAGCAATGGCAACCTGAATATTATGTCGCGTAATCAGTGCGTGAAGATATGCTTTCGTAAGTATAATGGATGTGAGATAAGTTCGGGGAGTGATGTCTCTTATGTAGAAATTGCTCAAAGTATCCGGCATTAAAATGAAGATTCTAGATTACCTTACATGCGCGACTGTGACGTTTCATATCTGTTTCACTCCATTACACGTTAACAATGAAGTTCGCTTTGTTCGGCGAATGCAAATGCATTTCTCCTTTGGTGACACCTATGCTCTTACCGCACTTTTTCAAGCGACAGTAAATGGGAAATAACGTTACTTCCGCTTAGTTTGACTCTTTGAGCGAATTTCTCTCGATCGATATATCCGTCGAATACAATTATGATCTAATTGGATTCTCATCGCCAAATGAGATAATTCGTTTCTTTGATAATCGGGGACAAGTGCTCTGGTAAAAGTACAATTACATTAAGAGATTCCACATAGCTCATCTCTCAACGATTTAAAGTGCATCTTTGAATAGAGGCGATCATTATAATAATGAATTATAGGTACGATAGCGTAATTGATTGTACGAATATTATCGGATATCGATCACACGCATCTTGTCTCTACGAATGTTTATGTATTGATCTCGCGGAAAATTAAATTTACCCCTCCACTCAAGTGCAATTTTGCGATCGAGATGATGATACAAGAATTACAACGTATATTAGTACATTACATACAATGTTTTCATATTTTATTCTAGATTTTTATTTAAAATACAGATATATTCTGTGTACCTAGCTATTTGTATCTTATTCGTAACATTCTTTTCAACATTTTCCTGTTCAATATCTGATGGGACAAGTGATTCACGGAGCAGGCAAAATAAATTCCTTTCTGTATTTCTTTATTTTTTAATATACGACGTCCTAGAAAACTACCGAAACGAATCAACGCGCTTTGGCACTTTTTGTGCCGCATTCTATTCTCATTATACATATATAACTGGAATACTTGCAAATAAATTTTGTGACGCACGTTTAAACGATATAGACGAGCTTGTGTATAAAGTTAAATGATTATTCGAGGAGAATATAACAGTAGAAAATGTGACAAATATTTTGAATTTGAAAAAAATAATCATATCCTTTTTTATGCGTAAGTAAATGATTATTTTTTGAACATTTGCGATTAATTATAATTATATTTGTCATACTTGCGATTATTTAAAAAAAGTGCTCGACTTGATTATCAATTGGATTACGGGACTTTTTGAATTATTTGGGAAAATGCAAAAAAATCTGCAAAAAAATTATAAAAGATCTCCTTAGATGTGAGTTGTATCTAATTACTCTGTAGATTCGTGTTTCGTGTGCAGTCGCTTTGTCTGCGGATAACTCGTTCATGCAACGGTTCTGGCAAAGGCACAGTGATACAGAACTAGCGTTTGATAATCACAGTAATATACCGCGAACGATAATGCTCCTGTGACACTCCAGCTGCGATGCAACCATCAATTTTAATGAAGAATAATTTCGCGTGCGGCAGATTAGGTATCTCGCGATTCTAATCGCCTTTAATGAGCTAGTGTTGCAGAAATTTATTACGGTTGCGCTGAACTCGAGACAGAAATACGCGTAAAAACAGGATGTTGCTCCGAAACGAGTTTAGAGGGAAAAATCAATATTCAAGGCATTATTGATAAAATTTAATCTAAAGTCTCTTTTTGTATGTTAGTGGTTTTTGTTTTTATAATTTTAATAGCACAATTTAATATATATATTTTTATTAAAATAAAAGTTACTTAAATTTATTCGAAAATTTATTAGTTTATAAACTTGATTTTTTATTTTCTCTTATAAAACTCTTTAATTATCAAGAAAGAATAAGAGAGAGAACGATATCTATAAGTATTCTTATAGTTTTGAATATTGTGAAATAATTGCGTTTTTCCTTAGCCTTTTCGATAATATCTTTGATTTAAAGAAAATACACAATTTCTGAAATATTCTCCACAATATAAACGTTGAATGCGTTGGTCGACAGGAAAGAATGCGTCTGACGGCGAGGATAATTCCTGTCACTCCGCGACACATTTTCTCTGTGCACCGGTTTCGCATTTATTGCATAAATTTATCCCGGAAAAATACAGAAAACTACGAGCTGTTCATAACGTACGTGAAATGCAGTACACTTTATTCTTCCGAAAGCACATTTTCGCCATCCTGTTCGCGAAAACCGCGATTATCCGTAGACGCGGATTGTAGCTGCAGGTTGCGGGGCGAGACACGCGCCATTGATTTCGGATGCGAGATGGGTATTCGCGAAACAGTTTCTCTTGATCACCCATCCCCGGTGTCAGCGACATCGTGACCCTCGTAAATAATCGACCGAGAGAGGATATTATCCGCGATCGTCCATTCCAGTATAAGTCGCTGCAGTTTTCCGCTCGGCGACCGGAAACTGGCTATGACGCTACACGTTCACAATAGTATCTAAAACGGAAATACGATCGCTCCCGGCTAAGAAGTTCGATTGCTCTATTATGCTCTTCGTCATGGCAAATATTATATTACGTTCGCGGAATCCGTAGATCATTTGCTTTTATTTAAATGTTTGCGTTCGAATTGCAATGTGCGCATGCAAATTGATATATTTATGAGAATCTCGTTTTATTACGATTTTTTTGCCTTATTTGGATTTTTTCCATCTCTGTACTGAAAATAAGCGAATGATCTGCAGAGCCGAGATGCGAATAAAGTCCTTGAGTTGATTGATTCTCTCAAGAATTCGAGTATCACAAATCTTTTTTTTTACTAATTTTAAAATAAATGGATTTATGTTTGATTGTGCACAATGACGTGAGTGTGTGTGTGTGTAGTATGATTTCCACGATAGCAGCGATGCAAATATCATGCAAAATAAATCTGAAAATGTATCAGATACAGGAACTTGTGCTTATCTCGCTGACTTTGAGAAGCGAATCATTGCCGCACATGATTGCGAAACTCTATGGATCCGCGAAAAGTTTGTGCTCTGCCGCGTCATTTCTCCGCTGCAAGATCTTCCGCACCCGATCCGTTGGAAAATTTCTTCGATGCAAGAAAGCAAACACGCACGCGACGCGATTCGCTCTTAAAAGCCTGGAAACGATCCAAGCAAGAGAGAGAGAGAGAGAGAGAGAGAAAGAGAGAGAGAGGAGGGAAAGAAGGAGGATGAATCTCATCGACCCGCGAAAAATCAATATCGCGCACGTGCCACCTTCTCGAACACGTAGATCCGTCCGTCCTTTACGACGCATTCTGCAGGAAAATCTCGTTGCATTCGCCGCGGTTATTTGTAGAATTCAATGTGCATTGATGCGAAGTGCTCTCAGGAGTCCGCAGCGTTTCCCTCGAAATTCTATCGTATATTTACGCTGAAGAAACCATCGGGGGACGCTGACTCTTTCTTCTTATAATTCTATCTCACATTCTTATATCCATAGCCGTTGGCGGTGTCTTTCTCAAGAGACATCTTTTTATTCGTTTCAGAAAATGCAATTTAAAACCCGCAGCAAAACAATACTTTAAATGTCATTAGGTAATGTGAGTACCGAAACGTATTCTTTTTATTGTAATTTGTTATCTTACTTTTATACATCAAAAACAGTTTATATCGTGGAAAATATAAAAATCTGTAACAAAACTCCAATTCGTTATGAGAAGTGCGAAAATCTTTGTTTTCGCACTTCTCATAACGAATTGGAGTTTTTTCAGTTTTTTATTGCCATTGTTTTTAATGAAGTCAGTTGTTAATTAGTTGATCGTGTGGCGTAACAAAATAAAAACAGATAGAATAAGAAATTGCGCTTTAGAGAACTTGAAAAATTTGAAATTTAATAAGACGAGAGTGAAGCGACAATTTAGTTGCATCTCTTCTCGGGCGTCGCGGCTATAGCGTTAATATATGACTCATATAATGCGCAGCGCGTTTTGCAATTATTTTCCCTCGTGATTCGACGTATTGAAACCGGTATGTAACGGCGTTCCAATAATAACTGAGTAATTTGTCGAAGAATGCGCGGCAGAATGAAGAAAACGCTCGGAAAGGATAAATCGGCAAAAAAAAAAAGCACGCGATTTTCTATTTGTACATCGAGCAACTCGTACAAATTAGCGTCGTATCTTCCTCTTGCTTTATTGCACGGAGAAATAGCGATGAAGAAAGGAAGGAGAGACAAATTAATCCATTTAATCTTCATTGATCTCCGTTACGCGGAATCGGATTAATAAATCCGAAACTGCATTCCGGCGATCGGTGCAAAAAATTTATTAAAAATTATTTTTCTACATGTGCTACATATTTTAACATATTTTCTATACATATATGTATATATATAATTTTGTTATATATATACATATATAATATTATATTATATTTAAAAGACAGTTTATAGAAGAAAAATATTTTTGCTTTTAATTACTCTTTTATCTGAATGCATTCTTTATATACATATATAGCACGGACTCATGATTTAGATAAGAAAATGACAAAAATACTTCTTTTTACTGTCATTTGAAGGAGCTTCGCGACTTTATCTTATTCGACGGATATTCAGTTCGGGAATCTGGTGTAGATCACCGCGAATCGCCCTGTCCTGGTTTTGTAGTACTGTGAGACCGCTTCGTAAACCACCTTCGTGAAACTCGTGGAATTTCTAGATGACAAGAACGTCATCCGAAGAATTTCCTGCGGTTGTCCTCCGGCAAGGTTCTACGTTGAGAACAGAAAAGCTGCAACGTGTCGGTAAAGCCGATATCCCGGTCTTCCGCGAGATCTTTAAGGAAATTTAATCTCCTGGATCGCAGAACAGTGGTTACGAAAACGAACAATAAAAACCATTCGTCATATCGGACTATCGTTTAATTAGCTTTCAATTGAAAATATAGATGCGAAATCACACACAATTCGATTTTTCAAAGTATCCAAGCACACTCGAAAAATTTAAGACACCTGGAAATTCCGTTTTTTTTTTATTTCGATAATTGTTTCTTTCAAATAATTGCGTATTTTCTTTCCTTTTATTTTGCAATCCTTCGCGAAATAATGTCTTCTATAAGACACAAAACATTGCAACGCTGGTTGTGCGTCGCGAATAAATCAAGAAGGAAATGTTGAAGGGATGGTTCTCGCGCGAAGAATAAATGCCTGTTCGATTTAAAAATATATGCGTTGTATCTTTCTCACATGAAGTCCACTCATTTTCCAGCGTGGTTGATTCGAAGCTCAATATTTGTGGCGGATACGTTGAAAAAACGGATCCGTCCCCGTAACACGCCGATAAAATGAGCGCGGGATAAATCAAGCGTATTATTATGGAGGGTGCTATTAATTTTACTGCATTGACGTTGTTCCACGTGCGAGTCATAAAGGGACGCCTTGCTGATACATGACCACAACTCGAGCGACGTGCGATATCCCGATAACATTGGACGATAAAATGAAATATTTCTTTCCGTGAACGAAAATTGCCGATTAATATCAACGAATACGAATATATTATATTTTTTTTATTAACTATAAATTTGACGTTGACAATCAGATTTTACTCTTCTACGTTCTGCGAAACGCGAAGGAAATGTTTAAAATAGATGCACACACATTGTAATAAAAGTATAATTTTTTTTTAATATAACGCTTTATATGAGCATACCTATATAGAATTGAATAATATGAAAAAAATCTATTGAAGAAATTAACGTTGTTCAATGCAATATGAAAGGAGCGAGAAACGTATATAAAATTATCGCGAAGTCAATAGCTGTATCGAGATTCGGTGAAGCGTTGATTAAGATTGATATCATTGAAAAATTGAAATCGTTGGAACACACACACACAGGGAAAAAAGAGTGAAACGTGGAGAAATAAATAAATTAATGAATCAGCACAGTTTTCGTCATTCGCGGTTGCAATTTGTAAGCAAGTTACGATTACTCGCGATAATCTCTCGTGTACCGAAAGCGGCAGACTTGCCGCTGCGAATAAAATGCAGCTGGACTGTGATAAATGCGACGCATTGCAGTCTATCAATTACTGCCATGTGCAAACATCTCGGCTGCATACAAATATACATATATACAACAATTCGTCGCTCAACCGATTGTATAACGTAGCGACGAATATTCTATAAACTCTACGTTCGATTGTTTATTAAATGCAAATTTTTGTCAAATCTACAAAGAGAGAGAGAGGCTTCACATGTGACAGGGGATGTTAATGTTAATAACGAATGGAAACTTTCGCGGTCTAGAAGATCCCCCATAATTTCGCTTTACCGCAATAATTTCCCCATCGAAATCACAACTATACTAATAGAGGAAGATAGACTGAATCTACACGGTAATAAGGAAAGCAATCTCATCTACTTCGTCTGTCGTTCCCACCTCCCCTTGCCATTAATTTTCCACCATTATCACCTCGAACAACATCTTATCCAGACGGTTAGCTAACAATCTGATAGGCGTGCGACAAACTTGGTTATCCTAAATGTCTCACGCGACACTTTTCGTATTGCTTTAAATTTGCATTGGTCTGTGCAAATCTCTGCATGCTCTTGCTTTATCTTATTATATTTTTAATATGCTATAATATGCTAATAATCGTTTTTCCGCCTTATTAAATTGAATGTTTGAATTGAAAAAAATGTTGAAAGAATACATTATAATTATTATCATAAATATATTTTCTAATAAATTGTGACAAGTTATTGTGTTTTTAACAAGAAGGTGGATATTTTAAACAAAATTAATGAATTTTTTTTTTGTCATTAACTTGTTTGTTAATTATTGTAATTATTGGGATTGTTACAAGTAGTTGGCAAGCAGCCACGTGTCTTATACGTAGCTACGTAGCGTGTTTAGCTGGTGTATTCTCGGAGTTCGTGGGTAAAACACGCTTGGTTCAGCACCTGACAGAGAGATGGGTGGCCGCTTGTGCGCACGCCGTTCTCTTTCTATCATATGTATATCTCCTTTAAGGGTTTATTATACTGCGTCTTCTTCTCTATGAAGACGCGGTTCATCCTTAAAGGTAGAGAAAGTGGCATCATCCACCTTGATGCAAGTATAATTCATCTTGCAAAGAGACTTAAGTATGCCAACATTTTTTTTTTTAATATTTTGATTAATGGTTGTAATAACTCTTACATAATTCCGTGACGTAGAAACATTTTTAAAAAAGAATAGTTGTTTTAATACTGAACGTGTGAAATTTATATTGTAATCTAAATATATCTTTGTTTATATTGCTTAATCTAACATTGTGCTTAACTTCAATTTTACATATTAATTTAAAAAAAAAAAAGATTAACTATTTGCACTTTTCGAATAGAAATCGGCACAGTGATTTGTAACAATCTTATACATATTTTCGCAAATTTTATAAAGCGTAAATATGTAACTGAAGTGATTTTAGTATTATATCGCTAAAATTTACAGATATTTGTTTTAATATCGCCGAAAAATAATTACACTGCGGCAAAATCTGCAGTAATTAATTACAACTCACGAGTTTTGCGTGTTGTGCAAGCGGTAAATTGCATCGTTCAAAGTGGCTATTCTCCGCGCGCGATTTCGGGAAAGGACTCCTCTCGCTTACGAACGATATTTTCGTCTGGCGTGTAATTCGCGCAACTGCTCGTGTCTCGTAAGTAGCTGCATTTAGTATAGGAGCGCGCGAAAGTACACGCGCCGGACCGCGTAAATGCTCGACCGCCAGCTGCCTGTGGTTGTCGCTGATGCACTGTCACTTTGCTTTAATTATACGTCTCAGCCATTTAATAGTGAATTGTCTTATAATTCGGGTCAGCTGAGAGACATTCCTTATTGCAATTAAAATACGTTCAAATGGACGGCTTTTGTTCTCGCGAGGAATCCTCGGAACTTCGTATTGAATCGCGTGCAGACAATTATGAGAATTAAATCCTTATGGATCTCTTAATTTCTTGTTTGATAAATAAATAATTAAATAGGATATCCTAAATTAAAAAGGGTAGACTTATTCATTTATTAGTTTTTAGTTTTATAAATAGAATTTTTTTTGTGAATAAATACATTTAAATTATACTTTTAAAAAGTGTCTCCATTAAGCGTCTTAATTATTAAAGTGAAATATTGTAAAAATAATCAGTTATTGCATAAATTTTTTTATTGCTTTATATTTTCGTAAGATTAGTTAGCCGTATCAATTACAAATAAGAGATTACTTTACAGTGTATAAATATAATGTATGAATCTAATGCATTTTTGTCAATACTTGCGTCAAGATTTTTATATCTCCCGAAATTTAAGCGAATCGTTATGTGCGTTGAAGATTTTTACAATGATTTTTACACTCTCTGTGCATCTGGCGATTTTTTGAGGGCCGAACGTAATAAAGTCGTTCGCCGAGAGATTGCTATTTTTCAAAAATATGTAGATTGACCTTAATTTATTGCGATCGATGAGACGGGTCAGGGGACAGTTTATAGCTCGCTTAACTTTGCGAGCGGACCTTTGACATCGCGCCGGTGAGAGACCGAGAGTTCTTTGACCGCTGAACTGCGATACAATGCAACATTTTGCGTCGCAATATTGATCTATTGATACGTAATGAATAAATCGATAAATTTCATACAAGTGTTCGATTAAAGAGATTATATATATATATATTTCCGAAATGAAATATATTAAAAAAAAGATTTGGTGGTATAACCGGATGTCATTGTATTTATAATATGTTATTTTTCTAGCTATATTATTTATTTGGAAATAATGGTATATAATACGACGGTGAAATTTGGAAGAGATGCGTGGTACGTAAAGTTGCATAAGAGAAAAGAAATTAATGTCTGCATTAATGTCTCAGAAGAACATCCGCTGTGCATACATTATGTTCTTTGCACAATCTTTGTAATGTGTATAATAACTACTAATTTCTAAATAAGAAGCTAGTCTTATATACCGTTAGCAATATGCATAGATTAAACGGGTACAAGGCTTACGTTCACGATATCTCGCAGTTACCTAAGACGTATCGCGAGATGAAGCGAGAAGAACAAATCCGATTTACATGTAAATCTGCTAATTTTTGTTTTGTTATTATTTATACGAACGCGCACGATTCATTACGTTGCGCATTAATTAAAAAGAGCTGTGTCCTGTCAGGAAGTAATTGGATTTAATAGCAAAGACACTCATATACAAAGATTTCTTGCAAGGTTTACAAAAGTGTTGTACATACATCAATGCAGTGCAATATTTCGCGCATTTAAAAAGATTTAATAATTTGTTAAAATTCACGATCTTTAACGATTCAGAGATATATAGATTCACGGATCGATTGCAAATTACTCAAAGGCTGTATCTCCTACTATTGATTACTGACGTGCATCCGCATGTAGCGCTGATACTTTCTAACGGAGCGACCTTCAAGATCGATACTCTCGCTCCGTTCTCCGCGTGCGAAATGTTTCTCATATCTCAGGCCTTAGTTGTGACAGCGGCCAGACTGGGCCGAAAAGAGTAGTCGAGATCCGCGAGTCGGTTTAAATTAGCGAGTCTAGACGTCTCAGAAATACCACGTGGTCACACTACATCCGCCGTCTTTTAATTCGAATATTCGCGCGTCCGCCCACCGCTTTCAAAGATTCGTCTGGATCCTCGCAACGACAGCCTACAAAAATAAAGCTTAGCCCGCATCGTGTGCGAGCTACAACCATAAATGTGAAATAAATGCGCTTAACCTCGACAGTCGCGCGGTCGTAAAAAAATACAACGTGTGTACAATATTCTCGATTTATCTGTCATTAACAATAGCTTTTATGACAGCCACTTTTGTCTATTCCTTTAAGCTTAAAAAAGTTCAATATTGAGTTGTTTAGACATAATTTATCGGCAACATTTCTTGTCGAGAGCTTCAATTTATTATTATTCGTGATTAATGAACAATACATTAATTAAGAGTTTCCTGAAATGTATTTAATTTACGTAAGAGTTATCTTTATATTTATATCGCGTGAATTAATATTTCAAGCATGAGAATCGAGGGAAAAACACTCAGTAATAAAATTTTATTTCTGTTTCAGGTATGTATCTCAAAATAGATTAGAGAAGGAGAGAGATCCTTTATGTTGTCCGTCCGATTCAGTCGGTCATCGGTCCAACTGTAAGTTATATAATATATACGTTCAAAATTATCACTTCGTAAAAAATAGCTCTGTAGCCTCATTGTCGGCGTATTTGTCCATTTAAATTACGGCGAACGCACTATGTTCGCGTCATCCTTTCCCCGTTTCACCGATCCACTGCCTCGTATTTGCCACACCCACGATTGTCATCTCGATTCCTAGACTTACGCATGACTTACGCACATACGTGTGCTCGTTTAAGAAAGCGCGTGAATTGATAATTATCTGGTATGGAATAGCAACTTTCGCTTGCCATTCGTTATAGCTCGTAACTGCAAACATGATTCAACGATTGAGATTACAGGCAGACGAAAGAGAGAATTCGTCATTTTTTAATTATGGAATTATAAAAGCTGCACTCATATATTTTTTTATAATCCTATAGGGGAAGTCTTTGTAATCTCTAAATTAATTTCAAATTTAAATAACAATGTGTCTGAAAAGCGAAAAATATGGAATTTTGAAGACGCACATATATTTAAGTCAAATATATATTTACATGATGTCAATACATCAGCATTCCTTAGAGCTGTATTCTACTTAAGATAGGTAATCATACAGTAGATATCTTAGCACACTATCGACACTCAGATAAAACATTTCTGACGTGAAATAAATGGAATACTAATCCTGAAATTAGGGGCATAACAAAGAATCACGCGAGGTCTGAGATAATTTAACCATCTTAAAGTATATTTACATTAAAAAAAAGAGAGAAAGAATAATTTACAATCTCCCTCGCGCACTCACGTGCACAGTTATAATACCTCGGCCTCTGTATGACGCGTCTACACTTTGTACAACTTAAATTGTAACGGATTGCTTTGATCTAAGAAAGTTTTTCACACGGTTATAATCGTCACTGTCCCCGTGTGTAACGCGAGCGAATACGTTAATTGGACGAGAAAGAGAGAGAAAGAGAGAGAAAGAGAGAGAAAGAGAGAGAGAGTTACGGCGAACAGGACATATAATGCCACCGCCAGCAGCAGCAGCCGGCTGCCGTCGTCTCGTGGACGCGAGATGACGCTGCGGTCGCATGGCCGCTCTCAGTACTCGCGAGCCTCGCTCGGTGTGTGTTTCGTGGCGCGGTCGTCGTCGCCGTTACCCGTCGTTCACCATCGCTTCGACCGCTTGTTTTCGCACGTCGGTCGTCCGCGCACGTACGCAATTCATTCCGTTCGCGAATCCGTCCCGCCCGACGCCCGCGACGGCCGTCTGTCTCACTCATCTACCGTCGTCGCGCTCCTCTACCGCCGAACGATCCATCTCTCTCTCTCTCTCGCTCCCTCGCGCGAACAGAAGGAAGCAGCAGCAACGGCGGCGGCATTCAGTGAGTCTGTGTCGTACGCGCGGTCGCGTATCCGTGTGCGTATCAGTGTGCGTGACAGTGTGCATTGTGTATATGCCGACGTCGTCGGCGTCGTCATCATCGACGACGAAGAGGATCGTTGGAATCTCTCTTGTGCCCTCGGCGTCGCCATCTCTCCGTCTCTCTCAGCGTCTTTCTTTCCCTCCTCCGTGAACTCTCCGGTCCGATCCTCTCTTCCTCCGTTACTCTCTTCCCGCGAATACCTTACCTTACCCTTAGTCAGTGTGCTCCGAAATCGGAGTACTACGCGCCGCTCCCGTGTGTTTACGATCGTTGCGTCCTCTTATCGCCGTCTCGCTCTCCTCTCACCTGCACTCCTGGCGCGGACAGGTGTCCCGTGGAAGCAGCGGAGGCGAGTCGACGACTGTGTGTACTCTCTGTGATATAACGTCGGGCTCAACGTGTTACGCCTCGACGCTTCTTTCCGAATCCTGCCGAGAAAACGAGCCCTCCACTGCCCGAGTCGTCCTCGTCCTCGTCGCCGTCGTCGTCGTCGTCGTCGTCGACTACCAGAGTACGTACATACTACATACGTATTTATATACGTGATCGCGCAGATTTCGCGTCGGCGTGTTCGTTCCTTGTGTGTATAGACGTGTGTGAGAGCAGAAGAACGCGAGAGAAAAGAAAATTTTTACACATATAACGAAGGCGGGGATCACAACACGCCCTGGTATCTCGCCGATTTGTCCTTGAAGGTTAGTCGGTCGTTCGACTCGTGAATGGATCTTACGTAGCATTCTCCGGCTCCTACACTATCGCGTTTGCCATTTATCTTTAGACGATTTCGAAAACGAGAATGCGCGTCTCAAAATTGTTTCTTAGGAAAACGTGACTCAACCGAGTGACGATCGTGTCTCGTGTACGAAAGTGAGTGTTCTTAACACGGTAGAAATATCCGATCGCTTATTAGCGTGAGTGACGGAGCGTGGTTAATTATCTGTTGAATATCGTAGGAAATGTCGCGAGACGAAAAAAGTCTATATTCACAAAGAGGATAAATTTTTTTCTTTTGTTTATCGAAGTGATTTATTTTTGTTCGAGCATTTTTCTAAATTAATGTCGGGGCGTGGTTAATTAATTAAACGTCACAGTATGACGTAGAATCGCTCGCGTAAACAGGATCCACGAAGTACACAACAGTATTTACGAAACTCTATGCAATGCGACGTATTGTATAATATTAAGCTCTATTTCAATTCATTTTGGTCCAAGATAATACAATAGGAAATGGAACATTCCGCGAACAATTGTGCAAGAGAATCGCGTATATTACGTTAACGTAAACAGCGGGTATCACTAAAAACGAATCGATTTTTATTCTTACACATGCGCCGAATAAAGTTATTATTCTATTTTATCGCGTTTTCATTAATGCCCAATCGGTTTATCCTTCGAAATAATTTTATCGTTCATAAATCTGGCCGTAAATCGCGCCGAAGTAATTAAATATCGATGGCCGGCGTTTCATATCGCGCGGAAAGCAGCAGCTTCGATATCCTTTAGAGTAATGGAACAGTATGCGATCCTATCAATCGCCGAATGCCTCAGAAAATTCATTCACATTCTTTGTCGAATTACGCGAAAAATTTTCTTCTACGCCTTAATCGCCTTAATCTACATCTCATAAAATTCCGGAGCGAGATGCAGATTCGATTTTGATTTCAATTAATTATAATTACGTCTACAGTCGGATTTATTAATCTCTCACACACGCCGATTATATATTCGTCATATTAACAATTGCATTCGACGTTTGTATATTAGCAAGAATTAATATATTCTAAATTTTTTGACAAAAATTTATCTACTTAACGAGGTCGCGAAATTATCGTTTCCCGCATATAAATCAGATCAGATATTCTAGTTACATTTTTTCCGATACATTTTTGAGAGAAAATATTTTCGTTCGTTATATAATCGTCGGGTGCTCACGAGTGTGAATACAATGCACGCCATTCATGACGGTCGGGCAGTGGCTCTAATAGTTAACTTTTCCTCATTCGCTGATGCGCAGGGACGCGACTC
The DNA here is from genome assembly GCA_963971435.1 of Lasius platythorax. NCBI lineage: Eukaryota > Metazoa > Arthropoda > Insecta > Hymenoptera > Formicidae > Lasius > Lasius platythorax. The sequence continues at coordinate 5,014,036 of OZ020540.1, read as the reverse complement.
TCCTCCAGTCATCAACGTCCGCCAGTCGCTCTCGCGATTCTCCTCCGAGTGCGAGTAATTTTCCATAGTGTGTGCCAATCGCGTGGAATTCCGTTGTAAATAGCCAGTGACTCTCCGTGAAACCGGTCCCGGCACAAACGATGATTTTTCGTCTATCTTGGTTCCTGCTAAAGTGCTCAGTGCCATCATCACGAATAGAATAACGAAGTCGCTCCCGCACCGAAAAGGAATTTCTGCAAGATAATTGTCCCGACGTCAGCGATAGAGCGATAACGAAGAGAGCGTCACTCGCTCGATGTAATAATTCGCCGCTCACGTGATTACGCTGTACAGTTGAATACGAATTTACAAATGCGATAGGCTCTGAAAACACATCTGCCGAAATAAGAGAAGAGCGCGTCTCTCTTCGCCGCGCGCGACGATCGGATGCGCGCCGCTCGTCTACCGGGTGATCGAGAATTTCCGATAGAGCTCGCCGAAAACGACCGCCGCGCGTGATCCCGAGACGTGATCGTCTCATCATCATCGTCTCCTCATCATCGAACACGTGGCAGCCGCGCGCGAATCTCACCGTCGAGCCGTGGAGCCGCGAACGAGAAGTGTCGAACGACGACGACGCGAGCCGCTGCCGCCGCCGAATCCTCGAGCAGCCGCACACCGGGATGCGCGCCGCGTCGACAGGGCCCATCCGGTAGCTCCGTTGCCGGCTCTCGTAGCGATCCTCAGCCCGTGGCGCCGGAAGAGACGGGGTCGCTGCAAGGATCCGAGGGCTCCGAGCGCCGCGATGTCGATACGCGTGAGCGGCGTCTACCTGGTGCCCACCAGTCCGGGCGCCACCGACAATGGCGGCAACGACAAGAGCATGGACCATCATCATCAGCAGCAGCAACAGCAGCAGCAGCACCACCATCACCACCATCATCATCATCACTCGACGACGAAAACGGTGACGATCGTGACGGCGCCGCAGCGCAGCAATAGTCTGGATTACCTTAACTTCGAGGAGAAGCGGCAGATCATCGCGTCGTCCTTGTCCCTGAGCGATTTCCTGGCGCATGGACCGGCAGCAGCCGCGGCCGCCGCCAAGGAAGTGGCAGCGAACACGGTGATAGGTAAGTCATCCAGTAAACATGTTGACATGATTTTTCGCGTAATGAAAAATCGCGCGATTAGCCGCGCCGTGAAAACTGTGCACGTGGGTGTAAGTATTGACAATACATGGGAGAAAAAAGAATTAAAAAATTACCTGACGATTGATATGGTTAAATATATATTTAATATGGTTAAATATATAATGAAATTTCTGTCAAACTTTTGAAGGATTAATAATCTTGGAAAATTTTTATTAGGATATAATCTCTTGAAATTATCATTAGCGACAAAATTTTATTGAAAGAATTAATGTAACGAGCGATGTAATAATGGTTTTCGCGTTTGATGCAAATCGCGGTAACAGATGTTGCGATGTAAAGTGATATTAGTAGCTACGATGATACGAGTGTTTCTCTATATATTGGATTGGTTACTTCGTATATCTGTCTGGATGTGGATTGAACACGGACAATCGGACGAGGCATTCTTCTCGGTCGATCCGGTTCTATGGTACTCTACTATACAGAGCGTGAATGTTCTCATTTATCTACCAACAGTGTCAAGTCCGCCATGTTTTATTCTGTCTGCTTGCAATGATATTGGAAATAATTATCGCGTCAGCGCGGTAAGCATTTTACCGCATCGTATTTATCTTTTAACGAATATACATGATTTCGATATATTTAAATATTTTTGAATTATAAGTATGCAAGTTTTATACCGCAACGATAAACTATCCCAAAATTATATTTACATTCAAATGTTTTATCACAATTTGTAAAACAATTTTTTTCTCCGACAAATTTTAAAATTTACGATCACAAAGTTTAATATTTTCTCAATATATTTATTGTATGCTCAGTATATATTTTTTATAAACCGTGGTCATTCTTGAATCAGAATGGAATTTAATTTTGGAATGGAATTTTATCAATGGAAACATGAGACTCACAAAAGTCGCGAAATGCAAAACGCTCGCTGCTAATGAACTACAAAGCGAACTTAATCGCTTCACGTTATTTAATTGATTCTTACGCGACTGTGCATTTTGTCGTTTCGATTCTCGTCGCCAATTGCATTTAAATAAACCAACAAGTTGAGCAGCGTAAATATTGCCTCATACATGCAAATTCTGATAGACAAGAGAAAGAGAGAAATAGAGAGAGAGAGAGAGAGTCGCCAGATTTGTGGCGCCGAAAGAGTTAGTTGACAGATGACGACGAACCGTGGCGTTGGCTTCCACCGTGTTTCGATTATTCGAACGATAATTGCCGGCGATTCGTTTCCATCGTCGACGGTTGCGTGATTTACGAGCGGTTGAGAATCGACGGACATCGCCTCCCAGTCGACGCGATTAGCAAGGCAGCAGCGGTGAATCGAGATAATCGACACGGCAAAGGGTAACATCGACGAGTAAGCTAGAAAGGGTGGGGGAGGGATGGAGGGGGACGGCGAGGGCGGCAAGGACGGGAGAGACGAAGATGGAAACGCGCGCGATGTGTGTGAGCGCGCGCGTGTGTATGCGTGTGTATGTGTATGTGTGTGCAAGGTGAAGAGTCCACATCGCGTCGTCTCACTTGGATTCCGAGTCAAGGAACTCCGGTAGCAAGCGCGAGAGAGGCACGTCTTGTAAACAAACCCCGCGTGCGTGGACTGCGTGCGTGCGTGCGTGCGAGCGGTGCGTCGACCACCGTCTACAGTCTACACAGTGTCCCAAACGGAGATGTCAATTCGCTAGCGAGACGATAGCGTCGGTCTTGTGCGACTGAAAAATAGTTTTTCCTCGAACATCCTGTATACCTGGGGAATTTTCCGCGTCTTGTCCGCTCGTCGAGCTTACCTGGGTTCTCTCGTCTATCGCAGTCGGGTATCGCGCCGAGAGGTCGTCGGTCGTTGTGCGAAGAAAGGGACAAAGGGAGGCGGTGCGCCATGGCGCCGGTAGTCCTGGTTTTCCCGTCTCTTCCTCCTCTTCCTCGTGTATGCGAGATTATTACACGACCCTTTATTATCTCGCGGAAGCAGCGTTTTAAACGTAGCTCTTTGGGAAAACGCGAGAATTGCGGATGGCAAGGGACGGTAGCTTAAATATGGAAATGACACATGGTTTTATGGAAAATCAGTATGTGCGACGCGTTTTTCTTATTGCAGTATAAAATATTATCACATACGCGTATAAAAAGTATCATCTATAAAACCATAGTCCACTAATGCTCCCGTTATTATTTGTACAACGTAATTGCTCGGCGATTCGCGCTGCGCTTTTACGTTTACGTCACGCAGGAAGCTAACGGCAATAAATCTCTGCCCCTCAATTCTTTCAATATCTCAATTTGTAATACGATATTCTTATGCGCGGATATTGCTATAAGCCGATAAGAAACGCGTGTGATCTCTTCCGACCGGAACTGTCAGATCAAATATTATCGCGCGGTTTCGAGATTAATATTTGCTCCGTCTATTAGATGAGATAATTAATCGATAACGAAGGTTAAGTTTCGCGATCGTCATATCGATATGTGATTAATCGCTTGGTAATGTTACGATTATTAATCAATTGCCTGCGTAATCGTATTTCGCGAACAGAAGCTGACCGAAATGATATAATAATATTTTAGTTGCATTTTTTCCCCGACTTGATATAAAAAGGATAATAGTAAGAGAAGTAATAAGATATAGTATAATAAGTAATAAGATATAGTAATAATATCTCTGATCAAAATATAATATATTAATCCAAATCTTCATTATAACTAAAATCTGTCTCTTCCACAAGAGCTCAAGATTTTATTCTAGACTTTACTTCGCTGTTTTTTCTCGATCGGATTTTAATAGCGCGCGGATCTCTTTTCAGTATGATAGGTACGCGCCTAGGATTTTTTACTACTTTTTTTTTTTACTTTTCCACTGAGAATTTTCTCGACGCAGTGCGCTTATATTGCGTTGCAGCTGAATCACGTGTTCACGTTTGTGTGATGATCAATCATTCTTAATACACGATTACAACTACACAGAGAATCGACTCCGAAATATTAGTTTCGTCTACAGTTCTACTACTCGAACATATTACAAAATAAATTCCACGTAAATATTGCACGCAGAGAGCATGGACGTATGTCAATTGATATAATTGCCCTTCAACAGCTGACTAAATTTTTTTTTTTCCGTACAATTAATCGATGTTAGAACCTAAAAAGAAACGAGGGAACGAATCGTGCAGCAAATGCAGTTAACGGAAGGAGTTTCGACATTGGCGAAATCAGTATTTAGTTCACCGCTATCGCGAAACCGCTTCATTAACACAGGCTACGAAACAATAAATACGCCAGATGCGTTACGCAACGCGTGTGATCGTCCATGCTCGAGCGAACGGGAGAAAAAGCATGGTTGATGCAGTAATGGGTGCAGAATGCAGACGTAATATGGCAACGTCGCGCGGAAATCATTCATTGAGTAGAGAGCCGCTCTTGGCCGGTCGACGACTGGCCGACCGGCTCGAATAAAAACAGCGGAACTTTGGTAGCGAAGGGTTCTCCGACGTTGACAAGAGGCCCGAGTTCGTCAATCCGACGTCTGCGATGCGTCTTAAGGATCGGGAAGGCAACCCTAAATCCCTTAATCCTTATCCAAGCACGCGAGTCTGTTGCACTTCTCATGCGATTTAAATTCTCTCTCACTCTCTCTGTCAAGTTGGTTTCTCGAAAATATATTTCTAATTTTATTAGACTTTATTTTTAGTTGTCAGTAATTATCAAGACAAATACATTTGGGTAAATTTTACGTACTCAAATTTATATTATAAATTAAACACACGCCGATATATATATATTGTGAGAGCAATTAAAACAATAGTTGCCTCTTTTTAATTCTCCTTTTTCCTTTTTTTCTCGTTAGACTAATCGACTTATTAAATTTCGTTATTTGTTATGTAATTAAATTTCGCTTTATACCTCTCCGTTTGCGTGGGTTTATCACTTCTCAACTGATGTTTACTTATTTAAATAACGTTCCTTATTTAACTCTATCAGATATACCCCACAGGATTACTTGGTATTACAGTAAAACTCGTGTAAATAACGTAAATTCGGTACGACATATAAAAATATGAGGTTTTTTCTTACGTCTTCGGTATAATTTCCCTGGAGTAAAGGTGAATGCAAGAGAGGAATTTCCTTATTTAATCCATAACTATGTATACCAGGTAAAATGTTAATTATTCTACAGAAATAGGAGCTCTCTCGTTTCTTATCTAGTCCCACCTCTGCTCATAAAACATCTCTTTATCTATTTTATTAAAACTTTACTCTCTTTCAAAAATAAAAAAATTTTATTTAGTTGATCGATTTTTACCATGTTCAATCATTTTTAATAAATTTTAATTAAGAGTATGCATTTTTGTTAATGATAAATTAGAGATAAACTTGATATAAAAGGGTTATGTGTCGGATATGAAAATTATATAAAAAGTATCTTAAAATATTATATATTTTCTAGTAATATCAATATTAAAAAGATTTTTGGCGACGCTGCAAAATTAAAGTGTCAATAAAAATAGTTTCGCTGAATCATTACCGTAAGAAAATATATTGCCGTCAACTCAAGCTCGCTGATCTCAGATAGATGTTTTTTCGTTAATCCTTCGTTAATTATTCAGTCGCGCATATTTTTTTCTCCTCCGAGTTGTACGAAAGGTATTTCTTTGCGTAACGCTGGCGCTGACTTATCTACAGTGTTGCGCTAGAAGCAAGAACAAAACATGACTCATATAAGATTCATCGTTTAATTTCGCGCGTATACACCGGATACACGAGCTTTTCCACGGCGGAAAACTCGTCGTCTGAACGAGATTGTTGGCGATCGTGTCTTTTTCAAGTCTCTTTTAATCTGTCAATGGTCATTTGTCAGAGGTATTCAAATTATCTGCCTAATGCGCGCTGCTTTTGATCGAACTATTATCTATAAACAATTAAAAAAAATAATATCAATATAAAGTTATCATTTCACTTTAGATAAATTAATGAAGTCTTATCTTAGATTACTAAAAAATGGAATAACATAAAGCTACAATTTTCGGGGCCCCGTCTTGTATATTATATTATGTTCCGAGCGTCCGTATTTTAACACAGGTCTCAGACACATCAAGAAAGTCGCCGCGGGCGTATAACTGTACGGCACAAATAACATCTTATCTAGAAAAGAATACAAAGTACGGAGAAAAGTTTGCAGTCGAGATTGAAAGTCGTCTGGCGTTGGACATGTTGAGAAAAGTAGCTCCGCAAAGTTTCCGTTGTTTGATATATATTTCATGATATACGTGCTTGTAATAAATGTCCAATTCGATTCATCCGTATTGAAACACGGAGGGATATCTTTTCTCTGATAGGAACCAAAAACGAAATAGTTGACAGAGTTGTTCTCGTTTCTTAAAAAGAGCAAATCGACGAAAAGATAAATTGCCATAAATATATAATAAAGTAGCGCATAAAAAATATATGAGAAATGAGTAACGTGACGAAGAAGTTCGATGTTAATTGTACGAGATAAACATCGTAAGGTTTATATATATATACATATATACTGCTAACTGGAATTACTGCGTAACAACTAGATGTCAATGAAGTTGTTCACGAAATTTTGGTCACAGCGGTTCACCTCTCGACCTACCCTTAATTTCGCTCGAGGTCAAACTCGTTACATCTCGTGACTTAACAAGCCGCCGCCGCCGTCGTCGTCGTATGATCTCATTGAAAGAAGAGCTTTAAGTCCATCGTGCTCGGCAGCAGCCACGTCTCTACCGCGGAATGTCAAGGCTCCCGCTGGTCGAAGCGAATGTAAATTTCTTCGTAGAAGAAGCGAACAACATACACATCGCGCCTATGAAACACGGCGGGTATCAATGGGAGAGGCTCTCTGTCAGTCTCTACGTCGATGAGCTCATCGATTTCGCGTCGTGCGCGAACAAGAGCGATAGCGACGCGACAGCGGCGCTCGCCTTTCGATTTATCATCTTTTACCTTTCTTCATAAGCTTCCCTCTCGTCCGTCTCGGTTATCTCCCTCTTCTTTCCTCACTTTTAACTCGCCGTATAATTAGCTCCTCTTTGCGTTCGCGTTTGAGAGACGCGCGGTTCCCACGTGCCGTCGTCGGTGAACGCGCTTGGCGATTACGAAAGTCTGTCGTCTCACCTTATTCGCGATGCGCTAACGCAGTACGCGATAAATGAGCTATTGCGCTCGCCTTACGAAATTTACGACGGGGCGGGCGGTTCGCGATGTAAAACCCGGAGGTTTATAACGATATAAATCGCGAGCGACGATACCGATAGTCCGCGATTAGATTTTTATTTTTATGTCCAATAAAGGAACGAACCTTTTTCTAATTGTTTTTCGCAACACAATATATACGATTTGACGATACATTTATTCACAGATTCGTTCATCTTATGAATATTACATTTTTTTTAAGTATTCTGCTTTTCCGTTGCTTTTAATTTTTTAAGATTCACGTACTTTATAGTATATGTGAAGTAACATGATGAATATAGAATATATATTGCGGCAGGAATTTTCTTATCGTAAATTGAACGATTACACTACTTAGACATACATATATGTACGTGAGGGCGTTTGGCAAAGTGGCGTTCACGAGGGGTGAACAACTTTGCGGCTATTTTCGACAACGTTCGGTGTCGATCATCTACTCGCAGCACAAACATTACGGCCGTATTTTTCCATGCAATTTTCGTCATATCGAATTACTTGAACCGAAGATATCGATATGTATTCGTAGCTATTTCTGTATCGAGCAGGTGTTTTTTTTTCTTCCCCCAATCTGTGTTATTTGTTCCTTTTTCTTTGATAATAATCTCTTATTATATGGGACAGAGAGTTCAGATGCTCAGTAACATTCTTTATTTCTTTTTATTTCTAGGCAAATTTCCAAGTTAGGAAATATATATTTAAAAAAACTGAAGACGTAATTAAAAATTCTTTTATTTATTTACAAAAAATTTAAAGACCTCTATATTTTTCTATGCTTAGTAAATATTCTTGTAAATGTTGTCAATCTCATCTTTTTACCGTGCTGTTGATGTACACGGAGCGCGCTTTTAGCAGAAAATAATTTTCTGGAAATATAATATTTACAACTTTCGTTGTGTCAAATCTCAGACGTTTGCAAGCAACATATTAGCAGCGACTAAGATTCATCCAGTCGTTTACAACGTAAGACGCGTACATTGGAGAAGCCGAAGCGTTCTCCCATAATAACAATAGGCCTACGATTCGGAACGTGTGAATGTGTGATCAAAGCGAATATCAGAGTGAAATTGAAGTGCACGGAGCGGTGCGGCAGGATCGGTCAATGTAACAAACTTTGCTGGACGCCATCACGCCATTTCTAATTTATGATTCTCTGTAGCCGAGTTAAGGCTCATCCCTTTGTAAAGTTTCAACGGCGCCGCTCGTGCGTGCGTGCGTCGTGAGTCGCTTTGTGTCGTCTTGACGCAGATAAGATGAATGTTAAGTCATTCACACGATTGAAAGGGTTAATTTTAATCTTAGTGCGTCCGCGCGCGATTATAAAAAGCGTTCTTTAAGGGCGGAAAAAAGTTAGGATATTAAATCTCGTTCACTAGACGGTGACAGATACCAACATCTTATGCCTGGCAACTAGAGTGTAGTAATTAGCGTGTAAATTATTTGACCGGAACTTCGCATTGCGTAGCATTTCTGTTGAATCGAGTTTTCTTGGAGTTTAGATTGAATATTCTATTTGCTCTTTGCAGCGTTTTCATGCTTGTTTACAACATTATGCGATATTATCGTGATAAAGAAACTTGTCAGATTACCTTATAACGTCTTATATTTTTAACATTGTCTTATTCGAAATCGACATAAGTCGATCTTCTTGAAAGAAATATGTGAACAAGTACGAAATTAAATTATCCTTGCAAAAGGAAAATAAAATTGAACACTGAAATATTCGCGAAAAATTAAAGTAATAATCTTACTCTGTTTACAATTATGCTAAGAAAAGTGACGATGATTTAATCTTAAATCGATTTATACAAATGCAAAAATCTTTAAACACTATCATTTTTAGGAATTAAAAGTGTGTGAAAATTGATAACATGCTGGGTCAATTAGAATAATTTTATCTATAATGAGAGATACGCGAATTACATCAACAATGTTATGCTTTCCTGGTACGACTCATTGGCTATAGTTGATTCATCGGTTACGTCAGACACATACTCGTCAGAAATATATTTCTCGATAATCATCTAGTAAGTAATATTATGTGTAATCTAGTGAGTAAGATACACATTTAGTTCCGGTTTATTTCTAAAGTGATTACATTTCGTTTACAGATTTTAACGTTTACAATTACAGAATTAATTTCATCGAAAAACATTTGTTGAAAAGATTATATTATATTATTTGGCCCATACTTTACACAAGAATGGCATTGCCATTCATATTTATTTATGTAATAATCTAATCGGACAGCATGCACGCGCGAATCTCATATGTGTGATTGCTATAGAAATAAATTCTGATGTAATAAGACAAAATGTATACTTAAAATGCAACATAAATTACGCTAAATGTTTTCGAGAGACCACGTTTATGTAAGTCGAGAGGAGTATCGCCAAAGAATTTCAATTTAGAATTAAATCATGTCGTTTGCAGTTTTCACTTGGTAAAATGGCTCTGAATTGCTTGTCTTTGAAATTACTTTGACGCAACAACGACGGATATGTACTCGTCAGTTAACGTAGTGATGTCGACAGAATGTATTTTTTTCTCACAAAAACAAATTAGCGTTCGCGTAATTCGTCATTCGTATAAAATCGTCGTTATTAACAGAGTATTATGTTGCAACTATTAGCAAGGAACCTGAAACGATATGAAGGATATAAAGTGTGTTGGTAGGACAGGTTCTCTTCCGTGAGCAACGAAATTGCAAGCGCTTCGCCGCGTTGTTTGCCTTATTTGCGATTCAAGTAAACACGAATTCACGCGACAAAACTGTGTGTAGTTCTGTTTTCGTTGGTTGCGATTGAGTCTTATCGACAATTTGGTATCGATTTTAATGCCGTAGAGAGTTTTGAGTATCATCGCGCGCGATTGTGAAACATGTATAGATTGAAAATAAATTAATGTGGTAAATGGATTTAATTGGAAAATACAATTCATAATCTAATAAATAATATGGATATGTCGTCTCACACATAGACAATTTTAATAATATTAAAATCACATATAATAATATTTTATGAGAGTGAGAGTTTTTTTTAATTCAAAAATATTTTAAATTAAAAATTTAAATTTACACAACTTTTATTTTTTTTACGGTCAACTGGGAGATGATCAAATATAAAATAAACGCGATTCTTGCAATGTGAAAATAAATAGTCGATGTGAACTCGTCTGCTTCTCTTTTTCTCTCTTTCTCTTTCTCTTTCTCTCTTTCTCTCTCTCTCTCTCTCTCTCTCATATTATTCTTCGTTTTTCTTCTATTTCGCACTTTAATTGGAGTCGTTTAACATGGGTAGAATTTCTCGCGCAGCTTTGACGAAACAAATTATCGTTTTTCTACTTGCCATAAATTTCAGACGTGTTTTCTTTGTCTTTGTTTTTACAAGTATTTTAATAATTCGTATTCGTGATAAAATTTCTGCGTTTTGATTTTTAAACTATAATTTACTTTAAAAAGCAAATATGGAAGAAGAAATATCAAATGACTTGAGGACATATGTCTAGACTTTCATCTCATGCGTGCGGTGCCTTCGTAAGTTTCTTGACGAACGTGACGACTTTCCTAACAAAGCAATTCTCTAGATTGAATTATCGTCATACTCCTGAAACGCATAGCGTGCGTCCAATACAAGAGAAAAGTCTACGTATTCGCTGATTGCTGTGCTTCGTACAAAGTTCGATAATATTTTTCAATTTACGTCAAATGAATTCTTCGCGTACGTATCGAAGCGAAGAAAGCACGTGCGTTTCGCGTTTCTGGGATATCCGATATCCTATCGAGTCGCCATTCGATATCCTGTCGTCGAATCAGATATGTCAGCCGCAGGTTTCGATACTGTATAACATACTTTTGCATATATCTTTTTTTCTCAAAGAGAACATTTTATACAAACGTACTAATTGCCGATACGTTAAAGACCGGTAAATTGGAAGATCCTAAGAGGAAGACACCGCTTCGAGGATTGCATAATTCTAAAGAGAATGCACTCGCTGCCCACGCAATAATTATACTAATAAGACTCGGTTAATTAGGAGTCTGCGAGTTCAATGCGCTTCGAAGCTGATTGTCTTATCTGTATTTAAACGTTTCTTAGAGTTGAATCTCTTAGAATTTTAATGAAACTACTAAATATTCAAGAATAGAAGAAACTATAAACACACATTATGTGAAAAACAAGAAATTTTATTCGCGTCGACAATAGATCACACTTTATAACGGTATTTAAACGGTAATATAAAACGAAATGCATAGATTTGTCGATGCTTCAATTGTCAATAAATGATCGAATGAGTTTCTGCTCCATTTTCTAGGGACCCAATTTGTCTGAGAAATATATTCGCGACGCTTTCGCGAGATCGGTGACTCGAACGGAATAAGAGAAAGCATTTAATAATACGCTATATGAATTAATGTTATTATTATTGCAATTCTCGGTTGCCATTGTAACAGTTTTCTTCCGTCGTTAGCGCTTTCATTTCATGCTAAGTGAGTACGAGACACAGTGATTTAAACAATAAAATATGGCTACGTAACTATATAATTTAATTAAAATTAAAAAGGTAAATTATTTTTAATAATGTTCAATATTAAAACATGCTTAATTGAATTTATCACAAAATCAATATCTTATGTATAACAATTATTTTCTGATCTGTTATACAAACAAAATTTTATGTATAAACAATTTAATTCTGTTATAATTTGATTATTAATAAGTGTGTGGAATATTATCAAAAGTATGTAATTGCTTAAAATCAAATATTAAAAAGAGGGCTTTGTGCGAATTTACACACCATTTCTAATGTACGACTTTGCGATATTACAATCGTGGTGATCATTCGCAACATCGAAAGTTTTTGCGACAAAATAATCCAGGGAACGACGCTGTAGATAGCTAATAGTAGCCTCCGATAAAAGTTTCATGAATGAAAACAGGCGGCGGCCGGATAGACGACCGGTATGTCGGGCGCCGATTTTTCTCTTTCGGAATTTCAAGGCGCTCATAAATAATCTGCAAGAGAGCTCTCTCGGCGAATCTCGGGGGAGCCAAAAGTGAGAAAGTGCAACTCGTGCGGATAAATATTTACGCGCACAATGTGCTATCGTTAGAACGCGTTGCCGTATGTATGTGCAACGAGTGTATCCGCTTTCTCTCTCTTTCTTTCTCTCTCTCTCTCTCTCTCTCTCTCTCTCTCTCTCTCTCTCTCTCTCGACTCGGCATCTCGTTTGCGGGCGAAACAGGACATGCCGTGCTAATTACTCATTACGGCACAGGGACGAGCCTAGAATATTTCCGGGCAGCCAGCGGCACCATCAGAATTAACCGATCGTGTTCCGATCTATAATAGGGCGAATTGAGGGTTGATTATCATCCAGACATTATCCAGAATATCCGCGTGCGAATTTATAGATTCAATTTAATTATCTAAAATTAATTTTTTATATACATATATTCTCTCTCTCTCTCTCTCTCTCTCTCTCTCTATATATATATATATATATATATATATATATATATATATATATATATATAACTGTGCTTCTATATAAGTAACAATCCTATTTGTATTAAATTTAGTAGCAAACTGAAGATACGATTAGATATTCTATAAATCGAACTAGTCTTTAGTGCGTGCGTATGCATACGCATATATACTTTCAAAATATTTTTCATACATTTTAATAAATCAAAAATATTCAATTGATTCGCAAGATTGATACGCCTAATTGGCGCAGCATTTCCTTGTCGCTCACGCACTCGACATTGAAATATAATGCGCGTTTTAAAACGCTGTTTCTCAAATTCTTATGAAGGGGACAAATCGATCTTTCATCCGAGCTATATGCGTTTCCCCTCCTGTCGATGGCAGTTGCGTCGCGACGCCGCCCCCGTCGACGCCTTCCTACTTTTTTTCCGTGGCACGTGGAAAGCGTTTATTGTGATCTCCGGCTAAGCTGTGGAAGAAGGAGAAGGGGGAAAAATGCTGATGAGCGTCATCCATTGACGCAATGTGAAAAGCGACGGCGTATCACAATAAGCCGTCTAATTTGTATGTCGCATCGATAAAATTATTGCCACTCTCGTTGCAAGATATTAATACTTTATTAATTTCGTTGCAAGAATTTTTCCTTTTATTGTTACACACGATATTACAAAATATTTGTACGATGGATAAAATTGTAAACATTTTTATTTACTGTTGCTTTTATTTACTGTTGAGCTTCTCGATATTAGACAGCCGCGTTTGCGACCCAATTCGTCTAACTGTCATAAATCAGCCGCAGAATGCATTTCACATCCTATCGCGAGACTCTCTTGCCGAGATATATCTCGCGGAGCTTAAGTCGATCGACTTTTTAACGGCGGATGTATTTTCCCAGCATTGAACGGCGTTGTTCGTAAATATCGAATGCAATATACGGTATATTGCAGGATTGTCTTGTATTTGAACAAGCGCGAATAACACTCGATAGCGTTTATAGTGTATCAATTGTCGAACGAATGGAAAATAATAACTATGCGTGAGTGCTTTTGCACTCGCATTCCTCAGCCTCTCGTAGCTCTCGGTAGAATATTTTTAATAAAAAGTGTGTACGAATATAGAACCATTTTTCTTAAAGATAATAGAAAATTATGACAAAAAATACTGATTAATACTTTTGACATAAAAGATGTTTCTTTAATGAAAAGATATTCATTAATTCTTATTCACAAATAATATCCACTAATTTTTAAGTCAATAATTTATTTGCTACGTTTTTTTTATTTTTTGTTCCTAAAATGTGAAATTATATTTAGTAAGAAAAAAATATATCTGTCGATTTGACCGATTGCTCAGAGCGCGACATTGTCGAGTTAAATGAATTGTTGGATACAATCTGAATTGTTGCGAATGGTCATTTTCAAGTTTGCGTTTCAAGTTATCCATTTCGTCACGATATCACGGCATCATTGACATTGTTCGCTTAATGTGTTTGAAGACTTGACGTATTCGACGAGGCGCGACGTCCGCAAAAGTAACGGATCTACGCGTTATTCATTCGACCGTGACGCCGTTATCTGTCGGCATTACCGTTCCCATTTTTCGCCTCGATTACGATCGCGAGGAAAAAGAAATCAATCTAGACGCGATATTACGCACGTCCTCGCCGTGTTGTCGTATAGAGCATATATATTTTGCCTGACGTCATAAAGGCCGGTTCAAATCGTTGTTGATTCGCAATATTGGGTTGAAATGTGAAAAATTCACGATGAAATCGATTGTTTTATAATAAACGGACTGCTATAACCCGTATTTTGCGTCACAAGTGACGCAGTATGATAAGTGACAGGTGAACTTTGATAGATGAATTTTTAATCTCGTATAAATTGATTTTTAATTTATATTCAAAGATTGATTTTTTAGCTTAGACATTATTCAATATATGAAGAATTATCACATTGAATAATTACCGTGCTAGGAGAAGATAATTCTTTTTTTAACCGATTTTCTCATTGCAAAGAAAATATTTTAAAATAAACCTTGAAAATGTGCATGACATCATAAAGTAACAAAGTACGTGACACTTTTGCGAAAAATATGATTTTTATACAGAATGCTTTAGCAATAATAATATTGTATTTTGTGCAATACTCGTTCATCAAAAATTGGAAAAATTTGGCACAAGGCTACAAGAAATAGCGCTGGTCGTCCAATTTTCTGGTAGCAGAAAGAATAGAAATTTGATTTTTCAATTATTATCTTTTATTTTTTTCATATAATTGAATAATTTCTAATCTCCTAACTTCGTAACAGACTCTCGATGCGAGTAAATAATTTCACGATGAAATGTTTGAATGCATGTTGCTTCTAAAAGTTTAAATGCGATCCGCTTCTCTGCATCTAAACGTGTGTGATATTAATTAAATGCTCATCGTCGTTTCTAATCGGAAATATACGCTATGTATAATCGCGAAGTCATAAATTATTTATACGAGGATATATTTCTAAAAAAAATACAAGCACATAGACACGTTGCACCGCGCCATTTGTTCCTTCAGTGAAGTTTCGTTTACCAGAAACATGAAAACTATAAAATTGCATCGAGGAATTGTATTTTTCAGTCCCGCGTCTCTATCCGCGGTAAACACACAATATCGGTGTTTTTAAGATAATCGGTCGGTAGTATATAATTTTATAGTCGCCCCAAGAAGCGAGTTATGACAACGGACGGAAACCAGAATCGCGGAAGTGTGATAAAAATAAGTTATTCCAAGATTATCGCAAGAACGTTAGGAATTTAAATGTCTCTTGTTCCAAACATTTTGTACAAAATCATGTTCATGTTGTTACATGATGCGATTCAAGAAATTACAACGAATGAAGATTTATTATTATTTAGTAATCAAGAATACAAATAAAAATAAATGGGTTAAATTTTCGCCAATGGTATCTCTTATTAAATATTTTGAATATATTAGGCAGAAAATAATTAAAAAAAATTTTTTTTTTTTCTGTATATCACGTGTTATATGCTCGTATATTTTCGCACGTGTAGTGATTTAACTGGAAGGCACTTGATGCCGTATTTCATGTTGCTTAACACGGATAATTTACAGCTGGCTGTTGTTACCGTTTTTCATCTCGGTTTGTCACCGTTATTCGACAATCTTTCTCGATAATAGCTAACCCGCGACGCTACTTTTCTCCTTGGTCGCTTATTGTCGAGAACTTAATGATTATACGCGATCGATTCTTCCGTTGACTACTTCCGAGATTCCTCAAGATAATTGGAACGAGCAGCGTCGCGTTTCTTTCGCGCTTCGACATCGTTAGAATTGAAAGACTCCTTCCGATCTCTCGGAATGACCTGGCGTTGATTGAAACCGAATAGGTTTTTATGTAATGTCATTGTCTTTTCTCGTCTTGGGCTTTATATTTGACGTTAAAGAATTGCAGTAACAGTAGCCAGCTTTTAAGATTTTGTTACTCAAGACGCGGTTTACACGCAAAGAAGAGTTAGAGAATTTTTTATATTCAAGATAAAAATAATTATACGATAAAAATAATTATATTTAAATAGCTGAGTACACAAAGAAAAAGAGAGTTTCATATACTTAACAGTTTCCGTGTCAAATCAGAAGCTATCCTTTAATGACTTTTTTAAAGATTAAATAATTGTATTATCTTTGAATTTTTGTCAAACAAAATTTTTTTGAAATCAGTCGTAAGTCTTACTCTCATTTGTCTTGTGATAAAGTCAGCGCATTTTTTTTTTTTTTTTTTTTTTATCGGACTGTCGATAGGACAGTGCATCTTGTCGTTGCATATCGGCGTCGATGTATATTTACTTCATTGTCGTTTCTACTCGGCAACAAGACCTCTTTAGACAAGTCGAGACTGGCCTGGTTCTATTCTAGTGCCGTGGCTGACAGGATAAACACTCGCGATACCAACGACCCTGTCGCAATATGGCGCGGTCAAGGTTTGCCCAGACATCCCCAAGGTTCTTTAATGCATTTCGAACGCGATTGCCGCTCTGGCACACACGACACGAAGCATCGGCTCGTAAAATAGCCGCTATTCCGATTTGTAAATCGTTACGATTGCCAAGCCAGTGCGAACTCCGCGTTTTGTCTAGGCTCAAGATCTCTAGTACGTAAGATGATACATTAATTCTAAATCAAATTTTGATACTTAAATTTTTTTGACGAATTTGACGTTGAGATGTTTGTTCAAGTAAAATTTATTTTCCGATATTAAATATTTTGATAATATACTTTTTTTCGTTTTATGCAGAATATAATATCTTATGTTTTTATGAATTGATTCTTCTTTCTCAAGAATTGACTAACGCTAAATCTTGCCGTTATTGATAGCCGTATTCCGGCAATTCCGGATAGGACAAATCGATATATCGGTATTTTGTCGATCCTCCTGAGAGAGAAACTTGTTTTTCTTCGCTGTGAAAAACTAGTCGACGCATCATATAATGCGAATCAACTTGCGGTAACACGCTGGCGGAATGCGGAATATACATTCCACTCTTGCTTACGTAAGAACGATCTTATTGCATCTTCGTGAGTCGATCGTATCATAATGATGACGAGATGACGAGATGATATCGATAATTGGCTAAGAAAGTATTATGCCTGTCTCGAGAAGCATCATTTTTATACATTTTATCATTTGTTTGCGCACGAGAAATCAATTTTCAACCAAACGCCGATTCTCTCGATTAGATTTACTGTCGGCGTTTCTGAAAAGTGGTACTAAAATCTTTGCGCTATGCCGGATTCAGCCGTTGCAAAAGGTTATATGGGCGCGCCGAGACCGTTTTATAGGCCGTTGCATCGGTGTGTGTGGTCAGGGTCGGCGATGTATCTACACGAGATATATACATTGAAAGTTGATCGTGCATTCCGACCTTTCGTACTTTTATTTTCATAGCTTATAAAACTCTTTCTAGATAAATTTTCATTAAACACAAAGCATCAATTTTTATATATTGTGTACGCCAAAATAAAGTTATACATAATTAATTTTTAATACAATCTTTTACGGAATAAAAATAAGAAATGAGTTGAGGAGAGGAAGACGAAAGGATTTTTTAAAGATAGAGGAAAAAATCTCTTTATTTGTATTCACATAATGGAAATTATGATATGATAATTATATACACGCGCGATAATTCGCAAGAGCACGCAACATATCATTGGAAACCATATATTGAAAGCGTGTTAAATATATTATTCAAGAACAAGCGTTGTGAATTGACGCGTATTTACAATTGTGCATTTGCGACAGCGATGAGTGAACGCGTAATTTTCTATTTATCATTACAAGTGTTGCGATCGGATGCCTTGCATGCAAAAGAATCGGCAACAATATTTATTTATACTAGGACAATCGTCTTTTTTCTAAGAAAATAATTTTACAAATTTGAAAATATATTGACACAATGATATGAAAAATTAATTGTTGATACGCCATTAATATTTCATTGTTTTGTACAGAAGAATTTGTATAGAATATTTACGATGTTTTTTTTTTAAGGAGCCGATATATATGTATATTTGCTCTTTAATCGCCGCTGGCCGATACTTTTTATCGATTCAGTGTGCACAAAGCATGCAGAGAGCATGCAATAGAATGCAGTAAGCATCAAAAACTACATTTACAAAAATAAATATTTTGCTACTCGTTACCTTTCGTTTGCAAAACAAACTCGTAAAGTTGATTGAGCACGTTAAAGTTTTTTGAGGTTAGTTCTATTTTATCTTTGTGAATTTTCTATTATTTTAACACATAGAATATAAAAACTAATACATTTAATTTTATTAAAACAATTTTATTACTAAAAGAAATTTTTTTATAAGATACTTATTAGGAAGTTTGTATAAAAAATATAAAATATATAATTTATATATATTTTTCTGATTATATTAATTATAGTTACAAAATAAATGTTATTTAAATATAGTTATAAAATACACGATATTCGATACTACATAATTTTTACATACGAAGCATCAGATCTAATCTATTACACGTAAAATCGTAAATTTTTTCAAATGGACTTCCGTAACTTTCAAGAAAATTAATCCTAAAAGACATTGTGTTCAGGCACATTGAATATATTTCGTGAAAAAATGTGTGCAGAATTCTGCAGCTAATAGAATTAGCCACGATGTTTTCACAGTCGATGACCCGTTGATTTGATATCGGTTGCCACTCGAGCGTGTCTATCGATCAGACGCGGTTATCGATTCCGCGCGAATTCCCGACCTTTCCCCGATTCCGTCTCCTTTCAAAGAGGCTGCGACCGAGCTGACTAGGTTAACGCTATTGAACCACGTATAACGTGGCCATGTAATATGCTGTCTCCGGGATATCGAATTATTCCTCTCCATATGACCAATATTGTATATATCTGCTCATTTATATTATATCATTTACCCAGAACGTGAAGTCATCGCGTGCAATAAACTTTATCTACTAAAAGAATTATGCAATCGTTGTTTGTGTGTATGTGTGGGGTGCACGATATGCCAATATGTAAATTACAGTATTTTTTAACGGATACGTTTAAATGCTTAATCACGCAAATATTCAATATTTTTTGATAGTAAATAGTTAAATTAATATTCATTATTTCTTGCTGTCTAATATGTTTTTACACTTTGTGAAAAATATTAAAAATTTCTGTTAAATATTATATTTGATCTTTGCTATGTAAATAATTCCTGAAGTGCTGCCGCGCTTCAGGAAAGATTTTGCATTGTAGATTTTGCATGCGAGATTTTTGCAACTATCTCGAGATGACCGATTGAATTTCAAACAACGTGATGGATGTTTATATAATTTCATCTATACAATTGTTCGGCATTCATCATTCCCGTTGTCACGGTACACGAGAATGACAGTCGTAAGAGAGTTGACTATCCGCTCATTCATCATCGCAATTTCGCCTCCGTTGTTTCGAATACCACAGCAGCTCCTTAGTTGCCAAGATTTTCTGTTTGTCGAGACAACCTTGCGTTAATTTCGACTAAGCGAGAGTCTTGTTTCAATTAATTTGATACATTTACTTGGTTGAGCAAAATAACATCGTAACATCTAATAGTAACATCTAAAGAACAAAATATCGCGTAACCAAATTTTATTGAATTTCAACATTTTATTATATTAATATTGCGCGATTTTTGTCAGAAAGAATAGTTATCTTCGAATTTTGAAAATATGCGATGGAATATTCGAGCCGTTTATTATTATATACGAAATTTTTGGCAACTGTCACTTTAAAAGAAGTGGATTGGCGTGCCATCGCGATGATTAACGTGAGGCAAGAATATAATGATTCTTCGCGATTTCAGGTATGAACAAAATTTCTAGATAAGAGTTGCGCCACATTAGAAATGAAAGCAAAAAGCAAACAATATTCTGAGTCATTTACTTCGTTGTAATTTAACTTATAACACATAGAAATACCATATCATTTTACAATTGAATGCTTGGACAGAGAAATATTTTATATATATTAAATAATATTTAGAAACAATATGAAAAAATGCGACTATATGCGACAATATGCGAAATTGGATGCAATTGGAATAGATACGCAACTCTTCCGTTGAATATTCAGGAGATTCGTTGGCCACAACCTTTGAAATGCGCATCTCACGCATCTTCAATAGCGCAGATCAAAGCTTACCCTTCGATCATTGAATCTACCCTTTGGCCTCATCCCTTTTCCATTCAATGTGTCGCAGATCGACTGGAACGAAATACTGAACGATTTCACCCATTTCTATTATAAATTAAACGGTTCTCCGTAAAATATGTATATTATTGAAACATCAAATATTATATCTCTTTCTATCGTTGTCTCGCTGGTTTTTATTTATTTTTTTTTTTTTATTGAATTTATGAATTTGGAAATTTATATTTTTAACTTAGTATTGGCAATATTTCATATCACGTTGAATCACGAATAATATTCGTTGCTCAAAATTTATGTGTCAAATAAATGACACAGCTCGTGTACTTGATGAAGAAATATGGAAGAAATTAAAGATCAAACTTATTAGAGAAATTTAGTTTATTTTGTGTTAATATCGCTGCATATCAGCGATGGACGTGAACGATCTCAACATTCGCTTCTCTCTTCGCTGAATTTCTCGTCGGTCAGTCCGCGAAGTGTGTCGAATCAACTTTTGGCGAGTTTCCACGAGGAAAATAGTTTGCAGGCGCCTTCGTAATGCTGCCAGCAACCTTCCACGGCAATTGGGTTGTAATTTCGGGAGACAAACGATTAAAAATGCGTCCCTCGCGTTGCGCTGTGCGATGGGCTGCACTCGGAAAAATTCGTGTATTTCTGAATTAGGGAATATAAAATCCTTGGAGCAGCACCAGAACATACAGTTCGAGGAATTTGTTCTTCGCGAATTTGTCATTCACGTCGATTTTGCGCAAAGTCTAGCTAGGGACAAGCAAAGTAACAAGATATTTGCTTTATTTCTCAATAAAGGACGATGTAGAATCAAATATATCATTCAATGTATCTCTGCATTGGCTCTATATAAAATTGCGCTATTATGCCGCAAACAATTAAAAATTGTTTATCGAATTATCAAGAATTGATTCGATGCGTAAGAAATATTTTCTGATATTAAAAGCTCAAGTTTTATGGCGTCCCGAAAACGCCATGCGAACACTTACGTTGGCACGACTATTCCAGGATTAAGATGTCAGTAGGATATCGCTGCCAGATATAGCTTTTTTTCTCTCTGTGAAACATTACATTGCTGGTAAACTTGTAGTCTCGCTCGTTCGCATGAAGTCGTGCAAAAAGACCGTAATGCGTGCCAGACGATGTTAGCTGCAGAACGTCAGGCAGCGCGCCGATAAAATGTTCCTGCGCATTTCTCGGTAAAGAGTTTGCCTACTTCTCGAACTATTTGTCGGACGCGGCAAAAATTTCATTGCTCCGAATTGGCGAAGAGGATTTCTTGGAATTGGGCCACCTTTTATAACGAATTCCGTATACGGCGGTTAAGTATATTGGGCCGCGCGCGCGTTTCCGAAAGCGGAATAACTCTTCTTTGCTATGCGACAATAAATATTCTTGCGTTCCTCTTACTCCGATGTCGAGATGTATCAATACGACTATTTAAATATTTTCTCACATTTGCTTCTTACTTATGGATCGCGCGCGCTCTCTTTTCTCATTTCTCTTAATATAAAAATATATTACGTCTCTTTTAAAAATATACATTTATTGCTTTCTATATGCTACGTGATTTTAATCGTCATATAGTATATCTTCGCAAAGCGATTAATGCGTCAACAGCATGCGGAGGCGAGCCGCGGAAATACGAAAGGCACTACAAAAGGAGAGAGAGGGAGAGAGCTTGCGTAGAAAGAAAGAAAGAAAGAGTAACACATCCGCCCATCCGTCATGCGATTCTTTTTATCCTGCATATGATATCTTCGTCTTTCGAACTACGGATGTATGCTCTTGCGCATCTTGAAAACGCCGCGTCTTTATTCTCCTGGTACGTGTCTGCATCGTGATATCATCCCACCCTTCTGTCGTATATTACCTGCGGATGAGGTACCTGTCCGCCCGCCACGTCGATCGCTTTGAGGAACGTAACGGTTCTTCGTCGGAAAGTAAGAGAGAAAGAAAAAACGAGAGAGAGGGGAAGAGACGGAGGAGGATGTGATAGGAAACGGAAGAACATCCTTTGAGCTTTAATCCGTCTGACAGATCCTCGAGCGATGAATATAAAATATCTCGTGTTTGATGTTGGTTGATGACAGATAGTAAAAAATTGACTTGTAATGCAAAAATGCTCTACTTGAATTCGCAACAGTTAATGTTAGCTTGTATAATTTTCACGCGGAGGATCTTTTCGCGCGTAAGATATCGCACAAGTAAATTTCGTGCTGTTTTACATAGCTGTTCTCGAAAAGAATGTCAAGTATCCGGGGGTAAGTCAACTGAAGCCGAGAACACGTGCAGAAACAATCCAGGCGCGGTGAGAAATTTTTCGGAACCGATCGCAAGGCGATCTCTCTCTGTTCAAACGTCAATATTTTTAGCGCGCCATTTATTATCGTCGATCGTTTCCTTCTGCCGTGCAAATAAAATGCAACCGCCCACGTTTAAATTCGTCGCGGACAAGGCCGCCGTTCGCGTCCGTCTTATTTATAACGCTTAGCAATTTCGTATCCGCGAACTCGTAGAGAATGTCTGGGTCCCCCGGTCGTCTGGAATCCACCCGTGCGACTCATTTTTTCTCTATAACATGTTGGTAAACATATACCAACGCGAAACTTTTTGCCAACTTCCGTTCATCTTCAAGGAATAAAAGTTAAATTTTCTCATTACATAACTCATTCGAAAGCGGAACATATAATATTTAATATTTTGAGATTCTTGTGTGAATAATGATATTACGCAAGTATTTTTCTACACGTAGGTTAATTATGAGAAAGAGAAAAAAGAGAGAGTTTAATTTATACAATATTTTCCTTCATTTATACAGAATTACGTATGCATAATTTTTTTACAGTTTTGCCCTCATGTGAATTGGATTTCGTTAAAATAAAATTAATAAGGCTAAATTAATGTTTATATAAGAATTAATCTCTTATATTCTTAAAAATAGCTCTCCTTCTCTCATAGATTTATTACACGATATTCGCGGACATACTCAATTTATTTCAAATAGGCTTTTGAAGGCGCAATCCGACGCTCGATAATTACTTCATCTAAACTTGGTAAATAGTCCGCACATCGGTTTCTTAATCACGCGGCTTAACGATTTACACAGTTTGATTGTTTCTCTCCACGTGTACCACGCACATCTTCGATGAAATGTTCTTAATGAAGTGTGAGAGAAAGAATTGAAGTGAATCGATCGGAGAATTTAGCCGAATAAAACAAACCCAATAAATTCCGGAACGAAGGAAGCTCGTTGTGGATCCAGCAGGAATTTTGATCTTCTGCGCGTATTTCATTGCTGTCTCTTGAGTGTCTTCTATCGCGAAGATTAAATCTGATTTATTGTGTGGTTATTCATAATCGAGAAATATATTTTTATTATTATAATACATAGATTTTTGTAACTAACGAACTTGATGAGAAAACGGAGGCGAGCTTGAATTCGTATTTGCAAATAATATACGGGAAGAATTTGCAAAAGGAAATATACGGCAACGAAAAGTGAACGAGCTTGAAATGCTAATAAAACTGATTCGACGAACGCAAAGAAGGAAAATCAGGATTGGCTACAAACGAAACATTACAATACGCGAAAACAGCGTAAGAAGCGCTAAAGGTTGCTCCTTTATTCGACTATGCAAATACAAGGTGGCTATTGTAATGACAAGCCGCGAGAACACCAGAAGTACTTCAATTAAGGCCGCGCGCGTATAACAATATACAAGGACGTTTGGAATAAAATCACAAGCGAGCAACTATGCATAATGGAGTATCGGAAAATCGATCCCGGACTATCCGCCGAACTTCTATTCGCAACTTTATCTATTGTCGCGTGAAGATAATTAACGACTATATCCCAAATATGCGATAAACACTCGGTAAGCTTTTCATCGCATACTATATCATATGTTACACAAGCATTAGCTTCCGGAATTTAGAAATATTCATCAGAAATTGCTGTCGTTTTTTTTGATTATTCTGACATTCTAAATAAAAAAAGCCTTATGAATAATTTCTACATACATGATAATAGAGTAACGCATTGAATTTTTTTAAGCACGTGTAAACGCGTTTGCCCAAGCTAAGCAGTATCATAATTTTTACTGCCGTATAATCTGCATATCAATAAATTACCAGAAACCATATTAAATTCCTGCGCGGATTTTATACCGCTTTATGAGCTTTTCCGTGTATGGCGTGTACGCGATCTTACTTTTGCACACGGCCATAATAAATTTTTCGTTCAGCCTTCCGAAACGTTCTCTTCAATGCCTTCTTCGCGCATACAAGATATGCAAATACGAAAGGATTGTTATGCGTGTAAAAGCGAACGACTGCGTGGCTATACAAACTGTTCAAACGTGCAAAGAGCCGTGTTTTAAGCGTAATCACCAATTTATTTCGAGACAAAGGTTATTGTCTTCTCGCGCAATTTTCTCCTTCTTTCATAATATTTATCGTCGTATCGTTTACGTAATGAATTGGAATTGGTTTGTTGTCGAAATTTCGATAAATCAACGGAAACGTTGCAAGCGCTAATACTTTAGAATCTCGCCTCGAACGAGGAAAAATTCTCTGGATGACGATCGCATGACGGTTTTTTTTTTTAAGCTGACATTGGCGATTTGGCGATTCCTCGCGGAATCCGTTATAACATTTAATGTTCGTTTCCTTCCATATTCATTTCCTTATCCCTTTGCATAATTCGCGCTGCTTTATTGAGCGAATATTATCTGCGTTACTTTTCTCTTTTCATTTCTCTTTCATTAATTTTCTCAGTTTCTTTTGACGACTCAGCGACGTTTGCCCGCTATCTTACGTTATCACGACATGCATGGTTGCACGCCATAAAGATGAATATTTTCGCAAGAGGCTTACTCTAGTCGAATTTTAATTCTTGCCTCGCGCTACTCTTCGCGTTTCCGTTCGTACGATCGTGTAGCAAGCCGGATAACATTGATTTACGACGGTACGTGACGACGATACCTTCCAAAGTGCAAGTGTTATCCTTTATGACTAACTCTTCTTTCATTTAATTCATTCTATACTGCGTGCGTTTCTTATTTTTTTTTGATCGGTTTTAAGAAATTTAATAATTCTACTTTAATTATGATCATATTTTTTGCAAGTTTCCAAACTTATTTATTGAATTGGTAATAATTATATTATTCATTTTATAAAATAAAAATGTAAAGAACTTGGGAGAGAGTTGTGAGAGAAATCTTAAAATAATTTGAAACGTTATTTTCACGGGTATAGAAATCTGACGTGTATTAAATGTTTTACTTCATTGAAACGAACGCGAATGTGAATGTCGGATCAATGCGACTGGAGAGAATGCATCTAGAAATATCTTCCGGAAAGGTTTTCCTTGCCGCATTGCTCGAACACGTAATTGAATTTACACGGCGTGCGGTTTATAACATTGCACGTCGAGAAAGCCACGTATCGATCCGAGACTGGCGCATCGCGTCATATCTTGTCTACTTTATGCGTATCTCACACAAGATGGATAAGCTTCTCCTATGTAATCGTCGTTAGGATCGTATATCTCGATAGAGACATTTCGAGTGAAAGCTGATTTACCTAACATCTGCATCGGGATTATTCTTTCCTCCTTCTCGAAGTCAACCGATCGCGATGCGATCGACGGCGACGTCATTATGCAATGCGAACGGCACCAATTGTGCATTCTATTTCCGTCAAATTCTATGTGCACGCATTCATGGCGCAACTAGGGACATTGTTGCTATCGCGTTACGTAAAACCGGAGCATTCCGACAATTTTAGCAATTTTGTCACGGTTCTAGTCAATTCCCCGATTTATGTTTCAACAAAGCCGTTATTCGACGATATGTTTCTTCATAACCAAACTAACGACAAAATGACATCATTAAAAACACATTCTGTATATACCAATATTATATCACTATTATATATTTAATTAACTTTCTATTGAATGTAAAAGGGGAGAGGGGAACTTTTATATAGAAATTTATTTAATTATTTTAATCATATCTTTATCGTATATGTATATGTTGTTAATTATCATAACACGAGTGTGTGCGACAAATTACAGCAAGTATCAAAGAATATGATCTGTCGTGAGAGGTGCGATGCCGTATATAACGACAAGTCATCTCACTTGACAGCGTCACGTATTTGCTCACGCATGGCGCCAAGACGACGCGCTTAACCACTCTGACATTTTTCCAGCGACTTTAGTTTAATCGCATTCGCCATTCATCGTCACTCGTGCACTACCAAGGTCTTTGAGCCCGCGCGCGTCTTCTTCTTTCTCTCTAGCACCTCCTCCACATATCTCTCCCTCGCCCTCGCCCTTTCTTTCTCGCTCTGCCTTGGCACGTTTTCAGGGCTAAAAAAAGCAGCGCGCCTAACGAAGGACGGAAAAGAAAAGAGGGAGAAATCAATTTATTATTCTGGCTTGGCCGAGCTCCGTCAGCATAAGTAACGAAGACACTGCGACATAAAATATTCTCATGATAACGTAACGATAACAATATAACTCGATGGATAAAAACCGACGACGTATCATATATGTAGAGAAATAAATTTGTGTGTAATGGCGTATGTATGACATAATATAATCTATTATATTATATGCCAATTAAAAACATAATATCAATTTAGTCGATGACTCAATTCATCTATATGAATGATCTAAACCTGTTCCATGGAACAAAACTCCGACACATAAGTCTATTTTTTAAGATTATGAAAGAGGCGTAAAGGGGAAATAGTGAAGAGAGATGTTGTAAAGACAAATTATTTTATAGAAAAGGAAGTACGAGTACAAAAGGAGAGTATACGTGTGAGAGATGAGAAGAGGGCGATAACGGAGGATAACGAGAGGGAATCTTCTTCCCAGCGGAAGTCGAAAGTTAGTCTCCTTCCTCCTTTCTCTCTCCTTGCGATCAGGCGCTTTTGGCGATCCGCCAACTTCTCGGCGATCCCACGATCACGCGCGCGCGTACCAGAATCACCGAGTATCCGGTCCACGTCGTCGTCGTCGGGGTGGAAGGCGATCGAAACTTGTGCGGGAGGTTGCGATCGCCCCGGGCATAATGGGAGAAAGCGGAATCGGGGTCGCCGCAATTATCTTTTATCGCGGCACGTTAACTGCAGAATGCGTCGAAGTCAACCGACAGGATTACTTCATTCGTCAAGAAAGAGATTAGCTCTTTCAAGCCGCGAATTATAAGGGTATTCTATTGTTCCGACTTTTTAATTCTTTCTTAATTCGTTCTTCTTGGACGAAAGTTATGTTACGATGTAAACAGTAGGAAAAAATCGATCGAAAATGAGAAACTTCAGTTGTAATTTGATCAAATCGGATGTAAACAGTATTAAGTTAAAAATAATGTTTTGAGAAATTATTACTTTGTTAATTGAAAAGAAAATCGAACGCGAAGAACGATAACTCTAAAAGATTAATTTGAAACCGATCATTTTTATATTTTTACATATTTTTTTTCCAACGAATTTCAGTCGATTGAATTTTATGAAAATTATCGGTATATTCTAATAAAATTAACTCTTTTATCAAAATATTGAACGCGGAGCTTATGAAGATTGCAGAGAGTTCCACGCGCTATACAGCGTCGTATGTCTGGGAAACGCATTTCCCACATTCCCACCACCAGCTCCGGCTTTAGAACGGCATTGCAGCTGCAACTGCAGTGTCGGACTCACTCACGCATTCGTATAAGGATGGGTTGCTTTTCTGGCTTTGTGTCTCGGTCGATTTTGTCGCATGTGTGTCGCACGGAGGCGTGAATCGTGAAGCTATGCGAGCAAGGCGCGGATATTCTACAAGACCGTTATAGCTAGAATTAAAGTCCCGCGAATTATATAGTGAATCTGTCGCTATGCATAAATTACACGACTGTCTCCACTGATTCATATATATTCTTGCTTTAATCCTTCACCTTTAAAGCAACACTCGCGACGCACAAACGAATGTAAATTTGTCTCAACACGAATATATTATATATTTTATATTTTGTGCGCTCTATATAAAAAACTTTATTAAGACTGTTAAAAAATTATTTACTATAAAAAAAAACTTGCCATGAATAAAATTTTAATATTACATTTTTTTAATTATATGTTACTCTTTGTGTTGCAGGTATGTATCATTGAGTATCCTCTTGGATTTTTTCTACGCGGTCATAGTGATTTGAATCGTGAGTAAATCATATTGTACTATTTTGTGTACACAATTGAATTTTTGGTAAACAAATATTTATGTGATTGTAGTATTGGTTGAACAAAAGTTTGATTTTTGATTAAGTTATCAGAATATCTAATACAGCATAAAGTTCTCTTATTTCTCTTTTCAAGAGATAGTATCCCATCAAATTTTTGTTGGATACATGTCTCAATTAACGATTCGCAACGTTGATAAACTGCTACAGTATATGTAGATGTTAGATATGTAAGACGAGAACATGACTGTATACTTTTTACTATTTTAAATTGATGGTCTCGATTTGACGGATAGCTTCGAAGTCGATTTGTCGCGCCGATAAACATACGATTTATCTTCTCTCGGCAGGTATAAAGAGAATAGCTTTTTCAATTTTCGCCGCTTTCCATCATTGCCGCTAGATTAAGAGAAGCACTACGCTATTAGCTTGATTTTGTTCGCGGCGAGCATTGTGATGAATTTCATTTATGCCTGTAATCTAGGGTTGTACGCGGCAAGACGCGAAAAATTTCACCTCTCTCGCATAGTTTGTTGAATTATGAAGGAACGAGAAACATCTCCCGGCGTTTCCGCCGGCGAAACGAGAGTGTAACTGAGAAACAGTGAACTTAACTGCGCGCTTGGCGATAAAAGCGGAAAGAAATTGCCCTCGCGAGATCGAAAATTTCGCGCACAGTTCGTCAATTCTATCGATTTTATAGATGTCGACAACGAATTTTTTAAGTTTCGCGTTATTGTCGGTCCGATTCTGTCTGTCTGTTTTTAAAAAATAGCGGATCAGAGAGTTGTCTAGCAATAGATAGTAAACTGTAGCAATAGATATATCCCTTTTCATAGAATTTGTCATATTATTTCTTTCTAGAATTTCTTCATAGAATTTATGCAAATTATAATATATTAACATCCTTTTTGCAATTTATTTTTGATGAAGAAAAGTAAAAACGTATTTCAAAAACTATAAGAAAAAAAGAATAATACCTTGCAGTATTAAAAATATATATAGTATATAAAAATTATTCTAATAAAAATGTTTATGCAGTATAAATTTCAAATGTTGAATTTGTTTTAAAATTATTTTTTTTTCATAAAATTAATATTAAAATTACATAAAAATGTGTAGTTAATATTCTTTGTGAGTAATCTCGTGAGCTGTACAGCGTAAAATTTTTTAATTCTCATTTTGGTTGCGATATTCATTGATCTTGTTTGATGACAAAGTTGCTTCTTCTTTGGACAGTTTGAAGTTCTGAAATGTTCTTTTGCCTCGAGCACTTCTCGAGAAACATGTTCCCAAGTATGTCACGCGCGCGCGCGTTTTCGAAACTGCAGTTGTTGGCCAGGAACAAGTAATTGGTTTAAAAGCTCGGATCTCTTGTATCCTGTGTAAATGCATGATAATTTCATATAAATACGTTGGTTGGAAGAATAACTCGCCTCTTGTAAAAATATCTAGACATCTACATATTCGAATATTTCTTGCGCGTTTTCTTTTTTAAGAAATATCGGTTAAATTAAAGTTTAATGTTTTTACTCTCTTTTGCTAAGATTTGATACAAAAACTGCAGAGTTAATAATAGCTTTCCGTTAAATTTTTGCTTCGATTCGATTAAACATTTATGCGCACAATTGGATTAGGAAAATTTGTATATTGCGCGTTAAACAGAAATTGAGATAACGGCAAATAATGGAATATTATTTATATGCATATTTTAATGATATTAACATGATGTTTAAAGCGTATATTCAATCTACAATAAAATATGAGGCGATATCGATCCCATCAAGCTGCTTTACGAGCCGAATCAGATTTATAGTATACTTACGCACGCAGTGCATGCGCGTGTTTTAAATGTGAATTGCTCAATAAGAAGGGTTAATTGATAGTGACGACAAATGAGCCATAACGAGGGAATCGTAATGTCTACCTGAAAGTAATTTAGATAATTGCCGCGTTTACATTGCTTGCTAAAAGAGAGTTATCGCATTGTCTAAAATTAACCAAAATTTTATTCCATTGAAGTAATTAAATTCACGGACTGTTACGTTAAACGGTAAATTTAATTAATTAATCTACCGTACACATACACTCGGAGGCGTCTGCGTACACGGTCGAAGCTGCAGCTCGCTATCCGAAATACGAAGTTTAATTGTAGTGGTTCTCCGCGAGTCCCGACATAGTCATTAATCAGAACGTTTGATCGTCAACTACGCGAAATTCGTGGCGTCGTCGCGTCGCTCTGAATGCAATTTTTAAATGCCACATGTTGCAAAACGCGCCACGCTTCTTCTCAATTGATATGCAAGATTGAATTAAACTCAATATTTTGCGTCAGCGCGAAAAGCTAGTTTTATCCCCGTAATAATCAATCTATTTACGTCATTAACTGAGATTCACTTACAAATAAATGCGATAACGTTCACTCTAAAAATTTACACATTATATACGTCACATATAGTGAAGATCAAATATATTTCAGAAAATATATTTCAAGATCTAAATCGTATGATGCCTGTAATGTCAATTTCGATGGCCGACACATCGCGCGGCTGAGTAGAAAGTTCATTACAGGATTTCTCGGGTTATTGCCTTGGGTATATCAGAAAATCGAATATTACTTCTTTGAGCGACGCTGGCAATTTTGGTAAACGAGTTTTTACATTACAGCGAAATGCACCTGGAAAGAGAGGGAAAGTAGATTGCTCGAGTGCGCAATAACTGCAAACAAGTCGTAATTTTCGAAACGTTCAGTAGCAGCTGCGATGCCTTTGTTTCTATTTGATTCGCCGCAAAATACGACTCTGTACGATTTTAAATTCAATTTTAGACTTTTAGAATCTGCGTACGATGTATTGTGATGTAAGCAGGAAGAGACAGGAATAAGGAATAAGAGTGAGAATATCGCGTTATATAAACGACAAAGTGCGCAAAAATATTTCAAGAATCGCGTATTAATACGACTTTAAAGACGAAAACTCTCGTGTGCTGTATCATTTATAATCATGGCGAAAGGTCACAAGTCGTTATTATAATTATAGCAACACGACTTCGTAAAACATTCCATTCGCGCTTCAACGATCAGAGATCGATCGATTCGCACTCCACGTGACAGATTCTATATGTGATTATTCAAAAGTATATAAAAATTACGGCTTACGTTTTTCTAATTTTTTAATATATATATATAAATAAATGATTGAACATCCAAATATATCGATCTCTAATCAGTAATACGCGCGATAAGAGCGTATTGGTTTGGTTGAAAAGCGGTGTAGTTGTGTTAAAGAAATATTAATATTAAACCTGTACCTTTTTTTATATTTATAACGCATCACATCCCAGAGATGGTAAAAAGAGCTTTTCACGAACGCTTCGTTTAACTTTTCATGAGCACGTTAAACCGGAAGCTTGCGCTTATTTATGGTGTGCGCAATTCTATTAATACGTGAATACATGCAATAGTCGGCGAAGTGTGCTGCAGAAATGGCAGTAGTTCACCTTTCTTATATTAAAACTGCGGCCTGCGCACAAATTTTATTTAAATGCAGTTACTAATTAATGTGATATTTATATAAATGAATTTAAATGTTAATTAGCACTCTTATCTCTCTACAACATACATATATAAAAGTTAAAGTCATTGAATATGTGTCCATTTATGTTAAATAATTACCTTAAATTTTAATATTTTTTTGATGTTTAAAAAATCTCCAAACTTATTAAATATTTATAAATTACATTTATAAATTAAAATTTTCCAAAACTATAAGCCGAAATATCGTTGTTGATAATACCTACGTTTTTTCATTTCATTGTAATTCGCTTTAACCGCCCAAAAACCGCTTTCTGGTACGCTCGAGGAATAATAGATTCAGTTCCAGTTTTTTGCCCCCTTTCCAAAAATTACAAACGCCATCGTTTCTTTTCTTCCGTTGTCCTAGTTGCATATAGGAAAGATATGATCGCTACACGCCGTTTGTTCTGCGTAGATCGCCACGATTATCGTACAGTATCCCTGCGTATACGCGAATGCGTGCCATTCCTACGACCACGTGTTGGGAAAGCACGAGATATACATTACTCTACGCACATTGTATACGCCAACGTAAACGCATTACCAACGCAGTAATATACTATACGTACGGCGGCGTGTACACGCGCGAGCGTAATCCCACGAGGCGGCGAATAACGGTGCTACTCGTACGAGAACGTTTACAACACACACAAGAGAGAGAGAGAGAGAGAGAGGAGAGTGAAGGGGGGATGGAGGGAGGGAAGAGGCTTTATTAAGCGGTCGGACGAGTAGAGGACGAGTGGCCGCAGAACGGAATCCAGTTGTCTCTGCGGTGTCGTCGGACTCGAACATGGAAGAGTCCTGCATTATACGACGAGCAATGTTTTGCGCGCGCGATTCTAGGTACTGTTTGCTTACATCAGCGTAACTGTCACGGATGGCTTTCAGACACAATTCGCCACAGTACTTTTTACGTACGAAAAATGACAATCAGCATCGTTCATGGTGTTTCTTAAAAGTATATTTTTGGATAACTGCGATAGTATCTTGGGTGCATGCGGAATTATTTGTTAACTCGTGATAAAATCGAAAAGATATCGACCTTTTTGGTTGACGTTTACGAAGAATAAGTTAGTTTACGATGTATTTTGCTTTTTTTTTTGCGACTTTTTTTCCGATTCTGAAATATATTTTCGAGACAAGATTCCTGTATTGATTTTCTGAAAGAGAGTATATTGGAAAGTATTCTTTTTTTCAAATAACAAAAAGATTTATACTATCTGTCACGCGCGCATATGGAGTGTCCCTCGAATGGAGAAAGCAGACAGAGACAGAGATGTGTGGGTAGCCGTGATTGAATTTAGTCATTGCCGAAATATCTCATTTAAATAACGACCGATTGTACTCCGCGTGTTAGCAATTACTTATCTTACCTTAATGATCGTCGGTGACTCACGTTCGTACAGATTCGGAAGGCTGACTTGTTCGATACACACAAGTGGGCTAAAAATAATACGTGCCGTTGTCCTCGTTATTTTGCGCGTAAAATTGGAAACCTATTCATCGTCGAAGTAATTATTTGCATATTTATTGGAATCGCGCGCGAAGGAGGAAAAACGGTATTATCTTTGATACGTATTACTGCATCGTCGCACAAATACTATGATTGCTGTATTCAAAATCGTCGTAAATAATGCAATTAACGTATATCCATCAATAATTTTTCATCTTTCGATGATTCAACACGGGAAAACGTTTCGAAAGAAATTACTATAATATTTATTGTGCAAGAAATTTTGCGAAAAACGCACAACACTGTAAAGTGTATTGAATGAGAAATACGCATTTCTGGCAACGCGCGTTACATTTGGCAAGTGCCGCTGGAATGTGATAGAAATATGATAGATGAACTTATATCTCTGCCAAATTTCATGAAATCCAATATCGCGGTCATTAACACATTATTATCATTCTCTAGCATATTATGTAGTTATTTTTGCAATTCGCTATGAGTTAAGTCTTAAATAAATCTTAAGTCTTAAATAAGTCTTAAATCGGCTGAAATTGTAAGATCAAATTATATTGCTTCGAGAAAAAGCAAGGGAGAGAGAAACTAGAGCTTCGAATAAATTTTTGATTCTTGGCCAGGAACTTTTAAGCTGACATGTTTATAGGATTGTAGCAATAAATATTCGGTGGCTTTTACTTGTAGCTTGGCATTCTTAACAATTTTATCGTTGATAAAGGAACAATTTGTGATGGCAGTATATTAATATTACAAAGTGGAAATGTGATAGAGCTATATTTTTATGCAAATACTTTAATAAATATTACATTTCTCAGATATCTTGATTACAGAAAAGCGTAAAATATAAGAATCTTTTTGCAACTGACGCTATTTACTCGATATTACGACAAGAATTCATAGACCCGTTTATAGCAACGAGTTACGAAAAAGTTGAAAGAATAAAATCTATATTGGCTGTCATCCCGACACGTTACGATTAAATCGCTTTCCGGCGAGATATAAGCTTTTGCTGCAAGCGCAGAATGCAATGCTTGTATAGAGCTTTACGCGCGCAATCACCTCTGCGTTATACATAGAACGAGCGAGACGGACAGTATGGATGGGTGTCGGCGCTTTTGAGGCTTTTTATTTGCCCATCCATGGTGCATTCACCGCTCTGCGAAAACTATTTTTCTGTCTGCGTTTTATCGAATTGTAAAATGCATCGTGAATGTATCGAATGATATCGAGAGTATTTTCGGTCATTGCGATAACGCTATTTTAATGCGTGTCATCGTATTGAAAATGTTATTGTGATATATTATAATTGAGGATATATTTGTGTGAATTTGTTATAAGTGATATCTCGAAACATGATAGTAATATCGAAAAATATATATTGAGAAGAGTTTCTCATAAAATTTAAATTATAGATATGAATAATATAATTGAAACAGAAATAATTTTTTATTAGTATCATTAATTTTTCTTAAAAGTTATTTTTATTTTTTCCAATAATAAGTTTTGAATTTTCACGCGTAACAATATTCCTTTTATAATTCACATATTAATATAGTGCCGATCTGCTATAATTGATTGAACGCAATGATGTCGCCTGAGCGAATCGCGACAGCCGGGCACGCATCGCCAATTACTGCGTCCGAAATTGCTACAATTTCAGAAATTTCGACTGCGTTTAACTGGCGTACGTGTTTCGTATATGCTCTGTTCTTAGTTTCGTTTCCGAGAAAAGTTTCACTGTAATTGCGTTTGAGACTACGACGACGAGCGCATCTTCGGGTTTGTACCGAATCTGGAGATGATAATCGAAGAAAGCCGTCTTTCCGGAGAAGAAAAGGAGATCCGCCTTTCGTCTTCTTGTCCGCGGCTGAATGACTTTTGTCTTACTGCTCCTAATTGACTTTGATGTCAAACGCGGCTAATTAAAGTTTCCGATCGCTCGTCGAACTATTATTGTCACAGAGCTCGATAAAACAAATAGTTGACGGCTAAATGGACTAGCAAAATTGAAATCGCGAAGGGCGAAAATGTACCTGTGTCTCACATCGATTCATCTCGTTTAAAAAGTAAAACATGGAATTAATTAAAAATTTTGAAGAGTTTATCATCTGTTATATTATTTATTAATGTTTAAAGCTTAGTACGTAAATCCACTTTCTTTTTAATAATTTGAAGCTTATACGTGAGTGTTACAATATTTTTGGACATTCTGTATAATATATAAAAATTCTAATTTTTTATAAGAGGAAGAGAGAATATACATTTATCTAATAGTAAAAACAAACAACAGATATATGTATATATGTTTAAGAAATATACATATAGTTGTTAATTTATATACCTAATCAGAGTCGCGCAAGATTTTTGACGAAAGCGATTGTGAAAGGACATGGATGATGCTATTAAGGAGTAACGAGCATTTAATCCTTGTGAAGAGGCGAATAATAGAGACCCGAAGTCCCTCGCGCTCTCTCGTTCCGTAACTTTCTCTCTCTCTCTCTCTTTCTCTCGGTCAGAGAGGGCGAGGATATTCTGACAACGACGGGCATTGCCTTTATGGTTTCCGATGCTTTGTAGCGCGAAATTCTGTCTGCCGCCGAGCATGATTTTGAATTTAGCGATTCCGTCGTACCGCATCGTCTGCTTTCGAATTGTGAACCCGCGCGAGACTGACGCCGATTTAACACTTAAATGCGACACATTCTATGCGGTAACTCGCAAATTCTCTGTCGTTCTCTCGGTTAATATTGCGTCTTTGTCACGAGAGAAGGTACATTAACATTATTTAGTTATTTTAATCTTTTATCATAAAAATTAAAGTGAAGTACATATAATATCAACCTCTTTCAAGTAAGATAAAACTTATAATTTAAAAATAAGTTGTAAATTTCCTGAGTGAATTACTAAAATTTTTTATATAACGTTAACCCTATAATTTTCGCAAACCATTCTGTTTATTGAAATAATTTGTGGTGTGTATGTATATATAACCAACCAGAGCTAATTATCTTCT
This sequence comes from Lasius platythorax, assembly GCA_963971435.1. Lineage (NCBI taxonomy): Eukaryota > Metazoa > Arthropoda > Insecta > Hymenoptera > Formicidae > Lasius > Lasius platythorax. Next base: position 4,977,188 of record OZ020540.1, on the reverse strand, counting down.
ATCTTGCTACTTCTTACATTTTACGCTCTTTGCTATATATATATATATGTATATATAAAAAGCATAAAATGTAAAAGGTAGCAAGGTAGAAGGTAATTAACTCTCGCGTACGCTGGTTAACGAAGTGTGCTGTAAGTTGCTGCACACAAATGATTATGTTCGGACACCTGGCGAGCTTCTGGTCAGTACGGCAGAAACGTATCCGGGGTTTCAAGTTGACAACCAGTGGCCAGGTAATTGGAGAACGGAAAACAAAGTGGCGTCACCATGGCAACACCCCAGCATCCCTTGACGGCGAGGGATGCCGCCGTCGCCACTATTATCATCAGCCCTGTACCCAGGGCAACGTGCCCTAACTGCAACCCTTATTTCATCTGTGCACTTTTCCGCCCGCCGCCTGTTGTACGCCGCGGATCGGGAAGGAAACAGCGCGCGCGTGCGCTTTATTATTCCGTTAGCTGTGATTTATGGCGTAGAAGGATGCAGAAGCGGCTATGTAACATCGTAACACGCGGCACAACGTTCTTACGCCGAGTAACAAATCGCCTGGCATCTTTCACATTGTCGTTACGACGACGCAACACGTATCTCCGCGCGCATCTTCTATATTGGCTCCGCGAATATTCTCGTTATGATGCAACGAGACTAATGTGACCGTGGCAATTTCTCGTGCATGCCACGTACGCGTATGATACATCGATAATAGTCAGTCGGAACAGTTTCGCGTCGTGTGTGACGGATTTCTTAGCTTTTATTCTTAGCTATTACAGTTAATATACGTAACAAGTCAGTCAGAGTAATGCTGAAGATTACATATTGTGTAACTTGTATCAAGGTATAAAAATGCGGTACGATAGTGATTGGAATTTCTTCGTTCTGTTCTACGGGAGTAATTCAAGAAACCCTCGGTTTCCCTTCCATTTCCCTGTTTAGCCAACCGAACTTATGACTCGGGTCAACCGATTGCGGAATTGTTCGGCACGGTTCAAGACCCGTCGACAATGACGCGTGTCTATTGTTACATCGGGTGCGCCTGTTGCATCGAAGCAATAGAAGCAATATCGAGTTATAGCGTCCGATCGAATGACGTTCGAGTACATTTGTCCGGCCGCCGCAAATCGATTAAGCGACATACTATGCTTACTCTCCCCTTCGGATTGTTTTAATGATATTATATAATGATAATTAATTCTCTCTTTCTCTCTCTCTTTCTTTGTGCAATTCGTCAGGGTGCAAATTCTATGTCGAGTTTCACTTGCCCAGAAGAATCGCTATTAAAGTTTATCGAATAAAAGACAAGCTCGCGGCTTTGTTATGGTGAAAGGCAGCCGATTATGGCTGAATCCACACATTTTGTGGGCGTAATCGCGGCTTTGTGGCATTAACTTGTGCTCGATCCGTAAATTACGATACGCTCGATAGATATAATATACCGCGTAAACTGTATACTTGATGAATACAAGTATAAAGTACAATTTAAAATAATGATATTGATATTCGTAATGTAATATCCTTACATTGTAAATTTATTAAATTCTTCTCTTTGTAATTCTCAGTTATTAGATAAGAATATTAGCAGAATGTAAACAATTTAATTCAATATAGTGTTTTTCGTGGAATTATCTATAATCTTTTTACAAATAATATTAATTATATTAATATTAATTGGTTTTTATAATATAGATTTCAATTTCGAATTGGATGGATTATAATTCGCTTATTGAAATTGTTATTATGAGTTTGTCCAATATTTAACACGTATTTCGTGCACGATTGGTGGCTCACGCGATGGCGATGACTAGTGATCATCGATCGTAGAAATTCCAGGCTAGATGTCAATTCACATAGTTTTCGCTAAATCCCTTTCACTCAATTTTTGTTATTGATCTCTGATTAAATAATCTCAAGCATTTATTCACCGCCACGTCTGTTAGGCCTCATTTGCACATTAACTGGGAGCTTTATTGCGCTTTATATTGCGCTATAACTGGGAGTTATAAAATCTGTTGTGAGACAATGTCATTCACCCTCGCGCACAATAATTCTGCGAGTTGTTTATTATTAATTAATGCACCAATGAGATCGACTTAATGCAGCTCTTCTTAAAGATTAATCGAGTTGCAATCATTTTGTCATGAAAATCAGTAACTTAAATGAGAGTTATCAAATTATCCACTCATTGTTATTAGTATAAGCTATTAAAAACTTTATTTAAACAGAGAGATGTTAATTTTTCAATTATAATGCAAACTTTGTAATTAATGAAACATTATGGAATAATTTACGTAATTTAAATTTTATTCAAATTTTTATTAACTTGATAAACTTAATCATTTTTTTGTTGCTGCGATTTGTGTGTTCTTGTTTTTCTATCTATTATATAATTTGCGATATTTTGATACATTGCTAATGACATAATTGCGCCGATTAGAAGATTGCGTCAGGATCGATGATCTTTCTTCTTTTTTTTATTTTTCTTCTTAGCAAGAGTATGATTCTCGTCTAAGATGCTGCACATTTTCGAACAATGGTGAATACGGTCTATTGCGTTAATATTGCCATTGTCTGCAGATGTAGTGCAACAGCTCTCGACGGTTTTCGACACGCGTGAATAGATCCCCAGGAACAGCGGAAGTGCTTTGTGGCGTCAATTATTCCACTTTGGCATCGGGACCGATATAGTCTTTTCCTTCCTTTCGTGAGATAAAGGGGAAAGCCTGTTAGAGATAAAGCAGAACTTATAGCACGTGTTTCACTCTTAGAGAGTAAAACTCTCGTCTATCTGATTTAGGAAATGCAATCATTTTATGCGTGCATTAGTATCAGATAAAAACGTATAGCTAAAATAACATTTAACATTTTTATAATTGAACTTTGAAATAAAAAGATAGGCAATGTGTTTGAAACTATAAAAAATTATTTTAATTTTGCGAAAAGATTTTAAAAAGCTGACATAGAAAATCTTGCTCTACTTTGTATCTCTCGCGTGTCTATTATAAACATAATAGTAAATAGTAATTATTATCTAATGCTCGTTTTTTCGAATTGACTTCTTTATAATAATTGAGCACGCAACGTTTTCCTAAATTTATCACGCATTGTCATTTCTATCGTCGCACTCTACAGCTGCGATGTTTATTTTAATATAACTTCTCGACTATCGCGGGAGGATTAACGCTTCGACGGCTAATTAAGCAATCGTCATTTAAGCGAGCTTCGGTCTACGTCACGCTCCGAAAGTCGCTCTGTTCAGAAGAGCGTTTTGCCCTTCAAGACGTTACGAGAATCCCGGAGGAGCGCTTAAGGCTGCCGTAATCGCTCGCTTCTACCTTACGCCCGCAAAACTGCCCTACCGCACGTTATCAGCCATTATTCCCCACGGGGGGGTTTCTCAGAATCGCCGTTCGACATCGTTCAACCGTGCACGACGCACTTTCCTTCCGTCACCTTTCACCCTCGTCGCACTTTTTCCCCGAGATATATACGGGAGCTTTTACATTATGCACCATAGGGTGGGTGACGACGCGAGCAGAGCGACATGGGTTGTTTATGGCTGTGCTTATGGGAAAATTTCTCTTTTCCTTAGCGATAGTCTGGATAGTTCCTTTCCGAAGTGGATTTTAAAGTATAGATTCTACCGACATTTTTTATATCGGCAATACAAGTATTCAACAATATGAGTAATTGAAACTTGTAGCGGAAATAATTTTTCTTCATTAAATCCATTTCTTTTCTAGCATATAAGTAAAGAATAAGTAAAGAAATTGTCGCAATATTTTATCAGCGTTTATTGAAATAACGTAGGTAAGAGTTGATTTGTCGTCTCGAAGCGCACAGCCGCAACAAGATTTTTCTTGCAATATGCGATTGTCTTGATTTTTTATTTGATCAATTGCGAAGATTGCTATATGTATTGTAGGTCTTCCTGTTTGCTGCGACAATTGTGTAGAGGAGCGTCTCTCGAGAGACGCGAGAGGGCAGTAACTACTGTATTATGTACTAAGGGCGCTGCAAACAGGAAGATAGTAGATGGCCGATAAGTGCAGGTTGAAAGGGCGTATTCAGGGAATGGTCTTTTAAAACGAACTCTCTCTCTCTTGTAAGATCATAGCGCGATAAGAACAGGGTCGAAAGCAAGACGGATGCCTTGCTTCTAATTGTAGAGTCGAGTTTTACTCGGTTAATTTTGTTTTATCTCTAATTAGATGTATTTGTTCGTCTTTGCTTCTGCGCGATTTTATTTTTTAGTAGTAAAAAAGATCATTGTCAAAACGTGTATTTAATTAATTTTGGTCGCGTCTATTTATAGATAATTGAAAGGGTTGCTTCTAAAAATTTTGCTTATTAGTTTACATAAAATTTTGACAATACTGTTAAATTTTGACTTTATTGTCTTATAGATTTTTACTAATGTGTTCGATATATTCTTCGTTATGCGTATGAAATACCGGTAGATTTATTTCCTATATCGCATTTGTTTTTGTTAGCATCTGATTATATTTGTTGTAATATTGATATTGCAAACATGTGTTTGGCGCGAGTGATCAGTTTGCGATGGATTTTGACATCAATAAATCTCTTGTTTTTTACTTTCTGTCGGCTAAAATTGCTATGGCACATTTCTCTTTCGGCTTCGGCGTGATTGGATAAACGTTTCGGAACAACGCGATGGAAAATTCGCTAAATTATCTATGGGGTGCCGTTGTCGAGTATTGATTTTATGTTGACTTTCATGTTATGATGAGTAGTGCTGCTGTCTGGCAGTAAAACCAACTAGAAAAGGATGGATAAAAAGTGATATAAAAGATAAAAGTGAAATAAAAAATGTTTTCTCATATAAGGATTACATTTTTCTACGGATCGAGATAGCCTTTGTTATGTTCAAAAATGCGTTAGTAATGATGGATATTATTTCTCCTGATTGTCGGAATATAAATTAATGCATAAAGTCATTTAAATTCAGCTTTTGTCTCTAGCTATTACTATCTATATCTTTATATAACTTTCGTATTTACGTATCGATCAATATACGTAATATTTGAAAAGAACAAAGGCGCATTGTTGAATTATATAAAATCATTGTTCATGTATTCAATAATTAGATCGTTTAATGTGTATATTTAGAAATGTATTTTGCCCACAATGCTCTTCTCTCGTACAATTATATCTCGTACAATTATATCTCGTACAATTATATCTCGTATAATTATATTATCGTTTTGCTAACTTTTATTTTGACAATTCTTGTATAATAATTTGTGTGTCGTTACAAAAATTTAGTACAGTTGGTCTAGTGCATAGGACGAGAGAGAAAGATGAAAATGGGAGATAGCACTTTTCATGTCCGCTGAAAAAATTTGCATAGAAATTGAGCGGAAATGTTAGGACACATACACACACACATACACACACACACGATTTGGCAGACGAAAAAATGTTTCTATCAAACTTTTCATTTTTATGTCGCTTCACACGTTGCAGGAATAGTTGTGCAGTTGTAGAATGGTATGTAATATATATAATGTTACATAAAGAAATAGACTTGTTATATTTTACAAATGCGTTTTGCCTATTTAATATCAATCTGTCTTACTTGCAATAAAAACTATAATCGAATGTTTGAATTTTGCAAAAGATATAGTGAGTCTTCTTTTAATTTAGTTAATTTTATTCACTATTTACGGCGGAATTTTATCAGAAATGCATCTCTATCTGTTTATAAACAACGTTATCCTGCAAGTAATTTTACTAATTAATAAAATTTTTTATTTAATTAAACTCGTGAAAATTCTCATATTTTAATTTCTAAACTGTCATATACACATGAAATATGTAGCATAAATTTGAATAAGGAAAATCGTGGTTATCCGTATTGAATAAACCAATGGATCGATGGTCGTTTATTCGTTTCCACCCTTACGAGCGCCGATAAGAGGGTTGATGGGAAACCTCGCATCCCTGGTCGGTAAACGCGGGTAACATAGGCAGCTACGTTTTATCGGAAAAACGGAAAATCTGGATAACATATCCCAGGTTGATACTCCTGTATCACGTAAACGTGGATAAGGTTAGTTTGTACCGTGTGCAAGTAACCAACTTGCAAATTTCTATACTTATTTAAATAACCATTCTCGACGATTAACATATTCATATACTCTGTTGCACCGAATGGTAGTTTTAATGTCATGACTTTATGAGAACAATAATGTTAAAGAATGATATATATGGAGGGCTTAAGTATTCTGGCTGAATGGCTTTGCATATATGTAAAATTTAATTCGTTCTATCGCGATAATTCATATGTGAATCGTATACGAAAAAATGTTATAATCTACATTAATGTAAAATTTATTTTTTGTTGCAGCGAAAAAGCAAAATGGTGCTGCTTTGCGAACAAACAGTTTGGGTTCGGGTGCGAGAACGCCGCCCTTGGAAAGAAAAAGTAAATTTTCGGCACTCGGTAGACTCTTCAAACCCTGGAAATGGAAGCGGAAAAAGAAATCGGATAAATTTGAAGCCGCTTCGTTATGTGAGTATAAGTGTATTTATAGTACAAATAATTTAACGTAATCAAATTTAATTTAATGTTTGTAATTTAAACGGTACTTAAACTGGAAACATTTTATGTAATAGAGAGAATTTGACGATGAATTTTGGATTGTGTGTGTTCTTTTTATACTGAACGTTATATATGTCGCAGATAAAGTTTCTACATTCTAAAATAATTAATGTTATTTAACTTTAATTTATAGTTTAAGTAAAATGTTTGCACACGAGGGAATGCACATTAACGCATTTTAATCATCTCTACGTTCTAGAATTACACGGTGACACGTTTTAAACGTTTATCACGCGCGATATCGTGCTGCGAAAATAATCATGCCATTTAAACTGCGTGTTACAGATAACAGAACAAACAATATAATGACGTTCGCATTCGTTTTCTTTACCTTTGTTAATAGCGCTCGAGAGAAAAATCTCGGTACGTGCCAGTAGAGATGAGTTGGTGCAGAAAGGGATATTGCTGCCCGTGATACGATCGACATCGTTTCCGGAAAATGGTGAGTCTCTCTTTTCTTTATATATGTATATATCCTGTCTACTATAATTTATTTTATTTTTTGATTTCACTCGATATCAGGCTTTTGTAGATTCAATTGCGGATTTTTTTAAAAACAAATTATTTCAGATAAATCGTTATTTCGCATTTTCTGTAGCAATTTTGTTTTTCAAATGCATCATAAATTCCATCAATTTTTTATCATTGTCTTTCTTGACCGATTAGTTTTCTCATTGCATGAAATTTGGAAATTTGCGAATATTCTTGGAATATTGAAATTTGCACACGCGGCAGACAGACATTTCCGTTTACCTGGCGCGCCGAAAACAGTATCCGCCCTTTCGGCAGACTGGACAGGAAACGAGACTGCTGGTGTGTCGACAACTTGCCACCCAGTGTAAGGGTCGTAATTGCGTTTTACAGTCGTTACGGTGGTGGACGTGAACTCAATTTCCGTAATTGCGACTAGTCGCGTCGCGCCAAAATGACGCGATTAATTGCCAAGCCGATTTCCGAGTTCAAGAGTTACGTTTCCTAAGATATTTATTTCTCATATTTATTTATCATTATCCGCGATATAAATAGTAACATATATTCGTTGACATTATCGCGATACGATACCAGTGCGATCCTTGTTATCGACGTTGTGCGAAATCTTCAGAGTGATTTCGCGTTTCGTCCGGACGTGGAGCTACTCGGTTCATTCGACTATTCGCTATAATATTGATAAAAGATATTATTTTTTTAACACGCACACTCGTGACACAATTGTCAATTGTAAATAAAGTTTCGAGAAATATTTCTAACCCACTAATAGAAAATTAAAGTAAGTACTTCATCTTTTTGAAAAAGTATAATTATTAGCATCGCACACATATATACTTTTGCAAAGAAACTTTGGATTTCATATTTATCGGAAAATCTATGATCGCAAAGTCTCGGATTTTTTACAATTTAGACATTCTGTCTAACAATGCTTGAAGATACACGGCTAATTAGCGCCGAGGAAGTAGATTTCCAAACGCTTCTTTAATTCTTCTCGCCGTTCAAGGACTATGAAACTTCTCGAGTGATTAATACGTGTTCCCTTGGTACTTAACACATAACAATAGTTATCGAGTATATCCCTCATCAAGGAAACCTTGAGAATTCTATTGATTCCGAAACTATTCCGTCATTAGTCATATTCTCATCCGAACAATCCGAACTTTTCGAAGCAAATTTTGAGAGAGAGACACAGAGAGAGAAAAGGAGTGCGCAGTACCTATATACCACCCTTTGTAATTATAGTATCTCGCAGTTTCGTCAGATTATCGTGAAAAGTTGCAGAACTTGTCGGTGGCAATGACGTAAAGCTATTTATCAACGTACGTCATCCCGTCGGTTACTACGAGAGAGATACGTTTATTTAAATTAACCGCAAAATCGATGAAGACTTGGAAATGCGGGGATCTGAGCGGAGAAGAATGTAGCGAGAGATATCGCGTAGGAGTAAGCAAGAAAAATACCAATATACCGATATCAGATGTCAGTATGATATATGAAAAGCTCAACGTCATTATCACTCGACATATACCGAAATCGAATATCAGTGGGTCGAAATATTAACATTAAAATTTTTTTTTACGCATAAATGTATATTTTACACACACACACACACACACACAAATATACATATATACACATATACACAGGGTGACAAGTATTAATCGCTAGACTTTTCGTATGCAGTTAGAGCGGATTAAACCGAGAAGGATAGTCTTCTACCGTTTTGTGATCTTCGTAATAATTAATGAGAAATTAATTAAGAAAGATCGCGCGAGAGACAGCCCAATTGTTACGTGGTTACTAGGCGTGCGACAAAGCGTTGGAATTAATAATCAAGTTTAATTATGTATTGCGCCTAGCAATTGTGTAACAGTGGGATGTCTCTTCTCGCCTCGCGCTTATATTCGCGCGGATTGCCCCGATCTTTTTTAATTAATTTCTTATTAATTATTGCGAAGATCGCAAAACGATAAAGGACTTTTCTATTTGGTTTAACCCGCTTTACCTGCACACGAGAGGTCGGGCGATTATTACCAGACACTCTGTATATATGGTATTTAATATAAAAATATTTATTACGAGCTGCGGTAGAAGCGGTTTTGCTTTATTAATAGGAATAAATATAAAAATTTTACTGAAAGAAATATATATTTTTGTAATTTTATTCCCTCTCTTTCATATCTTTCTCTCTTTCACATTGCTAACTCTTATATTTTCACGCATGCATTATTTTCATATGAAAGAAATTTTTTATATATATTTTTTATGCATATATTATACATTTTAAATTTTCATTATAAGTATTTCTTGTCGAAACTGAGAGAGAGAGAGATTGATGAAGCTCTAAAATTATAAAAGCGGTAGATTACCGGACTTATATATGTATTTCTAGAGAGTGTGTGTCTATAAACGACTATATATATATATATATATATATATATATATATATATATATATATATATTGTGGTCGTTTTTGCTGTGAACCGAATTAAAGCAACACCACTGTTATCGATAGTTGTTGTATTGTTGACAATTGTTGTTACCTTTTGTGCACTGATTTTCTATTTTCAAATTCTAACATTCTGATCGACCGAAAGTCCGACTACACACCGAGAACCTCTTGACCTTTGAAATTCTATCCAGGTCGATGTCCAGATTCTCCTACGTTGAATTAAATTCAATCCTTCTATATAAATCCGATCCATCTATCCTTTGTATGCTTTGCGTACGTATTTCGTTTCTTTTACATCTTATCTCGCAATCTCAACTAACATTACACCGTTCAACACCCTCGTTGAAGCGTAGAATTTCAACCGTGTTGCAGGCATTGATTAATAAAGCCTAGCGTCTTCGCCCTTTCGCTCTAAATACATACGTAAGGAAATTTTCCATGCAAATTTTCCCTAATTACTTTGGAAATTGATTCATTCCTGGACGTTTGCGAATTAATTACGCTCGAATGCCAGAGGCAGCATTCCCAAGGACGACGTTTCGCTCGACGTTCCTAAAGAGCGCCGTTTATCCGGACGAATTAATATTCAAGATCGAACCTTCTCTCGTTGCAGAAACGATGAACGAGTCGGCGGACGCGCAAAAACCGCCGACGCCGCAGCAAGCGTCGCAGCAGCAGCAGCAACAGCAACAGCTGTCACCGCTGCAGCAGCAGCAACAACAACCGTCCGGCGGCATCGGGGGTGGCATCGGGGGTGGCGATGGCACCCCCGCAGCAACACCTACGTCCGCCGTTAACGTGCAGCAATCCCAGCAAGCGGTACCCTCGGCTACGCCGACCCTGACGACTGCCAACCCGCATTCTGCTGCAGGACCGCCCAGCAACAATCAACCCTCGCCTCATCCCTCGCCCCTCTATCCCGGGATACCGCAGCAGGCCGGCCAACCCAACGGCAGCACGCAAGGTAAGACGCGAACATCGATATGATTCTGTTTCCTCGCGAAGCACGTTCGTGAAGTTCACGAGCTACCCGTCTGTGCTCGCACGAATGTGTTCGTTTCCGATTTCAGGTTTCCGCTCGCATCACTCGCGTTAGTAGTCGCCCCTTGTGTTGCGCGGCTAAACGCGAGTTTGCATGGTTTCGTATTTACGATCGTTACGGCAGGCACGAATATTCACGCATAATTTCGTGCTCCGAAATACTTACGATAATGTAATTTTATTAAAGCAATTAAAGTTTTAATTACTTTTTGGTCGAGAGGATGATCTATAATGACAAGAATATCATTTCTATATGAGTTGTGTCATGTTTTTTTTTTGTTCTCCGTAGACAGGAATACGTGCTTCGTTTGATAAAAACTGAGAAATGCTAAGAATAAAATGTTACAGACGATTATAACGTGGTGACGTAAACAATATTCAATTGTGCTATTCTGGAAAATAGATTCTATCGCGCAGACAAATCAAATTAGGTAGATACTCTCGGGATTCGCTGTGTATTAATATTGCGCTCGCGCGCAGGGGACGCAGGGGAAATAAATCATTTATTTATGTCTTTATCTCACTTTTGTTATATAATATTGAAAAGAAATTTGTTGCGATGTTATATATGTAAATTCGACATTGATACCATCGTAGATTACTGCCGTACTCGCCGTGTATGAAAATGAAAATTTACAATAAGTATGCTAACGTATCTATTTGTGAAACCAAATCTAATTACGTGCTCGTACGAACAGATGCTCATCCCAATCTACGTTACGTAATCTATCAATAATGATATACGAAAATATTTTTATATGATGAATTTTATTCCATAACTATCTTCTTGTGGTTCTTTTTATGGCAATTTTTTTCCACGTTGCTTATCTTGAACTTGTTGTTAATTTTTATCACAATGTCTCGCGTATTGTCGATTATATTTAACATATGAGTATTTTAAGTTTTTTTTCGCGAAAGTATTTTTATTATTTTTGGTTAATTATAAATAATAAATCGCGGAAAAAATATTACTCTCTTCTTTGAGAAAAAAGCTTTTTGGATCGTCGCATAATGAGCTCCACTCTTATCGTATCGAGTGCCTAAAACGCGCATACATAACAAGGTGGTAAGCATAAGCGATGACCTAATTACAGGACGTCATGTACCGGAGGTAACATTTAATGGACTACCGAGTACAATCGTAGTGCACATTATTTATGGCCGACTAAATTTCTCGTGAAATCCTCATGCACGTTTCGTCTTTTTTAGCGATGTGTCTTGTGCAGCATCTAATTAGAATTATAAATTTAAAGCTTTAATCTAATTGGGTTACAATAACTGGTGTTTTATATAATTCTCTCCACATTTTTCGCGTTTTTTTTTTTCATTTAAGATTCACATCTTTGAGAAAAATGGTACCGCAATAAAATTATATATATAAAGCTGCAGTTTATATTATATTTTTAAAAGATTTGCTCCAATAAAAGGTTCAGAAAGAATCAACGTAATCTTTCTGTGGGAACGCGATTAATTATATTTCAAGATTTCGTTTGTTAATATTACTCATTTTGACTAATATTATTAATTGATATATCTGATGAAATATATAGATTGTGACCTGGATTTTCGCAAAATGGCACGTTCAATGTATTTTTAAAGTTAATTGAATGACAATCTGTGGAATAAATAATGATATACGGACGCGTGAAAATAGAAGAAGCCAATTTCAGTCAGTAATCTCTTTAATCCGATATTGATTTTCTGTTCGTAGCATAGAATTCATTTCTTGCTCTAAATTTTCTCAAAATTTCATTATTTTGGGATCGAATAAAATCTAGCTTATTGCTCTTCACCTATTGAATTTTTTAAAGATGTGTAGTACTTATTTGAAATTTCAAATATCAGTTAATTCAACATGTTATAATATTGTATATACTTTTATCGGTTATTCCATATATTTTACAATTTAGATCTACAGACTAAACACAGACAAGAAATAGCGTATTTACACTTTAGTAAATTAGCTTTTGCAAACAATCCAATTCCTTGGAGAAACGCTACACACATAACTAGCTGATATATAATTTGTGGCCAAGGTTATCGGGTTTCTTCGCTAGTCTAAACTGAAGCCGTAAAAAACACGTATTATTATCGAATTTGTAATGCGATATCGCAAGTTTATTTCTCCACAACTTCGCAAGAGCTTGTATTTTCAAGTCTTAGCACAAGTCTGATATTTGAGGCTGACATTGACTTTCGTAACGCGAAGCTTCTGGATAATTTTACGAAAGAGATGATTATGTATCTCTCGTGCGGCAGACATTTATCGTCGGAGTTCTCTTTGATAAATTCAACTAGTTCAACTAATCTGTTCGGATAATTTAATTTTGCGCGGCTTAACAGTTTTTCTATACAGGACATAAAATAATTTGAATGCTAGTAGAAGCAATACAAAAATAGAATATTAAATTTAAACTTATAAAATTATTACACATAAAGAAATATATATATATTCAATCATATACGCAGATCGCGTGTTACTTATTGTATATACGCGTAACATAGAAATACAAAGTGCTTTGTCGCGAGTTTAATGAATTTGTGATGCGATCTCACATAAGAGAAATGCGATAATAAATTTATATTATTTCTTTTCACGTGTATGACGCGAATGTGTTTATTCGACGCAGGAGTATCGTAGAGAAATGCATTTTTATATCTCTCGCGTATATCCGAGCCTTTTATTTTTTTCTCTCCGAGCGCAACGGCGGCGCGCGCTATCCGTCGTGACTTACTTCAAAGGGAAGTGCAAAACCGTGCTTTCAAAGATATTTTGCTGCAGCGGGCGTAATATTTCAATGGCACCGGTGAGGGCCCATCGGGCGCATTTTTCTCGCGCGCGAAGAATCAGAGAGACGTCGCGCGTCGCTGGCTGCAACGCGACGTTCTCGCGAGCGCATTAGGACCGATGCAATAAACCTCTAGCACCTGTTACCGGTGACAGGTTATTTCATGGCGCGGAGTTAAGGGCCAGCTGTCACGACGGCGGATCGTTAATTCGAGGGAAAAATGCGGTGACGACGAGGAATCAATGCTACCTGTTCTACGGCATGTCAGCTTTAATTTATATCGACTGTTTCTTTCCAATTCCCTTCTCTTTTTTAAGAAATCGGAATTTTGCTTTTGAAGAATCGTATTTATCATATTTCAGTATCGTATTTACATATATGCAGCAGTAAATGTGATCATACCGAAAAGTATGAAAAGTAAAATAGAATTTTTTCTTTTCTCAAATTCTTTTTTAAATAATTATAATAGAAACAAAATATTAACTAAAAACAAAACTACGTGAATTAAAAATACAATACTTTCTTTATAAAATATCATTGGAAAATTATTGCAATTAAAAATGCTCAAAAATGTAGTTATACGATATTTTGTTCATTGATGTTATTGATATGATTCTCAGACCATAAAATAAGTGTGATTTTTATATTAAACAAGAATTATACGATTATTTCATGCGCCAAGTATGGATGTGAATGCAAATCATACATCGTGTAGATTCGAATAAGGAATAGGACTTTTTCTCGAGGACTTCTAATGGATTTCTGTTAAATCCTTTACTGAGTGACTTATAGACTCTCGAAACTTATATTCTCAAAGGACCGAGATTAGGCCACCATACACGTGTGTATCATGCGCGCTCGATAATGTATCGGGGCTTTACAGGGAGCTTTTGAATAATGCTGAACCCGCGGAATTAATACCCGGCGATGGATCCCGTGTCATACTTGCGTGCCGTCCGAGCAGTTTTTGGACATTAATTCCACACTTCTGTTAGTCCGTGTAAATATTATCGGTCGAGATTGGCCCCCGTTTTTGTCGCGCGGATTTATCGAACGACGAAAATGAGAAAAATCGTAGGAAAGATAAATCCCCAATAATTCTCATTAAATTGACCTCGTTTCGCGCGATGTTTTATTCATCACAACTTTTGTGTCGCGACAACAGTGTGCGCGTATAAAATAATTCTTTTATTCGTTTACGTTCGTTTTGTGCGATTTACGATATTTCTATAACATTTATTGTTACACGCTTTATATCTCTTTTTTTTTTAACAGATCTTTATTTTTAATAACAATTAATTTTTCTGTCACATCTCAAAGCTCTTTCATATAAAAAAGATAAACTTTTATCTTCCGTTATTCCATTAATTAAATTTAGCGTTTCTAAATATGTATTATGATATGCAAAAGGAGAGCCTTAAACAAAATTTGCGGTACAATGATCGCTAAAAAGCTTCCGTGAACGCGATGTCTTTTACCTAACGACGACGTCGTGCTGGATTTTTTCTCTTTTGGATGTTTCTTCGTCGTTAAACATTGGAAGACGGCAGAGGGTACGAATTACACGTTCGTGACGAGGGCGACGGCAAACAGGGAGCGAAGCTTCGTGTATACGCGCGGCCGAGCACGGCATTATTCGCCGTTCCTCGTTTGTCTCGCGAGCAAGAAACATAGGCGCAAACGGCGATCGATACATCCCTGCGAGCATCACGGTTCTAGAGCCTACGAAACCTCCTTTTCCCCCCCGTTTCCCATCCTCCTGTTTAAATCCGTCTGCGCCCCATGGAAAGGATTGAAATTGGCGACAAAGTCACCGGATCGTTAACGAGCGCGTTCTCGCACTGTGTCTAAATAAGATTTAACCCTTTATTATTTCTCGTACAACACGATCTTTCCTGTATTGTATCAAATCCTAATTTCTTAACAGAAAGAAGTGCATTTTTAATTTATTGTCTTCTTGATTGATTCATGAAATGTCTACGTGTTCCAGAATTGATAAAACTCGTTTCTCGGAAAGTTTGATGTTCATATCTTATAGACACTTGAAGAATAGAGGTGAGAAATGCGAGTCGGTTTTTGTCGGTTTT
The DNA here is from genome assembly GCA_963971435.1 of Lasius platythorax. NCBI lineage: Eukaryota > Metazoa > Arthropoda > Insecta > Hymenoptera > Formicidae > Lasius > Lasius platythorax. The sequence continues at coordinate 4,961,710 of OZ020540.1, read as the reverse complement.
GTTTTTCAGCGAAAGGGTCGAAATACCAGAGAAATACGTGAAGAGCCGGCATAAATTGTTTTTTTTTATTTCCACGAGATATGAAATAAAAAAAATAGACCACCATTCGGCTGGAAGTTTCTGCTCCGCGGCGGGCAATATATTTTTTCATTTCCAAGCCGAGAGCCAACAACTCAACCGTGGCTAATGTCGCCGTACGGTCGATAGTCGCGTCAAGAATCGCGTCTAGATTCAATCTGTTCCATCCGTCCGTTTGCGAATGTTCCTCATTTTCAGTAGTTTGTCACGTTTCCCCTCGGTTCTGTTTCAAGCGTGATAAACATATTTAAACGGACGCGAAGAGAATTCTTTTTTCTAAACATCAATTAATTTTTCGTTATTTTTCTTTCTTATTAATGTGCGTAGCAATTTTTCAATTTGTAATTTAATTAATGATTCTTCGATTCCCCTTGTTTATTCGCTTGTGAGTACAAAAAGCTTTAATCGTTTAAATTATCAAATTTTTTACATCAGTGCATTATATATAAATGATCTTAAAATGGATGTCTTCCTGATACCGTAACATGGATAGAGACGCGAGCGAGACGTTCAATAATTCAAACATCGAAAAACAAGTGGCATACTATTTCACTGGGAAAAGACTCGTGTTTTCCCAGCAGTGTAGCCGTCGCGGTATAGTTTCTGTAACATATAGGCTCGCACTGCAAAGAGACGACGAGACACAGAGAAAACGAAGGAGAGAGACGACAGGAACAGAGAGAAAGAGAGAACGACTACTTGCGGATCGATATTGACGCAGGGCCTTTATGAAACCTTACGCCGACGTTGACGACGAAATTCACCCTCTTCGAGCACATTAGCTCTTTCCGGAATTTCCTCTTTCGGTAAATTGGAGGTATGCCGGATCGTGTATCTCGTATATATCCGCATCGTGATTTCGTGCTAATCACATTCTCGAAATAATATCATCGTAAGCTTCCGAAAGCTTATTTGTAAAACAATTTCGCGATTAATCGCGATAAACTTGTGTAGTTTTCAAGATTTTCGCAGCGCATTCGATGTGACGCTTATATAACAAAACTTTTTTACGGATATAAATTTTGAATTTTCACACCTGCGAGACGTGTTATCGCGAATTTATCGACAGCCATTCGTCAAAGCGATTTTGTGGTAGAGTTATGGAAAATCGATATCGGCCAGGTATATCCGTCGAAATACAGGCACTGCAATTCGTGCTTCGTGACCATATTATTTTCTGGTTTACAAAATCGGTTCCGATTTGCTTGCCGCGCAGAAAAATGTCAGTGTTGCGGTATTGCGGTATTCCGGCAATTTTATCGCAACGCGACACGTCGTTGTGAGCGAAAAAGATTATATTGTTACGCCTTGTCAGATTATACTTGCAGTTATACGGTAATCACAATATTTGATAAAAAGTTTTCCGTTTCGAACGTAGTGTAATCGCGTTCCGTTTGTTTTACATGCAATCTTCATTTCTTTCCCCATTCTGATACGAGGGAAAAAAAAAATATCGGAGAGGAAAATAAAGCACGCGAATTTCGTATGATGAAAGTTGCGGTCAGAAAATGGAGGCCGAAATTTCTCTGTCAGGCTCCATTAATGTAACTCAGGGGTGGTTTTAAGGATAAAGTGGAAAATTGAATCGCAACGATAACGGCAGGAAGATTCACTTAACGTCGACAGCGATTTAACCCTTTCAAAGTACTTGCAACGCTCCCAACGCGACGGACTCTATGGAGAAGATCCGTCTAGCAAGAGAGCATTTGAATTTTCAATCGGGCGACGTCTATTTTCCCCTCTTTCCATTATCCCTTCGGTATCTTCATGCCGCTCCCGCGACTTCCGAACGGTGAAAAATCGCGTGACAAAGTTGCTACGGTTTGAAAAATACGAGTGATATTTGAAAAATGGCACGGAAGATCGATAAACTTTTTAAAAAATAAGAGCGAATGATCTCTTTCCTTTTTTAAAACCAACAACGTTACGGGCTTTCGTGCGCTATATTTCATAGAGAAGAATCCTGCTTTGGAAAAATCCTGCGCGTCGCTAGAATCGTTAAAAACAACGCGGTATGATTCGTAATGCAACCACGTGTCAGTTTCGCGAACTCCTATATATTTCGCTCCTGTATACTTCGCTCAGGAAATGGATCTCGCGGTGTCCGAGGAGAGCTCGGCGATACTACGTCACATCCTAATGCGAAGTTTCGACGCGTATCGGGTGGACGGAAAAACTTTCCACGCTTTCTCGCTTCCCAGGAGTTCTACGATGGGCAGGCATGCAGGCAGACAGCGTATATTTAAAGTTGTACTCGATTTCTATATTTCACCGACGCATGTTCGAGGTGCATGCTGTTTATAGTGCCCTTACCATCCCAACATCCTTACGGAAGCCAGCCCTGGAACATGTTTTTCACGTTTCCCGACATGACCCTTGTGGCTATGCTTCTCCCTCCTGGCTCTGTTTCGTCGTTCATTCGTCGCCTTGCAGATTAAATGGCATGAGTTACTGCATTATGGATCATTTAATGGTAATGATTTGCCAATTTTGTTCGCATAAATTTGATTGTACTCCGATATTCCATTCCAACTTTGAAATTCAAAAAAAGCACACGCGATATGAAAGCAACTTCGAAACTCGACTTTTCCGTACAGAAAAAATGAACGAAAAATATTACACGCAGTGCAATAGAAAGATATTTGATTGGAAAAATAGAACAAGCAGATATATTCGAAAAATATAAATTGATAGAGTCCACGAAAACGTCACCACTGGCATGATTCGTAAAAGGAAAAAAAAAAACGAGAAAGAAAAAGAAACAACGTGTGTGCACAACTAGTTTCAACGAAGGGTCACGTAATACACGCGACATAGGAAATATACCGTCAACTCGATGAAAATATCGATCGCGGTTCTCTGGGAAAATACGATATTTCGCGCGTTTACGGTCGAAGGGAAGAATTTCGCGACAGGCACGTGACAGGCGAGTACGTCATCTCTCCGACTGATCGACGTTACGTCGATCGCGATGCGGCGAGAAAGTGCATCTCGAAGAGAACGATCGATCGGAATGTGCTCTTTCCGAAAAACACCTCCTTTGCAGCGTCTCGGCGCGATCGAATGGGAAATTCGGCACATCCGGTGAAGTTTCTCGCACGTACGATAGTTTGTAAAATGCGAGCGAGAAAATAACATCTTTGGCGAATCGCGAAGGGGATTCCCGGAATTCCTCGTGAATTTTCTATCGCCTGTTGTATCGTGCCGTCGAGAGGTCGATGAACTCTCGAGAGAGAGAAAGAGAGAGGAGGAGCGGCGCTTTGAAGTAATTCTAGAAGGTTACTACATAGTTCGCGCGTTTGACACGGATGATCGTTCGAGTGGCCGCAAGGTACACATCTCGTGGAAAATGTATACACAAGTTTTTGAAAGCCTGCGTGCAACATTCTCGAAGAGCTCTTGGTTTCTACTTACGCGTCACTTACGATATACAAGTTGATTCGCGCGCATTAATCGTATGCGAAGCGTACGACATATGGAACTTCAAAGCTCTCTTTCTCTCTCTCTCTCTTTCTTTTGACGAGACGTCGACAGATCGCAGAATGACGGTGAAATGAGATTACGGTGACGCGGACAGATCTCCGAGAGGTTGAAGAAACTTTTAGAATTGCTTTATATTGCTCGAGAAACGTAAAATTGCGGCCTTGAACATTTTTCCAGACGCAACGCGCGCTTGTGACGAGGATCGGTCGGAGCGACGATGTTTTTCGAGACTTTTTCCGGAAGCCGTCAACGCGCGCTCTTCGCGTAAATATTTTTACGTAAAGTAGTCGGGGTGAATGATGGCGGGCGTCGGTGTAAAATGGGTAGCGCGGAATGAAAGACGATGGGAAATGTATCATTCATCCCGTCCGTCTGGGCGAGGAAGGTTCCGTTTCGCTCGAAGCGGAGAGTGTCGAGCCGCGGTTGGAATTTTTCAAGCGTTATTTTTCAACCGATGAGACGTTCTCGGCCCGTTGTAATCTCTCACATGCGTATAAACGAAAGAATCTATTCTATGCAATATCGACGAGTTTCTCCGAGGGAATATGTAATAACAATTGATTACGTCCCTTCTTTATTATACATATACAGGTATGTCTAAAAATATGTCTTGTACCGCGCGGAATGACGAACTTTGACATTGTAAAATCTCCCGAGTAAGACGCAAGTTTCTGATTGAAGGCGGTAGACTAACCCGCTTGACTTTTGCGAACTTTGCGAGAAGTTTAGCTTCAACTCGAGAAGACTGATGTCGTGACTTCTAGTTCCGCGTTTTCCTCCTTCGTACTCCCAAAAGATACGCATACGACTGAATTTATCTGGCAGCATTGCATAGAATTTTACATATCTTTTGATAAAGTTTTAAAAAACGCATTCAGAAATGCATTCAACTCCGTTGAACTAGTTAACTGTATATAATTAAAGGATATAACGAGAGTTTCATAATTTGTAACGTTTTAAGTGCGGCTTTATATATAATACTTAAAATAAGCGTCATAAATTATGAACTTGCCGCGTTCTTGGATTGAAAATTATAATTAAGTGTGTCATGGTCTAAATAAAACGAAACATAAATAAGTACAGCAAATCTTACATTTTACATTTCTACTAAACTTTAACCCAGCTATTGCAACTTTGAGATGTAGAACGCACAGTCTGTGTAAAAAAGTCTTATAATTTATACAGAATTTTAGTAGAATTATTATTTCCGAAATTATTATATAAAACGCGTTAACTGCAATTAACACCAAGGCTTGATTGATGCCTGCTTTGATAGCAATCTCAAACTGACGTCCAAGCAATCGAGGAAGCTTACGGTGAGAAATGCTGTTTCGCTTTAATCCAATAGTTGCATATCTCGGCTATTGTGTTTCTAGCAAGCTTAATCTGAATGAATCACACACATACATGCACCGACTTGGACGCTGTCGAATAATTTACATTGCTCGGGCCATTGCGGTAAATTTACAGCCTGCTGGCGCGCGGGTTAAGAACCCCTGGATTACATCGTTTCTTCGACGTGCGCCATCAGCGCGATAAACTTAGCGGTTTTGCGCGCGTTGGTATATAGTCGGCAAATTGGAAATCGATATGTCGACTCGAAAGGAGGTACGTACGATATAAGACCGTGTCCCGTGCTGTGTATGGATCAACTATAAGCATGTTTGCACACGCGTCGTCCAGGCGAGGCGCAATCGCTTTGAAAATTGCCACCGTCGTTTATGATACGAGTTGTGCCTTTAGTCGTTTAAATATAAAGAGTCGTGTACACACACACATGTATAAAGGATGATCGCGACGATAGCATCACGTTTGTTTTTCTTTGTCGCATTTGCGCGCAATACGTCACTGTAATGTAATGACGAAATTGCTCAGACGACGATCATCTCACTTAACGATGTATCTTTCTCCCCCGAAATACGCCGCGATACGTCTTCTTATCACGACGATATCGCGATGCTTTTCCGGTCCAAAGCAGATCGCAAATTTAGTATCTTTGTTATGGCCTGAGTTTGGAAAATTCTCTAATTTTGAATATTAATTTTCCATAATTATATACTGTAATGCGCTTTTTAAAACTGATTTTTCTTTTTATTTTTTTGTTCCAGGTATGTATTACGAGTGTTCCGTAATTCTTCGACTCACTGATCTCAGGAGTATCGTGAGTACATCTAATTTTAAAAGAATATAATCTTTTAGCGATGATTTTTTTTGTCCCAAATTATGCCAAACGTTGGATGTGTCTTCAAGTTTATCATCTTTTTTCCTTTCAATTTTTATTATAAATGTGAATAAGAAATGCCTCCTTTGGCTGCTTATCTGCGCGTGTTCTCTGTCGCCCTTAATTGTGGCCTTTTTAATTGAGAATTTAATGCCACCAGGAAGATATACATTTTCTTATATTTTTTTTTATCTCGACTTTAAGTACGCACTCGAATTTGTTCTCACTTCTGTTTTTATTAAACTTTGCTACGACTTTGTATTTTTGTGTTCGCCGCAAGTGAAGACGCATCTAGTGTTTGCGAAAACGATTCTGTTTCGTTCCTTGTAATTTTTAGAAAGCTTTTCTCACGATTTTTTTCTCCGAAATATTTTTTTTGATTTGACATCTTATATGTTTAACATCTTAGAATTTCATTTTGGTGTTATTTTTGGTGTGGAGTGTGATGTGAACTCCTTTACACCATTACAGTTAAATTTACATGGATGAATACAACGTTGATCATGATAACAAATATATATTTTTATATTTTGTATTAATGAATTCGAAAAATACTTTAAGTGTGTCTATTTTAAAATCCCAAGTTTGAGTTAAACGTAAATAACGAAATAAATCTTGTATTAATTTATATGATAAAGATATGATATATAGAGGGAAATGTAATTGTGAATTGAAGAAAATGAAGCAAATTTTCTTATAAATATGCATTCGTGTCGATGACGAGAGACGTGCGATTATCGAGTTGCAGTTCACTCAGACATGTTAATTTATTCAAATCAAATAAAAAAAATCAGTGATTGCCTATCTATCATCATCACGTCTTCTGATATTTTGATGAGCACAGCTGATCGTATAGGAACGAGGTTAACGGGTTTACTCGCAATTAATTTCTTAGTTCTCTCTCGGAGATCAGTATCGCAAATATCTCCGTGGAGCTCTTTAAATATTCGCCTGCATAAGTGGGTCGTTTAAAACGGATCTCTGCGATAGAGAGGAAGTATTTAAAATAGTAGGATTAAACGAGTCATCTTTACTGGGAGGACTTTTCTACAAGCAAATAAAAATCTCATACTTTCGCGAATGTTTAGCCAGTATCGTATAGAAATACTAGAAAGGACTCATTTCTCTTCTCGAAAAGCAATTCTCGCTTTCCCTCACGGTAATCTCGAGCGCGATAAATATATAAAACACTACGCCGAAAAAAAAGGCTGCTCGAATAAGACTAATGTTTTGGGCGAACATATAGCTTCGTGCCTTAGGTTCTCTGTGAAAACGCGCATTAATGATTGCGATCTTTAGACAGGCGCTTTTTCTCGAAAAAGAAAGTACGTCTTATTTCTTTCTAGAAAAAATTCGGGAATGATGAATCGATCGCGAGTCATAACCGACCGACGTCGGTCAGCCACCTTCGCGCCAGGTGCACGGTCGCGGATAGGGTGTACGATGGTGGTAGGTCGGTTATAATCCACGGCGGCGGTTGTGCAGCTGCACGAGGAGAGGGTCAGTCTCCACGGGGTGGATGAGGCCGTCGAGGGGGTCGAGCTCTCGCCCGTCGACGGGGGGAGGCCAGCGCGCAAAGGTGGCGTCGGCGTCGCGACGCCCGGAGAGAGTCAGTCACAAGCCGACCTCAACGCGCCGCGTAACCTCAACTCCGAACCTAAAAGTAAAGCGCGGCCGTCATCGCGTTCACGTCACGAACGCGGCGGTGTGTCACTTTCGGGATCGGGTTGTCTCGTCATGGCGAGTTAAAGAGTCGCGAGACCGCGCGAATGTTTTGACGTCGTCGTCGTCGTCATCGCGAAAACATTGAATCGCTCGATGATAGGATGACGCGCGTCTCGAGGGATTGAATCGCGCCATGCTGGATCGTCGTGCACTCGTGGTGCACTCCGAGAAGTGATACGCGTCGCGATTATTTTCTCGCTGCATTTTCTCGAGGAGGCGAGATCGGCCGAGTTTCGCGACGAGTAAGTCTGGAGATGAGGTTTCAAGTCGAACCCTCTGCGCGAAATTATCATATATCGGGTCACGTACGTGCAACGTGAATCTACCGCGGGACCCTTTGACCTTTCCCTTCCGTCTGCGTGAACCGAATGCGGAAAACGCGCGCGGGGATTTCATTCGCGGTTGAAAAAGAGGCGCAAAAGGGCGCACGACGTCGTCTAGCCGGCAGCTCGAAATAGGTCACGCGACTTTTCCTTTTAGATTCGCGCTTGGCAACCGTTGTTGCAACCGACGATTGCCGGTTCCGCTGGTACCGGTTCTCGGTTTCTTGGACTCGGATTAAATCGCCAGAAGGGTGCCTTGACCGAGCGCCATGCGTCGACCCGGGTATCCGCGTGACCCGGCGACCTAACGTAGCAGCATAGCTGAGGTCACTGGGTACCCCGCCCGGATGCTACCGTCAGAGAATTTCTCCCAGAGTCTTGCCCTCTCGCTTCTTGCGAATAGCGATTTCGTGTACAAGACGATTTGAATAAGAGAAAGCCTCGAAGTTGTACAAAAGTGACATAAGAGAAGACTGCTTACAGATTTAACTTATGAATCTCATTTAATCTTCTTTTGCGATTAGCAACTGCATCTGCGTGATAAAATCATTACATCCAAATAATATATAATCTACATTCTTTAAAAGTTACTTAAAAAAAAAAAACATATATAATATATATAATATACAATATGTATATAGAAACACTTAGATGTATATACGCGTCGAGATTATTTTTCCTTCGACGCGTGATTGATGGGTTAACGTTTTCACAGCATCAAGTTTCACGAGACTGCATTATGACCGTCGTTTATTATCACGCCTGTAATAATTTACCTTTTATACGAGGTATCCCGACAGATTCGCGTTTCTTATCACGGTTGGTCACCGTCGCTGCATCCCGTTGATAAACCATTGTTTACGTTGCACAAGCGTTGCCCGAGCACGTGCTTGAAAATCGAGCATATACGATAAACAAAACTGCAAGCTGTTTACACGAATCTTTCTCGTAACAAAATTCAATATTAATATATCAATCTTAATTTTATCAATCATTCATCATAATATCATTCGGCATAATCTTGGTAATATGTATTTATAAAGAAAGAGCATATCGAATGAAACTTCTGCCTTCGTAGCTATTCTGAATAACAATGTAATTGATAAATATTAATATAAACTAACATTAATTTTTGTCACTCATTAATTTTTGAAAAATACATCTGTCAACTATTAAACACATGATCTTTTGTGAAAGCGACATATATATTTTACCCGACATAATATTATCACATAGTTATTATATAATAATTACTAAATATTACTATATATTTTTTTTTATTATAATATTTATTCGATATTCTTTTTCTACTCGTAATATAGCCGAAAGGTCGACAGATTGATATTCTCTTTGCGCGCGCAATAATCCCATTCGCGATCGCTCGCACGATTACATCGTCATACGTGACCGAGAAATTTAATCTCCGAACTATCTCGCGAGTGCTATCCGATCCGATCGAGCATATCGTGATTCTGGTCGAGTGAGGATGCGCCGGCGTGCGGCGTGGACCAGGACGCATGCTGCCGAGAAGCACGCGACGATGATGACGACGACGGGCCAGTAATCCGCGCCTCGAAGTCGGTGACCTCTCGACCAATCGCAGTCCAGACGAGTGTGATGTTTGATGTTGCAGTGGTGTTTTATGCGGCGACGAAAAGGTGTGCACACACACACTCTCTCTCTCTCTCTCTCTTTTTCTCTCTCTCTCTCTCTCTCTCTCTCTCTCTCTCTCTCTCTCTCTCTCTTCATCTCCCATCGTACAGTATCGTATTATAACCGCTAATACGCTAATAAGCTCCGGTAATCTAATTTCGTCGACGCTGCCCGGCTGCAGATGTAACATGCAACTGCAGCGCGTCGTCGAGTTGCACCTTCTCTCCACTCCTCTTCCTCTCCTCCCTTGTCTCGTTCATCGCGTTCACAATTGCGGATCTCCATCTCCCGTACAGTATCTCGCCGTGATTTTCGCCTTCATATTTATGCATGAAAACGAATGCTAGAGAAAGGAAAATTAAGAGAGAATTACTTTGCGTTGGTGTTAATTTAATTCGCCCTTGATCTCGACTAATTTCTCTGTTTATTCGTATTAATCCATTTAATATGAATAGAAAAATACGTGGAAACGCTGTGTACTTTTTCGTCTCGGTACAGAATAGATTTACAATGAATTCGTACAAGAAGACCCCGAGACATTTCACGGTAGTGAATTGACGGTCTAGACAACGGGAGCGTATTAATTAGCACGGCGGATCGGACAAAAGGGAGGAAAACATTTAATCGACGGTTTAGGTTCGGTAGAGAGTACCGCCGCGGAAAGCTCGATCGATTTCCAAGTGGAGAGCTTTCCGAACGGCCGAAAGGAGGAGCGCGGTTATATGTCGGAGCCCCGGAGTGCTTCATCTCTCGTGGGTGAAGTGTCGACGCGCGAGAGCGACCGGATGATCCGGCCGATAATGAAGCGGAACCGCTTAGTCTAACGAGCAGACCGTAAAAATGACGGAAGCCGCCGTCGCGAGTCGACCTTGTCGCCCGCGATGCATCGTGTCATTATGAAATCGTGAACGCGATATCAGCGTAGTCTTAATCACTCCCATCGATATCGCCACCGAGAGTCCTTGATCTCATAACGCGACAGTATTACACGCGTCGCACACGACACGCGATACGCGCCAACGCTTATTTACGTTGCGTCGCATTTTTACACGCACGGATTGGCGTGCGATGCAATATGGTTCTCTCTCTCTCTCTCTCTCCTTTTTTTTTCTCGTGGTTATCGATCTGAATATTTTAATTTGAATTACGCTCTTGTATATGACATACTTGCTCGTGCATATCGAGCTTGCGTTGTAATAATGGCAAGCTTGCAGCATAATATCTCGTAAGACGCGAAAAATTGTTCTTAAGTATCTCTTTTACGGAATAAATTAAATTAAGTATCTTTGAAAGGAATAAATTAAATCGGATGTATGAATATATATGCATTATTTACTTACACATGAGTTTCTGTACATATTAGAGCATGTATGTATTTTCTACATAAGCCCTAACATGCGCCTAAATTTATGTAAGGCATTCCTGTTCCGTTTGTACATAAAATGAAGATCGTATACCACAAACAGATACAATAAACATCAGGCAATCAATTAGTTACAGTAAACAAACGTCACACATGTACTCACAGGACGCGTAAATTATTCCTTAAATAGGAACGGTAAATTAAAACACGTTTTCACCTACTTTCACTCGTGTGTTAATTATCAGCTAAACGTGCTGCTTGAAAGTAATGCGTGACCAACGTCGTAAACAAGAAGCCCCGGCACTTGCGCGCGACGGTTTTATCTCAACTGGCATATAGCGCCATAAAATTTTATTGTTCCGGCTACATAAGCGCGACAGTTTTCATTTTGCCGACGAAGTAGACACAGTACCTCGCATCTTCGCGTAAAATTCCGCGCATGTGCCACAACATGCAACGCCCGATATCATCGAGGCAGTATCGTTTATTCTCTTTTTTTTTTTTTTTTTATTCCGCACGAAATTGTATTAAAGCGTTGATCCAGAATTGGTTTAATACAGAAATATTAAGGATATCGAATTATCGGATGTTGATTATCGCGCTGTTTTATTAATTTCGTTCCGACGTTAATAATATATCTCCGCGCTTTGTCAATTTTCCTTCCTTCATCATCGCTACATTTTCACGTACGCCGGTGGGTTATACACGATTCAGTGGCGTGACCTAATTTTACAATCAATGCTTTCAAGATCTAAGGGTCTGTAAATGGACTTTCGCGCCCCTTTCCGCCGTTGCCGCTGAAATAGCCGCACATCGGATCTTTTTAGTAAAATTTTACAGCAAAAGGTTGTTACGGGTATGTGCATATCTAAACGTACGCATATAAGGACGCATTGTGCCGTCCAATGTTTTCCATAATGCATCGCGTCTCGCAAATTTTCAATGCATTTCAAATTGAATATTCAATTCATTACTGTGGGAAAATTAAGTCATGGAACATGACGTTTGTTTGAGAATTGTAGAAAAAAAAGGTATTGATATCCCATTAATAACTCGTGTCACGAACAGTTTGATCGATTTCGACAATAAAGTCAGGGAAGTTTTTGTGACATCTCTCTTGCTTTTTAATTTCAATTTTACGTTTTTTATCAAGTTGCATATATTTAGGCTACGCTATACAAATTAATAGTATTTATTTAGCGAATTCTTATTAGGGTGCAATATAATTTATATATTGTTTTATACCGTTGTTGGAGGATATGTCTCATCGCTTATCCAGTTTGTCTCGAGTCTTTCGAGTCTAGATATAGATATAGATGACCATTTTTAAAATAGGCGACTATGGTTCGGAAAATAGCGAAACCGAAAGAGACCATTGTTTCGTGCGTCTCTCCGGAAACGACGCTTTACGCGATACTTGGTGAAGAAGACTTTTGAGATAGTCTGGATTCTCAGGAAGATGCTTTTAGTTACGCATTGTTCTCGAGTGCCGACGGAAAGTACTTTTCTAAGGAGACGATTGCACATGAGTAGATACAATTGATGTCGTAAAAGAGAGACGCGCTATAGAAATATAACGAAGCATAATAAATCGCGACGAAAAAAAAAGTATATAAAGTGTTATACGATTCTGTTTCCGCCACAAGTATTAGAATTGGAAAGAATGGCTGTGCTTTAGTTTGAAGCCTCAGTTTCAGAACATCAGTAATTTTTAAATAGTTGTTGATTAACTTTCGGTGAACTCAAAAATGCTAAAAATTAAATTTAGTTACTAAGATATTTGTTGCGATTTTAAAGTAATTTTAAAGTTTTACAGTTAAAACGTATATTTGTTTTGTACGTATGTATGTAGAAAACATTTTTCTAAAAAAGAAGAGAAAAAAAAAAACAAGAGATGAAAAATAATTTTTTTATTTCGATCAAAGTTCTACCTTTTTTTTTTTACGAAGTAAAATACAATGTAACATATTGATAAAAACTTGTTAAATAGAAGTGATTGTTTGCTAGTGCAGCGAAGCGTAAAATTGTAATTTAAAAGAAACTGAAATTGTGAAATGAAAAAATACAAAAATTACATCAATCTCTCTAAATTTATCGCCGATATCGATCATATGGTCAACGGTGAAAGAACAGAGATTCCGACTTCGTGTTTATGTTCGCTCTTTACAAACAATTTACACACGATATATGCGGTCTTCATCTATGCGGGTAATATTTGCGCCCACCTACACGCGCGAAATGGGGAACACTGACGTAGTTTAATAGCGGTATAGCCAAGCATCGAGCGGATTAGCGCGTAAGCCCTTGCATCCCGTAATAGACAGTCGCAGGGATGCCATTGCGGAACGTATGATATCTCGGGAATTTTAGTTGGCGAAATATCCTCCTTCTCTCTCTCTCTCTCTCTCTCTCTCTCTCTCTCTCTCTCTCTCCCTCTCTCCCTCTCTCTCTCTCTCTCCCTCTCTCTCCCCCCCTCTCTCTCTCTCTCTCTCTCTCTCTCTCTCTCTCTCTCTCTCTCTCTCTCTCTCTCTCTCTCTCTCTCTCTCTCTCTCTCTCTCACATTCTCTCTCTCTCTCTCTCTCATTCTCTCATTCTCTCTCTCTCTCTCAACCCTCGTTCGAATATTCCCCCGAGTTCTCTCGCGTGCACGTGTTTCGCTATTGGCCACACAATGACTACTGCTATATCGTGTCGCACGTATGTCGGTTATCCGATAATCAATCTGGGATTAGCGTTAACTAACCTCTAGCGATTTGCTATCTGTTTCTAGATTCTATTCCTGCTCATAATGTAAGCGCAGAAAGGAAATTGTGTTAATCAGAATTAACTAGTTTGAAAGCTCTGATATAGTTGGTGGAATAATTCTAAATTTACTACGATTGATGTGTGAAGACTAGAGGAGAGCGTGCTTCTTAAAGCTTCAAAGAATTTCTGATTCCATCTATGATTCTTTGAATAATCGGAACTACAGTCTTAAATAAACTCGTTGGGAAAAGCGGCAGGAAATCGTTAGAATCGCCAAGCACGCCGCTCGAGGGTGACAACGGGCGTTTCTCTACCGCAGTTTCTGCGTTTCTTCCGTTTGTTCGTCTCCATCGATGCACGTACATACATGCTCGTCGACCTGTTGTCGAAGGCCAAGCACAAAACGGCCGCGCCGTCGACGTTTCCGGGTCAAAGTTCAACGAACGTACTCCGCTTTCCGTACCGTGACGTTCGTGGCTCGCGGGGGTGGTTGACACGTATGTGTAATACGCATATACATGCGTGCGCGCGCGTGCACGTTTCATCGGCATAAATCTCACAGAATAGATCAAAAGAACCGTCTCTAATGTGCATCGCGCGCCGCCTTTGCGATATAAAGCAACGTATTTTCGACGTATGTTCTTGTCTATCAATGCTATCTCTTCCTGCTCGAGAATCTGTATTTTAACCGGTCATTTCCGTGTTGAATCAATCGTTCGTCATCTGTTTTCTCTGCAACGCTTTTGAATTATGTAAAAATCTTTTCTTGCGTATTCGAGTATAAATTATCTTACATATTTATACGCAAAAGAAATTTTTACATAATTTAAAAGCGCAGAGTAAACAGATGATGAATTGATTGAATACGGAACAGTATGATCGCTTAGAAAACAGATATGTATGACAAAAGCGTGGAGGTTTGAGCTAATCCCCGGGAATACTTTTGCGTAATTCTCAGCACGCAATAGGTTAAGGGGTTGATGGGAGATTAGTTTTGATTCCTCGAGGATCCTTTCGCGTACGTCACGAGTCTTACGTCATCGGCCGATGGTATAGGTAGGTCGGCGAACTGCGACCTGGATTCGATGGATGGATAGATTCCACGCATTAACTGACGCGACCGCGGGAATTCATCGATTCGTAGCGAGAGCGTATCGATCTGTCGACTTCATTTTTTTTTCGCTCGATTTCATAACGCGCGATGTAACTTGCCATAAAATTTAAGCAGCTTGTGGCGTTTCGCCCAGTGAACTTTCTCATAAAATCTAGGGAAGATCCCGAAGGGACCGCGGGGAATACCACGCTGATCATATTTCTACATCTGCGCTGCAGTTCAGTTCAGTTTATATTTTTATTCTTCGGTTCTCTTCGAAACCATTCTTTTAGAACTTTTATTCTTGTCAAGCAACTTGTAGTAAAATAACTCGTTACGGGAAAAGTTCCGAGATGTTGAAACATCTAGTAGAATCGTGATTCTATAACCCGAGAGGAAGAGAACTGAATCCATAATTTGAGAAAATGATGCAGTTTGCAGAAGAAATGAAGCAAGTTGGTTTTCAGCGCTTGCAGCATCGAGAGGAGTTACTAATGCAATAAAGAGCAACACGGGATATATTTTAACTCTTTGATGTTCAACTTCAGTCTTGAAACCAGATGAAAATTGAACAGACTGTGTGCGCCAGAGAATTAATTACTAACTACGTTTTTTTTTACGCGAAATCGCTTCTTATTAAATCGTCCGAGGTAGAAAGGAATGAGATAAGTATCGAGTGGCGCCTCACTTTGACCGAGACTTTGTTGTGAGGCGAATGAAAGGGATAAGCATACCTTTCCGTCCGTCATTTCCGCGCGCTTTTCTTCGCAGTTCAATGTCAGTGGTTAAGTGGCGGTTATTTCCGCGCGAAGCAACACTTTAAAGCAACCGGCGGATCATTTGAATGCCGATCAAGCGTGATTTGAAGATATAATGGATATTTACGCGGATTTATGCAGATTCAATCGCAGTTTCATCCAGAAAAGACTGACCGGCTGAAACGCGCAAGCTCGCAATCAGCTGTCGGTTCCATCCGCTGATTAGTCCCTCTTGAGAGTTGTCTTTGATCAGCTGTTATTCGGATAAAGCGGAGGTCGGAATTTAAATCATCGATCGATACCGATAGCGGTATGATTTTATGAAGCATCGTCATTTTTATGGATTTTTTATAATTTATTATTCTTAAATATAGGCTTTTTTTTGTAAAGCATTCGAGGCCTACTGAGTCGCAAGTGTACATTTATTTATATTCAGGAAAATATTGAAAGATTAACCTAATATATAATATATAAACATATATTTTATATATATATAAACAAATAAATAACTCTACTTTCATACATAATACTATTAGGTTAATCTTTCAATATTTCCCGGAATACACAATATGTTTAATATTAGATGAAATGACGATTTGTGAAATTAACGTTAGCATATAGAAAAACGATATGGATAATTTAAAAATACTCTCCATATTTTATATGGAGAGTATATATCTTTAAATTTGCGTCTTCAAATCTTATCGATATTGATATCTTACTTCGACTTTTGCAATATTGATGTATGTATCTGTAATAAGTACTTTAAACGCTTCGTCAAACGTGCTCTCGGAGATACGGCGACACTCGTGTCGATCGATCGATCCGTTCGCATTCATGACTCGCCACCTACGACGGTTTCGCGATTCGCGAATGTATTTTCCTTGGCCATCGAGTCTAACGAGAATCGATGAGATGATCAGTTTTAACTCGCAGAAGAGATATCCAGCCTCGTGGACGTTTCCGTAGTACGCGGTTAAATCCAATAAGTCGCAGTGAATCGTGATGTCGCGTTCTCACGATGTAAATCACCGTTTTCACCCTTGACTCACCCTCCGACTGCATCGCCCCTTGAAGGATAAACCGCGCGTTTCTCCTGCGTTGCATACCGAATAGGATTCGGCCGCGAAAGGGATTTCGGAATTCGATTCCGCGCGGTAATTTATGTTTTTCTCATCCTTACGTTTCTCTCTCGACGCCGCATACGTAACTCTCTTTATCTCTATCTCGTGTAACTCAGAGACGTTTTTTACCGCGAACTTCTCTCGTCTCTTTATCACTTTTCTGATTCTTGCATTCGATGCGTTTTTCATATTGCCTTTTACTTGCTTGTACGAGCAATTGATTAAATAACGAATTATTTTATTAAAAATAGGCAATTGTGTTTGCTTGTGTTTATCGCTCAATTTTCTTTAATACGGTATGAAGATTTTTATAGGTTGTAATTTTTTTGCAATTGACATCATACTATCATATAGCTCTGCGTATTATCCTTAACCGTTTTTTATTCGTTTTATCGTTTCAAACATCTTCTTTCTCGACAGAGAAGGATAGGTAATTCGAAACTGATCGCTCAGCTCCCGCTTCGCTTTATCTGATTCTTTTCTACGTCAATAGAGTTTAATAGTTTTTCCGCATTTTAATCGCAATGTCCACGATTCGTGAATCATCGTTCTCCTCTAAGGCAGAAGAATATCCACAGTGAATATCCCGATCGTTTAACCACGCGATCTGCCTGCTTGCACGAGTCTACATTTATATGTATTTCCTCGAGGGCGATCTCTATTGATCGAATGAGATGCCAATCGCTCTTTATAATATTCTATTTTATATACTTCTCTATTCCGCGCGCGCATTCTCCTATTTTTATAGAGTTTTGCTAAGTTACTTATAGGCACTTCAAATTATAGCATAGCGAGCTATCGTTTACATATTGATTCTTTGATTTTCCTGCACGTTTTTTCCAAAGAAAAATTGATTTTAAAATTATGAAGAGATACACAAAAATAAGAAGCGATTCGCTAAGTTTGGAACACATTAGTTTAATTATTTCGGATATAATTTAATTATTTCATATATGTATGCTTTGTAAAAATTTAAATTACTTTAGCGCAATATATAGAATAGATTCCAATCGTAAATTTTTAGCCGCTTTTTTATCACAATTACTCGTTATGTGCACTTTCTGACTTGCTGTTATGTGAAGAATGCAGATGTGGACAATCTTGCGTTTAAAGTATTTTAGAGTAAAGTTACCGTGAATAAGTTTCGCGGTATTACTGCCAAGAGAGTGCAGTCAATGTGTCGTACGTGCACACATACATATATGAAATTTTGGTGCGGCATGAATAAAATAAAAATCGCTGATGCCATCAGAAGTGCCACAGGGATAGAGAATGGGTAACATTTCGCGTCCAAGAAAGTGTCACGGCTGTAGCTTTCATACCGACGTTAAAGCAGAGAAGCATAATGTATAAAGTTTATTTGAAATATTTCATGCTGAAACTGAAGTTTATGAATTATGGATTTTTTTTAGTTGTGGATCTTTCGTGTATCTTTACACATTTGAAGACTTCTTATATTTATTCTTTCATTATTTGTTGGTCTTGTCCGTCTCATTGTTATCCGTCTTATTCTCAAGTCAGTTCTCCATTGTAATCTTTACAATTGCAAATAGACTGCAGACGCAGTTGAGAGCTACATTAACAAAGCGAGGAACATCTCTTTAATTGCACATTGCATAAATCATTGTTTTTGCGACGAGCGTAATTGGAAGAATGAAATTGCATCTGGCTGGCAGTCGTAACATACTTATGTAAATTTTATTGACTCGGGTTACAAATTCGAGAAGAAATAGATTATGCTAAAATTAATGCGTAGCTCGCGCTTCGTTAACGAGCGACAAGGTGTATTTCCAGGATATATATCAAAAAGATGCAGGTTGAATTCGAAATAAATTCCGAATAATTTCGCGGACCAAGTCTCTCAGTCTGTCGTATCGCTTTCGCGCGAGTATGCGAACACATATGTGGTTGAATCGAAAACTTTAGAGCGTGCAAACTTCGGAAGCGATATCGTGATGCAGGTTAATTTCGAAAACCTATTACGCGACACTGTGTAACTTGGTTAATCGTATACAGAAACATTTCGAGTAGTCGAGATAGGAATAGTTCGCGAATGCAATCGCGTTGGTTATATTACCAAGATGATGTCACAATCGAATAATAATATAGTCTGTTTAGCGAGATTAAAAAAAGTATCGAAAATTACGCGCACGCGGCCAGTTTTATCTCTGACAAAGATGGAAACATATTAATAAACAGGATACGTTTATTCTTATCTGGCCTCATACTTATCAGATATAAAAATTGATTTTATGATTAAATGACAATAAAAATACAAAGAGAAAGTAAGACAAAGATAACAAAATGAACGCGCGCGCATATGTTGTTATAATTTAAATTACTAGAAATATACAATGCGAGAAAATAAAATACTTATATAATCCGCATTTACGTTTCTATTCAAAATCGATAAATTGTCAAAAATTTGTGTTAAATTTTTATTACTGTTTTTTTCAAAGTCTGAAGATTTTATATAATCTCATTTACGAGTCGATAAAAGTTTATTTTACGCTATTTTTTTTCTCTGCGCGTATATAACTCGACAAAATTTGTGTTGGGGGAAAGCCACTTATCACTTTAATGGAAAATTAGTGGAATGTACCAGGCGATTTAAGAAAGATGAAGGTCATAATAAGAAGAAAGAAGAGAAATTTAATATCCGTACTTGTTCTAGAAATAAATCGGCAAAATTTTGTTTTTTGTGTGTGTTCTTATATTTCTTTGAGATATTTTGATTTTATTTCGGAGCAAAAAATGAATGATTTATATATAAGAAATTTTCGTACACACTTGTATTCATTATCAAAATAATATATCATCGAAAATACCGAATAATCTTTTTGTTTAATGAAAATTGATTATATATACAGGCTGAAAGCCAATTATATGATAATATTGAGTGCTTGTAGCATCGTTTACGTTAGCGTTTGCATTATTAAACAAATTACACCGATTGGATTCTGCATCAAAACATTATCAAAATTTAAAGCCTAATTAATATCATCTCTATTCATTACACATACTATTGTAAAGCTGCACATACACAGCATTACGCATACTATTAGCAGTATTACACATACTATTAATATTATTATGCGATATTTTATCGCGATTATACAACATTCTCTTTTCATTAATACATGACTTATTGAAATGTTTCTAATTTAATTAAAAACAAAATTAAATATTGTTTTTTCTTCAAAGAAATCATATACCTATCACGTATTCCTTGATAATCATGTTTAAATATAATTCTCTTTAAAAATTTTACAACGTCTCTAATACTATTTATAAGAGGAGAAAAAAGAGAGAGAGGAAGTATATTACAGTTCGCTGGGTTCGAGTAAATCTGTATCATGAAATAAAAATCCACGAGCAACGGATATCGTTTTTCCGTTGCTTGTGGTTGTCCTCGATTATCGATTTTTTTCCGCACAAAGTTAATAACTGGAGTACTTCTTGAATTTTGCTTTCTTAGATTTGAAATCCAATAATCCCTAATTGGGTCGCAATAACAACATATTACTGTCTATCGCTTACTGTTCTCAACACGACTCCGACCTTTGGCACCGCAAATAGAAACTATTTTCCACGTCATGATCACGATGATTTGAGAACACATTTATCAAATAAAATATCGCAGAAGTGGATATCTGATCGTACATTCTATATACATATATATATTGTAGGATAAATTTTTATAATATTCCCTTTTAATTCTAGATCCTCTTGAGAGAAAAATATTTTATCTCTTTAAAATATGTAAAGTTGATATGTGAAAATATATTATTAAGATTATGCAATTTTTTGTTGTTGAAATGCGCAAGAAATCAATGGAGGCAAAATAGAAGTTCTATTATAAAATTTGAAAACATTTTACGCAAATTTTGCAAAGAGAGTATACAGGTTTTTTATGCTGCTTAACATATGTATTTTATCTCTCTCTATTTCTTAGCTAATTTCTAATCCGAACTGGGCATAGAAATAATTTCAGAATATACATTACGCATGCATTTTTCCCTCAATTCCTACAAAATCGAGTTATTTCAACTTCCTAGTGGTCTAGTAATACGATTGTGTGGGGCGCGCAAAGTAGCAAAGCTCCGCGTCTAGTCAGACTTGACGGTTGTCGATATCAGTGTAGACTTCGCGTGCAAAACCTCCCATCGCAATCTTCCGTCTGCTAGAAAAACGGTTTGCTGTCTTTCGTATATATGTGTTCACAAATTACACGTCGTGTCTATACTTTATATAAGTAAATCGGTCTTAGTAACAATCGTAAATCTATGGATATAATTTCACTGAAATCTTTCCGCATACGCGACAGTATCGAATGTTTTATATTCTTCTTTTTTTTTTTAGATATACACAAATAATTCGTTTGAAATTAAATTCGATATTTCAACCAGCTGTACATTCTTTTCCTATATCGATCCGAGATAATTAACAACGCAGGAAGCGAATAATTGGACGAAGCTCGATGCAATTAGTCGCCGTACTTACGAAACAATATCCACTAATTTTAACGAACGCATATTGATACGCCGAATCTCCACATGGTTCATGGATTGTCGGTCGCGTTTCGCGAGAATCACGGAACCGAGAGATGCGCGTATAAATTACACAGGATTAATTAACGCCACGTGTAAACGAGGAGCATCGGCCAACGGTCACGTATTTACCGAGCTCGACAACAAACCCGATCCTCATTCGGCACGTACCGCGATCGATTCCCCTTGTTCGCATCCCCCCTTCGTAGGCCTCCGCAGCTTCCGCTAATGCGTCGTGACGAACAATCGCGAGCAGAAATAGCCGGTGGTAACCAAGATAATTAGCGGCGGCGGTTGAGTGATTCGCGGTAGAATACGAGATCCATGTTTCCGCAATTCAATGCAAGCGTTCGAGCATCGCGACGGCTTTTTTCGCATTAAAATATGCGCGTCTGTCGCGCGTTGACAACTTTCTTGCGTTTCTGTACTCATTCTACTTCTACGATTAATCTCCTCGCGCGTAGAGTGATCCTGCTTTTTAGCGGAGCGCAAAACTGACATTTCCGAGATGAATTATTTCGAGTAACAGTTCGTCCCGCTAAACTGTCAAATGTCGTGCTCGCAGTAAACTCGGTTGCTTCTTAGGAAATAACCTTAAGCGCGCTTTCTCGTCAGATGAAATTTATAATTCACAGAATTATGTAAAATTGATGACGGGGGATCAATGAAAGTCTATGTAATAAAGAGCGTCGCGGAAATTGAAGCATCGCTGCCGTATTTATTTTCCAAGCTGCGACGTTTATACATACAAAATAAGCGCAGTTTCCGTCCAACTTTATAACGTATGATTTAATCGACCATATTTTTCAGCGTGAAAGCCGTCAGAAACGTTCGGAGCGCTATCGCTGCGGAGTACATTTTACGCGCGAGAGAATATTTATTAATTAATAAATGCGTATCCCACGCAACACTTCGTTCGATTCTGTCCGCCCTCGTTCGATTCCGTAGATTAACGACATTAATAAACGATTCCGTATTTTATCCGTAGCGATATTAATGCGCGCATTAATCACGCGCGTCGCGTGCTGGAGAAATACCCGTTGCTGAAATCCCAAAAGTCGGTATACAGAATGTTGATACGTGCGACAGGTTGCATGCACGCGTGTGCAAGCTTAAACTGCGAGGAGTAAATGCAATCAGAAATAGCATGTTTCTCCCGCTTTATCGAGCGCTCGATTTCGTGCTTTAACGAATCACGAGAGTTATGGTTAATTAATAATATGAAACTTGCAGTAATTTTTAAAATATACGCGTCAGTCGTATGTATTTTTATTAATTATTAGCGTTTGAAAATTATATTTTTTTAACATTAAAATATTGTAACGTTTGAAAGAATTATACATCTTTTTTTTATATTGAAACTGTTGCTTGGTTCTGTTTGTACTGATATTTAAGAGTTAGAAGAAGTCAACGAAAATCTAAGTGTCAAAGTTAGTCAATTCAAATTGTTGGTATTACTAAGCGAAATAACATTAAATATACAGACGTGCTGTTTGAGCATACATGCTATATCTGACAAGAATTTATATTTGTCGTCATAAATCTGCATTGCACACGTGTGTATATATATATAGAGTTATATATATGTATATATACAATATATATTGTATAGAGAGAGAGAGAGAGAGAGAGAGAGAGAGATAGAGCAGTCATAAATGGCACATTATATTTTTTTTCCATTAAAGAGAACACCCGCGGGTTAATACGCGAAGCAGTCGCGAGCTGAACGACCTGATTTTTAAAGCTGTGTTATCGTTATGCACTGCTATCTGTTTTTTTTTCTTTTCAATTTACACTAGAAAAATGGACGACGATAAGCTGGCAACGGCAGCATATCGTGAAATTGCATTGGGAAATGGCAAGAAATAATTCATTCACACGTTTACAAAGATAGGCAATCTTATTGTAATTTCTCATGCAACTGCAAAACCACGACAGTGTCCCATTCGAATCATCGAGCGAGCCTTGACTGATTTCCGGTCACGATTGGCTAGTTCCGATCGTCGAGGTGACGGAGGTACAATTGCCGGAAGAAGACCGGAAGTGCAGATAAAACGTTAACCTCTACACTGATACGATATGATATGATACGAAAGATTATGTTGTAGTTTATCTTGTTTTATTACTAATTCAATGATTAAATTTATTTTGACGACACAGTCGATATATTTTGTTGTATAAAACATTACAGAATTATTACATTTGCATACGTTTTTAAAATCTCTGGCGCATCAGCGATTTATATTTAATAAAATTACATTGAAAAATTTCGTTACTTAGATCATAGCAAAGTACTTTCTCTGCTTAAGTTTAATTTTTTCTTTGCTTAAATTATATAATCAATAACACCAATAAAGTTTTAAATAATATTAATGAAGTTTAATGAAATTATTTAATTAATACTTGGAGTTTTCTCTAATAGAGAAGAATTATGTCTTATAATACACAAGATATATACTTTTTTCTTTTACCGCCAATCTCTGTAGGATAATGTTGGATGTTGTAATATTGAAATGAGCACCATCTATCACAAACACAGCCCATTCCATCAATCAGTAAAAGATAGAGATTGAAGAGCTAGAGTTAACTATTATGGGCAAATCGCTGATAGTGTCTGGAGCTTGCGCAAGGATTAACCAATAGCGATTAGTCGAGAATAGAAGCTCTTCTCGGAGAAGAGGTTTCAACTAATTGATTGCCTATCCTTATGAAAACGCCGCGACTTGTCAGAACAATTTCCCACTTGTTAGTCACTGTCTCTTTCTCTCTCTCCCTCTCTCTCCCCCTCTCTCCCTCTTTCTCTTTCTCCTACCATTACATCACAAAGGGCTAAACACCCTCTCATCGCCAAACTCCCGCTTCTTCCAGCGTAGAGTAACATCGGCAAACCGATCGTCGTAGCAACAAGCGATTCGAAACTTTGACAATCTCGCTCGTCATGTCACGCCGATCGATCGCGTTTCGACCGATCTACAGCGACGATTTCGAACCATCGAGCGTTATGTGGCGATCGACAAACCGTTAATCTCCGCCGATTGCCGTCCATCGCATATGATAGTGCGCGTCGCCGCATCCTCGTCGGGGCCACGCCTGAAAAAGCGAGCGGGAGCGCGTCGTCGTCGTTAGTGCGCGATGTGCCGCCGGCTGGACACTTACGGTCTCGCGATCTCGATCGTTCGCCGCGCCCGTGAGGCCTGTCGATCGTGGAGAACGTTGTCGGCGAACTCCTCATCGCCGCCGTTGCCACCGCCGCCGTCGTCGCCGTCGTGGACGTCGTGGACCAGGGCCCCGATTCTCAGGCCCCTCGGATCGGTCGCGCTGCGCTTCTCTCGGCGCCGCTTCGCGAGCTGAGGCCAGGCCGGAGGATCCTGGGCGACGGCCGCACCGATGATGGGATTTATTATGGGCTGCACGTGTTTCAAAGGTACCACCCTGTCGCATCTCTTCCAAGGTTGGTACTGCTTGAGATTGAGCTCTCACAGAACGCAAATCACTGAGCTCTCAAAAATCTCTTCCCCTCTTCCATCAGTGATTGCACGATGTGTGTGTATATGTATGTGCACACGATTTGCACAAATGGAGATAACACTTTACAGTACGTTTTAAACACGTCTAGAATCAACGTCGAACGTTTGAAGAACGTTTGCTCTTTATCTTCCGACTCTATGTAAAAGTAAAAGGGCGCAATCGAATTATCGAGAGGTTTTGGATGCTGAGCATTAATTTAGAAAAAATATAGAAGAACATTATAGGATAAATTAATATATATTTTGCATTTATATTAGATATTGTTTTTTGTATTAGAGAATTATTTAATACTGATAATTTATTGTACGTATTATCGTACGTGAAACACAAATAATTCATCAATCATAGTCGGTTTGATATAATATTACAAAATAATATATTACCGTGTCTCTCTATTTCTACATATGTTATCAATTTTCAT
This sequence comes from Lasius platythorax, assembly GCA_963971435.1. Taxonomy (NCBI): domain Eukaryota; kingdom Metazoa; phylum Arthropoda; class Insecta; order Hymenoptera; family Formicidae; genus Lasius; species Lasius platythorax. The sequence goes on along the minus strand of OZ020540.1, from coordinate 4,936,645 downwards.
ATTCGACATATCTATATTTTGGGACTCGATAAGATTTAATACACACATCACTGTTTGCATATTGATTCGAGATCTATCATGATGTAGAATAAAGTTAAGATCTAGCCGGTTTTAATAAAAGTACATTTATTATTTTGGATAAATAATATAATATCGGTCATGAAGAATGTAACTTTATCACTAAACACATGAAAATACACGAAATATGTTGTTAAAAACTCAACAAAATTGAAATATTTGTTTAAATTCAACAAAATTATTCTACTGCTTCTAAAGATGCTAATAGTGTCTTTGCACGATCTTGTTGCTATTGACACAGCTCGTTGCATTGCTCTGCAATTACGATCGTAATTACGAACGTAGAATATTATTTAGTTGGTTAAAATTTATATACGCTTATCGGGGTCGATAATCGATACCATGTTCCGACAAAACATTATACATATTTTGTACAAATTCATCGACTACATGCTGTCACTCGAACGAACGGATGGAGGGGGAATCCAAAATCAAATAGCATTATTTTCTGCACCCTCTCTACGCGCACTTATATGTACAATATCCATTTACATACGCGTATCTATATCCGGAATCGCGAGCCGAAACTATTTGAAGCTCGTAAATGGTCACGTGTTTCGCGACGCGTAACTGTCACTTCCACAAGCCAGCGCATTCTCGCTTGCTTGTATATATGCGCATATATATATGTATATGCACGCCTACACGCGTGAGCGCATCCTACCGTCTTGTTTTACTGTTATGTACCGTCCCGTATTTACACGCGGATATCGCCGACGTTTCTCGCAGCAGCGAAGCACGTCAGAGACATGCGTCCCAACGAGAGACTAATAAGATTGTGTATGGGAATTGTTTTCGCATAATACCGCCGTATATGCATTACGTGTTACTTTCCTCTGCACTTAACCCTTTAGCGCCGGAAATGCGCGGGCAGAAATTTACATGTGCTAAGCACTTTTACATTTAACGCGTAGATATCGTCCTCGTGATAGACCGGAATCTGCTTCAAAGACAGAGAGAGAAGGATCCTCTGAAAATGTTTTCATCTTTTTCGATAAGTCTGTTACTAAATTATTACGATATAAATAAAAGTAAGAAACGAATATTTTCATCGATTCACAGATTTAAAGATGTAGGTCGGAGAGTTAGATTGACGAGTTGATCTGTGCAGCTTAAATTATATTTAGATCAGAAATAATATCGACGGTTTAATTTCGATTAAAAATTACGGTTTTCAAATCCCTTCAGATATGTCGAATTTTTTCTCGATTTTTGGACGTACAATGCTCGCGTCACGAGATGACACTTGGACGGACCAGGCATTGACATTTTTATATTCTTCCGTCTAGCGCAACGATGCCATTGATCACGCTGCTGTCACGCAGGTGAATGCATTTCGATGGCATTATGAAAGCGCTTTGCGTGGAAAACAATGCCGCCGTACACGGTGTGAAGGCACCTTGTGTCCCTCGCACACGTGTGACGTGTCGCGCGTAGGTATGTCATTTGCGCTCTTCCTCGCGCGACGTGCATAATAAACAGCGAATCGTGCTATTCGCGACGGCGTTTCCTTTGTAAGCAAATTAGGCGCGTCGGCGTCGCCGAGGAGACGGCAATGCGCGCCGTTATTCTAAGCATAATATAATAAAACAAAGTTCTACCTCGAGCGCTTTCCTTGGAAGATTCACTCGGAAACGCTTGCGACAGATTTCATGAAAATCCGAACATTAGAATATTTCCTCGATAAAAACGTGTATATCAATTAATAAGGGAAGCGAGCGAGAGTCCGTCGAGATTGGTTTCAAGAACCTATAAGCTCGATTTTTATTTTTTTCCAATTTTCCAATGAAACAAAAATGTGTACCTTACACTTTTGTCATGGAATTTATTCTCAAAGGATATATCTAATAATTCTGCGAGACGCTTTGTACGCGATCAGGCGAGATTTACACACGAGTTAATACTCGGCGTCTGTGATGTCTTCGGAAAGCTCTCAATCAGCTGCATCTTATTGCTTTATTGCTTTGAAGCTCGATCTTCTGCGATGCTTCACGTATCGAAACGTTCGGGAAATCCTTTATATTTTATATTGCTTGTGAGTTGATCCACATGCATCTGGTATCCAATCAGCGAAGCACGTAATTAGAGTCTCGCGTTAATTTACGCTCGCCAAGTTAAACGCACTGCGAGATTGTCGCTGAAAATTTTCAAGTTTTCATGCTCCCATTCTTTCGTGAGCACCGTCCACTTGGAGCGCGTCTCGGTTGAGAGTAAAATTACATACAAGAGCTATCACAGAAACGCACGCACAGAGGCTTATTATCGCGCTACTGTATAATTCAAAGAAGCAGAAAAGAACGAGGAATACAGGAAGAAGCACAAGAAGTGAATTCGGTGTTTCGTGTTAGCTTATAATTATCTCTCGTATGGAGGAGTCACACACGAAGTAATTGTTAATTAGTAATTAATTTGTAATCAGTCTTTAAGTTGTTCGCGATTTATGTTCGAGACAACGCGCGTACGTGCATTTATTTGAGCAGAAGATTTATGTTGTACGCGGTATATATCGTAAAATTCGGCGCTCGCGCGACGTAGGATAGCGTTTGTTTATACGACGATGACTTTGTTGTCATTCACGTGGCGTGACTCGAGCGAGCAGCAGCGACGCCAGACGCTCCGTGTATTTCGTGTCGCATTTAGTCGTCGTAGAATCGCGCTCGCGAGAAGTACTACGAGATATATCCAACGCGATCATCTCCTACGAACAATTAGAAATCATGAATCTGCACGATTAATCATCTTCGACGACTATGTAGCGAAGCAGGTATTTCGCGCAATTTATGTATATGTTTCAGATACAGAAGCGATAGGTTAGGTATAGGTTAGGTTTGAATTGATACTTTTGCTCGCGCTTTGAGTTTTCCGATTATAATATAAATGTAATTTTGCAATATTATTGTCGGATTGAAAACACGTAGATACACGAATCACAGATTCGAGTAAAGCCGTGATCGATTGCTGTTTTAATAGTTTAAAATTCAAGAAACAGAATATTCCGCATTTATTTCGTAGCGTGTTAAATATTTCGTGGCGTGATTCAAGTAACGGAAAAGACCGTAATACATTAACGGTAATAATAATAATAATTAGTTTGAAATTCAAGGAACATAGAATATATATTCCGATTTATTCCGTAGCATGTTAAATATTTCGTAGTATCAATGAATTACTTAACCTAACCTAACCTATTGTACAGTTATATTCAACGTTCGCTTTTTGTGGTGTATTGTTTATATACGCAATCGTCTTATTATCTCTCGAAATGTGAGTACTAAAAGGCGATTTCAATAGTTAGTATTTTTAATTATCCGTAGAATGGAAAGATATTTTCGACCGCGAATTGTCTATCGTATTTAACAAAATTACAATTGATAAATATCTAGACTCTGTTTTAGCTTGCAAATATAGAATATATGTAATTATTGGAAGAATCGTGTGTATTACTAAAATAGTTGGCAGAATATATCTGCCTGATAACGATTACTCTTTCGCATACGTTAGTTTTAAGATCTTATATTTGATTTCGCGAAGTATATCTAATCTACGTTCTACATCTCGATTGCTTTCCAACAACGTGTTTCTAGCGAGAATGTTCTCGCTTTCGTCGTTGTTTGCTTTAAATTCATATCCTTTTATATTTAAACGTTTATTTTCATTCTGTTTGTACGTACGCGGCAAGAAAAATTTTACTAATGTCATTTTTGATGTAATTTCTTCGCGATGTGTCTGTTTTTCAACAGAATAAAACGATATTTCAATAAGAGCACGATGTTGCAATGATAAAACTGAAATGACATCAGAATAAAAATAGAAAAAAATGTAAACAAATGTTTTGACAAAATTATCTATGATTTTGTCGGATTTTCATGTGGGAGTCATATTAAAATCTAAACGTGTTTTGCAAATTTATGCCGAATTAGTACGGCGAATCCAATACATTCGAGCAACGTGTACAATGTGTAGAAAAATCGTGACTCCGCGTTGGACGGCGGCCAGATTTGTATTGACGCAGAGTGTGCTTTGATAAAATCAGACTTAATTAATTCTAACCACGTGTTGCAATACGACAAGTTTAATGGATTTAAGTGGAATTGCGATACTGATAAACTTGTATAAAATCGGATTTGAGAAATTGTTTTATGCCATTCTTTTTTCGTAATTCATTAATAAGCTGTACAATTTTTATGATTTGTTAAAAAATTGTGTTTTTTTTTCTCTTGTTTCAGGTATGTAATTGCAACCATCATTTACAATAACCGTTCATGTACTGCACCTTGACTGTCGACTAAAATTTTGTAAGTACAAATAAGGTTATTTATACGAATCTAGAATTTGAAAATTTAAAAAGTTTAGAGAAAACAGTAATATTAAAAGCTCAAATAGTGGCACGAAGATGATTAAAGTGACAATATTGTTCTAGATATTTCGAAATATCTACAAAATATTTATATAAATTATTATTTTATTATAGTCTAATCTTGTCACGTAATCAATACTTAAAATTTTGTTGTATAAACCGCGTGATTATAGAGAAAAGGTCTAAGTAGATACAAATAATAAACCGCTAATTAATTTCTTGTCATATATTAAGAGGTAGTTTAGGCATTTTATGCGTTTATTGTTGTTTACATGCGGGCATTAAATAATTTCTCAAATACCAAAGACTCATTATGTTGCATAAACGTTAACTATTTGAAGGGTTTAACGTTTAACCTTTCTTAATATCGATCAAGTAAATAGGTATTTTTCATATGTAACATATGTTTATAAATATTGGAAATGTTATATGTCGCAATAGTGTGCATATAATACAGCTGGGAAAACTAGCTATTATTAGTTTTACCAGAAGATCTTATCGTCTAAGAATTTGATTCATATATTAAGCTTTCGAGAAGTTTAAATTAATTTTTTGAAAAAAATAAATTTGGAAAGAATTGCATGTATCTCAAGTTTCGAGGAAAAAGTTTTGCTTGTTTTAAATTATACAGAGAGAAAGATATATTTTTCCTTTAATGTATCTTGTTTAAGAGAAAAACATTCGATAAATGTTTCTTCGATTTAATCATGTTTCTTGTGAAGACGACAGATGTTTCCTGCAAATCTTTCTTTTTATTTAATTCCGCGAGGCTTAATTTATTTGAGTCTATTTCAGTGCTTGGGTATTTTCAACCTTCTTAAGGCCGTACATGAGATATCGATTTAATATTACGAAGTTAGCATTCTCTTTGGTCTTTCTCTCCTTTAGTTATATCGCTTTATATGAGCAATTATTTCAACCCAATTTTCTTGTTCTTCTATTTATTTTTTTATTTTAGCACGTAATCGGGGAAATTTGTCAAATACAAACAGGGTCGTAAAAAAGACTTGCATTTATTTTATTACATCTGGTAGGTCTCTTGCGTTCTTTTAGATGATACATGTCGCCATCTCTCACAAGGTTCGGAGAGATGCTTACTAAAGATCAATAAAATCTCGCGCAGGTTTATCATGGCGAAAAATTGATGGAAAATTATTAGTGCTGAAAACTTTAGGGAAATAAGTACGCGATATTGTTGCATATTTCAAAAATGAAGGAACAAATTTGAGAATCGTGTGTTAAATTATTTTTTTTCGATAAGACCAGTGATAAAAAAATGTACGGTAGATATTTTCTTCTTCACATCGACTGCCGGTAAGGCTTTTCCTACAATCGATTACATACAGACCAGTACCGCCAGCAGATTCTGTCCACGTGATGTGGCGCCTCCGTGTTTGCTTTTGGAAATATCTTGTGTTGCCGAAATATTGGAGTAATTAATTTCGCGTTATTACCTGTACATATCAATTCTAAATTACGTCCCAGATCTTAATTATAACGCTACATTATCTGTAGTTAGTTGTTCTTATAACGATATTCATAATGTTGATAATATTTAATTAGTACGCGACTGTTTAATTAGTAACCTTTAATACGTCGGCAATTAAACTTGGAATTAAAATTCTCTAAAAACCGGAACAAATATAGAAAGGGGAACACAGAAAGATTGTTATCTGTTAAATTATAATTATCTATCGTACCTTTCAATTTGTTCCCCTGTTGGCTTCTTATAATGATGGTGCAAAGACGATAAATATGGTAACCCTTCTCTCTAATTAACTATCTTAATCGTTATGAAAAGTGATCTTGCGGCAAAATTGACACTTGAAATAATTAAAACTTACTAACGTAGCCGACGATGCGCATGTTTTAATAATGTAAATCTCGTTACGTTTTAAGTACACGAGACATCTTCCGCCCGGTAAAAAGAAGTGGCGAGAGACCGCTCTCTGCATTAACTTGCATTAATAAATTATTCCCAGTCGACTTTAATCGCTTCTCGCGATCGATTTCGCTGACGCGATAAAATTTTCAACTGAAATCCGGTTAGCGGTAGCAGGGTCTCGTTCTTTTTTTTTCTTCTTACTCTCTTCCTTATTCAATGCACGAGGACGTCGTCTATGTTCTCGTAATGTCGGCCCATTATTCTTATCCTTATTATCGTGGCACTTAATGGTACCGCAAAGAGATTGCGACAGCGACTTTAAATAGATCGACAGATCGACCGTCGCGAGTGATCATCAAACCTCGACATCCGGAAAATCCGGGGCGAACTAATTGTAAGACAGGAAGAGGCATGCCGATTTCCTTTTCTAAAACTAACGCCACGACCCATGATTGTTCGCGCGGCGCAATTAAAGCCAATTCGGAATTCTTCCACGAGGAAGAAGCTGCGAGGAACCGACAGTTTGAATGCTCCAGTTCCAGGACTTTTTTCGTTAAACGAACTTTAATTAAAGCCAGCGCGCGCGCGCGTGAATGGCACGACGACTCGCGCGGAAGAAATCTTGAATCTGGCGCGTTTTGAGCGATGACCGTCTAGGAAATTGCCCCGTTGCACGTTTTATTATTATTTCACGGATTAACAATCTGCATACGATGTAATGCACTTTTATGGCTTTCGGCGCGATATCAAAATCGCTCCTGATTAAACGGGAGACTTTGAGATTTGCTTTAGGTTTCCCGGTGAACCGTACTTTCCGGCGCGAATTAATCCCTCGGGAATAATGTGAGGAATAATTAATTTTTAATCCCCTCAAGCGCCGCAGAGTTATGTAAACGTTGCTAAATTTTTCACGGAAGATGAATGAACAATCCATTCTTCTGACGTAATATTAATGTAAGCTATATTTATAAAGCTTTGTATAGATGAAATTTTTATATAGTTACCTGAAACGCTATATTAACCAATATAACTTGCCAATATTTTTCATCTTTTCATACGAATTACATTGTAAGGGAAGTTTTCATTGTTGTTGTTAACGATAAATTTTTCGTCACTTTTTATTGAAATGAAACATCTTTTCTTTCGTCGCGTGTGTTTTAGAAGAACAGAGATTGAGTTAGACAATTAATGTTCATATTTCTTCCGTTTCGCATTGGATAATCATTCATTTATTGTCCAGAACAACATTCAGAAAAACTCGGTTCTTCCGCATTAAATAACATTGCCAAGTAATGCGCGAAGAATGCGAAAGCGCGAAATGAAGCTTTTACAGTTTCATGGGCAGCTTTCGAACAACTGACTTTCATTACTTCTCACTCGCTGACCTAATTCGCCGCCACGGTTCTCAGCACGTTCGCGGATCGAATTATTTATCAGCAGAGTCGGTACAATCGGTTTAATATATCGACTTTCTTGCTAACATCCTTCAGTCTCTTAGATTCGCCATCGCGGCTACGATGGGGAATAAATTATTCCTTCGGGAATAACGACGATTCACCATCGATCGTGAACTCGCAGTTGCTATCCTAGCAGACTATCAAAATTACTGTTCCGTCGCGCGTGTTGCAAGATATCATTTTTTTTTCCTTTTCTTCTATTTCCGAGGACTCGTTTTGTCAGACGGCGATCGCGATTACATAAATTTTTATCTCACCGTTGAAGTATTTCGAGATCGTGTCGCCATCTTCTAAAATGCTCTATGGCTGCCGAGGTTCGTATGCACTTATCGTCCTTAACCCACATCACGTGACGCTCTTAGCCCGCGCGTGGCGCCCTTCGGGCATCACGTTTCCCTCGGAAGCGCAATCGATGATTACATTCTCGCCCTTCTGTAACACGAGCTTTCATTTCCAAATCCGCCGCTTTCTATTTTCGGCTGATTTTCCGCGATGCGAAATTAACGATCGTTTCGTATTTTTAACGTCTCTTTTCGAGGGGAGGCGAAGAGAGATATCCGAATATAGCGCAGTCTTCACACTTGAACAGTTAGTTTTAGCCATGTACAGTGTACACACACACAGGAAATTTACATTTAAAATGGTGGCCGAATCGAATTTACGCACGTTATGCATTCTAATCGCACCTATACCTACGTCGGTTAAAAACTCGCGAGCAGTGGCCGACGCGCGCAAAACGAGAACGTTGTTTTATTTTCCTAAACGTCGTCGCAAAGCTCTGTGTATCATGAAAAAAATACGGCGAAATACGGTAACCGCGTATCGGACGAATCGCGGATCGGTTTTCCGAGCTTGTTGTCCGACGAGCGCCATTTTCATTTACCCATTAAAATCGGCTATCGAGGGAAAGTGCTCTCTTTGTCAGGACAAAAAAGCTATCGAAAGACGATATCGAACATCCATCGAAACTCGTCTCTAAAGCTCTTGCAGCAAAAAACGAGCACGCTCCTTCGTCGTAGAGCCATTCTTTAGCGGTTTCCACCGAGCTTTACCCGACGTTTCTCAGCCCGAGGCGAGTCCGTCGCGGCCTGAATAAGGGGGTCATTTCGTGTGTGTATCCCCCAAGATCGAGTGGGAGGAAGGATTGACTGCGCGGATTCGTGACCCCGTTGCATTCATTCTTCCCGATCTCATTCGAGGCTGCTTAGCGCTGCACCCGCGACGAAACGATTTTCAGGAACGCTTTAAAGTGCTTTAAAGCGCCAAACGTGCTGTCTATTATCCGGTCAAAAGGTTCCTTTTCGTCGGTACTTCTTATCTCGCGAATACCCGCAGGCTCGTTTACCTCTCCCTGGTTTTTCAAGCCGCACCAGCCTGCGTTGGATAGATCCGAAAGTTTTCCGAAGACGTTCGCGTCTGACAGGCGTTGCCGTTCAACTATAGTTTTTCCTTCATCTTCGCTATATTAAAAATAGATTAAAAAAGCTTCGAAAAATACTTTAGATAATCATTATTAACAATATATCACTTTGCGATTGCGATTAAAATTATATTTTCTGCCTTGAAATAATATATATTATATATATAAAAATATATATATTATTATATTCTTTTTGAGATATAGAAATAGAATTAATTGTCGATGCGCGATGTTTTAATAACGAATCAGTAGTAAGTATCGATCGCCGCGGAGACCTCTTCACCGTTCATTACCTCCTGCCGGACGCAGAAACGAATCGCAAAGGTGCATTACTCTCTCGCGAGTGCTTCGAGATTCATTTGCTTTTTCCGTTTTCGCTTCGGTCCAAAGTGGCGAATAGAAAAAACGAGGAAAGGGGAGGAGATGTACGGCGCGGTACAATGACGTTTGGAATCCTCCAAGGAGGACCGCCGTTGATCGGAAACCACTTCACGGAACGTACCCTCGGAAAGGTAAATGAGAGAATCGCGTTGTAACGCGACGTGGAGGGAATCTCGTGGCTTCTAGTTATACGAACGTGTAATTGATGCCTCGCGATCGATAGGAATGCTGTCCATTATCCAATGGCATATAAATCCGAGCGAGCGATTCGGATTTCCCCGCCGTCGATTTCGGGAGCGTCTCGCGCGTGTGATTGATACCATACTTTCCGTAAATCTTTACATACGAGCACCAAGAGGCGCGATTTATTACGGTAATATTACCGCTACGTTTTCATAAAGTCTTTTGTGGTCTCTTTTTTTTTTCCAACAACGCGCGTTTGTATTAAATTCTATAAGAACGATAAATGTACATTTCTCTTTCAGTGCAATTACGAGAATATAGAATATATTTTAGAAATGTAAATATAATATAATCCTCTCTTAGATAATTTTTTGAATTTAATTTTGATGCTAGAATTTTAATATCTATCTAAAAATTGCAAAAACTGTGAAAAATTTAATGAAAGAATGTGCCGCTTTAACATATCTGTAGAAGATTACAGAGAGTAATTCCATTTGCGACGAAATCGTGCGGATTGAAAAGTTAAAACATAGCTCATCAATTTGGCGCATCTACGGTACATCGAAATTTGAATGAAATTCCTAAATCGATTAATAGCGCAAAATATTATTCATGCGAAACATATTTGAAATTGAATAACAGATTTTCTCTAATAAAATGTTGCAGAAAGTTTTCGTTATCATTATTTGGCAATATTTCGAAATTGAGTATTTAAGGCCGAATAATAAATGTTTCGTATTACTGTCCGAAATTGATATTTCACCAAAACGTTTATCGAATTTCATTTAATGTGAATATGCTTAAACATTAATATCTGTAATAACCGTTATAGTTGCTATTTGAAGCTAAAATTTCCATATTCATTGTCCATGGCATCTAGTACTAATGTTTGCATAAAATGTTATCAAGCGTAAATACAAGCAAGCGTTTCTCGTGCGCGGTTAAATTTATGACATACCAGAATAGATTATCAATTTTCGTCTAACAGCGAGAACTGACCACGGGATTCACACGGAATAATTACCACGCTCCGTATAACGAGTGTGAGCTCTCTATTAAAAATCTTTAAATTAGAGAGAGCTATTGCATCACAAAACGTAATTCTGATGCAGTCGCAACAAATCCTCCTCTGCTTTTACATACAGACAAGTCCAACGTGTTTATGTCAGTCTTAAATGAAATGCATAAAGAGTTTAACAATGCTCCCATACTTGTAATTCTATTTTTTTTACTCTAATGCATTAGCTGAATTACTTTTCCGTTCGTCGTACATTGTACAAGCATAGAATTTATGTGTAGAATTTATATGTTCTTAATTATATAATTTCTGAATTATCGTAATTACTTGGTTAGAAGAAAAAACAAGCTATAAAGTCTTGATTTATTATTCGACTTACAAATTGAAAGCTGAATTACTTTTCCGTTCGTCGTACATTGTACAAGCATAGAATTTATGTGTAGAATTTATATGTTCTTAATTATATAATTTCTGAATTATCGTAATTACTTGGTTAGAAGAAAAAACAAGCTATAAAGTCTTGATTTATTATTCGACTTACAAATTGAAAGCTAACATAGGAATATACACACACACACAAGCTAAGAAAAAAATATTATAATTGGAAAACTGAAACATAATTTAATTACAATGCACATGCGTTTTGAAAACTGTTGAGTGAACTTTAATGCGAGCTGCCTTTTTGCAGCCCATTTTTAATGCGTATGAAATAATTATTTCGGGTTACGTCGTTACCGCAGTGGTCTTTGTGTATTGGCCTGCAAATGGCAAAATATCAATAGCAGAAAATAATCGCAAATTATTCCTGTGCGATACACATACACGTTCCGTGACTACGATTGTATAATTGGCTCGACTAGCGCGGGGGCGTTTGTGTTCTTAGAATTTAAGGCTGATTCATACTTTTCCGCGGACGCAGGCACACTATGGCAAACATTCGAAAGTTTATTCTATGTGATATGTATATATGCGTGTTGTTATGCGATATATACGTTCTTTGTATCGATAGATTCTTACGAAAAACGAAAAACGGTTCTAATTATAATTACGCTTTTTTGTAATAAATCTTATATTTTTAATAGAATATTAGCTGAAGTTTTCTCGTTGTAGCGAAGCAATATATTTATCAGAGAAATATTCTTTTTATGATTATCGAGCGCGATGTCATCCGTGTCAATTCATGCTGAGTGTACAACTCGTTTTCTGTCGTAGTCAATTTTTCAAGGTTTAAATCGATGTGTATGCGAGAACAACAGTTTACGTTAAACATTATTTTTTTACACTCTATGTGTGCAGAAGAACGTGAATCAGCTTTTAGCCGCGTTGGCGTTTGTTCACGCCGCGATACGCGAAATACCGATATTCCATGCATGCCGACACCGGCTGGGAACTGGGAATTACCTGACACCGGCTAGGAAATAATTATCCCGCGGGCTACACTAGTTATACCGGGAGCTTATTGGTACGTGAATCGTACATCCCAGACGGTATTTTCGATGCGCTATGAGCGTCACGTTTATCGGGCGTTTAATAAGTTTCTATGTATTTATCTTTCTCAATACGCTTTAATCCCGGATATCATTAACTCGCGAATCGATTTTAGACCTTTCTTCTTAATTAGATTCGTGTCACATTAAAATCTGAACTGTTAAATTATTTTGGATAGCTTTTATATTTTGCAAAATATTCTATTAAACACAATTGATAATTATTGATTTAAAGTACATAAATCATAACTGAAAATACAAGAAAATGCGAAACATATTTTGCATTGTTATGAAAGTAATAATTTATTTATATAGATAAATTATTAATATATGTAATCTATAGAATTTAATACAGATAGAAATACTTAAAAATAAAAAATTATCTAAAAATCTATATGGATAAATTTTATATATATAATTTATCCATATAGATTTTTAGATAATTCTTTATTTTTAAGCATTTTTATCTATATTTAATTCTATATAGATTATATAACCAATTTATCAAATAATGCGGCAGGTGTTGGTGAAGTTTACTCATGGATAAATGTTTTGTGTTTAGATTAGATCACGTTTACGTTCATTAATCACTCACAAAAGTCACCCATTAAATTTAAACGTCGATAATCTTCAAGCAGACAGACATTTAAGTAATTGCATTGTTTATAGGGAATATATGAATAAAGTGAATGTATAGATACGCATTTTTTAAACTTGCGTTGGAGTCATCTGATTCAAAATCTATGCTATCTGATAATTTTTATTCAAAATAGATTAGATAGTTGATAGTTCAAAATGACGTATTGAATGACTGCTGAATTCTTTATACTTTTTTTTACTATTAATAATAGAAAGACATTTTTTTGTTAGGATATTCACATCGAGACATAATAATAATTAATCAATATTTTCCAAGTTTAGCAAATAAGTCTTAACAAAGGCTTTGTCTCAATAATTTATTCTTTACCTCATGACGCAAACTTGTGGATGAACAGATATTTAATATTTACGGAATATATAACACATAGAGGGAAAAATTAAAAGCAGGTATTTATATGTATGTAGGCGTTTATTATAGAGGAAATGACGTTAATGTAATGTCAATATGACGCCAGATATAGATTGATTTTAATTTATTTATATTATTGGTTTTATTTAATTATATATTAATTGTGTAAAAAGGAATTAAAGAGACAATTCTTTCAGAGTAAAATGTAAAAAAAATTAGAGGTGAAACCTATTTAGGATTTAAACATTTCGTTTGCTTGCATGTATCAGTATTGCAACGGCGCGATAAAGGCTTCGTAACGAAGATAAAATCTACGCAGGTATTACGATGAAGAAGATTTAATTAAGATTGTCGCGAGGTAGTACGATTTTAATGAAGGCGTAACCTCGAATCGATAGACTCGAGAAATCTCTCGTGAAAGTATATCGTTTATGTAAGGAAATAAGTGTCATATTTTGTGCGCTGACATTTTTAAATTTTCTGATGCCAACAATAAATTATATCCATCTTACAGTATTTGCATCTTGAAAAAAATATTTCTTACAATCTTTTAAGATTATTGCATGCGATGGAATGCTTGGGCATGTCTAGAGTTTTCTAAAGCACTTTTATTTTAAGATCTTTATAATATTTTAATTTAAAAGCCTTTAAAAATATTATTAATTATAAATTTGAGTGTCAAAGAAACTATATTACTTTTATCAGATGAAAGAAAATAGATTAATAGATTAAAAGAGAGAAATATTTTTATTATATAATAATTTTATTTTATAACTACTAGATATTTGATCCGCTATCAGATATTTGTTTAAATGTGCAAAGAAATATATTTAGCAATTATTACAAGAAGCAAATGTTACAACGCATATCGTATAATACGAGCGTTCAGTAGTTTGACAACCATATTAAAACGCTCTCTTGTGAACGCATTTTAATAAATCGACAAATAATCGATATTATGAAAAAAATTCATAATTTTATAACATACGATTTTATTCTTTCGCATTGTATTTTCTTCTTTTTTATTTATCGAACATCTCAACACGCTAATTTGTTCGGTCTTCTATTTTTATTACAAGTAAAGAGAAAGAGAAAGAATCTTTATATCTACAAGAATAATAGATGACATAATTTTCATAGTAATATAAGTAAAAATATCACATTCATCTCAGGACATTACGGGTCTTCATTACGGGATATCGTATCTTCTTTTTTTTTTTTTACATTGTATCGTGAATAGATTACGGTAAAACTTTTTTGACATCCGTTACAATGGACGCTGGGAGCGAAAAAAAATTATCCCGCGGATGATTTATTACGCGGAAACGACGACACGTGTCGGAACGAAGTCGGAATCGGGGCTTGCCGCGCCGGTACGTTTCGCCCACGTCGCGTCGGTGGCGGCAGCCAGGGCCACGAAATTCCCGGGACGCGAGTCGCGGGCGGCGCGCCCGCACCGCGCCTTGCAACTGCAGCTGCAACTGCAGCGCGCGCGCCCACCCGCATCCCCGCCGCGTAACCGCAAAGTCACGCCGCACGCCCTCCTTAACCCCCGGTGACTTGCTCCGCCGTTAGCGTTTAAAGGACGAAGGGTTTAAAAGGCGCTGTCAGAGATCAGCGGGAACGACGAGCTAAGAGACAGCTGACGAGAGACGTAGATAGCGGCAATGTATTCCGATCCGCGAAATTGCGCGAATCAACGATTAAGGTCGAAGATTAATTCAGGAGAGATAATTTTTCACAAAAATATATAATAATAAATATATTTTCCTCTGTTAATTCATGCTTATAACACGTATTTAAATCTAAAAAGAATTGTTCTCATGGTACATTTATTTCGTGTATTTTTTCGTTTTTTTCTTTTGCTGGTAACAACATGAAAATGACATGTGCATTTGATTACGTATTCAAACAACTGAAATTTCTGGGATTTGTTTTTCTTTGTGCTTTAATTTTAATATGCACTTTGTGGAAATTCTATATTGAATTCTGTTTCTCTCTCTCTCTGTGAAAGCATACGCGAATACGACCGCAAAAATAAGAGCTCACAATGGTAATATAATAATAATATAGCCGGTGTGCTTAAAGCTGAGAGACAAGGCGAATATCAAGGTCACACCTGGTAAGCTTTCCCAGATTTTCCAGAGAGCTTGGGTAACCTTAACCATATCTTTACCGCATATCCTTGGGTATTAGAGATGTAGATCGTAATTCAGGCGGCTTCGTGGATCTGCGAATTGCTCTTTGGATATTCCCCAGTGCAATAATATTACGGAGAGACTTAAAAACTTTAATCTCTTTACGACACGCGGCAGATTAAACTGTCGTAATATAACTATCATAATATAATTAATATAGAAAATTTCATAAATTACAATTATTCATTACATTAATATCCATTAATATACTATCTATTATATGTATAAAAAACGACAGCGATAAAAATAATGTTCTAGACGAGAAAAATGTAGCATGTATAAGAATTTTTTTCGCTAAATATTTACACAAATGTGGCTTTTAACGAAAACTTTATATATTGAAAAGCAAATTGAATTGCAGAAGAAATATGTACTATACATATAATTTTGCTGCAATTGCTGAAATGTTTTAATTGTACTGTTATTTGTGTGAAAAGTTTTTCCCTTGGCAAATACTTCCACCATCGAGCTCTCAAAAACATTGACGAACTAGTTAAGAAGACACTTATCGAAGTAGAATATGAATCCTCTTTTTCGCGCGAAATTTTTGCTTGACCTTCTTTCTCCTTATCGAGCACTTTTGCGCGATCTTAAATCATTATACATCTCGTAAGAATCTCCTCGCGCGCGTTATCCTACCTCAACCAGACGCGTCTCCGTCGCGAAGAACCTTGTAACTTTGGGCTTCCGAGGGATTGTCATGCGAACGAAGTTTTCCCTTCTGTCTGCGCCGAGTAACGATGTTCCCGATTTCGCGGTGGAAACGTAAAAGGAACTTCGTTCCCTCTTTCTTTCCTTTACGAGTAGTAGAAGTAGTCCTTTCTATCCTTTCCAATCCTCCATGTCACGTCGATATCGCTCCTTTTTGGACGGGCCAAAGAAGGGAGGATCTTGTTTCCTGCCTCGGCTTTCGCGATACGCGTAAAAAGCACGACGTTTTTCTCGCCGCTGTTCGTTTCAACGAGAGCAGCTTTCGCGAATGCGCTCTTACGTACCGCGACTAATGATCTTTGTGATTGATATTGCGTTCTGTACGTTCGCGTTCGGTATCTCCGCTCTCTCAGACGAGCGAAGAACCCACGTTGGAGTTTTCGGAACACAGGTTTTTGTATCTTTGAGAGAGGAAAGAATTTAATTTATCTCGAAACGAGATATTTCTGACTGGCATCTGAAATTAGGATATATGTATAGATAGCTTTTCCTCCAGAGAGAAAAAGAGACGGAATTCTTTTGTTAAATTCTGGAAAAGGTACCAGAGAGAGCACACAAATCTTAATTAATTAAATTGTTACGAAAATGGTCATCGATCTTGGGATTCAACGAAAAATAATCCAATTGTCCAATTTTCGCGACGATAGATCACGCGGCATTTATACACGCGCGAGCAGAGCGCGGCCGATCGTCACAATGAGTCGAATTATCGTCGAGATTTATCGACAGTATTGAATTCTGCGCCCTGGAATGCGGTGCGCAAGCTTGGCACACCGGAATCGTAATTCTTGCGGAAGGACGTGCAGCCGTTTCGAAAGCGCGCTTCGAGAGCTGCATCGGAAATTCGCGTCGGTTCTAAGTGTCAATCGATTTCTGTCGGACGCGGGGATAGCAACGGCAATCGCCGGGAGTGTAAATATGCGCTTCTGTCGTATCTAAGAGTTGGCGGGCAGCAGTTAGCACGCGTATAAGCTGGGGTTGTCGCTACCATGTACATAGATGTTACTCGCTTTAAAGAAAATGAACAGTTTGAGTTTAGCATATCCATGTGACAAGAATAAATTCATCATAATATATATTTAAATTGAATTTTTTTTTTTTTTAAGTTTTCTCAATTCTGCTTTTTAATGGATAACGAGATAAGAGAGAACTGGAGCGACACACACGATGGTTTATTTAACATTTCGTGTTTGCCAATGATAGAGCGCGTTACAATGACGCGTCAAAGCAGCGAAAAATTTTAGTCCGGTAATGCAGGCGAATTAAGCGCACAATACCGATACGAGGCGAACTGATTCGATTTTAGATTACTGTTTTCGCACGTACGCGTTTACCATCAATTACGCAAAATTTGAAATTTATGTAGGGTTTTGTACGCATCATATTTCACGTTTTGCCACGCACATAGAGTATCGAGAGCCACTTCAACGCCCCCGCACATTAACTCGTGGATAATTAGTGATATTGCATGCACTAATATTTGTTCGGCATTCTCGGGGAACAATGGTCCCCATAGTAATTTACATACGCGCTGCACAATACATACTCGGATTCGATTAATAACTTGGCAGTGCAATGCAGGCTGATCTGACGTCGAAACTTCTCGCGCGAGGTCACGGCGAGACATTTGGCAAATATAATCCGAGCAATATCGCGTTTAAAAAGATTTGGTGCGGCACGTGTGCTGTATTACGTTCTATCTACCCGTCTGCAAGTTTGGTAAAGTAGATCTCATTAAAATAAGTACGTCGTGTAATAAGTACTAAAATAATGAAAAGCTTGAAGCAAAAAACATTTTTATCAAAGCAGAATATATTTCTCTTTCAGTTTTGAGATACATGAGAGAAAGAGAGAGAGAGAGAGAGAGGAATAAAATTACTAACAATTTTTTTGTAACAATATTAATGCAGGAACTTTTACTTTTTTATTTTATTTTATTTATTTATTAATTTTTTTTTGCAAAGAATCTATTCGATATCGCGCGACAAAATATGTGCGACTTCTAATACGCTTCGCGTATCTGAAAATCGAAAATCGTTTTGCATAATGTGTCACTTTTGTAGGGAGCTATTCAGCGAGCGATGATCGATCATTCGGGTGCTATATTAAAAGCGTCTACGGGCGTTATTACACCCCCGCACGTGGCAACACACCGAACGCGGGTATTTCTTTATTTTTTGCGCGTCTACGCGCGGGAACCATCATTGATATGTCGCAACCAAATAGCCAGAATTCGACTGTATCTCATGACAGTGAACGATGAGCTTTTTTGTTTAGCCTATAAACTCTTTCGCATTTGTGGACACGTGGCGTTCGACTTGACAAGTTCGTTACCGCGATTAAGATCTGCGCCATTTGCCAGTAAAATACGAAAAAGTCACTCGCGTGACTTACTCCCTGCCTTTACCGCTGATAAATAATTCCTTTCCGCTACGCAATCGCAGAAACGAGGAGATTTGTTCTCTTTCCATGGACTGTTCTTCTCGCGGCTAATTATTTTGTTGAACGCGACATAAAACGGTAATCGTATTACGCAAGAAGCAGTTGTAATTAAAGTTGATTTTTAATGCAAGCAATTAAAGAGCAATTAAATTTTTTTTATTGTTTATGCGCATATAGAACAATAGCAAAATTTTTAAATAAACTAAAAGAAAGGCGCGTCTTTAATCTTTTCAATGCACACACATATTCCTTATGAGAGATAAAGAAAATGATTTATGTGATTTATATTCAGGTTTTTTTTTTGTTATTCACGTATTTTACATGACTGAAAAATTCTAGGAAATAATTCTTTATGAAGTAAAATAATCTCTGGACGAAAAAAAAAAATAAAGATTGAAGAAACAAATATGAAAAGACAAAATATAGCTCTATGAATCTTGTTGAGGTATCTTTTCAGGGCAATTTGTATAGTAGTAGCGACGTTGTTTCGTAAAACTGTTGTAAGGGTAGCTATTAGACGAAACAACGAAGCGGTACGCTACTCGTTTCTCAGGTCGTTTGTTCTTTTTCCCGACCATCGATGCAACACGCATTTCCCCTCTGGGGCGGTGCATAAACCGTCGAGAGAATTCCGTAGCATTCGGTAAACGTGCCCGTAAAATTTATGAGCTCTTCCAGACTCATTCACTCACTCGGTAACTCTGTTCTGGTACGTAGTTTCCGTATTCTGTGATGAAGAATTTCATAGACTGCGCAGACGATCCGCGTAACGCTCACATTATCCTGAAATGAATTTAGATGGATTCATCGATCAGATGATATTTAATGTCTGTCAATTTTTAACGAGATATTTTCTATCTAAATAATAAATAAATTTATTAGTTTTTAGTAAGATTCATTTGTTATGCGGATTGTAACATTATTATACATTAATACAATTTATCACTGCGCGAATAATCGGTAATTTAATTTTCATTTAAAAGAGAGAGAGAAGTTAATTTCTATTGATTAATTAAGGGAATATATGTATATTTGTTCATGACCTACTTGAACTGACTACGCGAGCGAGGAACATTTTCGCATACGAATGTCTCCGCGAGCGCGAGACGAGAATTTCCTTCAATGCGTAGATAGAAAGAAAAGAAACTGAGAGAGGTGAACTTCCAACACGCAGTAGAACCTCGTAGCGAACTATGCGGGAACGGAAGCTGCGAACCCGTTGAATTGTACGAGACCACCGAGTGCTTCGTAATCTCATTTTCATCACCCCGAGAGGACAGCGACGGCATTAAAGATTAAACTCCCGGGATATTCAAACGAAGTGCCAATCGTCTTACTAGCACTTGCCGGCAGTACGAAATTTGCTAACATCCTAGCATCTCCGTCTGGTGCCAACTGCACACTGAATTATTCTTTTCCATCTCACTGACGTATCTTGATCTCTCGAGATGTTGATAGTAGTCATTCGTTCTACTTGAAATATTAGATTTGGTTAAAGAAAGAGTTCTAGAGAAAGCGAGATAGAGAGAACTTTATTATTATTAAAGTAAACTCTTGACTATTTCGATAAATGCTCGTTAAATATCATTTTAAAATTATATGAATATTTTATAAATTCATGCTTCAATTATACGGAAATAATTATGAATTTTTCAAGCTATAAAATAAATTCAGTGATAAATAATAACGAAAACGGGATGAATGTTAGCATATAACTGATGTTATTTTAATCGATCTTTTCTCGGAAAATTATATGAAAAACATTTATACAAAATTGATACTTGTCTCAGGTCAACTATCAAGAATATAATGAATATTTTATAACGTAAAAACGTTATATAGTGTGCATGCATTATAAAAATGTAGAATAAAACATGCAAAAGCGTGTTTGCAATTTTTATTGATGTGAGGTGTGAAAGCTTGCCATTAACGTACATAAGTAATGCATAATGGATCAACGTGAATGGAGCGGACCCACATAAATAGCTTATGTGAATATGTAACATGAAAGTAACGTATATCGCGCAAAAAGTTCTCCCCGCATAAGCCATTAGTAGTCTCTTCACGCGTCGCTGTATTTTTACGTCGATATGCGTCGCGTCCAAATGACGTCTCGGACAGACGAATCCAACATTAATGGTCACTGTGACCTTAACCCGGGCACCGGCAAGGTCGGGGAGGTTTCTACCGCGACGACCTCGTATTTCGCGGCATATTTCTTTCGCAGCCGATGCGATGGAAAAGCGAGCGGATATATACGCGAATGGACTGGCGACAGCGGCGATTCACGTTGCACGATATTCGACCTCTTTTTCCGAGCTTTCATGAAAGATTTTCGTCGACGTTGTGCCTCCAGACACCGGTTCTAATCCGTTCTCGCGACGGTCGTCCTCGCGCGCGAATATCCTCGCGCGAGACTGAATTCCGCTTCGACGAGCATTCTTCTGAAATCTAATTCTTTTTCAAAGGAATATATAGTATTGAACCTGTCGAGAAAAATAACGAAGATGTCATAGCGGAAATTGCATCTACTGTATTTTCTTAAACGCTACTCTCGACACGACAGAATAAAATCTGTATCTATATCGAGACATTACGTTTTAAATAAATCGAAGAGAAATTTTGCGCATCTTAATTTTCTTATATTATCACATCCGCGCGATATTAATGTAGGAATATTTCACATGACTTGTAACGGGAATATATATGTGTCTCGTGATAAAACAGAGTTCTATATACATATTACCTTATCGTATTTCTGATACGAGATATACAACTTCGATAGAATTCTCTATACGTTTCGTGAAACGCGTGTAGTCCCAAGGGTCGTCCCTCGTTCTGGTGAAACGAACGCAAATAAGGATACCGCGGATACGATCGGAGCCGGAGCCGAAATCGGCGAAAGAGGAACCCGGCAGCGGAAAGAGCCGGGGGTGGGGGGTGGGGGGTGAGGGGGACAGCGTAAGGAATACGACGTAGCTGCTGTAACGAGATGATACGAAGGGGGCGGCATAAATCCATAATGCCCGTAACGCAGACCGGTAGATTAGCCCGGTTGACAAGAACAAACGACCCGTAGCGGAGCTCACTGTTGATACAAGTGCATAACGACCACCGCACCCCCTTCTCCCCCCTCTACCCCGTCACACACCCCCGTTCGCGCTGGCGCGAGACATCCGCCATTGATTTATCACGCGATGTTTTAACCGCGACGTCCGCAGAACGCGGATGAGAAACATCCCAGACTAAATTGGAATACGACGTCTGTAATATTGAAACACGATAGTGATACTCGAGGAAGATCGCCGCCGTTTGTTGTTAGCGAAGTAACGAATTCCGCGAGACTCGTTGGAACTTGAGATTAATCGAAGAGCTAGTTTGCGCGAGTTTATTTAAATCAATTTCCGACAAAGTGTCTTTTTGCGATGTACTGTATATCATTATGTATGACACGTGATACATGTAAAAAGATCTGGCTTGGGTGAACAGCATCGTTGATCAAATTACGCCGCTGACGCAACGAGTACCCTTTGTTCACGCTATTGCACCGATAATCGTAATTATCAAATCAGCGAAATTGTTTTAAATTAATTATTTTATTTATTCGACCGACATAAATATATGTACGTGTTTTTCATACGCCAATTCTGTTTAATCGAGCGATTTCTTCATTTCAGCGCACGCGTACGTACACGTATAATTTATTGACGATTATATTATTATTTATGAGAGAATGTGTGTGTTGAGAGATATATGTTTCTGTTTCTGCTTCTTAATTCGTGAAAATCGCAATTGCATTAAAATGGAACTTGGGACCATTTATATACGGGAGCAATGCGGTTATCGGTTGATTGAATATGTATATAATCGCTAAATTTCGAGTTTCTATCAATTGGAGCGTATCCTTCGTCGTCTTTAGACGCATTTCGCGATCATTAAAATCGATATCAATGACGATTACAAAGTCCGTAGGTGGCCCTGATGTATAGCGACGGACCAATTTGATTATCGATATCGGTCAAACTTTGATTAAGTCTACGAAGATATCCCGGTAACGGTCGGTAAAGTGCATTGAATCTCTCGGTATTCAAAACAGGCGCGGGCGAAACTAATACCATTAGGTACCGGTAGCACCACTCGATACAGGATAGGACCGGTCATAGAATTTCATTATAGCGTAAAATTATACTTTGAGCAGTGTATAACTCGTTGAAAAGAACTTTTCGAACGACATATAATCGCTTCGCGGGAATCGTACAACGAATTATTGCTCGCGTCGTCTCTGTTTCGATAAAACGACGAACGATAAAGGAGATTATTGACTTAAACGCGAAATAGCGTAAAGGTGAAATTTTCAGTAGTAATAGCAGGTATCAACGCGCCTCGGTCGCTCTCGCATCAGAACGTCGAAACGAGCAGGTTTTAATGGCCTTCCACGCTCCAGCATTTACGGCCCGGCTTTATATTTCAACTGCGCCATTGTATTATCCCCATGAAGTCCAGATATTATCGAAGCGATTACGGGCGCGTGTGTTTCCAGCGTGGTGGCTGGTTTTGCGCGATACGAGATGGACGAGCAATGGTGGAAGTTATAACAAGGTTGCAGTTCCGGGAGTTTGTCAATGTTAACTCTGAGCACCGATTTAACCCTAATTTCGAGAACGCAGTCCATCTATCGACCGCGATTTATTAATGCGAACGTCGATTACGCGAATTTCCGCGGCTTTATAACGATCGTTTCGAACACCTATTTTGCCAATCATATTCCTACAACAAACACGGATGGATTTTATGCGGATGGATAAATTGTAGTTTACATAACACGCGTCTTTAATTAGAAACATCCTCTCTTGCTCGAAGTAAAAAATATGTTTAATATGCTGGAATAAATAATTACAATATTGCATAATATCGCGCTCTGATGAATTTACCACGATAACTCTAGATTGAAGATAAGATAAAAGATCGTTCGCGAACTGCGAGTACGTGACGTGACACGGCTCGGCAATTCTGCATATGATACAGCACTTAACTCAAGGTAGATTACGCCCATTCATCTGTAGATCATGCTAAAGCACAATCATTAATGCAACGCTTTCCTCGCGCACGTGCGCATATGTGGCAGATACCTGATGGCACACGCGAGACTCTCTATCCTCGGGGGAGGAATCGAGAATGTTTAATGACGTCGCGGCGCTTCGTAAACGCCTTGTCTCGGCGGAATTATGCTGAAACGATGATTATAATTGCGCGACCGTCGTACACGTGACGCGGATTTTCCACGGAGGCCATATATCTCGCTACGTTTACAGGACGTAAGCCGGGGGTATACGGCGGAAACTAGGCGGGACATTTCCTGTTTTATTCATTTTTCTGCTTTTCCTTCCGTGCTGTAAAATATCCGCTTCGGCTTCGCCGTCGTAAACGCCGTCGTAATTTTCTCCGGGGCATCATGTTCAGTCGCAACGATGAGTTTGCGTCGCTATTATCACAAAAATCAAAGACCCGTAAAAATTAAATTAAAAAGGACGCATGAGAAATTTTGCCTCTCTTTCTCTCTCTTCCTTTTTCTGTGATATACTTTATTTTTATTAATTTTTTAGAACCTATAAATATGTTTTATGTTTATTCTAATTTATGGCCTTAAAAAGACGTCGTATTTGCTGACACATAATAGCCATTTGAATTTAATCTGAGAAAAGTCGATTTGCGCGCGCGACCGAGTATCGAATTTCTCTTTCTTTTCGTCAACGCAGAGAGATCCAATTTAGTTCGAGGATTTCGGGACTCGTGATGGACTCGTAAAGAAACTGCATGCGCGCCCAATAACAGAAACGACGAGTAACTCCGCCGAGAATGCTTCCATCGAAGCAGTTTCCGACCTGGCGACCGAAAGAGATCTGGACAGCCGCAAAGAGAGAGAGAGAGAGAGAGAGAGAGAGAGAGAGAGAGAGTGTGTGAGTATGTGGACCAAGAAGAGACGCCATTACCCTCGACACTTCGGGGTTATCTTGCCGACACCCGAGTTTCTCCCCGGAGATTCCCGATCGTGCCCACGAACTGGGTTAGCCGAGTAAGTTCGGATGCTTCCGCACCTAGGCATTACGTCTGCGGGATAAACGCGGTATTGTTGAAGATAGAAGACGATGTCCTCGCGATAATATTTGCCCTCGAGGTAAACCTCGCAAAGAGGCGGGAAAAGGTACGCGCGCGCAAATATTTAATCGAATGAGATCTTAGTGCTTTCTTCTTGTTAGTCGCGATTTTAATCTTCATTTACACTTACCTACTTCGCTAGAAGATATTAATCGCTTCAATACTAATCGCTGATTATCTTTTAAAATAATCCCTTGCACGACAATCTTCCGATTTAACGTGATGCAGATATGCGAAGAAGTAAGAACTAATGTAAGATCATAAATAAATTGTACTTGAGAGTTTCGCGATAAAACGCGCGTCAGTCTAGGGTAGGGAATGCTATATCGAGATCCCCGAGGAGACGGAAGTAAAGGGAAGGCAAAGTTACTCGCATAATTAAATTTTAATTGGCACTCTATCGATGTATAGATATCCCACTCGGATTCGTACATATATTCAGCTTGCGTCTCTTTCTCTCTCTCTATTATGAGGAAAATTTTGGACCTCATTTACATTTTAATAATCTACTATCGGACAGAGAATTATAAGCAATAAAGTTTTAGTATTTAGATGTGACTCTGTAAGTGATGTTAAGTTTTAGCATTTAAATTGCATATTTTGTATCGCTATGAATAATTGAGCCTAGAAAGAAACAGAGGATCGCATAAAGGGGCTAATAATCCGCTGTAAAACGCGCGGATGTTTAAATGCGTATATTAATCATAATCCTTTCTGTAACTGTTCGATAAAGAGCTAACATTTTTTTTAGCGTCTCGCAACCGCGAGAAATGAAAATCACGATTAAGTGCCCTCGTAGTTGCGTAGTCCCGAAATTTTTCTTATTCCCACCGAGCCGAGAGTCGCTCGCGCGTGCTTCATCTCGCTCGTAAAAACTAATTTCCCTAATTTCCACATTAATTTATGCAAAGAACGCTCCGCGCATTACGGCGCTTATCCCGAAGCCACATTTTAACGTTCTTCCAACACTCTGAATAATCCAATACATCCGTTGGTTGACGTCATCCACGCCAAACACCGACAGCCCGGGGTTCTTATGCAAACGAGGACAATACATTTTTAATTTCATGCAAAACCACGCCACCTGCTGCTGCAACAGCGCGTTCGCGACGGACGAGTCGACATTTCGCCCGACGCTTTACTGACCAATCGTTTTCTCGCAATCGGTTCGCATTTTCCGGTCGAATTAATCGCACGGTGAGTGAGCGTGTCACCTCTTCGCTGGCAGAGAGAGAGAGAAAGAGAAATTGCCGAGAGAGACTGCATATACCGCGCCGGATTTACTAATAACCAACCGGGAAGGCTGTGTGACTAGAACATACATTGGACCATATTGATTTTGTCCAGGAACTCTCGGTGGATTTTGACACGTGATTGTTCGCATCACGAATGATACGCTCATCGCAAGTCGAATACGATTCTTTACTTACGATTATAAGAAGCATCGCTCTATAATTTCATTTATTTCTAATAGGATTTTGTGTGTGTGTGTGTGGGAAATGCAATAACTTTCAAACTTTTACATTACAACAATTCTTACAATGTACAGCGATACGTAGTACCGAGAATAATGCATGTTGGGCTATTTAAAATAAGATATAATGAAAAGGGGGAGGGAAGGAGTTAATTATAATGTAAGATATATAGCGCTATAGTTCAGTCTTACTTTTTTTTTAACTGTTAGAACTTGCCGAGCTTATGATTCATCGATAGAACCACATGACATGCACGACTACTCGGAATTAGGTCAGAACTGCTCAGCTAATTACGGCCAAGTAATAGATAATTAATGGATAACCGGCGACACTCGGTGAACTCGACAGTTATTCTCGTAGGAACAATGCTCACAGATGTCTGATGAGCAGGATAATAGTATTATACGGGTTCATGTAACAAGGATACTTTACGTATCTATTTCTAAAATGTCCTTTGTTTAATTAGCAATCCGATCAATGATATTTTTATCATTATTCATTATTTTTATTCATTATTATAAAGTATATGGCGCGTACGAAGAGTATTAGTGTATTTTTTGTTTAGACGATTGAACGAATCAACAAGCTTTGTGATTGTAATCAACGTACAATTAGAACAATTTAGATGCATATTGACGAATTTTACGTGAATGAATAACACGCATCGCGAAACGAGAAATTTTCCGAAACGAAATATTGTATACCTGACGTTTCGACCGAAGAATCGAAAGCTTTCAGGATTTATCAGTTCACGCTCTAATAATTCGATGCATCAATAGTCCGCCCCGTGCTTTCGTTTGTTCCGCCATTTATCGTCGAAATGAGAAAGCATTGGCTTTTGTTAAATCAATTCGATTCGTGGATGCATCATACTCGTCGCGATTCTAATTACAAGTCCACGTGCCGGTGGCAACTTTTTTTTTATGCGAGTGTGTAATAATAAAAAAAGATCGATCGGTATTTGCGCATTTCTCTCATCCCCGCCATTCTACGTATGCCTGACTCCGCAATCATTGCGGAGTAATTAAAAGCACCGTGTGGACAAAAGCGCTCACTCGTGTAATGAAAAAGCGCGTGATTCGTAAGCCAGTTGACGGAAAGCGAATCCCGCCGCGAATGATTGAAGTTTAATCTTATTGATTTGTGCGAAGAGAATCCGCGAGAGAATTTTTCATGCGCCGCGATTGAATAAAGCAAAGTGGAAACGACGATTGTGCAAAAAGTTTGAAATATCAAACATTTGCGAGAAAAATCAAAGAAAAAAAGACATTTTTCTCCGGATTACATTACATCTGTTACGTCTAACAGTAGCCTATAGGAAGGCACTTTTTTACGATCGCGCATTAAGATGGAATCACGACTATGATACGAGAAATGTCGGACAAACGGATGTGGAATACCGGTGCATAAGCGTTGATAATAAATCGTGTCAAGGTGCAAAGGCAATAACAACTTGGCCTCGCGCATTGTCCGTAAAATCACGAGCTTTTCCGTTTGCCGATGCCGCGTCGCGACGCGGAAAAGCAGTTTGAATTGAATTGAACTTGGCCGTAACTGAAATGTCGTTTAGAGAGAGTGATTATGTGCTGACTCGAGAGTCGTATTGACTCGAGAGACTAAGTGACAGATAGCGAGGAAAAGAGGATAAGCGAAAGGAAAGAATGGGAAGAAGGAGTACAGAAATAAGCACAGTCGTGTTTTTTGTTAAGGAATTCTTCGACGATGCTTCTTTCTTGCGTTTGAGCTCTTGTTCAACCACCTACGCTTCCCTTTTGTATGTAGCAAAAGAAGAAGACTGAGGAAAATATCTATTGACTTCGTAGACTCAGATTTTTAAAAATAATTTTTATTCTAAATTGCTTTTATTGTAACATATCGCATACGAAAGATTTTGTATTTCTTTGCAAGTTTAAATGAAACAAATATCGTCAATGCTTTTTCTGAAAGCACGTTGACGTTAATGTTTGCCTTATTTATGATTATTTATTGATTGGAATAATCATTCGTTTATTATGGAATATTATTTAAAACTTATTAAAAATTCACTTATTTAAAATCCTAATGCGATTTAAAGATTAAGAGGCGAGGCTTTTTAACCTTCTCACATGTGTATGTTCGAAAGAAGATATATAGCCAGTTCTCTCAGCCATGGATCGAAGATATGAGGTCGTTTAATATACTTAATGTAATCTGCTTTTTAATATACCTAACACAATTTACTGCACCACTCATGATGATAATACTTTCACGCGTATTTATTGCAGATGGTAAAAAAATTCTTTTTCGTATTATTATATCATTTAAATGTTCTTCATTTTTACCTTTTATACATATATCGCTGCTAATTATATGCGAATTTTGTCTTGCTTATTCTAAGATAAGTTGAGAAAATATTAGGTAATAATACGAAATATTTTTAATGATAATACTGCTAAAATATTGATGAGATAACGTTTCAAATAATACAAGGAAATTGTAATATAAGAGAATGTTTATTATTTGGCCCAATATGAGAGTTTATTCTCGGGACAAAACAAAATCTCGTAGATACAGACAGACCTAAACATTATTTGTTTATAATGCCTCGCTAGTACGGGATCATTGAACACTGGAGTGGGGATTATAATACACGCTAGGATCATAACATACGGGAAGGCTCGAGGTTGTTCAGTTGATTGCGAACCTTTGGCTTGAGTTGACGGTCGAAATTAGTAACTATGGAGAGAGAGCAACCTGCTGCGGAAAACAGCATAAATTGTATACTACGAGAGATGTACTGTAAGTACTTTATAGCACGGATGCCTGCGCCTAACGGCTCGTATATTACTTACTCTCTTCCTCTCTCTTCCTCTCTTGACATTATTACTTGAATTTTTAAGTCTTTCAAAATTGATTTTATTTAATCTTTAATATCCGAATGTGACCGCGGAATTTTATTTTAGTCGATTATTGGTTTGTCTGTTAAAATCTCTCTGGCTGTCTCTCATGAGAAACAGAGAAGAGGATTTTTTTGTCCCTAAACTTGCATACCAAAGACAATTTCTGGAATAGTTGCTTGTGAGCGCAACGAGGTACCAATCCCCCAACCCTCGTTCTTTTCGTCGACTGAATATAAATGCAAAATTTTCACGCCTCGGAAGGGACAGAAAGGACCGAAATCGAAAGCGAGACAACCGGTCTTTTCGAGCGAGAGAGAAGCGGAGTTATACCTCGATTTGAATTCCTTTGTACAAACGTTTGCATGCACCCATCCCGCATCATCTCTACTTTTCTTTCTCTCCCTCTCGCAATGACATTTGATATGGAAAATTCACGACGTATTATAAACACCGCGAGAGTGAAGCTAATTTCGGATTCGAATACACTTGAGACCGTCGGACTCTGAATTTCAGGATTTAATTTTTAATCCATTCGAAGAATTTATAATTAACGAGCATTATGTAGATTATATACGAGCATTACATATATAGATATGCTAATGATACGCGATTATTATGTATTAATCGGGACACCGAGATTACATAAGTTGCTAATACAAAAGTCCCTGAATCTTTATTATTGCAACTCTAAATAAAAAATTAATTTGCAATATTATTTTTAAAAAATGCTTAATTATGATTATTAAATTTGATATAAATTGGTTTTAGAGAAAAATCAAAGCTTTGCTATGAATAGAAAACTTTTATTACACGAACAAATTTTTTTATGAGAAAATTGCGCAAGAATAGCTATAAACACACATAGTGTTAGTATTTCATGAATGATATGCTGCTTGATTAGAGGTAATTATTCAAAGAGCTACTCCGTGCATTGATATACCTGATATTGCGTAGGAGAAGCCATAATTGTTCTCGCGATCATTGAGTGACGTCAAATATCAAACAATACGCCGCGAATGCGCCTGTCATCGAATACCGCTAGCGAAACTCTCGTTTAGATATATATGTAAAGGAAATAATGCGTGTCAAGTGCTCGAATACAATAATGTATCATAGTCGCGATTAATTGAACATTGCCCGAGGATGAAAACGATACCGGGAAACAGTGCATCCCTTTTTCGTTAGAAACGAATAGTTTTTCCGTGCACCTAATTACGAGAGACTTCCATGTAAACATACTAATTAGATGAGAAGAACGAAGTAGTTGGCTGCAGAAAAACGAGACAGCAACGAGCAAGCTATGCAGCCCTCTGCTAAAAAGATTTCGTTCAAGCAGTGGCAACAAATAAAATATTGTACTTCAGATAAAATAGCTGATATTATCGCAAAGTCGCATATAATCTTTTTTTATTTTTTTATAAATACTTTTCATGACATCCTTTTCGTGTCGTATCTGCAAAAATTTACCTATTTAAAAATCGCCGAATGCATAAAGATTTGCAAGAGAATAGAGAGATATGCATTCCTCTGAGAGGATGCAAGAAATAGCGAACAATCACATTGTGCACGATTAAAAATATCAAATTAATCGTATATTGGTAATATAATTTTTTTTTTTAGTCGCCGTATGAGAATATCAGTGACGCGAATGGATTGAAATATAATGTCGTCGCGCGAGAGCATCCGCATGAGAGATTTATTGCGAAATTGCACAGCGTTCGAATTATTCCACTCTCTTTCTCTCTTGACATTGCATTTTTTAAATAAAATATTTTATCGCTGAAATTGGGAAAAATTGCGGACGTTACACGATCAGGGGGATGTGTGTTAATAGATTCTCGAGCGCGCCATATGCGCTGTCGAGTAAATGGGTTACGAGAACCTGCCAGACCACAATCCGCAGAGCTTAATATCAATTACTAATTGTCATTAATCTCTCTATTGCTTCTGGAAATGTAGTCTCTTGCGTCTCCGCATCTGAACAATCCGCTGACGTTATTGTAACATTTATGATAAACATCCCACACGCTTTTTAATTGTATTAATTCCTAATTGATCACCCCTCCGCGTAATCTTTCAAACATTTATGCGTGTTTAATTTAAAAAATTTGAAATGTTTCATGCCTATTTTTTTTTAGGAAAACAGCGATACTGTTTGAAAAATATCTTCGAACGCTCAATAATTTTTCCCTAGTAATTCCCCGTCAGGCATCGGAGAACAGTTTCTTTTCTCCCTTGTGTTTTTGCCTGATAATTAATAAGTCGTTTAATTATTCCGACGGTATAACAGCGAAATGAGCTAGATCGACCTATGTGCCGCATTGCGCTCCCATAATTCGAGAAATCTCGCGGGCAGAGCCGTATTTTCTCTCTCGGAACGATACTCGCAAACTCGCCGAGCGCATAATACATCATTCCGGAGTTTATCTCGCCCCGACGTTAGCGCGTACACACCTCTCGGTCGACTTTCCGCGCGATTCCGTGCATCGATGGAACGGGTGAAAGGGGGAGGGGAAAAGGTGATAGGGGCGGCGAGCGCGGGGTGGAAATGGAGGAAGAGTGCCTTTTCACAGATGGCGAAATGCTTTCCGATTATCGCGTCCGTGCAATGCGCAGCGTGCGTGCAATTGCAACGAACCGTGCATTATCCGCACGTCTATGTATATATTTTATATGTGTATGCGCGTGCACACACACACGCACACGCACACACCTTTCTCTCCTTCTACCCCTGCATCGTCACGGGTCACACACAATTGCACGGCTGCACATTGCACTCTACGAAACGGGGGCGATAGTTATATAGAGCGTGCTCTGCACAGACTCTCAGTCCAGCTTAATACCGATCCTCGTCGACCCCCCCTCATTGTCCGCTAGAGAGGGATACTGAAGGCGATGCCGACCCCCGACATTAATCTCCCGAATGGCGTTTGTATTGTATGTTTACATTTAGGAAAAGTTACGAAGGTTATTGAGTTGCTCGGCTATATTTCGCTCGTTTCTCAGCCGCAAGCGCGAGCGTGATGTTTGAAGTTGCGGTATGATTGTACCGCGGCGGAATATTCAAAGCCGCCCTCTTGAAAACTCGCGGTAGTATCATTATTCCTCTTAACTTTTTTTTTTATTTTTTTATCTTCGAATCACGTATGAATTTACGGTGTTAATTAATTACACGGCACAAGTCGCGTCGTACAAACTCTGCCGCGTTAATCGGCACGACATTTAGCATTTGGAATCTCTCCCTAGACATCGGGTGTGAACTTCCGCAAACCCGCCTGAAGCGGAGTGGCAGCGGAACGCATATATACATAATATTGGTTCGGATAGTGCTTAAACACGAACTAGGTCTCGTGCCAATCCTGAGATACGGAACACGTGTAATCCTTCCTATGTGGATTTCGTACGAAGGCTCCGAACAATTTAGCAACGGATTTATGAGAGAGAAACGAGCGCATAACAATGTTCGCAAATATCGAGAGGAATGACGATTACTCCGATTAATAGCATGAACTTTTTATTAACTTGCGCGAAATTGGAAATCTACCTTTCTGTAATTGGAAATCTACCGTTCTGATAACTAATTTCACAGTCGCTGCACCGACTAATTTTGGATAGAGGCGATGTTCGCGTGTCACGAGCCAACCAAAATCCATTTATTTATCTGTTTCATCATCATTCGAATTTCCGTTACTTAAACTGCGAAGTAACCTCTAACGTTCCCACCGTTCGCTGGAAATCTTCGTAAAATTGGCTTAAAATGAATCTCGCGTGATCTCGTATGCCAGTCTTATCCGAAGGGCACGGAGCTAGCTTCCAAGGTTAAACGATTTCATGGTAGACATATAGCAGATGGTTGTAACGTGAGACTAGAAGGAAGAGTAAGAATGAAATATGCGAAAGATTAGCCGCAAGAAAATCGAAAATAAAAGGATAGAGCTTGCTGTTTTTCCAGTTATTTACGTAATATTGGAATAAACGTAGTATCTCGCGAAAAGAATCGAGCCAACAATATCTAGAAAACTCATGGTTAAGAAGATGTTGCTGTTTGTGCAAGTTTGAAAAAAAGGAGAATAATTTGACGCATGAAACCATCTGGTTTATATGTTTATCTTACAAAACGCGCGTTTTGCGTCCACAACAATCACGGATGCGCGTTGCGTTTTCCGGAAGACACTATTTTCGCAAACGTTGATTTAAGAGTTTCTTCTCGCGAGCGGGCGTAACAGCGCAATTTTTGCGCTGAATGCGACGAATACCCGCAATATGTCTCGCGGCGTATGTATGGGAGGAGAATAAGTAAGGACATATCTCAGTGGCGGTAAAACTGCGAGCGAGATGGCAACTCCGCGAGTAGGTCGTGAGTGCTTTCGACATTCTTTAACACCGTCGTCGAGACGAGCGAAGGAGAGGAGAGAGAAAGAGAGTGCGCGCGGGAATCCCGAGACAAGATCTCATCGCTTTTGTATTAGATTAACCTTGGGAGAAGCGTGGGTGGCGATGGTCCAACCTCACCGGAGGTGCTGGAAGAGGAGAGGAGAGAGCTTTCCGGGACGTGATCGCCGTAACCCCCGCCGAAGAAGGAAGTATTTCTCTTGTCTCCGCTGTGGGACGAAACGACGCTTCTTCCGCTCTCTCCTTCTCGCCCGTCGGCGATTCCGGAGGAATAAAACGCTGGAGAGAACTTTCACGAGTGGGTGCTTTCAGAGCGCGAGAGGCGTGACAGCGTGGTACGGCGGAGAAACGATCGGATTCACGCCTCGGGGAAAGCGGGGGGGGGGGGGGGGTTTCGGGAAAATCGGTATCCCCGCGGCGATGAGAGGAAATCCCGTGACAGCAGCGTTGTTCTCGCTTGCTGGTCTAAGTTTTTTAAGACATTAATAACGGATGCCAAATTTTTTTCTTGGTCGTTCGTGTCGGTTCTCTCACCCCAGTCGTGTACGCTTTCGGAAAAATTCTCTGCGATTAACTAGGAATGATTGTTTTTAAGGACGCGTCATAAATTTTTCGTAAAAGGTAAAAATTATTTATCTAAAGAAGAATTTAGTCGATATTTTTTTATATGTATAAATATATATTTTTTTATTAAGTAAACACATTCTCTGATATAATTATACAAATTCTACTTTAAAATAAAATTTCAATAAGATCTCTATATGTAATACGATATAAATAATTGATTTGATATAAAACGGAGACAAGAAACTTATACATTATATTAAATTAAACAATAGATAGATTGTTTTATATCGGAATAAATTGTTATTTTCTTGTATCTACAGCTGCAGTAATTTGTGTTACTTAAACTCGTTTGCTATCTACTTGAATTGTAATTAATTGGGCTCGTCGAACTCGAGCGCCACTTTCTAGTAGTAGTGGTCAGACACAGTTCAGGCAGAAGGATACACGGCGGAAGTAAACAATCGCCAACGATTTAATGGCTAAGTGGTAGACGATCCCAATAGCTATAGACAATAATTATTCCTTCGAAAAGTTTCGCAAATGGAAATAATTAGCACGTCTTTTCGCTTGAGAGTTATTGAGTTGTAATATTTGTATGCCGTTCTTTGATGTTTAATATATTTTGCATAAAATGTTTTATATAAAATTAGAAACTTAAGGGACGATCAAAAATTATTTATTTTTAAAAGTTACTTAAAACGATCTGTTCTGGCAAGAAGAGAAATCTTTTTCAATCCTTGTCGCTTTTCGCGCAAAAAATGATTTAGCCTCGTTTTTTTTGCATATATCAAAGGGGAAATTTCACGATTGAGGATTGATATGTTAGCTAAAGCGTTTTAAAGAAAAAATTCTTTTCTCACGTTGGAGACGCAGAATTTCTTTCGAGTTGGAAGAAGTATTTAATCATTGGAATTCGATGAATGCGTGACTGAAGCAGATGTGCATCGACTCTCTTCTCGCGAATAACAAAAGACGAGGATATCGATCGGTAGTTATTTTCTTCAGGTTGGAAAATTTTTGGTATGCATCGCCGCATAACTGGCACTGACATTACGAAATTTCACGGAAAGAGGAATTTCTTTTGCTTTTACGAATCATCTTCGAGCTTTCACCCCTTTTTAGCTTTCGACCTACGTTATCATTTTTACGCAGCTGAATAAAAATATCCTTATATTTTTAATCCGCTCGTGCTTCTTGATTTTATTTAATTTAAAAAATGCTACAATTTTGTCGTGTTAATGAAAAAGCTTTGTTACACCTTTTTATAGTTATGTGTCACGAATTCGTGTCATGAGAAATTAAAATAACCGTAAAGATTACAAGCAAAACTTGTGATTTTAACATAAAATTTTCATGAGATCACATAGCATGAAATGATTACGCAACATTTTCCCTTCTCATATTACTATTGAAAATATAGAGGAAATGTGATATGAAATTGAAAACTCTATGTCTGTTGTATCCTCTCGCATCATGAAACTTCGTTGCATTATGTAATAGTCATACACATTCGATACGAGCGCATTTTCCGCGGAGAATCAACGGAGGCGAAAAATTGAGAGTACACTCGAAAATCAATTTCATATTCCACGTGCCCCTTGTTAAATCGTATAACCTTTATTATATAACAACGATGTACACAACTGCGATTGGTTATTGTCATCATTGTATAATGATACTTACGGACTATACTTCGTATAATAATCTCTTTTTTATTTTTCTGTTTCAGGTAAGTGTATTACGTGTTTGATACGAAGTACTCTTGAAATGTTTACGCACATTTGCGAGGAAAATCGCAGCAGTACACATCGGAAAACGTAAGTGACATAAATATATATTATCCCCTTTTAACAAAATAATATATATCATTTTCACGACGTGCGATGGAGATTACTAGCAATATCATTTTTCTTGATAAATTTTTTTATGACATATTGCTTCCTGTGAAACACATGTTTCTTTTACATTCCATCTGCGAATACAAATAAAATACGGCAAAGTCCTCGTTCGTCGCACTTTTCTCGATGAAGTCGCGCTTTACGGTAAGATTTTAGGTTGCGATTTTTCAGAAGTGCTACTTTTTGATTGCCATGTCCATTAATGTATATCGAGCGATGCATAGAGCAGGCAATTTGGGAACTATGTTGAACGCGGGCGTGGCTTAACGCCAACTAAGGCACTGCATTATTGCGGAAAATATAGCACAGCGACGATATATATGTATATCGATGATGACACACATACACACACGGCTTTATCTTCATACCATGATGCATGCGCGAGAATAGAGAAAATTATTCGGAGAGTTGCACATTATGCTTAACGCGACTGAATGAGCATTATTTCCTGCGCTCGAGTGTTATTTACATAATATCTACGGTGATTTAGCAACTGAGCTTCGTTCATGTTGGCTGAACCGGCATCCGTTACAATATTTGACACTTTACGGTCTGAATAGTGAGGGCCGCGCCGGATGTATTCGCGAATTAAAAATTTCGCTCTTCCGTTCAATATAATTTACGATCAGGGACATTGATCTAGCCTAGATTGCAACTCCTAGGCCGCTCCGAGAAAAACTAGGATGGAAAGGTATATTATAAAAAAAAGATGAGAGAAGCAATCTTTTATCGATCCGGAGAGAGAGGGGGTGGGAGGGTTTCCGAGCCTATAACAATTCACACGTATCTATTCGAGGAGGAATTCGCTCGTGAATCAAGCCAAGTCCGCGCAGAAAAATACCCTACTGGCGCTCGTAAACATTCGCCCGTCGGCGCTGTATCGTCGTCTATATATCTGAAATTTATTCCTCGATCCCGCGTCGCTCCCACGGGACACGGACGACAAAATTCGCGTAAAAAGGGATTGCTATAGTTACGCGAGCAATAACAAACACGCTTAACTTTTCGACGCGCGAGGCTACGATCCCGCGCGATTTGCTATTCTTTCTTGTAATCCCGTTCCCGTCGTCCTAAAATCGTCTTATCCCGAGCTCGAGCGTGTCCTTGAGCGGCTGCGGATAATCGTTCATTTTAGTCCGGGGAGGACGTTGCGGGACATTTCAGACATACACGGGCACTTTGTTTCTAAAAGGGCGAGAGCTGCTCAAAGAACGAGCGGAGTGCAGGCGCTCTTATGTCGGAGAAAACGGGAAGAAGGATGGGGAAATTGGGACCGGGACGCGAAGTGCTTGAAATAATATCACAAGAACGCCGACAAATATTTTCGCGCGAATTCTCGTTATACCGTAGAAACATGGTAATTTGAAAAATTGGTAATCTTTCATTACACGAGCATTTTTACAATTGCATTTTATAACAAACCCGCGATGGAAGAATAACCGATTAGTATTAGTCGGGTCGCTTTAGAGACAAACTCTTTATAAATTCGAGAGCGGAGAAAGAGAGACGTTGTATGTTTAAAACATTTGTCCTTCTACTTCCACGAGTGTTGGGAGGGAAAAAAAAAAAAATATACCGCTCCGGTTCAAAGGAACCTGATACGTCCTGCGAATACAGAATGTCGAAAGGTTCTCCTTTAGCGCGAAAATCAATTAAGACCGCGCTGAGATAATTGCATTACGTCGCCGTGCTCAAGAAGAATTGTATCGTACTGTGCTCTCGACGCCCGTTGCCACGAAGGATTATAGTTGAATTAATAATTCGAACGCGCGCGTGTAACCGTAGTAGAGCGACCCACCACCGGTATATTTGCATCTCGGACGTAAATCTAATATTATTTTTTTATTTCTCGGCTGCGCGGAGAGAAAACATTTCCGCGCGAAACAGTTTATTTTGCTTAATGCCCGCGCGGAATTAATGGCTCGTGACATTCGCGTTTCTTTCGCGCGCGCTCGCGAAATCGCGACCGTCTTTCTAAAGCGAATCCCATCCCCTCGTTTATAAACGAACGCGATCCGCGCCTAATCGAGATTTAATTCGGACGGATTATGTATACTCGAATTAACGCGTGCGTATTTGTACGACGGAGCTATTTTCTAATCCCCTTCCGTAAGGAATGTAGACGTGATTCGCGAATCGAAGAGATCGAATGCCGATTTATTCCAATTCGGCCACGCGATAATTTTCCCTAATATCTCTGCGAAAGACGCGGGCGGCGTTCAATGCCGACGATATTTTTCCACGTAATAGCTGTTCACCACTCGCGTATTGGATGATAATAAAAAGCGCGAGAAACTACCGATTCCCGCATTTTCTCTCATTACTTTTCCATCCGATTTCTGGCGAATTGTCGAAAATTCTCGCTTCGCGGCAAGAGAACAATGCGCGCGCTATTATCGCTGACTTTTATACGGTTCACTACGTCCGCCGTTCTGATAACACTCGGCGATTTTTGAGACAATTTTGCTGTGGAAATTCTTGTATCGGCGGAATCGTATCGACTCATACCGTTACGTACTTGGTGAAGATAACGCGAAACTTATAACTTTGATAATAACTTCGTGAAACGGTATATTCGGAAGACGGTAACTTGGCCGACAACAAAACATTTTAGCCGCGCATCTCGTTTAATCATTTAAGAAGCATTTAATAGTTTCGGGGAACTGCAGTGAAAACCGATATTTTAGAACTATGTACGCATTGCGGAAAATTTCCACGCGGTGAGTACAAATGTCAGAATTGTTAACTATTTCTTCCTATGATGTGAGGAATTTATCACCGTTACTGGGCGAATTCCAAATTTTACGATTTCAACGAACATGTGTTAAATAAAAATAACATATTATTAAGAAATTGATTACTGCGCTCGACGCTTCTTATTGATTCTCGACATTTACTCGAAGAAATTTATAGGACATCGTAAAAAGACTGCGCGCGGTAAATCATAAATTGCCCAATTACGTTTAAGGTTTCTGCTTGATTGAATGCCATTTTTAATATTTCTATGCTGCCAATTGTGAGAGCATATATATAATGTACAAATAACTTGGCCAAAAGCCACAAGACTTTTTTAGTAAATTTTTTAGTAAATATACGAATTAGTATAATATAGTCTAAAAGAAAATTTTGTACAGTATATTAAAAAAAACAATTTCTAATTAAATTTATCTCTTTTTTTGTCGAAATATGAGATTATTAGCAGATAATATTCTTCGACAGAAGAATATTTGAATTGGCAAACAGTTGAACCATGTTTTGATTATACGTTGAAGAAGCAATTCGATCAATTCTGGATTTCGATGGCTATCACGTATTTCCCATAGCATCTATGTATAGGGTGTCTCAGAATTTATCGGAAGTAGACACACAGCGTTGCTTTTGTTCCTGAAATTCTTTTGCAATCAGTGTTTGTTATCGAAAAATCGCGAGGCGTTGATGCGCTTTCGGGCTACGAGTCGATTAAAAATGCAAGTCTTTTTGCGGATTCGCGCGTCCTTTGCGAATTTTACGACACCCGATGGACATCTCGATGGCTTCTCTATTTGCGTACACATGCCACGATCTTATACGTCTTAGATGAGCGAGAGTAGAGGAGTAAGGAAAATGAGGTGTAACCGGAAAGAGCCTAACTCCGGCGGATTGGAGTAAGGCTCGGAATAAATCGATAGCTGCATGCAAATTACATACGATTCCTACCCGAGGGCTGCTTACAAACGTAAATAAGGCATGTACGTCAGATCGCTTACTGAGGCTGACTCTCGTAACGGCGGTCGAAGAAAAACTTGATTCAACCTTTAATAATCGGCAATAAAACTGAACCAATTAAACTGACACGATAGTTGAGTATTATGGAATCGTAACAGAAAAAAAAAACATATGAATAATGAATAAATAGATACACGCTGTCTCTTTCCTGATCCGTGTACTCGCTCATACTCGTTTGTGTTTGCTTCTTACTTTACAGGGAACATTACATAAAAATTAATAATTAAAATATGAAAAATTTTAAAGTGCGAATTTGAAGGATTTGTTTTGACGATCGCGATTTTATCGCGATTGTGTTTCGTCTTTCATAAAGTATCGCGTATATTAGTATATTTACGTGTTCGCTAATTGCTTCGAATATTCGTGCCGGTGAGATGAACAGCGACAGAGCGATGATTCTCCATCATCCGTGGGAATAGCTCTTGACAGTGAAGAACGTATCGATGTATTTTATTAACTGAATTTCGACCACAAAATTGCCGGACGTGGCCGCGCGACAGTATCACCGAACTATACGTACGAACCGATTTCAATCTAGGATTCAATAGGCCAACGCGAGACGAAGCGCAGGCAGAGTTATGAATTGGAGCATGAATCCTAAACGAAACTCCCCGTCTCGTCCGATGTCGCTATTGATACTTCCGTCGCAGTATCCCTGGCACAGATCGAGTCTTGCAGTGACGGGATTGATGCATTCGCTCCCGGCACATCATATTTAAAATGCAGGCATTGATGTAAAAATAATCTATCAAGGTCAAATCAAATTTTAAAGTATTTAAAAAAGTAGTACTTTAAACACACATACACGCACAAATGTTAAAATAATAATATAAGAAGAAGCAATAAATTTTTATCATATTATATTTATCATATGATATGTCTGGAAACTAGATATGTCTCTTTGTACATAGAAGAAGGAAAATTTTATTTTCACACACATGTAGATATTTTTTTATTTAAAATTGATTGTTCTAATTTTAGAGTATTAATATCGTCGGTACAATTTGACGCGAGGTTTTATCTGTTTTATTATCAGATTCGTGTAGATCAGATTATCAGATTGAATGTCAGATGAATTGTCAGATTTTTATTATCAGATTTTATAATCGTATTATGTTATTACAATACACGTGGATGCAGTTTGATAAAAGAATCCCGCTTGATTGAACGTTACAAATAGACGTTCGGATCATGGTTATCGCTAGTTTGTCCTCCTCCTGCCAGTTTGTTCCTAGTGGGTGTTCGAGAGATTGGGTGGAGTTTCATCTGCCGAAATCAATGTAAAAAGGGAGGTCAAGGTCTTAACCTTCGGGAAAATTCGCGACACTGCCATCTCGGTGTTTACATTTTCCTTTTTCGCGTTTTTTATCAGAGAGTTGCAGCGTTCGTTTACAGTTGCCCGGTCACGTTGCACGTCGTTGCAATGGTCCTTTTTGGGAGGGATCGTAATCAACGGCGAATTTTGTCCCAGAATTCAGATGTATAACAGCTCTTGCAGGATTTTTAGAGAAATTATCTTTATTCCTGTTATTAAATACTGTATCGCTTTGTAGGAGCTGAAATATCGTAATCATTTAATGTATACAATATTAATCGATGTAACGAATTTATGAAAAGCAGATTTGATTTAGCAGATATGTGCGCGAGATTCGAAAAGTGTCATAGCGACATATTCAGGTCAAAGCAGGCATAACGCATTGGCGAAACACAGAATAATATATAAGAACTTAAAATACCGCAGATTAATTTCTCTCTCTCTCTCTCTCTCTCTCTCTCTCTCTCTCCCTCTCTCTCTTTTTCTTTCTCTTTCCAGACGATGTGATAGAACCGAAGATGATTATTCATTTTTGATAAATTTTCAGAACAGCTTTGTCTTTTTTACCCACTTCATCCGATACCTAAAGTCTTAGTTTCAGTTTTAATAAACTACTAGTGTCATATCTATGACAGGTAATTAATTTCTATAACCCAGAGGTAGAGATAAATGAATCAAACTAGTCGCCACTCTTTTTTCTCCTTCAAACACAAAATTTAAATTCAAACATAAAAATTAATGAATATTTAATTTATATAAAAATATATTTTTATAATATATCTTTTTCGATTGAAACGATAAAAAGTATTATATTTTATATAATAATATTTTCACAAGATTTGAAATATTATTGCAAACAAACATTCAAATTCTACAGCCTTCGTTATTATATATATATGTATCTTTTTATATGTATTCTATTTTATTCTTCTTAAACATTGATTTTACTTATTTTAGCAGCATTTTTTTTAGTCCTTTTATACACGTTCGTCCTTTGATAAGATTTTATTCTTTGACAAGAAGTTTCTTTTAAAAGAAGGCAAAGTAGTCTGTGTAAGGGAATAAGATAACATCGTTGAGCCGACTGATGATTATCGTTGACCGAATTCGCGCGTTGCCACCTCCGTCCATACTTTTTCACAAAGCATGATGTGGTAGCTTCTTATCTTTCTTTTCAAGCTGCTGATAGCCCGACATAACTTTGCTACCCACCATCAATTTATTTCCATAAGTTGGGAGTGCCGGCAATGAAGGGAAACGGGAAAGGACTGCGGGTTCCTCCAAATCTCCTTGTGGCCTTTATAGTCCTTGAAACTTTTCTCTCTCCCTCGGGCGTTACATCGGGATTACTCAGCAAGATGGCGCAGCTCGAAGCATTAAAGCACATGCAAATTGTTGCGAAACCATTTTGCTTTCTCATTTAGAATTTTACGATGCAAATTATTTTTAATGACTTATTTTATTAATGAAATGTTCTTATTAGAATGGCAGAATCGAACAAATATTCATGATTTTTTTGTATCTTTGAGTATTTAAATATTTACGTCTTTCTGAATTTTTCAACTTTCGAATCTTGGAAAATAATCTGTTTCGGATTACGTACTCTAGTGTTCTATCCGTTTCAAAATTAACTATCATCGACATACCGTATGTTTCTGGATTTTGTTGTTGGCAGCTGGTAGTTCGTTTCTGTCTTTTATATTTCCTAGAGAATGTCACGTTAGTTTCAGTTCAAGCACAGAGAGTAATCGATCATAAGTTCGGTTATAGTAGAAAAAGGTCGAGGTATGTTTCTTATATAACTTTCCGCATTAAATTTCTTATGCAATTTCTCTCGCAAGATGTTTACATTAACGAGACATTCGTTAATGTAAATAACTTCTTCCCGATGATTGCAACTGTAAAGTCATAAATATTTGCTAAGAAAAAATCCCTTTCGTTTTTCTTCGAATTTATCCGTAAGCAAGACATATATTTTTTCTCTATTACACTTGTGGATTCCTTCCAATATAGCGTGTCCAATCGAGAACCTTTTTTTTAATTTTTGAAAAGCTCTACTTTTATAAGATTGCTCATTATTGTTTCAAGATATAATTTGTTATTTATATTACACATATATTTATTTATTACATTATATATTCTTTAATATTTATAATATTTATAATATTTTAATATTATTTTAATATTTCTGACGGAAATACAATTGGTGGAAACATTTCACTATTATTATAATGGTTAAAAACTGCAAGCAATGTCGTTGGTTGCTATTCTTTAAAAGTTTAAAATATATGCAATTATAATTTATTTTCTAAATTAATTATTGCGTTTGTGTGTAGCATTATTAACACGTGTATCTCGCGAAACGTGGAAAGCTCCTTGTTCGTACGAGGCGCGTGGG
Source organism: Lasius platythorax (assembly GCA_963971435.1). Taxonomy (NCBI): domain Eukaryota; kingdom Metazoa; phylum Arthropoda; class Insecta; order Hymenoptera; family Formicidae; genus Lasius; species Lasius platythorax. The sequence goes on along the minus strand of OZ020540.1, from coordinate 4,893,174 downwards.
CGAACTTGATGAAACAATTAGTCAAGTGATGTATTTTCTCACGAGTTGCACTTCCCTGAACCACTTTCTTTCTCCTAGATTGCAAAATAATTGTCTCATTTCATCCAATGTCGATTTGATATCTCACGTGTCCGCCCACGCTTTAGTACGTTTAGCGAAACTTTCTATCAAGACGTTGTATACTTCTGGCGCTCACTTACGTATCGGAGAAAGAGAGAAAGAAAGAGAGGACAACTGCGTGACACGATTGGAATTCCTCCACTGAATTTTTATACGTCTCGTGCAGCTGAGATCGGCGATGCACTCTCGCGAAAAAATGCAGTAAAGCAGAAACGGTACGGAAGATCGATGAGAAATTAAAAGAATGTCAAGGTTTCGCAAACACAATTTCTTCGCAATATTTCCTGCCTCCGTCGAAGATAGTAAACGACTGTAAGCAATTCGTAATAACGAAAGATAAATATTTCCACGTCATTTCGTGTTCAATACAACGCGATTGCGGAAAGATCTATAATTTCTGTTGAAACTTTTAACATTCAAATAATAACGTATAATTGCACGTTAATATTCCATTGGCGGATAGAACTAAGAGAATAAAATATAAAATTAAAATGGAATGAATTAAAATAATGTCAATTAACTTTAAAATATTTTTTTTGTCGCACAATCCAGAGAAAATGAGAAAAATAAACTTTGCTATTATTTCAAATTAAATGCACTCGTGAAAATTAAATAGACTGTACTCCGAGCTACAATTACATCATGATAATTGTTGTCTCAATATTATTACAGTATGCAACGTATAACGTAATCTCTCGTGATATATTTTTCATCTCTTGAGAGAGACAGAGAGACGGAGAGAGGAGAGAGAGAGAGAGAGAGAGAGAGAGAGAGAGAGAGAGAGAGAGAGAGAGAGAGAGAGAGAGAGAGAGAGAGAGAGAGAGAGAGAGAGAGAGAAAGGAGAAGGCAATTTAATTTATACAATCGCAAAAGTAACTTTAGCATCAACACGCGAAATTGGCATTACTTTTCCATCAAGCGATTGGCATGAAAGAAGAAATTTAATATAAAAAAAATTTAATTGAACCGATCGTTTCACCTTTGGATCGATTCCACAGAAGGACTAACGAGACGATAGTGATCGATCAAAGTAGGCTTCCGCAGCTTTTGTAGGTATGTTCGTACATAGCTAGGGATCTCTCTGGCGATAAAATATATATTGGAATACCGAAGGAATGTGACAGAAGTTACTCGTGATGTCGATGCCGATTGATCGAATCACGAGGACACGAACGGGTAACGAGCTCACGTCGCAAAAGAACGACGAATAGACTGAAATAGGGGATGGAAAGATCAGAAAAATGGCGCGATATAGAGACGTTTTGATACCGCACCGCTATTGATTGGCGCGGGCAATCGCGGCCCCGATATTTTTTTTCCCCGTTATCGTCGATGTAAAATCGGATAAAACGTATTCGGTTTTCGGAAGCTTATATTTGAATATAATACATACCATTCGATTCTCCTCTTCCCATCCTGACCCGAAATCTGTTTTATTTGATTAGATTTGAATTTAAAATCGTGGGTTATATTATTACATTTCTGGGCACGATTCTTTATAATCTCTAATACAGTTACAAGGATATTTCGTTTTGCGTTAAAATAAAAAAAAAACAATATTCTCTATATAGAATACGATTTACTTTTTAAAAATTATTAAAAAATAAAATAATGCTCTTTTCTCATTTGGCTTCTTATTGTTAGTTTCAATACGGATTCGGTTACGTAATAAACATTGTCGGTTACAATTAACATTGAAGAGAATGAAGTCAGAATTATCGAACAAACATATTTATCATTTAGAGTTCCGCGATGGTTCATTATCGCCGAGCTTAATCATGCGTTGTAATCCAAACTCCCGAAACTGATTGCATGTGCAGGACTGATATTACCGAATTGATAACATTGCGTCTAGGTACGTTTGCATAGCGTGCGCGCGCGTTTGTTATAGCGCGAACAGCGTGAAGAAAAGCCAGCTTGTTTGGGAATTAAATAAATGCTCACACACAATCGGAGAGATTCATTTAGAGCGACATATTTGGATAACCTCGATCGAGCGCCGTGTTATCCCGCCAGTCGGATAAAATCGCACACCCTGTAGCGTGTGTCGTCCCGTGTTAATAAATCACACGCGTTTAATTACGCCATCTCCATTTAGCTGCTGCGCGTCTATCTTTCTAGGAGAAACGTAATCAACGACTATTCTACGCAATTATACGATTCGGTTAAACAATTCACGACGAAGTGGCGTTCTCACTCGGTGCGTTTCTAACTTTTGCCGCGTTGATATTGCTAAATGCGTTTACACCGGTATTTATATGTGTGAGATGTGCGGAATTATTTAATTATTTTCGCTTAAACCGTTCGACGCTTATCGCGCTTCTACGTAATTGCAATTTGCTACGAAACGCAATTGTACAGATTTGCATGCAGATTTAATGAAGTTTTTAGCTTTGTTGTAATGATAATGTAAAGTTGATGACAATATCTTTCCGTGGAAAAGCGGTTTTAGAAAAGCAAGACACGTTTTCAAAGGACTTAAGTACTTGAAGATTGTAAAGAGATCGTTCTTTTTAAATTGTGAGACAGCATTTTCAAGCATTTCACCAGCATGCGGCAAATATTGTCCACTAAAAAGGCGCGCTTTTCCGTTTTTCGGAAAAAAGGAAGAACAAAAAAGATTGAATGCGGGCAAAATATCGTTGACATCCCGTTTCACAAAGGCTTTCATGAATGTAAAGTTCGGCCGATGTCGGCCCTGACCGAGTTTCGAGAGGAAGATAGCCGCCGATGAGAGACAGGCCGTGGAATAGACAGCGTTTGTTGGACATCAAAGCTTAGAAGGGCGGAATCGTGGAACAGCTAAGCGAGATGTATGTAGTTGATATTGACCTTGACCGAATTTTGACCGCGAAAAAGGGATGGCCCGTCTTTCCACATTTTTTTCGTCCGAATGATTTCCGATTCGCCGGCACACAAAGCCTTTTTATCAATTTCAAAAATTTCCAAAACTTTATTGCATCTAATAGGTGAGAAAACGTTCAGAATTTATAACGAAAGAAATCGTTTCATTCAAATTGATTTATCAATGTCTAAAAAACCAAGCCAACTTTTAAATTATTAGCATTTATTTATTTATTAATATTGCGATAGAGACAAATAAGAGTGATAGATACATTAAAAGAAGATATAGTAAGCCTTGTCATCTGTCAATATTTTCTCTTATTTGAAGAGAAATTATCGTTAAACAATTGTAACGCTACAATTTCATTTTTTAGTCGTCCACTTTATTACGATTTTTCATTTAACGTATAGTAGAGCTGACTATATAAATTCAAGCCGCTTGATGTATATATACAGTTTCTGTTTCTCTCGCGTATGTCCAATTTCGGAAAAATTTTCCCGACGATCGTTCGATCAAATAAAAATATAACAAGCGAGACAGGAGAGATTCAATAGAGAGACAAGTCCCGATGATGCTCTAAGTCTTCGCGCAAACATCGGTGGTGTCACATCAGGACACCTGATGATCGAGCGATTCATTCATCCGCGACGCGAATAACCATTCATAGGCGACTGCCGGAGCGGCGTGGGTGCAATAAACATGAAACGCGTCGCCTATACACGCTATCTCATCCGCGTCATGTGGCGTCGCGACGCTATTTTCGGTGCATTCTCGGCGTGCGCGCGACGGGGAAAATCGGCCGCGCGTGTTGGGGCGTCATTGACTCGCGCAAAAATACATTCACCGAGATATCGTATACAGCTTTTGCAAACTGTGGGCGGACTAAAATCCCCTATATAGAGTGTCCCGCCGGATGTTCTTTCAGTCATAGATTCCTTGACGGTTTTAGAATCGAGTTCCCATAGCGACAATTCAATGAAAAGCGACGGAGAGTTATTCTATGCTGAGACTCGAAAGCTCTTACATCTTAACTTGGAAGATCCAAGTTGAACGCGAAATCGCCCTCTTACCAGTTGATCTTTAATTTGACGAGAACTTGATAACTTGAGCGTTAGTTGTTTAAATATTAGGAATTCAGAAATGATGTATTTATCGTTGTGAAATGCATTTATGCATTTTATGTATTAATCTTTTTTTTTTATTGTATGATTTCACTAAAGGTTCTATAATTAAATTAAATTATTCCCAACGCGCGATTTACGTCAATGCGTAAGCTTCTGCTTCTGCTGATCCAAGGCACGTGCGCGCTTTTGACGTCACGTAGAGAAAGGAGGAAAAAGCAGTTTTCTGAAATCTTAATGGACCCAGTTGTACCTGGCTTTACAGTGAATGTATTTATTTAGTATTTCCATCCTCCACCACGCGCATTAAGGAAGCGAACCCTTACCCTTTTAACTTGAGATGAAAACTTTAATCGCACGTGCGCAACGTGTTCAAAATTCTTGAAACTACGTTCGAAATGTAAAGTTTGTTCCATGTGCGCACCGTATGTCTTGTTTAACAGGATTGGTTGGTTGCCGTTGTATTAATGTTCCTGGCGGGAGGAACGACGGCCAATTTTTACGTGTTTCGTGATGTTGCCTAACTGAAAACAGCAGTGTCTCAGTATAGTGAAAAATTACGTTTCTTGCATTTTTCAACTTTTATTTCGTATTCCGCAGTTCCCTCTGGAAAAATGTAATATCGGATATCGCGCAGCTGACAAGTTTAATAAAATGTTTGGTAATCGCGATGCGAAGCTACGATGCGGCGAAACGAAATTCCGGTATTAAAGCGGAGAAACTTTCGTCCGACAGCGAATTCTGATCGGTCGTTTCAGGACTATCGAAAAATTCCTTTTTTTGGAGTACGTGAGTTTTCAACGTGGGAATTTTGTGTCGTGAGAAGATCAAAGGGACCGATAAGTACATTACATAAGCACGATGCGAATAAGCACGTCTTGTGCAACCGCAGCTTATTCGCATCGTGCGGAAAATTCTACACAGCCATTTCTCGCCTGTAGAAAAATTCAATCTAAAGATGACTGTGGTACGCAGTCACATTTTTTACGCGAAATTTATAAAAGAAATCGCGCGGCGTCATTTGATCAATGAAACTGCCATCGCATAAGCATTTACGTAATTACATAAATCTCGCCGTGCGAACTCTTCATTTCGCTGAGCGCGTTCTATCGATATTCTTTGATGAATTTGAATAAATTTTATGCCGAGTTCGAAATTCCATAACAAAAAGTTTCATAATAATTAAATCAACGATTTGCATAAAGTTTATTGCAGCACAATTCTGAATACATATGTATACATTATTGATAAAATTTATTTATAAATTAGTAAAAAAAAAAAAAAAATTATTTCCTCGGTGAGAAATATCGAACATACGCGGTTTTCTCCAATCACTATTTTCGTTTCCATCTAGAAATTATTCTCTGACAAAACTTATTTTCGTAGGAACCTCTCTTTCGCGAGATTTATTTTTACAGAATGGCAATAAAACGAATTCTTATTCAAGATTTATTTACTCTGAAATAACTTTTGATTCAAAGTTACACCTGCGAAAAATCCGGATTGTCGCTATTTAATGGGGTAATGCATGTGTTGTGGACGATATGCGCATTCAACCACGACAAAGACCATAACAAATATCAACGTACTCGACGTTCGTGGAAGAAATTTACAAAGAAAATTGCAAGAGGTGGCATCCATAAAAGATGAGAGGAATGCTGAGCAAATAAATTTGTCGCATGAAATAAAAAACAAAGCATCCGTCACTCTTACGATTGCGGTGTGGGCCGCGTATTATTTATCGCTCGTACACTTTCATGTATAACAGAAGAGAACGTCGGAATTTTCGCAAAGCGAAAAATGTCCGACAATGGCGTAAAAGGTGTTGCATCGTCGCGAGACAAAGTAATTAATTACTCCGCGAAGAACGGGCGGATATCGATGGCAGCCGGATAATTGTTTTTTTTTCACGGGTGACTATAGTAAAATATCGGAATTTTTTTCACCGACGATGGTGAATTTATTGCGTTGGGAACATCTCGCCGCTTGTCACGAAAGTTGTTCTGACGAGAGAAACACTCACTCTCGCTTCTCTGTTTTCCACTGAAAAATGCACTATTCTGTCAGACATCAAAACGCGATACTTTGGCGATTTGTCTTCTACAAGAAAAGTATGGTCATTCAACAAACGTAACTTTCCCAAATTTAAGTAAGTTTGAAACAGACTGTTTTGAAGATAATCAATCAACTTAGCTCCGATTTAATTAAACTTTATTTTGAGAAACTTGTACATTAAAGTAAATTAAACACACATGTCGATATTTTTTTATATAATATATTGTATATAAAAAAAAAACAATTATATGCATTGGGCGAATTTTGCAAGTTGCCCGATTATTATCATCATTTTTTTCAATGATCGTTGCAGTTGATATCGCGCACACATGTGCGACGGAACGCGTGTATGTAGATTGTGAGATGATGACGGGACGACACTTTCATTAACGAGCCATCTTGCGCATAATAGCCTCGTTATAAAATCTAGGAATTCGTTTTAGCGAAAGCGTTTGCTTGAAGGCGGTCCTTCAAGCACGCTCGAGTCAAGTCGAGAGACTAGACGTTTCGTGGCTGCGCTCATTTATTTTCCTACCACTCCCCTTCCATTTCTCGCTTTTTTTTTTACGGCCGACGTAAACTTGGCTTCTTTACGATACGTCCCTTTTACGAGGTTTTTCCCCCGGAAATTGCTTATACACGACAGCGTCGAATATATTTTCGTCTTGGTCGGAGGTAGTCGGCGCTACTCTAATTGGCTGCACAAAATCGAAACGGTTACAGCTCTCTCAAACGTATAAGTAAGTCGATCCAATAAACTTCCGCTTTGCTTTAATACGTGTGCGGTAGTGCTGTTACAAGCCGCTTTGAGAAATTAAATATGACTCTCTAAAAAGTAATACACACGTTTGATATTTTTTCATGCAATGCATTTCGAAGTTGGTGCATCTTTCGCGATATATATATAATCGGCGGTAAAAAGTGTGTACAACATGAAAAAGAGCTACTATGAGATGAATAAGGTAGAGAAAGATTTTTTTTCTTTCGCGTTCGCTAAACCACTCTCTTGTAAATGTATTCGCGCATCATCTGAGTGACTTGAATTCCCGACGAGTTTGTTTTCGCGTCTGATATTTGTAAAGCAGCAGGTTCCATAAACCGACCTCTCTATTCACTTTCTCTTATCCCCAGGAGATCGCTGTAAAGCAGTCTTCTTTTGCGATAGTGGTTATCAAAAGCAAGACCTTCCTGCGTATAAAGGACACCGTTAATCGAGAAACCGGAGTGAAGGCTGTAAAAAAGTTATCTTTTCCTAATATCTTGTTATAGAAGGAAAGCGTGTGCATATATTCTTATCATATTGCTTAACATAAATAATCGTATTTTCGTGTATTATTAGAACCGTTTATATCTGAAAATCTCACTAGAACAAGATATACGACCACGTTTACATTATATGATGATACTTTATTTAACGAATGTTCTGAAATATTATCTCCTGAAAATATTACGTCGTGACATTTCAAGGTTGAACGAAGCTTCGGTATACACACAAAAGCGCAAGTATCATGTTATCATTATCGTTGCGCAGAGGCAGCAGTAGTGATAATACGGTAAAGCGGAAGTCGGTCGCAACGCGCGCGCTCACCCTCTCTCGTTATTCGCGTCTCAGCGCCGTCTCGTCTCTCGGCTTGACGGTTACCAGAGTCCAAGGTTGGCGGGGCTTGATGGAGTCGACATAGCCTATACACGCTGACGATGGACCGAGGGAGACAAGCGCGCGTGGCTGACTAGGGGCGGCGAGAGTGGTGCGAGATGGGGGAGCGAAGGGGCCGACGGTATATAATGATCGATACTGCTGATACTATAGCGCGGATCCCGATCGCGCGATGTCCGTTCTCTCTCTTTCTCTTTCTCCCCCCCCCTCTCTCTCTCTCTCTTTCTCTCTCCTCGCGTCCCTCAATCCGGAACGCAGAACGGCGAAATTTTCCCTCCACCTTCCTCCGGCCTTCCATTCGTTCGCGCGACTCTCTTCCTCCCTTCCGGCAGCACCGACGGCGGCGGCGGCGCCCCCTCGGAAAATGAAAAGGCCCCTCCACCGCCACCCGAGTTTTCCCCAGTAACGATCGGTTCCCTTGCCCGGGGTACGAGTAGCGGATTGCACGCCGGTCCCTTCCCATTCCCGCCGCCCTACGACGGTCCCTCTGTCTTCCTCGATCCCTCGTGCGATCTCTCTCCCCTCCACCTTTTCTCCTACTCCTTCCAGCTGCAGGCACGAATCGTCGCTGTCTGGTGCCCCGTTCGTCTGGTCCTCACCCCTTCGAGGTATCGGTTCGGAGAATTGCGCGCAAATTTTATCCCACAGCGCGGGTTGGATAACGGAATTTCGAAATATTCAATTTTCGCGTTATCTCGTAACACCGCGTTTTGTACGCGTAAAAAAAAAAAATGTTTACGTACAGAAAAATTGTATATATCATTGGATTGTACGAGTTATTGCGACTTGAAACGCATCCTCTCGAGTTAGGGATGAGATACGCGCGTGATGAATAATGAAGCGGATCCGATATGTACATATGTATGCACGTGACCGGTAAGCCGAGGTATATGGAGAGTCCCTGTGTAATGTACGATCGAACGTGTGAGCTTCAGTAGGAATACGTGGATTATGCAATGTAAATATTGCGATTGTGCAGATGCCCGCGGAAATGCGGGTAGAGAATTAATCGCGGTTGCTCGCTGCATCCATCGAACGATTATGTTTTTGTACGTCAAGTATCGAATAATGCGAATAATTGTAGCTAGATTGCTATTACACGATGATACATGATAATATTAGATTTCCGAGGAAATATTAGTTATAATTGTTGTTATCGTTGTCGAGAATATTATGCGAGGCTGCAATAAATTGTAGCGATTATTCTTCGCAATTTAATTTGCATTGCTATTATTCCTTTTTCTCATTTTTTTCATTAAATAAAAGATACAGTAGTATAACTCTATCTAATATTCTCTTTTTCACATCATTGGTTGCCGTTTAATTCACAAAAATGTATACATATACATGATGTACGATACTAACAATAAGAGATCAGGATTTACACACACATTTTTATTTAAAGGTCTACTTAAAAATAATAAAGCGTAATATTGATGAAAGATACCCTCCCCCTATCTCGTTTTTCTTATTTTGCTCGCTTATTTGCTTTCCCCATTTATAATTAGTCATTAGTCTCCGTTTAATTTTCGTCCATGTTTATATTTATTGCATTGATTTTTGCAGCTAAATGCACGATTTATCGATAAATATGAAATTAATAAACATGATGTGCATTAATCATGCGTATGGAAATCACCGACAAAATATTTATTATAACTACGCATGGCATATGTACAAGCGCAAATGATCAGAAATATATGTATAAAATATAGAGATAAAATAACAACATTGAACTGCCGAGAGCATAACTAAGCGAAAAATTCACTGCGATTTTAAAATCTTTCTCAGAATTACAATTTGCGAGATGTTATTATTTTATATTATAATCAAGATTGGATATGATTTTTTATATATCAAAATTGGATACGAAAGATATGGAGTAAATTGAAAACAACAATCACGCCGCTGATATTACGCGAGCAATGTATATTGCACTATTTATATATTGCATCTAAAAGAACTATAACGAAACATTTTTTTTCGTTTCTATAATATTTACAACAAATATAATTTATATTAACTGAAGTCTAGTACTAGTTTAATCTTTAACAATTGTGCTATGATTATGCTATGAAAACCGAAAAATGTCCCATCTAGGAATCAGCATTATCTTTACCATCGTCGCGAAAAATATAGCTTGATCACTTTCTACGCATTAGCGTTGGCAATTTATGTCGAAGAACATTACTATTTACGACTTTCGCATTATTTCTCGAGAGAGACACTAACAAGATAATATAAGAAATAATGAAGAGAATTTCTCGTGTTTACTTCGCTATGTGTCCGACGTAAAAACAAGTTCTCGTTCATAATAAAATAAAATAAGATAAAAATCGATGAATAAAAAATAAGAGAGAGTTTACTTAAAGTTTTTCAAAAATTTAAAAGATTCTCTTTACAACAAGCGGAAAGAAAAAGAACGTAATATTCCGATAAAATGTGTGATCTTTATGCTCATAAATGACGGTAATCAGAGAAATTCTCGCATTATTCTAAATATATATCTATCAATTTATACTCCCATGAGTATACATGTAAATTCAACGTTAGATAAAGTTCGCTTCACAATACGCGCGAGAACAAATCTTAATTTCTTTCGAGCTCTGCGCAACGCGTATCCGGTTGAACGCCGTCTAGAAAGTTATCGGTGCAATTTGTTCGGTATATCTCTCAAACAGGGTCCAGCCCTGTCTCCACCCTTCGGCATCCCCACCGCGTCTCCCTTTTGCAACCACCAGCCTGAACGCCCACGCGTCTTTTCGGCCGCGAGCGAACGCGCCGGAGCGGTCGCAGTAATCCTCTGTTTCTATCACTTGCGCGCGCAGCCGCGCGATCAGGCCGGCTGCGCGCGCTTAGCCGGCTTCGACTACTTCGGCGCGCGCCGCGCTAACGAGAGGGAGAGAAAAAGAGAGAGAGTGAGAGAGAGAGAGAGAGATGAGCACGAGTAAGTAGTAACGGATAGTCAGTACGGGGCACGCTCTCGCGAGGAGCGCATCTCACTCAAGGAAGGATACGCTCGCTCGCTCGCTTGCTCTCTCTATCTCTCTCTCTTTCTCTCGTTGCTTTCCATTAGTCTACGCGCGCAACTGGTGATCGATTCGCACTTCCGGCGTGGGTCGACTTGGTTCGATATACGGTGATTCGTCAAGGTCACTCGATCGAGAGCCTTAAAATAGATCGCGTAACTCAGCGAAATCCCAGCACACCAGGCGTGACCGCTTCGCTCATTTCTTCGTGGACTTCCATTCTGCTTTGTGAATGTTAACGATATAATAAGATATGTCGAGCCTTTGCAAATCGCCCATCTCGATCTTAACGTTTTGTTGCGCCAATTTTGGTTCTCGCATAACGCGTCGCAAAGATCAACGGTGGGAGAAATCACGAGTTCAGTTTCGTGTAAAGTCTGCTTTTTAATGTGAGTTCTTCATTTGATTTATCCACTATGCTTTTTATGAAACAAGCTGTCGTTGAAATTTGATTTATCAACACCTGTCGTGTTCCGTTTATAATTAAAGAGTTATCCACGCGTTGAAAGGCATTGTTTTTTAATTAGCAAAATAGATTAATATCAAAAGTCCGTGTTATTGTTCCCGATCACATTCAATAGCATTTAATCAATCTGACAGATAAATGTAACTCTCTTGAAAAGAATTTGTAGTGAGCTTTCATAAATAATATGTGAAGAGAAAAAAAAAATATATATATATATTTCATAGACGGAACTCGAATGCGCGACGAGGATGTAGGCGGAGACATTAAAGTTTCATAAATGAAAAGTGGCTGACATGGCAGCAGTTTAATATAAATGTACCGACTCATAAACAATTTAAGCGATCAACATGCATATTCTATGAACAATATCAAAATCTATCCGCTCGATGCAAAATGCGTCTAGTAGATCGCAAAGGATACTTCCGTTTTTAATCTTGTCGTCAATATCGAGTGACACGATATATTTCGTTCTTATGGCAATGTATTATAAAGCTCAAAGGAATATTCGCGATATCTATAGAGGAGGCTATCGTGAAAAATAACGTCAATATAGCGATTATATATGTATGTCGTATATGTTTGAGTATTATTCTTAGCGACATTATATTTTTTTTGGTGCAGATTTTGAGCAAATTTTTGTAAGCGTCCAAAACACGTGAAAAATTTCGTTGGCCGAATTCTTTACACGTTAACGTTTGTTTCTACTTGTGAACAGCTTTTACAGAGAATGCGATGCAAATTCCGGAAGCTCGTCTATGTAGCATTCCATGGAAAAGTTTGAAATTGCAGCCCAGCAAACAGTTTCGATCGATCGAGAACGTTTGATTTTCGATATATTTAAAACAAGACAAAGCGCACTGAATAAAAAGAAACTATGAGGAAATATTTTTCGAAAATAAATGAGAGAAATTTTATAAATATAAAAGCCGATTAATTCTTTACTTGCTTTTATGAATGAGATAATGCTACGAAGGTGAAAATTATCAGATAAAATAATATTTATATTCTTTTTTTATTGTCGGCACAATTTAATTATTTTTTTTATAGTTTTGCAATATCTGTTATTTTTATAAATAATAACGCATATAAATACGAAAAATACGATTTCCGCCAAAACGCTCTTTGATCACTGCTTTAATCACGACGCGAGAGTTTCACAATAAAAGTGAACCACATGTAACTAGAGACGTATTAGACTGAGCAAAAAATAAAATTGTATTTCTGGGAAGACTTTTAATTCAGACTTTTAATTCAGCAATGAGAGGATATTTAATCTTGAGATAAATTCTTATTTCTCGCACGAGATAAATATTTGTTTGATAAAATCCAAATTTATACTCGCGCACGATTTGACCGAATATTGAATATCGAATATTATATACCGATTATATATTGTGTACCGATTCGCGAATCAAGATTATCACAGAAAATATAGCGAGCGTTTCGTTCGTTTCGAATCGAAAGAAGTTCATTCGCCGGTACAGTAGAATTAATGACTGGGCGCGATTAAAAGTTTTCCACTGAATACAGTTCGCAGTACAAACGTTCTACGCTTCTTATCGTCGGTATGTTATGATCGATTTAATGCGACACCCGTTATTAGGGTGCGCAACTGGTGATCGTTTTAAACTTGTATTGCAAAGCTGCTCCGATTACGCAACTATTGTTGTCGCCAAAATAACATCTCTTTCTTTCTCTCTTTCTCTCTCTGTCTTTTTCTTTCTATCTCTCTCGCGACAAATCAATTGGCCACGGTATTGCAGCAAGATATGAATCAATATAAAACGCCCGTCGGCAAATATAGCGGTACGATATGGACGAATTATTGAATGAATCGTGAATGTCAAATGTTGATAAAAGTATTTGATTGAAAAAAAATATGCTTCTCTCTCATTCGCTTATGAAGTTCGATCTGATCAGCGAAGCTTTTGTGTAACATCAATCCGCTATTGTATCCGCGATTTTATACGTCGCGCCTACATCCTCGAGTTTAACTCCATTACGCTGTTCGTGTCACCGCAATTTCGCGTGTCGATCACATTTCATCGCGTTCGCATTTCTCGAATTCTACCACATCCGTATCCGTGCCACAACATTACGTCACATTGATAGTCTGGAATTTAATCATGGAAAAAAAAATGTATTCTTTCCGAAGCTCTCCCGCCATGGCTTCCACGTGGATTAGCGAATCGGCCGTTTGATCGAGTCGACAATTCGTCTCACGATCCTCCCTTCCGCCGATCGATTTTCGCCCAAAATATCGTTTCGGGGCGCCCGATTCGCCCATCGCCCGGACGCGAGTGGTTGATCGCGGAGAGAGTTGGTCGGCGACGGATCGGCGCGTGTGGCGAGAACCGAAGCGAAAACGAAACCTCGTCGGGAAGACATGAGCGGGGTCGGCTTCCTGGCGGCCGTGAAAACGTTCACGCCGGGCGGCCGTCGGCGGCGACGCTGCGAGAAGCAGCAGAAGGTCCTGGAGCTTCCGCCGGGCTACGGGATGCAACCGGACGTTGTGCCCTCCTGGGACGCGGCGCCACCCATCACGCCGCCCGCCGCATTTTTGCCGCCGGGCTACAAAAAGGGCTTTCCAGGTGAGCTCGCCCGATGCAATACGTCGCTCTCGTGTCGCAAAAGAAGTTTCGCGTACGGAGGGAAATAAGGAGATTTTCCTAATGTACCTCGAGGTAAAAACAATCATCCCACATAAGGAAGAACTATAGATACTGCGCAGATATTTGTCTATTGATTAACAGGACGTGCACGTAACAATAATGTCGGTTTTTTTTTTCCCCTCGAAGAATAGTCTGTCACGTTCTCTCTATTCTTGAAAAAAAAAAAAAAAAATTCTCGTCTATATAGATTAAAAATACAATTTTATGACTTTTGCTTATAATATCGTCCGTGTAAGTTTTTCGGTGCAACCGATTCAATGCAGAATGTAGCGAGTATAGCGTTACACGTGTCGAATGTTGCACAGTGACCTTTTCTCAATTAATCCTTGATTTAAGCGGATAATACCGCGAGAGGTAAACTGCTGACCAAAAATTTGTAAACTCCCGGGTAATATTCGAATATTAACTTCAATGGCCTTACACGCATTGGCATTATACACGCTGTTCAATTAATTACACTGCATTAATTACATTATACTGTATATTGAACTTTGATTATCGATTACGAGTATAAGCAGCAAGCTGTAAGCAAAATTTTACGTTTTTTTTTCATTTTATTATGAATTAAATTAATAACATAATTGTTCTGTCAATTGCTTAGATCTATAACCGAAAGCTTAGATTATAATAAAATTATACTAACATATTGTGAGAGAGAGAAAGATATCTCGAACTTTTTATATCTCAAAATTCCTCAGCAGTTTACTTTCTGTCGTGCGAGCCACATTGCATTCTCCCCATTGTTTGGAATAATTATCTAGACTAATTGTAACTTTATAATATCTCACTGATAAATATAAATGCACCAAGAAAATTTAATTTACCAAGCTTAATGCCAGAATCGCAATTTGGATCCACAATTGAATCTCCTTATTTTAACCTCCGCAAAGAAGCACGCACCTTGTTCGATCGTCCGTTATCGCGTTCGTTATATCGATTAAATCCGATGCAGGAAAATACGAGAACGAATTGCGAGTCGGTGCGATAAATAAGCGCGATAAAGCCCCGTTATTTAAGGGAAAGGCAGGCGGATTCGCGAAGGGGCGAAGTAACACGAAGGGATTGAAGAAAATCGTTTAAGCGAGACGCTCCCAACGATATCGTATGTGTGTACATATCACCCTTATTTTCCGCGATGTTTCTGGGATCGCGTTATCGTAAATTCTCTCGAGGCAATACAGCGCTCCTTGCTTAATCCTTATTGCGTCTCACCACCGACGTATATGTCGCTGTAGCTCGGCTTCTTGTTTTCTCTCCGCGTTGTTTTTAACCGCATCTTTCTCGCGTCATAGCGCGATTGTTGCAGCAAGAATGCAACATGCGCGGTTTTTCGGAAATATTTTTTTTACTTCAACGGAGATGTATTTATATTCTCGGATTTAACGATGAACTCAATGTTTCGCGCTATTTTTGCTTCCTCATAGAGGAAGCTCTGTTTCTTTATTACACTTTATTCTTTCGATCTCTTGTCTCTTTTCGCGTTTATTTAATAGTATAAAAGCGACCATTGTTTATTTCGTCTCCTATATCCCTTTTTAATTGCTTCGATAGTCATCGCTCGGCCTTAAACGAACCGATTAACCACCACTGAGATTTCGCGATCTTATTCTGATTTAATTCCGCGACTTACGGCGCCGCGGAAATAGACTGTGAATCTTGGCCGACGGGAAAGGATCCGCGATCTGATTTTCAGTCGCGTGACTTGGTTTCTACGGCAAAAATTTTATCGGAAATTTTCCGATTGACCAAGCAATTGCCTCGTGCCATTGCGAATATGTCGAAGCGACGATAGAAATGCTGTTGACCTCGGAGCAAAGTAGCAGAAGACGAGATTCACAAGGAGAAAATACAAGTTCAAGTTCATGACGAAAGGAAATTTTCTCTCGTCAGCACCCTCAGTTAATGTAAACCACAATTTTTTTTCGAATCGACAACCGCGAAGTAAATGGCACGAATAAAGAAAATTGACATAAATAATTTGCATAGAGACTTTGCTTCAACAGAATTCAAAAGCTTTATCATCGAGATATTTAATTGCATATTAAAAAATTGTGTCATATATATTTATGCAAAGGTTGTGCTTAACGTTTAAAGAAAATGTTTAATTGCGGAAGATTATTAAATTTATTTAATATAGAGAGTTCAATATTAGAGAGTTTTAGTAAAAGTTTCATGCTAATTAATAGCTTTTTTTTTTCATGGAAATGAAATATTCTATCGGTTCTGACAATCTCCTTTTTTCTTCAAGTTTTTCGGCGTTGATATCTCTTCGTGGTTTTTCGCGACGTGACGCGATAAAGCGCGCGTACGAGTTCCCGAATAATTCGCAGCACGTGCGAGCCGACAAGATCTCGGCCGAGTAGGCGATTAGGTCGAGGTCGGTGATTCTCCCTGCGGTCGGCGCCGTCCTTCCTCTCCTCCCCGAGGCTGCTTCGAATTTACCGAGATTATTAACGTCGGACGCGATGACAACTGGGTCGAATTTTTCATTGATGAATCATGAGGCGCCGCTCGCACGTTCGTAGAATTTCGGGGCTCGCGCGTCCCAGTTTCGTCACGTTTTTCCCCTCTCTTTCTCGTCGTCGTGGCTCTCCGTCCCGATCCTCTCCGGTTTCCGCGTCCTTCTGCTTCTCCCGTCTGTTATCTTATTCGCGGCATCGTCGGCTAAAATACGACATCTGCATTGCTGATGATAAATCCGCGCGACGGATTTATCATCTTCCACGCGTCTTCGTTTATTTACAACGCTTTGGGTCACGTTGCGTCCCTCTCTCTCGAATAAAATCTGAATCGCTCGATTACGTCTCACTCGGATGATTAAAGTATGCGGAACTATCGCGGGATCAAGTCGTTAGAGTATACAAAATACGAATAAGATTGCATTCGCACTCATTTTTTATGAATCTCTTTCAAATAAATTGCATTAATATTATTTAAACTAAAAAAAAGAATCAGCAGCATTTCTTTTCTTTTTTTCTCCTTTATTTATCTCTCTAGCAGCTTGAAAAAAATTACGAAAGATATCGCTATTAATTTTAATGAGCAAAACAAATAAATCGAGAGGCACGAGGAAATATATCTAGATTTTTATAGATAAAAATTTTTCAAAAAATTCGACAAATATAAGAAAAATATACACGTGTTTTATTTAATATCCCCGGAAGCGCAAGTAACATGAAATCCGCGAGAGTGGACGGCACAAAAAAAAATGGTTTCGCCGTAACTCTTTGCGGACAAGCGTGCTCGCAGACCGCCGACACGGATTATATATTAAATTTCGTTCTTGCTTCGCGCTGAAACCGAAATCAACATCGCACGCAGATTTCAGAACACTTGAGTCTTTTATCGGACCGATCATTATTACGATTATATTGTACGCGAAAGACTCGACCGCGGAAAATATCGACGTACAAATTTTACCGATTATACTGCTCGCATAATTCGCAAATACTCGACAGAGGCGTGATAAATGAGTTTTTTGTGCTCGCACGTGGATTACATCCGGCGCGATTACACGGGTCAATGCTGCTTATTTTTTCAAGACTTTAATCCCACGTCTGAAATACATAATAGATATTGGCGATATAATTATCGGTTATAAGAAGAAGCATGGAATTAAAGTTTCGGAGTTTTTATACACTCTTACTGTACACTAATTTAAAGCTATTTCTGTTGCTCAACAGAAAATTTTTTAAGAATCTAGTATATATATTCAAGATGGGATTTTAATTATGAATCTCAGATGTTCATTTCGCATTGAAGTTATATTATTAATGAAAAACAAGTAGAGAGTTAAAAATCTATGTAAATTTAAAATCCAATTTACTCTTATACGTTTTTCGAATTACATTGCTGCGAATATATAATTCAAATGTGACCTAATCATTGAACTTTTATTTAACTTGTGCCCTTTGCTCTAACCACTCGACACGTATTTGCCGATCGGTAGTTTTTTCAGCATGCCACACGCTCGTATTTAAATAGACCGAAGGTCAGCTCGTTTTTGTATTTGATGGAACAGACAAAAATTATTGGCGATCTCGGTGTCATCCGCATTTTTTTTTTTGTCGCCCACGTTGAGATTCTGACACGCGCGAAGAATGATGGTTATTGTCGTTATACTGCGCGTTATACTTAAGTTGTTCGCGCTATCGTGAAAAAATCAAAAGTAACTGCAGAGAACACCGCAATTACTGTCTAAAAACATTGTTCAACGTAACGATGTATTGGCACAATTTTTATCAAATGCATTTAATTTTATATCGATAGATACATGATCGATATTTTAAGGTAGAATTTGTACAACGATGATTTTTTTCCGTGAGATGAAATCTCACGTTTCGCACTTGCAGTGAAACGGCCGTAATTAGCGCCGTAATTACTCGGATAGTTGGGTAAGGCGCATAATTATCGCCCCGGTAATTATTGATAAAACCCTGCCATTCGCAGGGTTAAACTAATCCGGTGAGGATATGAGCGCATGAGCACTTACTTCTGTAAGGTCCGCGGAAATTGTTTCTGGTTTGGAATTAATTCAATAGCGACGGAATTTCACTTCACAGCTCGTTATAGTTTGTTGTTGTTGCTGCTGCGGCTGCTTGAAAAAGCAACGGATGTTGGGAGATCAACATTTCCCACATTCTAATTCGATGTTTATCTTACACTTGCTATAATTATCTACAATTTAACTTCGAACCAATTTAAATCGCGAGAGTTCCTAATGTAATTATAATAAATCTAATCTAATTATAATCATTTTCAAAGATATTCAACTTTCTCGCGGGAATCGTTAGATTTCAATTTTCTTTCTCGCGAGTTATAATATTATCGAAGTTCGAAACTTCGAAGTTCTCTTGTAATTGGAGCAAAAAGGACAAAGTTGCCCATTTTCTTTGAGCAGAGTCTTATTGCAAATGCGATTTTCACGTGTGTAATTATACGCGCGCGAACATTTGACAGTTCGAATATCCAAATACACTTGTGTAAACATCCAACTATATTCGACGGCACACCGCGTATGTAGATTAACAACTCGTGCAGCCAACACGGGCTAAGGCAAACAGACCGGTTCATTTCTACGACGATGTAATAATCGTGCATGGAAATCCCTCGTTATAAAAGTAATGGATAGCGATCGCGATTTATTTCTCTCTCTGCTTTTCACGCTCGAAACTCAAGGAACCCGTTATTTTATTATCGGAAAAATTATCGATTATGAAGCGGCACGCGCTAAAATCTTACGTTAATCAATATCT
The DNA here is from genome assembly GCA_963971435.1 of Lasius platythorax. Taxonomy (NCBI): domain Eukaryota; kingdom Metazoa; phylum Arthropoda; class Insecta; order Hymenoptera; family Formicidae; genus Lasius; species Lasius platythorax. The sequence continues at coordinate 4,873,954 of OZ020540.1, read as the reverse complement.
GCAAATATATTGACCTGATTATCGCATCTCTGATAGCCATTTATTATCTGCTTTGTAGAACTTCGAAGAATTGCGATTAATCGATCGAAAAGTGCGTTAACTTTGGAGAAACTACGCGCAACAAACGCACGATCCTAAGAGATGATACGTAACCGGTCAACAATACTCGCATAACGAGCGTTTATGAGCATACCGCCATCGTCCGTCAAACTACACAATTCCGTGAGAGAGCTAATATCTTCAGCCTCCCTTTCATCCGGTCTAGTGATTTACGTACGCGTGTAACGCGCGCCAGTTAATCCGACGTAACGCGTGTGCGTGCGTGTGTATTACCGACCAATCAATATATTAGCGCCGTAATGTGTGTGTATGTGTCCGAGTAATTATACGCAGCACGTAATCGAGCGTTCCGGGATCGATATATCGGCCGCGAATAATTTGCGGAACCGGGCGCCGCGGGAAGACGCATCACCGACGCCCGTTATATTGCTGGTGATTTCCGCAACCGGTTCGAGGATCGGTTAATGCACGCAGCAAGGTGCGTGAGATATCGATTAATCGCACGCGTCGCCGCAATCTCGCCGCGTCTCTCGCTCGCGACGATCGCGCTTATTAACCGGGGAATTATTCTCGCGCGCGCGTGCGAGAAGGGAAACGCAATTTAATTTGATACACGTATTCTCGTCCGCTCAAGGCTACGCCCGCACCGCTCGCAATTAATTTGATGAATTCGGTTTGGTTATTTCGGTTCGCGTCCCAAATTCGCATTTCACAGATGGCCACCCCTATCCCCCCCCCCCCTCTCGTGCCCCCTTTTCGGCCCTCGGAGTGTCAGTTGACCTTATTTAGCGCGAAATGAATTTAAATTAATTCGTTTGATTCGCATTCACACAAATACGCACGCAAATAAATGGTAATTTATTTTAATTGAACGTGTCGCGCGATAATTATGACCCCGGCTCTTCTCTCGCGTGTGTCCGCCGATAAGTAATTTTCCGTTAAATACAGTGAGAAAAAAAAATCTCTGCGAGAGGCCGAGAGAGGTAGGCGCAAAAAAAGGCATGTCGCTCTGTCAGCCGGTTAATTAAACGCGCAGCAAACGTTTTATTAATCTGAGCTTTACAGGCAGCCGTCAGCTGTGCGTGTTACACCTCGTAGCACTGCGTGGGCGAATAAACTCCGGCGTTTTCGCTCGTCGGTCTTCAATATTCGACACTTCAACTTTAATTGAGCGTCATGTTACTGAGTGTTAATATATCGGATCGAAAAAAAAAAAAACAATTTTATCAATGTAAAACCGAAGAGACGAAGACAGCTGGAAGGAAATGTATATCCAAGAGATGTGTCGCAGGAACGGAAAAGTAAGGAAAATTTGTGTCTCTCAATACACAGAGTATTAAGTGGCTTTATAATTTTTTTCAGGGTTTCACGTGGTTGCTCTTGTGCACACAATGTATAATTGAAAGTCTTAATCACATACATTAGTTTCAAGTATTGTGAGAAAGATAATAAATCGTGGAATAATGAACATCTGATGAGAAATGTACGCGGAAGCAAGTGTTAGAGATGAAAAATGAATCCGGGTTAAATCTTTTCTGATATTCTTTTTTACTCTCTCTCTCTCTCTCTCTCTCTCTCTCTCTGTCACTTTTGAGATATTTCTTTATACATACGGATGTTTCGCGCAACGCTCGAGATATTACATGCATACATAGGATGTTAAATTATTTTGCAGCCGCGTGGGTGTTTTCGCCTTCGGTACCTCGATTACTCTCTTGCGGCACCGTACATATTTTATTGAGATACAATAACATTGGCAATAACTATAGTTACCATATCGTGCCTGCGGCGGCTAAATAGCCGTTTGCGCTTGAATCGAAATAACAATTGTTAAGCCTCCGGGTGTCGTGATATCTATCGGATGCACACGGTGGATTATAGGGCAATCATAAAGGCGATGAATTATCGATATCGCCGTTCTTGTTGTATTAAGAGTCATTTGTAGAAAAAAATTATTATCTGTGGAAATTAATACGAAATTGCCTCATACGTACGCGAAGAGGAGCATTTTAAAATCATCTCGACTTAATACGATCATATTTATACAACAGAAAGAAAAAACGTTGATCAGCGCATTAATGCTGCATTTTCATTATTGCGACCACGTGTCGGTTTTAATTCACGCGACGGACGACGATGAAAGATGAGCGACATTTCAATTAATTCGAGTCGTGGTTATACTTCGTTAAACATGCGTTATTCGCAAACACGTTTGAAAAAGCAGTGCGACTTTTTTTCTATTTTTCTTTTTTCTTTTTTTTTTTTCATACCGTTTTTGCGTAATACCCCGCGGCGAGTGCGAGGTGCAACATCTCTCGTCATTCATGCGCGCAATTTCGCGTAATTTTTCTCTCGTGCAATTTTATCGCCCGCAACCTGATTGTTGACGTTGACGTTTTATGTGGATGAGTGTGTGTATGTGTGTGTGTGAATGTTATAAGTGCATATTTACATGCATCTGCACTTCGTACAATGCCAAATGGCACCCTGTGGTTTATGAGCATCCTCGGTGAAACGCGCGCGCAAAACGTGCAAATTGCGCGACACAAAATGCGCATTGTCGATGAGATTCTAATGTCTGGCGCTGTCCCTGCCAGAATTAATATAATCAAATTAATAGTCGCAGCCTTTCTCTCTTTCTTGCGCTTTAATGCAAGTCCGTTGTTCGCAATATAACCATATTGATCAATTAATATTTTAATGCGTTATATTATATATAGACGATACTTTTGAATTACTCCGAGCCGATATCAATTGCAGCTGTTACATATTAGATAAAATTATTACAAATGTTAATAGTAAAGGAAATAAGTTATAAATTATATTAATAGAGAAGGAAATATAAGGTATGTTTAAATACATATATATGTATCTACACATTTTATTGAAATCTGCAATAAAGTCATAATTATGGGCATTACATAAATGAAATCGCTATTCACGGAAATACTATGAAATGATTCTTCGACTCGTCAACAGGTGACTCGTAGATTCGCCAAGCTAATCTTTCGACGAAATTGGAACTGTGGGCGATTATTGGTCTCGTTGGCGGACAGGCGGTGATGACGTTGACCAGACTGTTAAATTAATGCCGCAGCCGTCAGCAGTCGATCATCGTAAGTTTGCGCGGTTGGACGTGAAATTTCGAAATTATTTTCGCGTATACATAAAATATATCTCTCGGGATACGCAAAAACGAGCGTTCGCGTCGGGAGGGAGATTGTTGGCGACCTAGCTGGCTAATTGCAGCTACGATAGTTGTAACCGACATCGTCCTTATCGTCCTTATCGCCCTCTTCTAACAGCGGAGGCCGGCAGAGTTTTAATTGGAAAAAAGTAATTGGCGAGTGTGCCACCTGCAACGTGATACCGTTCCTTTTTTCGCTTCTTTTCGACGACGCTGCTGCAAAAATTCTCGAGGAGAATCCAGAAGCTATCGGAAATTCGCGAAAAAGTGAACGAAACGCGAAAGTACCCGCGAGATCAATTAGATTTTTTTCGCGCGCTGTAACCTACGCTGGTATAGATACTTTTTCTAAAATACATCCCTTAAGTACGTCCCCCCCCCCCCCCCCATTAAATTCCCCGATTTAAATTAAAGTCACATAACGATCCGACAAAATTTATAACGATCCACGTGAAAATCACAGTCATCAATCGCGTGCAAATGTATTCTCTTTCTACGTATTTGCATATACATATACATATACGTATTTATTACTCTCTCTCCTTTCTCTCTCTCTATCTCTTTTCCTCTCTTTTTTACGCCGCAAATCGCATTAAACGTTTTTCTCGTCGCAGCTGCGGCGAGACCGGCATTCGCTCGGCGACTCTGCGCTCGCTCTTTGCAGCTGTTCCCAGCCAGAACGCGATAAAAAGGAACCCGCCACTCACACGCCGCACCCGTCGGCATTAACCCGCACTTTGTTGAATATCGGGGGTTGTACGGGAGTTGCCGCATTGTAGTCCGGAGGGTCTCCAGATGCGAGACGCGCAAAAAGTTCGCGCGCGCACGCGCGTACGACGGAGAGACGGAGAGAGAGAGAGAGAGAGAAATCTCTTGCAGCTATGAAATCTCGATATGAAAATATAGTCGGCGGAGAGGAGAGAGTATTGGCCGGGAATTTAACATCCCCGATGCGCGACGGCGTCGATGCCGCAATGTCATTTTTTTTTTTTTGTTCGTTCGTTTTTTCCGCGCTGACTTCTTTTTTTCCACTAGCGGACTGCTTTTTCCTCTTATCTCCGCTGGGAGTTCGCGTGCCGTTGCACCGGCGTACGCGCACACATTACTCGTTATTGTTACGAGAATAAATATACTCAAAGCCGGATTGACATTGTTTGACGTTGATGAAAATACCCCGACGATATATCGCGTAGTTTGCTTTTTTTATGCGATTATGCATTTCCGAAGCGTTTTTAAAGTCGAACCGCTGAAATGAAAAATCGAACTAAATGAAATCGTCTACTGACTTATATACCGTTTCTAACTCATGACAAATTGAAGATTGTATTTTAGATTTAACAAGGGAAGAGTACATATATTTTATTATATTTTATTATACATATATTCACAATCGGAAACTACAACGAGAGATGTTCGTGTTTGTGCGACAGCTGTCATATTTAATGTTTCCCGCCGAAAATGTCGTTTGTAAGAAAATTTTTTCTTGCGTAGAATAATTTCTGCTAATAGCGTGCGTTACGCTTGTGCGTAGCTTCACTGTAAATAAATTCATGCATTCTCGTGGATCGTGGCATAATCTACCTGCAAGAGGGAACATCGATCTTGCCTTGGATGAACTTTTTGCCCCTTGCATGTAGAACGCACCGTTTAAATCTCGTCTCGAGTTCTGCCAGCTGCAGTACGAACGGCGTCTTATTTCGAACGAGGCTTATTTAGTTCGCTAATTGCTGCTATCCCAAGACAAGCGCACTCGTGCGCTACCAATTAAGTTTGAACGATGACAGGCGTCGCTGAATCGTAGATCGGACGTTCACTTGTGAAACGATGGTGAAAATGCGAGCAAGACGAAGTGTCCAAATGAGAGCGCGGTAACGTTTCCTGCGCTAATAAATCATCTTATCTCTCAATTCGTCTCGCTTGAATTACGACTATATCAGGTTTCCACGCTGTCTTCGAGTTATTTAACACGGATTAATTACAGTTAATACAATTCGATGTAATTGCGAAATTATTACGGATGATTGATTGCACTTTATTTCAGCTGACCGTGACATATTTCGGAGCTGCCTAATGGAATCGCGCAACGTAGGAATTGTTGAATGATTTATATGTTATTTAATTAACATGTCGGGAACGCCACAGACAGAGGAAATCCGATAATCCTCCTATCTTTTCTATATTACATTTCTCTGATTACTCGCGGGAGCTTTTTGTAGTTTTTTTTTTTTTTTTTTACGGCATTTTAGAAACTGGTCTGTTTCGACAACAACAAGCGTGACAATAGTTCTACGATTCGCGCTTCCGTTACGCTATTAGTCCGCGCACAATAGAGCGAGCGGCTTGAAATTTATAATTGCTCATCGCGCGTTTCCGACGATTTGCGCGCGAGTCGCAAAACGCGAAAGGCAATTAACTTTTTGTATCGACCTAATTTCCCAGCAAAATTTCTTCCTCTCTCTTTCTCTTTCTCTCGCACTCTTCTCACTTTTCAGCCCACTTTCGTGCACATGTCAGCTGGTAGTCTCTCCGCAAAAATAGTTTTCCCTGCGGCCTGTCACTATTGTCGGCAAATAACGGTCTTTCTCGCGTAACTCGGTTTTATCACGATCTCATGGCCGATAGAGATAGTTAGAGAGAGAGAGAGAGAGAGAGAGAGAGGGAGAGAGACACGATGACACACGTAAGCACGCCTTGAAACACGCGATACATACACGCGGCCGCATATAACGCTCCAATTGCGGTAATTGCGGATATATAACGTTATGTCGACGAGCCGTCTGTCGGGCCGTCCATAATAAATAGCGTTTTCTTTTGTAATCGATGCACGACTGTACTCCGGCAATCCGCAACCAGGTCAATCCGGAAACGAGATTGGGAAACGAGATTGCGAGTGCGCAATTAAAATCGATCAATTTTTACCATCGAAAAAATGTACCCGTCTGTTATATTTGATCATCTATACAGAACAAAGGAAAATGCTATTTTTATTTCGAATCTTCGTATTCAATCTCTCTTGGTAATTCGCTAACAGCAAAGTCAATGTAGCGTTTACTAGCATTAAAGTGTGATCTCGAATCTTTATGAAATATTTATCGTACTGTAGTATTCGCGCACAGAATTATTAATATCTCCATTAAATCAGTATTTAACGCAGCGTCAATAAAATATTAGAGCAGCGCGTAAATATCTGGCTTTTTTTTTATTTGCGTGTACTAGATTAGAGATGATTACCGAAATAGCTGGACAATATTCGAAAGGGAAAAAAGCCCGTCGTAACTCTCGCAATATAACTCCATCGTTATTTTCAAACCGTATCCACACGAGCTATCGCTATCACCGTGTGGGAACTATTTTGATCGTTACGTAAGAAACTCTTTGACGTACGAGGAACGCCGATGCCGTCGCATACTTTTCTCGTGATGTAAGACGGAAAAGCGCTCCCAGGTAGAGGCGAAAATGTGGTCGACGACCTCGTCGTGACGCACGCCGGGTAATCTCGACCGCCAAAATATGTGTCTTTGGCTCGTTCCGTGAAAGCCGTCCATCTTGTGCTTGGGCGTAAGGGCTGGGATACGAGGAAAGGCGATGTTTAACTTTGGCGTAGATCCTTCGGGGTAGATTCTACCGACGTGCTAACGTGTTGGAATGAGGAGAGCCCGAAGTGGAGAGAAGACTTACGTGAGAGACCGGGGACTGCGAAAATAAGCCCTCTCACTCTCTCGTGTGTCGGTGAGAAAAGAATTCTATTTACTCTTATCGACTCGGAATTAATTCAGCTATTCGCGTACTCGTATAATTGGATGAAGTGAGAAATTATGTAATAATTTTATCTGCGAGAAAAGAGAGAAGAAATATAATTAAGATATTAAAAAAAAGTAGATCTCAAGATTTTGTGTGATCTGTGAAAGGTACATGAGAAGATGAACTCGAGATGAAGAATAAATTAAGAAAATATGCTATGTGAAATATTACTCTTGAACGTTTAAGCTCTTTAGGTTGTAAGCTCTTTAGCTACGTTTCTGAAAATTTACTGAGGATCTCCGGAACTATGAAACAAGCGTTTACAACATGCCTGACTGAAAGCGTTTCCACTTGGCGACGCCGCGAGATAATTCTGGCTTTACCAGGAGGAGAGCGCTCTAACGAACTTGATGTTTCGAGCGCGCTGGTAACGACCGAAACTACATAATAATCGTGCAAAGTGGCGCTTCAAGTATTTTCTGAATTTGCTGAAAGTGTAGGAAGCGTAATAATTCATACCGTATTAAAGAAATTACTGACGGATATTGCTACACTGTCCGATATCGATTTGTAAGACGACTAATTATTCTCTTCCGGTAGCAGCGCGTGCTCGATCAAGCTTCCGGAAAAGTTGAGCCCGAATAGATTAAAGGATGGATACGCGTCGGCGAAGTTCAGCGGCTTAAGTCCCCCTCGTGGATCTTATTTCGTAAAATATTCTTCCCACGTGTGTTTTGCCGTGATGGAATCTCGGGAATGATAACTACCCGGGACGTGTTCGTCGAGTAATACGGACGACGAGGGTTTCGCGTCGTGTAATTCCGTTGAGATTACTTGCCCTTGCAATTTCATCTCTGGCGGCCGGCGTTATCGGTGAAAGCGGAGCCGGATAAAAATGATAGTCGGCGAATCTTTCCGTGGGAATGCCACGCCGTTTTTCGCGCTCGGTCCGTTGATGAGGAAGGGACGTTATCGCGCTGATTATTCGGGTCTCGAAAGTGCCGGGGTGTTCTTTGTGTGTCTCGCCGGGGGATGATGAAGAGCGACCCTCGTTGAAATTCCTTTTACGTACGCGTTCTCTTTGCGCGTCAGCTCGACCTTGCGGCTAGAGAACGCATCCGTTCGTTAGAGACAGCTCTTTTCGTCCAGTGCTTCCGCATAATCGCCGTAATTACGAGATTCATCCGTGCATTAAAGAACTGTCTTCTGCGTTGCTGCGCTGACGTATCAAGAATTCTCGCGGAAATATCCTTGCATGCACTTCGCAAAATTAATATAAACACGAATGCGTGAATTGCGATATGAATTATGTTATTCGAGAGAATCGCGATCGAAATCGGGAAATTGAAAGTAAATATCATCAGGAGGAGTAAAATGTCGAACACCAAAAATATCTGCGTATGTGATGTAAGAATTGAAACTCATATTACTGTCATTTTTTTTTTATTTCACACGTACACAAAAGTGACTGATGAGACTGGTGTTGAATGGCAGCTCGCGACGAGACGCGCATTTGATTACGCTATCTCGTCGAGTCGGCGTATTCATTTCCACGAACGCGCACACGACAGTAGTGGTATCGTTACAAAAACAAAAAGACCGTGCATCTCGCATGTTCATTGTTCACACTTGAACCAGACCTTCGTCGCGACGCGGCCAAAAATAGAGTCTCGATTCTCTGTGAAAAAAAAATGCGAGCGCAGCATTAATTACTTTAATACTGCCATTAAATATACTATACGCTTACGCAAAAAGAGTTCAAGAAGGAAACGGGCTAATAAGTGCCAGGTGCAGAAATTGTTTATTAAATAAATAATAAAAAATTCATGTGTCTTGATCCACATCCTCGTCTTACGTCTTCGGTAAGTCCTCAAAGCGATCGAAGACGAGATGAAGAACAAGGAGCTAAAAAGGAAGCGTACATCATAATCTCAGCGATATATGTATGTACAAAACAGTAGTGAGAATTTTTTTGTTAATCGATCTGCTAAAAATGGTCCAAAGGAGTAGGACCGAAACGTTCAAATTAAATAAAGAAGATTTTAAAACGAGTTTGTTGCGCCTAATTTCTGCGCTTGGTTCTTATTAGCCCGTTTCCTTCTTGAATTCGTATTTATATATCAGAGCCTTTTCGTTTTATTAACATAAAGAGTTGTTTCGCGAATACGATTTAAATTGCAGCCGCGTATCGAGCTCGATCGTACGTGATAGCAATCCGGATAAATGAAATTGCAGTCGCGGCTTAATCAACATTGACCGCGATTAGGTCGTCCATGAGCTTTCGCACACGTGGACGATATTCGAGTTTGCGTTGAACAGGCGCTCGAGGGTTCGCTCGGGATCTTTTGAAAAAAATTGTCATGTCCCCGCATATCGTTACGTCCTAATGAGCGTCCCTCCGGATATTCAAATGTTATCCCGGAGTCCTTGCCGGTTCTCGTAAAATTTCGCCGCAGTTATCCGCGGATTAATTGCGCCGTCGTGAGGAATTTTTAATTCCATCGTAAAAGTGAAAAATAGCTTCTAGCACGCTCGTATTCCGCGATAATTGTCGTATTTCGTTGGCGAAGGGGGAAAGCGTGAAAATAATCTGCGTCGCTGTTTCGCTTCAGATTATCTCGGAGATTTCGAAATCTCTTGCGCAGGAAATATGTTCAACTATTTGTATACGACACAACGAACGACGAATTATTTTATTTTACGTTATGGTAATTTTGAAATGAAAGATTTGATCAGCCTGGATTAATAATGCTAATCGATAAGCCTGCGCTTATGTGCGAAACCTTGCAACTAATAGGATACGCCGGATAATCTGGAAATAGTTCGGAGCAGCTGGTCGCGGAGGCGATTAAAGAAACTTCCGGTCTTCTTTTCTCGGCAAAGCTGCGCTGTAAATGTAGCTGAAATTCCAGACTGCAGTGTCTCGAAGATCGTAGGAGTTAGAGTTGCGGAGTAGGACGGAGATGGAGGAGGAGAAGGTCGGATGGAAACGATTCAAGTGCCCTCCAAACTCGAGCCTCCGTAAACAATGCTTCCTTCCTCCCTGCAGATAACGCCAACCGTTATTGCACGCGTTGTCGACTCGACGACGCGAATCTGCAGTTTACTATTACGGTTCGGATAAAACTCGCGGCGAATAACAGTCCCTCTCGTCTGCTCAACATCGTCGTCTCTCGATAGGGAACGTAAGACCTCTTAAGAATTCGCTCGCTCTGCTCAAATATGCGCTACAAAGGATAAAGGAGTGAAGGAAAATTGGCGAGCGAAATTTATTCTTATATACATCTTATTTCCTTGTTTTACGCTTTCCTTTTAACTCGTGTACCTCATCGCGGTCTTCTATTTCTGTCGGTTAGATCGTTCTGGCGTAGGAAGGAAGCAAAACATCTTCGATGTTTGAAACGGAATTTGTCGGTATTTGCTCCGAAAGTTCCGTCTTATACCAGAGTAAAAGCTCATTAAACTAACGTGTGAAACGCGCGCACGTGCGCTACGTGACTAATTGCCTGTTCGTATCGAAGACAACCGAGGTTTAATCCTTCTGTCAATGAACAGATACCCAGAGCAAATGTTAAAAATGTGTCGAAACTTTTCTCCGTCCGAAACAAAATACAAAAGGGCCTTTGTATTCGGAATCCTCCCAAAATATAACGGGAAAGAATGTTCGATGCCCAGCAATTATAAAAAAATAAAATGCTATAAAATACTATAAAAAATGAAATGCTATAAATGCTATAAAAAAATTGTCGCAGTGCAACGTGTCGATAACACGCAATTGGTATCCATACATTGATGGAAAGTGAAATATTATGCATTGACAGAAGGTTTAAAGCGTGCGAGTGACTTTTCGCGCTATAAAAGCTCACATCGTGAGAAAAAAAGGTGGTCTCGTTTCTTGCGCGACGCGCCTTATATAAATAGCTTTTACCTATCTATCAAGCTCGCGATTCTTAAAGCGCTCTACATCGTAACGCGCGCTGAACGAGATGATGCCACGGATCTCTACGAGATGCGTGGTTACGCAAATATTTCCAGCCGCTGGCTGGCGCCGTTATTGTCATCCCGACAAGCCGCAAGAAAAATACAGCATCCGTCCGTTGACGTCACGGAAAAAACGTCACGTTGATATTCCATCGTTGTAACATCTCATTCTCGAGACGTCACTTCGTCGAACAGTCTTATTATCGGATAGCGTTTTTTATATATTCTCGTTTTTATTTTACATCCTCATCACATAACAAATTAAAAAAAAAATCGTGTGTAATTATTCGAATATTATATAACGAAATATTTTTATTGCGATATACGGGACACCTCGTATATCGCGAATAAATACATGCGATTTTATATTTGGAACAAAAAAATGCACTAACGAGAGGTTACGAATCAAGATCTTCCTCCTATCTTTTTTTTATCTTTCGGGGGAGATTCTTTCGGGTAGAACGCACAATCTTGATATCACAAAAGTTCAGCAATTAACATTGAGTTCTCCTCTATCGTACTTTGCGCCACGTGATTCTGACACGAACGAGGGAAATGAAAACGTACCTCCTTGTAATTCCTCGTTCGTGGTCGCGCGCGCGCGAAACAGATCTCTCTTCATTATGCAGCTCGTCGCTGGTCTACGGCATAATTTATTTCCCTCGTTTGTTAACCGAACACAGCCCGGGCTGTGAAGCCGCGGCAAAGAAGACGCCAGAATCAGCAGCGACAGAAGAGAGGAAAGGCTCTCGCAACCACCGCGACAAAGTTTATGCGTTTCTCACCTCTGCGACGCTTTAAGTGCAACGCCAAGGGCGTGATATAGGCCGTTTCGAGGGACGTATAATCCCGTGAAATATTGCGATATTGTGTTTAGAAATACGCCGTGCACAAGCGGGTGTAGCGGGTGCACCAAATGCGCGATAATATGTGCGACGTTATCTCGAGAATATAATTTCGCGGAGTACTTTGGAGTACATTTTGATCGTATACGCGACACCGAAGTAAAGCCGAAAGAGATACGTTCTCGGAGAGAAAACGGGCAGAATTCTTCGAATATAAAAAATCCTTGGTTACGACAAAAGTCTGCCATTTATTTTAATCGCACTATAAACCTATATATGTCACGGTCGAAGCTCTCTGGCACACGCTGGTTCACTCACTATAAACAATATCATTGCTTTAGGCCTTTAGGCGATTAGCTAAACGCTATGAATTTATGAAGATATATATATTTCGCTAAATTATGCTCTCTCTCTCTTTCTCTAAAATAAACATAACAATCTGTGCGCTTCTCAGAAATTACGTTATATCAATTAAACAAACATCGTATCTTCTCTTTTTACAGATATTACATGTATCACGCACACCGCTAGTTAATCTCTTTGAAAATCTACTGCTTTCTCTAAAACTAGAAAATTTATTATTTTGACTTTTGTTCAGGAAAACGTGTAAGAGAAACGCGCCGACATTTCGCGTTAACAAATTAACGGACAAAGTTTCCAGGCAACTTCGATGGAAATATGTTTCCGCAGTCAATTTGCATTTCCGTGCGCGCGCCGGAAGTCGAGTCGCGTGACGCGAAAATCGCGTCAGTCACACGCGCGTGCACCGTGCTCCAGTTTTTTCACGCTCGCGCGGCCGTGACGCGTAGGAGAGTTTTCGTCATAACCGAAATTCCTCACACGTAACGCCACGTAACGGAAATGTTGCCAAGGACGAGCGGCATGGTTCTATTCATAGATGCCATTCGTTGTGTCGAAGTTCCAGATGCATCATCGGCCGAGACTTGCGTCCCGCAAGTGAGAACGAAAGTGCGTGCACTTGGCACACGTTCACGGGTACGATGCGGGTGTGTGTGTGTGTGTGTGTGCGTATAGATACACGCCTGAACTTGGACGCGTTTCGTGTTGTACGCGCACTTGACACACATACACACATACCTTAGTACAAGTTTTGCCTGAACGGAACTTCGCTTCGGACCGCGAAGTACGATAACCGATCGGAGGATTGCGCGAAATTGCAACGACTACATTTTCTTCTCCGTATTGTTTACTCGATGTTCGCCATGCGCTTTCCCGCGATTGTAGACTATAACGCGAAATTTGTACTCTCTCGATCGCGAGTATTTCAACCGAAAAGATAATAATAACGCGCAAAACATCGATCGTTCGAAAATACGAGGCTATATATCAGGCGCCGAAACGGGTAGCCTACGGTAATAATAGTAGATGGAAGGTCGTCGCATTGTATGCCATCGAGTAAGGGAAGGCCTTTCGACGGAGTCATCGATCTATTTTCGTCCCACGTTCACGAAACCACGAGTTTCTAATTCCCGACCAGTCTCGCGTAAGCTCCGAGGCGCGTCGGAGGAAGAGAGCTCGAGCTTCGACTTCGCGCGGTGAACGAAGATACATTGGTCACACTGATGGATCGTGTGTCTCGTTCATTTTAACTTATGCGGCAGCGACGACCAGACATTAGTCGGGGGACTAATTGCGAAATTTGCGGCGACTGTTGGAGTCGGCTCTCTCGAAATTGCGCGAGTCTAAAGGCCGCGACCCGTCGCGGCGACGCGCTAATCACTCACGATGGGCCGTATCGTTCATCTTAAATGGCGAAGTAAGTATAAGCAGAGTCACGCGCGGACTAATTGCGCGAAATTTGTTGCGCCGCTTAATCGGCGATCTAAATTGCGCGAACGTGAGCCGGCGATATCTTCAACGGCGTCCGCCGCTAAACAGAAATTTAAATGATCCCTACATTTAGCTATTCCGAAGAATCTGTATAGTTAAAGTTACAATTCACAAGAATTACAAGTGATTGTGTGATAATTCTTGGAGCGGCGGCTGTCAAAGAGTGCTAACCGCGAATCTTTTTTGACAAAGACTTTTATCGCGACTCGAGAAATTGATGTGGTGCATAATTTACAACACTGAATTGTATTTTTCAACCAAATGTGAGATGCTGTTTTACAATAATTACACTCTGCCGCTTCTGGAAATATAAAGAATTGGAAATAGGAAAAAAAATCTGGAAATATAAATTAAAGAATTGAAAGCGTGCCTCCGCAGTTGTAGACTAAAACTACTGAACTACATTCGCTTTTACAGTGCTCTATATGTTGTTGACATTATTAGCAGCTTGTCGAAAGAACTGACGCCTACTTGTCGTGCCTTCGGAATTCCATTGGCGTCTTTCCAAATCGACGTCGGCGAGGCTTCCGGGACGTGTAAAATCCGTCAAATGGCAGAATCGATTTTTATCGCGCGCGCAAGCAGGCGCAGAGCGTATTCTTTCGTAAACCAAGATCGAGTTTATTTTCTCTTTTATTCTTCCGCGATTTTGTGTGTCCTCTTCCCCCCCCCCCCCCTCTCTTTTATATACGATTTTCATGACACACACACCGCGTCTTAATATCTATCGGCAACCTATAGTAATTCATCGTCGCGCGCGCTCTGACATCCAGTTATTTACGTCGAGCCTTTGTGATGTAAAAGAGCCGCTGAACATAGAGAAGGCGCGTGTATTTTTGCAGGAATATCGATTGAGCTACTTTAACTTTATACGAGGGCGATTGACTTGCCTCCAATTGTAGACGCATCAATACGTTTGATCCTGAATTCCATCAACGTAGAAGACAGATCCCTAAAACGTAATTTCTGCGTATCTTTCCGCCTGTCATTGCTCGCGCTATATCAAGGTATATTTGAAATAGTGTTTCATTTTTGTCATCAAATAGCATTTTGTCCAACCGCACCCTTTGATTACGAACGCCTTCTATCGACAGATTTGTTATTCGTTGTCATATCGACAATCAATGATGTATATTGTCGCAATATTACACTTTGTCTTCGACAATCGATAACACTTATCTGTCATCAAATTTTATTTAAGATTCTTAAGCAACGCATCTTGTTATGAAAACCCAATTATGTTATTTTGCATAAGAAAGAGATTAGATATATATTTTATAGAAACAGAGGTTGAAAATATATAGTGGCATTCTAATAGCTTATTAAATATGCATTATAAGTTATAGTTCTTAGTAAACTCTGCGTAGCAAAAAATTTAACAAGAAAAGTTATAGTTACTTCATCTTCTTATTTAACATTTGTACTTGCAATTTTTTAATGAAAAATTAACTGCTACAATAATTAAACGAACTTATACGTCGCTCCGAAATTAATAAATATTTTCCAAGTTTTCCGACAATTAATTAATTACATGCAACAAACACATGGATTGGCACTTTATCTTTTTTATTATTTAACAAGTTAACAAGAACACTATGTATAAAGCACGGATGAAAAATGTTCGGTTAGCATCGAAATATCCGATCGTTTGATCCACGATGGAATCGAATTGAAATGGATTTTTGCCGTGGCGTCTCGAAAAGTCGGCACCGATTGATTTATCGATATGTATTGCCGGTACAAAGCGAATTTTTGAGGAACTCGCGCTTGCCTTTAATCGTCGCCGAATCGGAAATGTGTCAGGTTCTTGAAATCCGCAAAACGGACGGAATAACGTAAAATCCCGGTCGGCGGTCGATAAGCTTTTTGTTCCGCTCGCGCGTCCGTGTTCAAGCCCGGCTTGGAAATCGACGTGTCCTTTTTGTGACGGATGTCACGGTGGACATCGTGGCGCATATGTCGAACTTTCGCAATGGTAGATAGATTTTCGACGACAACCAATCAGTGGAACGCGACCGTTTCCGGACGAGGACGCAAACGTAATTTGCAGATACCCTGTGCTCGATTCGCTCAACACAGATTTTATCGTGATTCGATTCCTTTCTTGTAATTACGTACAAACACTATTTGATGAAGAAATGATACTGATTACATTACTTATATAACAGAGATTCATAGCTCATTATTTGATATCAATAATAAGAACTTGTAAGGCAAAATATATCTATAGAATGTATAAAGAATGATTTAATTTTACTTTGACACTGCAACTTTTAATTAATTTTTTTTACTTAATTGTGGCAAGCTTATTTAAATATTATTTAAAATTGCACGAGCAATTACACACTCTCTTTTTAGCTACATCGACAGCATCGATTGAAAAGTGAATCGAAAAAAAAAAAATTCTATCTCGCCTGGTGCGACCGTGATTCAGCGAGAGAGCTAAAGAAAGCCGACAAATCATCACGACAAATAAATCGATCGAAAAAACATCGCCGAAGCAAGCAAGCAAGCAAGCCGCAGCATTTTTCGCGAGAAAAATAAGCGTGATCATCCGTATTTGCTTGCACGCGAATCTGCGAGGTCGAACTTTTCTCTGAGCGAGCGCATCGTCCTTTCGCGCATGCGACTTCCGAAAAAATTCACGAAGGGGGAGAAATCGGGGGACCAGCCGTGTCTAAAGCCGTCCGTCCGCGACTTCTCTCGCCACACGGTTCTGACTGGTGCCGAATTTTTTTTTCTGTTGCAGAGCCGAAGAAGGAAAAGACTGAACAGAGTGCGAATGGCGCGATATCGCCGAGCGGGGGCGGTGGCGGGGGTGGCGGGGGCGGCGGCGAGCCGCCGGCCGCAAATCTGGGGGCGCCGGTCCCCTCGGGCCCGGTCCCGGATTCCGGGGACCAGCAAAAGCCGAACAGGCCGAACACCCTCGACGCCAGGGTGGTAAACAGGAGGCTGATCTTGTTCGACAGTGAGTACACACTCGCGTGTGCCGGCGTGTGCGTCCGTTATTCTCGCGTATCGATCGATCGTCGTCGTCTTCGTCGTCGTCGTCGTCGTCGCCGTCGTCGCTCAGAGAAAAGTTCGACGAAATGGATGGTATCGGCGGAGGCGTACGTCACGCGAGCGTATCGATTTTACAACGAAGGGTGAAATAATGGGATTGGCTCAAGTATCGGTGGACTAAAAGGGAGGGAGGGAGAGAGGGAAGAAGGGTAGCGAGAGAATAAGTTTGCCGCTTAAACGGCCTAATATAATTTTCCCATAAGCTAATGACATATGAAAATATGTTTTTCCTACCCTTCTTCTTTTTAATTGAAAATTAAAGCAATATATTAAGCATCATACATTTTAAGTACCAGGTACTTATTATTACACTCTCGTGAAACAGTGAACAGCTTTGTTTACGCATTACTTAATTCGGCATTCACATTTACCGAGATCAAATCTCATATTCTTGCTTTGCATATTCGTACGAAATTGCAAATTTACCCATAATTACTCGAAAAACTTTTTTCTTGTGGCTGCGTATAAAGTACAAGTTCACGAGTATATTAGCCGGCATAAACTTGGGTTTATATTTGTTATCGCTATGCAGCTTATAGAAACTTTCGAGTAAGAATATTTTCTCTCCAACCTGAGGATCATCATATTATAAGCAATAATAGCATCCTTTTACATGCGATAACTCCTGCCCGACGAAGAGCGATGAGTCCTCGCGAATTCGTGCCGCATGAATGCAATTATCACCGAGTGTATCACAGAAAGTTTCGTTATTGGATTTAGTTGTCCCTTTGACGAAGCTCGGTATTATTTATCTCTGGCAACGTCTACAATTTAATAACATTTATTAGGGACCGAGAGATCAATAAAATGCAGATGTGTTGAGATGTATACGAGCCATATCTGTCTCTCTTTAGGTAAAAACATCCCTTAGCTACAGTAACGCGCGTTAAAATACAAATATAAAATTTTCCAACATGGTTACATTTCATTGCTCGTGTTACCATATGAATTGGTATCTGAATATTAAAATTTCGATTAGTGAACATCAAATATTGAATTTAATTCATAAATTACATGCGTCACAACATACAATTTCAGGAGAAAATCAATATGTGATATTTTAATTGCCGTTTAAGCGATATCTTTTTTCGTTAAACAATTTTTTTTATATTTGTCTGAAAGAGAGAAAATAGAATTTTTTCTCGAAAAAATAAACTTTCGAAAGAAAGTTCTGTGGCAAATCGAGAACATTTATTATTATCAGCATCACCTGCTGTGTATCAAGCTAATAATACCGCGTACACCGTCCAGGAAATATATTTATTCAAATAAGTTTGAGATTTTCACATCGCTCCCTGATACTTTGCGCACGACGTAAACTTGTAACGGTAGCATTTTGATATGTTGCTTAAAATTTTCTCTATAAATTTCGACCAAGCTGAAATCAAATATGTTGAAATATGCGCTCATGATTAAGCGCGACCGGACGGTCTCCGGGGGAATGCGTGGTAGTCAAAGTATCTCGTTGGTAACCGCCTGGAACTTCGTCCTTTTGTATGTCAGAATTTAGGTGCGCGACGTTATCAAATGGTCAGCAGCGCGCGGGCGCAGCATCCAGCAAGTTATTTAACATTCCAGCCGATACCGGTCGCGAGTACAACGACGAGCCGTTATATTCATGAAAAATACGCTGGTCTCTTTATTTCGGGACGGGAAAAATTAAATTCCGAAGAGAAAAATAATAAAAAAAAAAAAAAAGGCCGAGCGCAAATTACAAAAGCGAGTGCAACGCCAAATTAAAAATTCCGCCCGGCATACTCGGCGCGGCAACCAGATTTAATAATAAACAAATTCGGCGAACAGAGTCGTGAACGATGATGTTTCGCAACTCTTGCCTGCCCTCGCAACTGCATTCGTCCGGCTTTGCCAAGATATTGTTGCTCCTGCATCGCGATGAATCATGTTTCTCGAAACAACTGGCGCGAGCTTCGCGAGAAACGCGGGGGAGCGCGTTCCTCTCTCGATTCGTATTCGTGCTTAAAAATTTGGCGGAGCAAAAAGCAGAGCTTTTTCGAAGTGATCGTTCGAAGACGACCATCTATCACGCCGTACCTTTTCTACTTTATCGCCGTAATAAGAACATCTTAATCCTACGATCCATCTTTGAAATATCGAAGAGAGCAATAATTGAAGGAATAATTGTGACTCGACGCAACGGAATGAAATTAATTAATAAAACAGCTGTGAAAAGGGCGCGTTTCTTCCATTCGTAATTTTAGAGATTATATGATTGTGTCTCGACGTACATACATACATACATGTATCTTAATTCGCGTCTTTCCTTCTGTTTTCAGTGGACAAGAGGGTGCTGGATCCACCGAGCGCCGACAATCAGCAGGTTATTGAGAGGTGTTATCCTTTACCACCTCAGAATACCCTGATGCTGTCGGAGCTCCCGGAACCGCCGATTCCGCTGAGTGAAATCGGCCCTATTCCACCCCCGCCCATGTTCAGCTCCCCGAGTCCTACTTTACTGGCGAGACAACGGCAAATCCCGCTTTCGGACTGCGAGGATGAGGGTGAGTGTCCACAATAAAGTAT
Source organism: Lasius platythorax (assembly GCA_963971435.1). Taxonomy (NCBI): domain Eukaryota; kingdom Metazoa; phylum Arthropoda; class Insecta; order Hymenoptera; family Formicidae; genus Lasius; species Lasius platythorax. Next base: position 4,854,685 of record OZ020540.1, on the reverse strand, counting down.
TAATAATGCGACGAGAAGCGTAATTGGAGCAATTATAATCATATGAGAAAGAATCTCCGACGCTTATTAGAATCTGCTCTATTAACACGATTCTAAGAATAAATCAACGTTTTCAGTATCGGCGATATTATATGTTTCCCCCTTTCATTCTCATTTCGAATTTCTTACATACAATATCGTGTTATGTAAAATAATAGCCGGTAATGAGGGGCATATTATTATGGAATTATTTAACATTGTTTATCTCATTACCGGCAATTTAATTTCATCGTTAATTATCGGTCTGCGCTAATTGATGACCGCAATTCCGTGTTGCATTGATGTACTTGCTTCTGTAACGATGCATGCCCAATTATTGACTATCGATCGTTATGATTGTGCCATCGAGCACTCATAAATCAACCCCCGCTCTAACTTGCCGCGGGTATATAATTGTATAAATCTGAAAAAGCAATCAACGCGCGCGCATGTTTGTATATTTCAATTAATAAATAATCAAATAATAAATTCATTTATTAACGCGTAAATTATTAAACTTGTCCACTTGAATTTTCTGAGCTTCCATGAAATGACGAAACGATCATTTCACCTTTTTCCAACGCAAACGCGTGCAAATTCGAAGCTGCTCGATTTTTTAATTAATAAATAATCTAATAATAAATTTATTTATTACGCATAAATCATTAAACTTGTTCACCTGAATTTTCTGAGCTTCGATGAAATGACGAAATGACGATTTTATCTCTTTGCAACGCAAACGCGTGCAAATTCAAAGCTGCTCGATTTTTCAAGTAATAAATAATCAAATAATAAATTCATTTATTACGTATAAATCATTAAACTTGTCCACCTGAATTTTCTGAGCTTCGATGATACGACGAAACGACCATTTCATCATTTTGCAACGCAAACGCGTGCAAATTCGAAGCCGCTCGATTTTCACGTATAAATCTCAAACGTGGAACAATAGTTTTACACGTCTCTCTCTCTCTCTCTCTCTCTCTCTCTCTCTATGAAATCACACGCCTCGCTCTTGAAATCTCACGGTTACGTACGGCCGTCGTTCGACAGATGAGGAAGACATCGACGTGGAAGAGGACGACGACAATATGTACGTCTTCAGGGTGTCACAGCCGGATCCGGCGATCGACACGTCCCGTGTCGAGGAGATACCGGCTAAGGAGCCCAAGTTCCACGCCGTGCCGCTCAAGAGTGTCCTGAAGAAGCGGGGTTCCGGAAGTGGACCCGGCACGCCGCAGAACACGCCGACGCAGGAGAACAGGCCGCTGACACTTCGCCAGGAGCTCCACGCCTCGTTCAAGTTAGTGACCTCTCCCCTCGCGCTAATATCCTAAATTCGCTTTACAGTTGCTCGAGTATATCCATCGATGCGGAAGTGTTCGGGAAGAGGAGCCAATTTAGCTTATCAAAATCATTTTCACCGCACGTTGGTTCAAAGTGTTCGTTTATGCGAAGAAGACAAGTCATCGGATGATTCGATGAAAAGTCGTGTGGCTTGTAACTCGAAATTAATAATAATAATAATGCGAAATTCAAGATTAGCTCTTGGAAAGCATGAAATTGCAATCGCTGTTTTTAATTTAACGATCGGAGTATCATTTCTGAAAAATTCTGTGCAAAAATGAAGAAAATCCATAATTTGCGAAATCCATTTTAGAACTTGATGCTTTTTTAAAGTGGACCTTAAAAGATTATGGACTTACTTCATTCTCAGATTGAAGCCCAATTTTAAAATGCATCGTCCTTTGCATTTATTGTGATTGTTAAAGATTGACTCGAAGAGCGAATCACTTTGAACCGGCGTTATATAGCGTTGCAATGATTGCAACGGTAATTAGGAGGCAAAAGTGCGGAATGAGTGCAGAGAGCACGAGTATTTGCGGATTTTTCTCGAACACTTCGCATCGAAACTCGAAACTCGCCGTAAGAATCAGGCGCTCTTCGAGAGCCATTCGGCGCAAATTCGCCGGGATAATCCGCTTTCTACATCGGCTTTTCTTTAATTAAAAATCGGCTCCGTTCTCGAAAGCCTCATTTTCTCGCGAATCCCGTGTTGTTTGAACACATCGCGTCTGCAAGCAAGCTTCGAGTACATTCTTGCTCTCTCCCGTAGTATTATTACTCTCGTCTGTAATGAAAAGAGTAAAAAGTGGACGTCGAAGAGCCCTAATTTGTTCCGAACGTAGCCCTTTAATTTCCCGTCTCGCTGCTTGTAGTTTTTGCATCTAGCATCGCCTGCTTGAGCGAATACGTAATAAATCTCTCGGACGTTAATATCTTCATATTTATACTAGGCTGAGATAAAATATCTTATTTAATAAGAAATATTATTTTTGCTCCATTAATATAATTTTGTAAGAGATATTACATATGTTCGGCGCGTTTTTTTTTTCCCCCGATGAAATTCGAAATGCGAGACGGATTATTGAAGGGAAACGTACGCTCTCTCTCAGGCGAGTAATCATGGAATGTACTTCGTGCACCCATTCGCCATTAACATGTCAATCACTAGTAAAGCATCGTATTTTTCTTATGCTTAACCAGAAGGCCACCGTTGAGGCCTAGGATGAGAATATGGTAATTGGGCATTGGTTTAACTAAGCATGTGCGAATCGCAATATTGTATATATTATATATACATATATGTACATATATATACGTATTAAAGATATCTTGTCCTTTTTACGTCTTTCACGCGCGCGCGGTTGATCGCGAGAGAACCAAAATGTTCTAGTCTCCTTTTTTTTTTCTCTCGGTGACTCCCTAACGCGAGCGCCGCGAGCATGGCAATGTTCGAACGTTTTAAGCATGAGAAAACCTTAGGGAAATCCATGAAAAATCTCTCAGCCTTTACGCTTGTCACGCCGCATATATACATTCGATCACGCACGACACACGCCGCGTGAGTCGAATATCGCGCGAGATGGGTCGAGCTGTTATTTTCCCTCTCGCGTGATCGATCGATCTCGCGGGTCATGCGATCCATCATTAGTCGATTATATATATCGCTCGCGCGACTTGTAAGTCGGATAATTACGACGAGAAAAAGAGAGCGACGAGGAACTCGTCATAATTATTTCGCTCGTGTGAGTATATGCGTTCTTTCGATATCTTTATATCTTGGGCGTTTGATTATATATCCCGTATTTCGATATTTCGTATGTCCCGTTAATTCTGATATATTTATATATATAAAGCATGTAACCTTTTCTCCAAATATTTAATAATTGTAATTATTGCTGTGATGTATTTGACTTTTAAATATCGTGTTTTATATCAGATTGCAGAAACTTTATATTAATTAAGTTATGAATTTTTCTTATTTTTGTTTTGTAATTTATTTTCTGTATCCTGCAGTCTCTCTCTCTCTCTCTCTCTCTCTCTGCAGAATATCAGAAGAGAATTTACAAACAAAATGTTATCCTGCATTTTTAATTATGACACAAGTTGTATGTAATTATTTCTCAAGATCATACTCTTATCTACGGAAGCTTTATCGAAACTTCAAAAGCTCTAGTGCCTTTATTAATATATCTACATAATATTGAGTTGGAGTAATTTTATATAGATTCGCTACACGAGAATCTTAAGCATTTAGTTATTGTTACAAGAAACGACAATACTGCCGATTTTTGTTCGCATCACATTATTGCAGCTTTGGCGCTTTAAGCTCGCCGGCTTCTTAACGTTGTTGGAAACGCTTTGAAAATATTTGGCCCGAGGCAATTCGCTTCTGACGTCACGCACTGTGCTCTCGAAAGAAGAAATAAAAAATTTAGTGTAAAAATGTTAAAGTTAAAACAAGAACATAATTGGCCCAGAGACCGTGGCATGCTTTTCGCGCTTAGATTGCTTAACGAAATTTATTTCTTAACGATTTCTTTCACGAAGTTTTCGCAATATTACTAGTCTTTAGAAACGTCTTTAGAAGCGCAACACAACGAGAATATTGAAAGTCTTGACAATTTACTGTCGCAAATATAATATTATGAGAGATTCTTATGATAAACTGCGACGAGAAGGGAAAATCTTAACTTTTTGTCAAGAACATTGCGCACACAGACAAGAGTGGCACTCGTGCTAAATATTCGTGAAATGTTTTCAGTCTCTAAGTACTCGGAGACATCTTATTCTTGAAAGAAAATTCACCGCAATAACTTTCGAAGTTCATATTCAAAAATTCTCGACGCGTTGAAAGGCAGCTGCTCGACCGATTCGAGAAATTGCAAACTCAATTTAAACACGTTGAATACCGACTCGTCTTAATTATCTCCATAATTATTTTAATCGTCGGTCCTCGCTGTATATATTTGAAAAATTTTTATAATATTTCATATTCATCGCGCAAAACGTCGACGTAGTTCAAGAAAGCAAGCAACACAAATCGCAAATAACATTGATTTTCGCAATTAGGTACATATTAATTTCCATAATTATTAACAATCACTGTATGTTACCCGGTTTTCCCATTCGCTATATATTCGCTAAATTTTCGCAAATAAATTTTCCACCGCGGAAACCTCATCGCGAATATGTCGCACAACGTGTACGACGTAGATCGCGCAGAGCAAGTAGTACAATCGCGAATAAAGTTCATGTACACGGTATTCAGCTTGTCGAACGGGTAGCAGCCGGACTTGGACGAGGATGCGCGCGCGAGAGTCTGTCGTTTCACATGGCGTGTCCCGTTGTTCTCCACTCGACACATGTCACACACCACTATGCATCTCTCTATCCTCCTCCGCCCGGGCCATAACCCATATTTCGCATCTCGTTCTCTTGTAGCACCGTAGAGTAGAACATTGGTTCACGTAGCGTCAACCAGCGGAAACGCTATACCCGAATCTATTAAGCGAATCTTGCACGTCCCGTTTCCTCGTTCTTTCAGCAGTCGACCGGTCAGATTCGGCCTCGCTTTGCCCTGCACGTTGGAGAACAAGGAGAACGCGCGGCCGTACGTCATCAGGGAAGATGCGGATGGCGATTCCGGCGACGGACAAGTCCTCTACAGGGAGGATTATGATGATGAAAAAAGTAAGTCGTTTTCGATTTTATTATTCAATTTCTAATTGTACCCCCCGCGACATAAAGATGTCTATTGAGTTGTGAGATTACCACACTGTCATATGTTCGCGTTTTGTTATGCAATCGCACATCAATAAGAACGCAGTCGAGTACATAGCTGCTAATTAATATAGTGCCTATAAATGGAATACAGATAAATGCAAATAAATTATTAACAAATTAAAGATAAAAGAACCAGCTGTTATATATATCTTGCTTAATTAATTAATTAATTAATTGTTATATTCATTATATCAAATAGTCTGCGCAAACTATGTATAAAATATATCTCAAACAAAGAACGTAATGGGTGAGCTATACTCATTATGACACAGTTTCTCGCTCATTGCAAGATAATAGAACGAATAACTTTGTAAAACTCGATTTTTGTCGATGTTTTTGCAGCACGTATCTGCCTTTCGGCTATCAATTCGGCAGATTAGTAACTTTATTTCGTTCCGTCTTCGAATTTTAACGGATTCGCTGCACATTATGAAAACATGGGGCCTGCAATGTGAAAATCAATCATCTCCCCGCGGAAATAAATATGCCGTGACTTTTTCAAGAAAATTCGCATTAAAATTCCATCGCAGTCGGACACTTAAATCACGTGCGCTTGTATACGCGCGTGTGCATCGCGATAAAAATGCAGTTATGCGAAAGGGCACACGGGGAATAGGGCTATATTTATTTCGCGCCTTCGCTGTTGCAAATTCTCGTCGAAATATGAGGTTTCAAATTCTCGACGTAAATTCGGTGAATGGACTTCCGAACGAATTCATAAATAGTTTCCCGATAAAGTTGCTCCGTTGCTTCTCTTTTTTTTCGCGCTTGAAAGAAGAGAGACGCGAAGGACCGTTCTAAATCTCGAAGAATATAGTTTGGAAAAAAGCCGAGTCAGTCGCAGCTGCCAGAAGAACTTTGCGGAACGCAGAAATGAAGGAAAAAAGAAGCTCGAAAAACTTGACGGACTTCAAACATTTGCTAAAGTTGAGAAAATTCATAAAAAAGTAGAAATTTTGACGTGCCAGCGCCAGATAATCAGTATGAACGCTCTTTAAAAAACTTGACATTCGTATTTTCGCGTCCAAAATTGAATCTGATGTTCATTTCATATAAGTATACCGCTCGCAATAATTTTTTTTTTGCTAGATAAAGATAATTGTTGAATGTTTCAAAGTGAAATACCGAAAAGTTTATAAATGCCTTATTATATAAATTTCTTATTTATATTCTTTTCAGATATTCACTTTTATATATTTTAAAATAGAGTTGTAAATAACAACACAAAACACACAATTAGAAGATAACGCGCATTTTATTCATATTTATATAAATGGTCTAAGAAAATAATCTATTAGATGAGCGCTTTATCGCGGATTAAATGTCTCCTAGGAAATCCGCGCGGATTTCCCAACATTTTAAATCAGCCTTCAGCGACCGGACTAATTATATTCGCGCCGGGTCGTACGTATGTGTACGTGTGTAAGCGAACATTTGAGAGGTTTATATTAATCCCCGAAGATAGCTGGCAAGTCGCTCAGTGTGTTCCTAGTCGTTCTTTAGTCTGGATTTATCTCGCGGGGCTTCTCGCTCGCTAAATTATTATCGAACCGCGTGGGCGGTGGACGACCATAAAGTTACTCTCTTAAATCCAAGCTGATCCCGCCCCCTCAAAATTCATATATCTGCTTTAAAATTCACCCTCGCGAGAAAGTACGCGATTGAGGAGAGAAGTCGGCAATTTCCGAAACGCGCAGTGATTCCGCGAATCGGGTCAGTGTGTGCGAAAGCCAACGGTAATTAATATTCCCCGGAATCCCGATTTCGATTACGCTTGGAACACGTTTCGGGCGCTTTTCATACCTCAATTCGAGAAGGCGAAAAGAGGGAGAGAGAGATAGAGTGATGACACGATGCTGTCGATATGGACCGCGTCGACGGTGTCGATCGTCTGCGCTTCGGTCGAGCCGGTCGAACACGCCCCGCTGTTGTACCGCAGCTTCAGTTGCTCGTCGATCCTGGAGGGTAATTAGCGATCGTGACGTACGATCGGATGCAAGATTAATTAACACCGTTCCGCAATTTAATAGACGTCTGTGCGAAATTAATTACATTTTTAAAAAATTTACATCTGATTATATTCCATTATCATCCTTAAATGGCGATCTTAAAAGTAATTTATCTTATTTACGCTTCTCCTTCGCGTATATCGATGTAATAATCGATGTAATAATTAGAATAACCGATTAATGAATTAAAGATTTTTCTGTTTCGACAGGCCGTTTGGCAGCCAAGATTGCACGCAAAGAATCGCTTTCGCTGAAACTCGCTCTTAGGCCAGATAGACAAGAACTCATCAATAGAAACATCCTTCAACTGCAGTCCGACAATGAGAGGCAGGAAACGAAAGAGGCGATTGGTGCCAAGCTCATCAGGTGAGAAAATTGTTTTGTCATCTATCACGTCCGCGAGATTTTCATTTTAATACGAGATTCATTTTAATATGAGATTAAGTCAGCTTCGTAGTAGAAGTCAACTCAAAATCGGTATTAAAATAAGACTTCGTCATCCTCTTGCCTTCTTGTAACTTAATTCCGTAATTCGTATTCCGGATCCGTCAATGAAATTTAGCGTATTTGAAATTATTTTTTGATAATAACCGGAACTGGGGCGCGTATATTATTTCTGAAAAGTCGATTTCTTTTCTGTCTTTACCGACATCCGTCTGTCATGATTGATCAGGCTCGCCTGAAAACGAGCTTGAAATAACAGCTGTCTCTCGAAAAGATTACGCGCGGATAATGGGACGAGTGGTCTCGGCCGCGGTGAATCACATTGTTTGCACAAAGTGGATGTCCCGCTCCCTCCCGCGAATCTCCTCTCTTTCCCACTCTCGAAAGAAGATTAAAGTGGCCGATGAACTTACACTGATTTACGTGCCATTCTCATTTCAGGCGGCTGAGCATGCGGCCGACTCAGGAGGAACTCGAGGAGAGGAATATTTTGAAAAGTAAGTTTACTTTATCAGTTTTCTCATCGATTGCGAGCAACGTTCGCGCGAGGGTTTTTCAGATCAATACTATACACCATTTAAAAGCTAAATTTGAAAAAAAATTAAATAATCTCTTAGAATTCAAGAATTATATATGCTTTAGCTTGATATAACAGTTTACTTTCCACAAAGACTCGGAAATTAAATATGTGTTTACTTCGTGAAATCGAATGGGATTAAATTTCGAGTTGCAACGTTCTTTTTCAGAGCAAAGTCCTGCCGAGGAAAAGAAGCAGAAGGAGGAAAAGAAACGCTATCTCCTGCGCAAGTTGAGTTTCCGACCAACCGTCGAAGAGCTCAAGGAGAAAAAGGTGATTATAAGCGAAGAAAATAAATTTCTTCGTTCTTTACGATTTTTTGTTGCCCTACGTACATTCTTTAACATTTCACGATTACGCAGACTGATTACATGTATGTATGTCGATTGCAAAAGATAAATCGTTGAATTTAAATTCAATCGATATTTCATCGTACCTTATTTTACGGTGCTATTTTCTGATAAGGGCTTAAAGGACTACGATAAAGCGCTATAAAAACGAAACGCGATATACCTATCTTCTCCGTTCTTCCTGCAGATTATTAGGTTCAACGACTATATCGAGGTAACGCAGGCTCACGATTACGATAGAAGAGCCGACAAGCCCTGGACGCGGTTAACTCCGAAGGACAAGGCTGCCATTAGGAAGGAATTGAACGAGTTCAAGAGTTCGGAGATGGCCGTTCACGAGGACAGCCGACACCTCACCAGGTACACTTGACGTTTTACGAATTTATAGCGGAGCCACTTTGAAAGTACAGTTTGCACCGAATCAGCATTTTATTAAAGTGACCCCGCTGAATGTGTACAGTCTCTAAAAATCGGGTTGAAGTATATAAAAAAATCGCGTCGTATTACTGGATACTGTAGACTCGATAAAATTTGATTACTTAATACAAGCTCTCTGAAAGATTAAACCATGGAAGCTTAGCTTACCAAAACTTTGGTAATTATCGATCGCATGTAATTTGAAAGTTATTGATATTTCATATAATTCGACTAATATGAATAATAATTCGACTGTAATTTTTAATAATGCGTACCGTTCTGGTTTTTGCAGGTTCCATAGGCCATGACAATTGCAATGTGTTGAGGTGCTACAGTGTGGTGCGGGTATACGTGAAGGTGCAGTGTGGTGGCCTCGTGTTGAGGCTGGATAAAAGAAAAGTATCGCTCTTCTTTCCGAATTTAACGGCGGAGTGCGCGATACTCGTCCGATCGGTGAATTTCTTTGACGTTGCTGCGTCGTGTCGCCATTCGTCGTTGTCGCCGTACATCATTCATCGGCACTTCCTCCGTCATCGTCATTTACACACGTCAGCGGCGAGCGCCACCACGACGTCGACGAAGATTGTGATAGGGTGACCCGCCGTCCTCGCCGAGGAGGGATGGCGAATGGCGGGTCGCTCGCCGATTTCTTTTCTTAAGGGTCGTTCACACTCGTGCTTAGCGCAAACTAGCTCTTCGCTCGTTTTCCGATACCTAATCTAATCCTTTTATGTCTTCGGCGCCGACTTGAACGACGATATCGTTGCAATGCATGCGTCGAGAGACGAATCTCTTATATATTCTCAAAATATTCTCGAAATATTCTCGAAATATTCTCGAAATATTCTTGAAACTTTGCGCGGTGAATTCTGAAATAGGTATACTGCGCGTAACTTCTTCCGTATTCATTGAAGCTTAAAAAACTAACATTTATCTTCAGATATACTCTCGAAAGCTTGCCGTTGCGAAAATCAAAATGCTGTACAGAGTAAGTAAAACTTTTTTATAGAAACGTTCAGTGTGTGTTCGCGTCTCATTGAATAAAATCAGAAGTCATTTCTGATGGTATATCGTGTCTCATTCATAATTAACGTTTCATGTTATGAATTTTATAAATTGTTTTTTCTCTTTGTTATGTGTAAATTAAAAAATCATGTGAGAGAGACGTGAAAACGCGAGATTACGTCTGTCACGAATATGTTTTAGCGATAAAAAGATAATATGCAACCGGAACGCGTGTCACACGCATATATTGATGCGTGAAAATGTGTAGATTAGTCGCGCTTATAAGATTAAGATTAAGCGCGAGACTTTGGCATAATTCCATGGACACTGCGAGCGCGCGTGTGTGAACATACCCTTAAACGTGTAAAACACCATTTTGCAATCAAGCTAGCTCATCAGTGTCACCTGGCATCGTTGTAAATGTAAATCGTTTCAAGTTTCGAGCCATCGTAACGCGTAGATATGTGATACGTTTTGTTGATATCACTCGAAAAAAATACTCGAACCCTATAAAAAAAAAACAAATATTCAAGAAGAGGAGATACATCACATTACAAGCGATATCTCGTAACTAACGTCGTCGTGAGTTGAGTTTAGTTGACAAAAAAAATGTTTTAGTATTAATATTTTTATACGTTGACGAATATATAAAAGGCAAAGAAAAAAAAAGAGTTTCTGCAAAATAATTTTTCGATATAACTCTCGTTTTTAACGATTAAGAGTATATTCGGCTGACGTCCGAAAATGTGATTTACGATAATTCCATGATTACGATAATTCTTACGATTTTGGCGCGATCCGAGGCAGAGTATTCATTGCTTATGACACACTAACACAATTACGTGCATAGTTTGTTGAGCTCTTCGTACGCGTCGCGCGAGGAATGAAAACAGCCATTCGGTGTCTACGACAATCGGTCGACTGCTCGATCGACACAATAACTGTTTTCCTTTACTGCCAGGTATCACTCTCTCGTGGAGCTGCCTTGAGGAGCAAGCGCTTACGATTATCTAAAGAAAAAAAATTAGATATACTCCGTTTGCGGGAAATCAGAGATGCATTGTGCAATGTAACTTTGTACAGAAGTATACATAGCGTGTATATTAGTGATTATTATTATTATTATTATCATCATCATCATTGTTACATCTCTCGATAATCTCGCTATAGGGACACGCTCTATGGTCCTCGTTAATTTCGATCGCGCGCACGCGCCTTAATCGCAGCAATGTTAATAAATTCCTTAAGAGCAAAAGTACGCGTGTTAGTTGTTGTTCCGTATTCGTCGAGTACGAATATAGTAATTTTACAATGGTTTGGCAAAAAAATCATTAAACATATCTTCGATAAATACGATGTATGTTTGCTACGCATCTTGAAAAATGCATTATTGGCCTGTAGTAATAAAGGAAAAATATATCAAAATCGAATCTCTCTCATAGAAGTTTATTATTAATTTATACTCGCAGAAGCCGGAACATCAACGATAATTATTCCGCTCTTTGTAAAAGCAATTTGCTGGATTAACAGTGAATCGTAGTCCTATATAGTTCTGTCTAGAATACAGACGGAGAAGAAAAATTGAATTAGGCAGAAAATTAGCGTTAATTGATGTCGGTGATGACCGGCTCGTAGTATCTTAACTCGTTCGGCCCGTTGTTCTCATCGGAGGGTAGAACGAGAAAGAAAATATACGCGTTATACAAATCGCTAAAATGTTACGCGCAAATTCGTATTTAGATTCGCAGCTGATCGAAAGAACGAAGTCAAACGACAGAGAAAAAAAAAAAGAAAAGAAAAAAGGGTGACGAGAGAAGACACGTGCCTCGATGTGCGATGTCTTGCACGCTTATCTCTGGAAGCTTCTTGCATCTCCTCCCCCCCCCCCCCCCGCTTACCCTTCCCCAGGTTTGTGTAAAACCGACCCTCTTGCTCACGTCACTATTAACGCGAGCAGAGATTCGTCATCGATCATCCCTCCTTATTTTGGAGAATGGCGAACGAAACGAGAGAAAAGATTGCGAGCTACGATCTTGCGCGATGCGCAAATCCACAGCAGCAGTGAGTAAAAAAAAAAGTTGTGATCGAGATTTTACTTTCCTCTCCTCGTTTAGAGATCCTAGTTTTTAACGATCGTCCAATGGGGTGAGAGGATCGGTGTGTAATGTGTCGATCTTTCTCTTAACCCGTCGGTGAACTCAGCTGTTCGATATTAATTCGTCAACTTCGAGGTCGTCGAAGGTAAAAAGGACAAGACACCTCTACCTTCGGGAAATACCACGAAGAAGTACGTCATAAGGAACGTCATAAAATAATGAGCAGGGAGATTAAAGTGTCTCTCTCGTTCCATTGGTCGAGCGCTGTGGCTACCATGTAGTCGAACAAATATATCCATTTCCGGATTGCCTGGGCCGGTGTGAGTGTATACCCGTGCGTGAGTGTATGTGTGTGTGTGAGTAATGCGCGAAGAAAGATTATGAACAAATATTTTAGGAAGAGAGTGGTCGAAATTTGAATGAAACGTCTCTGCCACCAGTCCTTTTTTTTTCTCCCTGTGCTACGTTCGAGAACGTATTTTTGTGCATGCTCGCGTGTGTCATATATACTATCTGCATACATTTTAATATAGCCGACGCCACTTGAGTCATATATATATATATATATATATATATATAGTAGAGATTAAATTAGAAAAATGCCAGTTGTTTCAATGTCGAAGTATTATTAAAAAATAACGATAAAGGTATTTATCACGGCGGAGAGATTAAGCGCTCTTATTAAATTAAACTTTCGTGAATGTGAATAAATGACAAAATTTGGGTTATTTTTTTATATTTAATTCCATTTGGATTTTATTTAACAGGAATTTTAATTTGAAATGAAATTCTAATAATATTTGACATTGCGGTGTTTAACGGCTCCCGTTAAATTATGAGTCGGGAACAATAGTTACCAAATTTTTTAAACGAGCTATAGCGATTGCATGTTACGCCCTGCATAATAAAATTCTTCACCATTTAGCGAATATCATAAATTTCGTACCGTTGATCTTTGAATGCAGTTTCGGCGCTGAAAAAAAAAATTAAAAAATTAGACAATATTCAACGTATTATCAATAGATCATGTGCGAATATAAGTGAATGGCTGTTTTCAAATAGGGGGTCTACACTTTGATCCGTAGAGAGACGTTCTCGAGCGTAATCTGATATCTTCACATCTGTTCGAAGCGTCCACTCTCTGAGCGTAAAAACCAAGGCAAGAAAAAGCAAAAGCACGCGAAACATACGTCTAATAATGAATGATTTTGTGTACATATTAATAATATATAAATATATAGAAAAAAGCCCACTCTGCTACACGCTACGCGATATTACGCAATGTGTATGTATATATATATATAAACGGTGAATACTTATATAAATACTAATTTTTAGATAACTACGCGCTCTAAATGCAAAACAATACACCATATACATATATAAATATTATATATATAAATATATATGACGCGTACAAGCAGTATGTGCATTTTCCAGCACAGATAGATAGTTGGTATTTTGTGTACAAAAACTGAAAACAATTGTTGGACATTCTCTGGACGGCCGCGCATCATGACGAGAATAAAGGGATGAAATTATGAAATTCGAGTCTCCGTTGCAATCGCATTGCCGAACAATTAAAATATGACGAGACGATCGACGGAATAGCACTGACGCGCGTCACGAATCATCGACCCCGTAGTTACTTCATGTATCGTCGTCTATCATCTGAATGTAATGATATTATCGTCCGAGCTTAGCGTACTCTCTCTCGTTCGCATCCTACTCGAGGACGCGCGTCCGAGCCGTTTCTCCCCTTTTGCATCGCGCATTAGCGACGTTTATTCTGCAAGCGAATTTACACAGAAGTACGAAGAGTATCAATCGGCTGAATCCTTCAAACGATTCTGACAAATTTCAACGAACGTTTCTCTCTCTTCTGCAAATAAAAAGTAATGTTTTATCTATATTTATCTATATAAGAAAATATATAAAAAAAATATAGTATATATAAGTCTCGCGTAATGTTTTCGAGAAAGGCTATGAAGTTGTTTCGCGATTTGCAGAATAGCGGAAGTCCTGCGCGATATCCGTAATAGCGTCGGGATGTAAAAAGACAAGTAACGGAAGTGAGTTTGTCGTAAAATCACTGAACACATACACACAGACGGACAATTCTACTTGTATTATATTATCTTACGATAGCGAAGCATTGTAACAATAACAACAATAAGGAATAATAGCAATTTAAGGATGAATGTAAGAGGAGAAAAGCGCGTGAGAGAGAAAGAGAAAATGCGTGTATGTGTATGTTGTATCGAGAGTAGTGGCGCGAACACGGATGGTTCTCCTTCAGCGAAGTTTTCCGCGATGCTGAGGAACCCCGAGAGGTTCGCGATCACGAGAATAGGCTTAGGGCGCTTTCACGCGGGATACTCGTCGCACGAATCCTCCGCCTCTCCGGACTCCGATTTTCTTAAAGAAGGAAGTAGTAGACGCGAAAGTCATGAATGGGAGAGGAATCATCCGCGCGAGAAGGACAGATCAGTCGGCCCGAGTATCCGGCGCAAGGGCAAGCAGCCTAGAGATTTTTACCAAAATGACTCCACGCCAGATGACGAGGGGTGGAAGCAGTTATAATTAGATTTAATTCGAATTTCGTTCTGTTTCACGAGCGAAAATCATCCCCTCTCTCCCTTTTCCCACGATCTTTTGATAAGAAGCAGCGATTATTGATAAGCAGCGATGTGCGGCGCGGGAAGAGGATCGCTTTGGCGATCATTCGTAACGATCATTTTGCCGTTCCGTGTAATCCTGTGTAAATCTTATCCCCCGTTTGTTCCGTCGATCGTACGAGATCATTCGAGAATCGCGTTTCCTGGGAGAATGCGACGGACAAAGTGTGCAGGATGAAATAATCTCCCCTACCTCTTTGATCATCCACGCGTTTCGTGTGGGCGCGAAAGATCATTAGGATAGATCATCGAGGAGTCGAGTTAGAACAGGCATTCTCTTTGAGAATAATACGCGGAAGCGCCTGAATAATTATCTCGTGCTTAGCGACGTAACTATTCGCGCCTCGCGTTTGCCGCCGAAACGATTTACGCATGCATTGTTCTTAAGTAACGTTAATTCGCGCGCGCACAAAGCGTGTTTCTCTTTCTACTCATTGTCAGTTTGTCCGTCGGCATTTCCCCTTAACGTTGTTCGATTCGGTACACTCGGACGGTGATCGATTGCTGACGCGTTGCACGTAATTTGAGAAAATTGTATTATATATCGAAACCGAAAAATCCTCTATATGTAAGAATAATAATGTATATATGATTATATATAAACTTGAATTAATTGCACTCTCGAGAGAGCAGCTGCCCCTTGATCCAATGATGAAATCGAGGCGCACCGAAAATCGAACGGAGAAATGGAGAATGAAACGAAGAAATTTATACGCGCGGATACGTATTAAAAAAAAAAAAAAGAGAGAAAAAGAGTAAAAGCACGTTGTTCTCGCATTCATTTCGGAAAACGCTGCGTTCTAATCCATTTTTGTTTCGTTGTTAGTTTGTACGCACTACCGATTATCGCAATTTATTGTATTATCGACGAGATACTGTAACAAACAAAAAATACTGTTAACTATTCTTAAAAAAATTAAAACTTTTGTAAACTGAAATCAGCCGTGAGATCGGCGAAGAGTTTACTTACTTGACGCTTCCTTTTAAGGTACTTGACACCTGATCCTTTCGAAAAAAAAATAGTAAATCAAAGTAAATTTTTGATCGATAGATTGAATCGTCAATGATATTCCTATTTGAATTAGGCAACTAATTATAGGGAATATATAGTTGGTTAATAATGGGGGATCTTTTTCATTCTGGAATACGGATGGATTAAAAGAGCGAATGCTGAAATAGAATAAAAATCAAGATGTTTCTGTTCAATATATTATTCAATTTTATCACATATTGTTATACCTGAGTAATATACTAAGAGAAATTGTATTTTTTAGGTCGCTTTTTCGAAATTCTATTTGAGATTCATTAAACGGATTATAAAATTAGGAACGAATATACACATCGCTGTCCAAATATTCAATCAATATTTATATAAAAAAATTATTCGTATGCAAATTTTATCAAAAGTAAATTTGTTATGCATTATACATTTCAAATCGTGTACATACACGTACACGCGCTTTAAAATGTACGCAATAAAAGTATTTTTATAAAAGACATACATATACATATATATAATTAGAGAGAATGATATATACATTATACATGAGATCATTGATGACTCGTCTGCGTAGCGCTACCGTCTGGAAATGATTCAAAATTTGGAAATTTGTGATCAAAAGAATCCACTTTTTGTTGCTGCGTTTCTCGTCGATTATTCACTCCTAGAATCCGGAATGGCGATTCCTACACGTGACAAGAGATGGCAAATAATTTTAATTATCGGTTCTTATACAAATTTATAATTGCGTTTTTAAAAGAAAAGTCGATAAGAATTCATTCTTGATTTAATCCTTTATCCAAATAAAATATACAATTTCTAGAACAATAATTTAAACATTTGAATAATTTAAGCATTCTATACTATATGACGGAAAATTTCCAGCATTTTTTTTTTATATTTTCAAAGAGAGCAAAAGAATGCTATGCTGTGAAAACTTTCTACATACGATAAGTTATTCAAATATTGTCTGCCTTAATGATCAGGAAAAGCAAGATTATTATCCGTATCATTATATTAATTACCTTTTTTAGCATGTAACTTTGAATATCGTAGCCCATGTAAAAAGCGATCCGCTGAAGGCTGAGGAGATTTCGGAGCCTTAGACGAGGCTCCGGTTGTAAGAGCCGTTTCAGAAGATCCCTCGCTGCTGGTGAAATATCCGCATTCGGTGGTAAAGTGCCCGGTACATTTGCGCAATTCAGATTGTCTCGTTCAGGTAAAAAGTCGGATGACACAGTGGCCGGGTACTGCAACAAAATTGTGACATTTGCGATTGGTTTTCGATCAGTCAATAATATTGATCCTCTTAAAAACAATGCTATTATTATTTATTATTTTATCATTATTTATTATTTTATTTTATCATTATTACTTATGTTATTTTAGCATTTTATGTCATTTCAATTTTATTTACGTTATTATTTTATAACATTGCGTTAACTGTTTTAGTTGCTGAAAGCAATTCGTGACATAAATCAGAATTCACGACACGACTGCTTAATTTCCATTCGACGTTGAAAAAATATATTAAAATAATTAAATGACCATAACATATATATATAATCGATACCAATTTTTCTCCTCGAAGAGGAAAATTGACATCGCGACAAAACGGCGCTACGAATCGAGGCGAGATTTAGTCATTAATTAGCGGCCGTGCACCTTGCCCGGAAGACCACAAGGTTTGCGGAAGGACTTGTTTTTTTTTTTCGCCGCAACCGCAGAGAGGCGGGGGAACCATAAATATCTCCTTTTACGAGAGAGAAAGAGGTAAGCCGGTAAGAGACTAGAGAAGCTATTACCGATGTGTGGATTCCGGCCTGTCTAGTCGCGCTGCTTCGTGTACGGCCGGCATACCACACAGGTACATGTACAGGCAGGGTCAACGGCCACTCACGACCCTCAACCTATCCTATCCGCTCGTTCACGTGTCCCTCCACCGTGTGGTACGACCTCGCACGACCTCGCGCACGCTTGCCTCGCGCGAGCGCGGATTTTCTTCGCGCGCAGCTCTTTGTACTTTTACGCGCGTCACGAGACTTCGCGCACGTGAAAACGTGCAAAACGGGATTCACTTGGAGAACATTTTCTTTGTCGTCGTCGTCGCCGAGTTGTTATGTCGCGAAACACAAACCGCGCGCGTGTCCTCCGCTTCGTCGGAGGAGGAATGGCTTTCGAACGACGTGTAAGACGTGTTCTCGCACGTGTCCTCTTCGCATACGGTTATTTGGAAGTACGTACCACGTTTTATGCATGCAATTCCCTCGCGAACAAGCGAGGAAGAGAACAGCGGATGCTTCTTTAGAATCTGCTCCCTAGTTTATAAAATAGTAGCTTGGATTATTCCGCGTGAATGTAGACTGATCATCTAATTTGTATATGTAAATGCCGAGCGCAAAAGGCGGACTTTTTGGAATTTAATGGCTCGGACATTCCAAGAGGAGATTCTAAAGGAAACGGGACCTCATTCCTCCTAATCTACGCAACACGAATTAATAAAGAGAATTAATAAATGTGCCCCTTTCGAATTATTCTTCTGCGAGAGGCTCCACTGTTGGCGCGAATTTTATGAATTTCCATATAGATTCCGATCCGGTCTCTCTCGACGAAATATGCGCACACTAATCGCTAATTAGCCTCGATATTACACCGCGCGGTTTTTCACATCGTTGTTTACAAGCGAACGAGAGGAGAGGAGAGGAGAGGAGACGATCCATCCGAGGTGGCTCGTCAGGTCGTTGGACCACGCGCGGCGAACGGGATATTTCAATTCGATCTCGGCGAGGGAACCTTGACCGAGAGAATAACGGTACGGAATGATCATTACGAGATCGTACACGGTAACGTGCGGCTTTTAACGCCGCCGTCTCTTCTGCATAGATCGGTCGAAATCGTCCGCCTCGTCGGCGCCGCCGTCGCGGCGACCTTTGACGCTCGCGATATGGATGATGCCGCGGATACGAGAAGGTGAAAGAACATGACAGGAGACGCGTTGGGAGCAACGAACCAGAGTGCGACGAGAAATTAAGACGGCCGTGTCGCAATTACTTCTTAATTATTGTACTTTTCTTGACAATTTGCATTATTCGGCAGTTTATACTTTTGTATGATGTAGCTGTGGCGTTTCGAGGTATTCGTCGCTTTTCTCAATATGCGAATGAGCGTTAACGAGCGGTTCGTGGTACACGTCCTTCAGGATTAAGACGTGCGGATTGAGTTACAAGTGTCTGCGCGCCGGGTTACGTTTACACCGAGACGTAATTTCGTAAAATTGTACTTCCTGCCACGTGCGGCTGATGACAGACTTCTACGTACAAAGCGAAATATGTAAATCGCGGACACACGCAAAACAGGGTGATATTTTATTTTCTTATATATGACGAACGCGCAGGAGAAATAAAAGTCAGGCCGTTATATCAACTTTTAGAAAAAGAACATAACTAAGGCATTTGTATTTTTATTACTCTTTATAGTCGAAATAATTTTATTGAATTATCGATAATAAATGCAAGAGCTGACACGTGAAAAATTCGTCACTCATTTATATCCATCTCTCCATTCGTGAAAACAAAAATAGAACGATATATAGGTATGCGATATGTAAATGTATTTTTATACATATGTTTTATGCTAAATGTAGCCGCTCGAGCGGCTAATTGTTGAGCAAATTCAAGGCTTCTGCCCGACTCGATCGCACCGCGAATACGTTCATTAGCACCATATATTCTTCGCTACTTGCTTTTACCTTCTAAACGATCGCACTTTCCGTATACTTTAGTCTAAAAATAATATGTATTAACTAAAAATTTGGAGAATTAATTTCTTTCCTTTTTTCATATGCCTCGAGTATTCAAATCGCTTATTTGAGATATAATTCTTCCTCCCTCTTCTCGATATATTTTTGCAGTCTTTTAAGATATAAAAAGTGTCTAGGAGCGTTCTGCAATTTTATCGCGAAAACATGTCGAGCAGGAGTTTCTACACAGGGGTTTCTCGTGAGAACTTTTGTGTCTCACGGAAAGTGACCGTTGCGATAATTAAAGTGCCACGGGGAAGGTCGAGAAAATAAGATGCAAATTTACAGATCGAAAAGATTCTCTCCGTTATAGCAAGTGTTTTTTTTCTTGTCGTGGGAAAAATTTTATCGCGTGTGTTACCCATAAGAAGAAAAAATATCTTTTCGGGTCATCTTGTGCGCCCCCCAAGTATAGAGAAATGTTAAGTATGCGAAAGATTGATGGAGTATTTGCGCGCGAACGCGATTGAAAAGAGTATTTTTTTTTCTCGCATACTCTTTCTTACTTATTTTTCTAACTTATTATTTTTCCGAATACTATTTCCTGTTTATTATTTATAAGTTTTATTTACTCGCTAATCGCAATCGATTAATGTATCTAGACCAGTCAAAATTTCGCGAAATTAATTTCAAACGTTCGTGCCGCGAAATGCGGTCGAAACGCTAATTAAATTTTAATCAAAACAGGCAATAACCGATAAAGTGCCTTCCTCCATCTGTTGCGACGCAACATTAGCGTTCACGCATCACGCGTCGAAGATGCGTCGAGCGGATGTCACGAAACGAAGAGGAAGCCCCAAGATAGGTTTATGCCATACATTGTATTTGTAATTATGTGCTAATCCCCCGTACACATGAGCGAGAATAATTGAAGACTTGTCTGCAAGAATCAGAGAAGACAAGTCATTTCTTTTCTACGTGATTCATTGTGAATATAATATGATGTTTTAGTATTAACATTTTATATATATATTTTTTTATGTCATTTTGGATTTACCTTTTTCTAAATTATATTCTTCAAAGAATTAAGAAATGAAATCAATTTCTGGAATCAATGGATCGTATAAAAATCATAAAAAAATGGAATAGTACAAAAATGAATGCTATGAATAAAGATGAGAGCATCACTTTTATTCGCGTCGCGCTCAACGATCTACAATAAGATCGTAACTTTTTCGAGATTTACGAAAGAGAGGATCGCGATGAAGCAAAGAATGTGCGAGATCGATGCTCGATAACGCGGTAGAATAAAGAGCATCGGTGTTACAAAGATAGATGGAACAAAGGGTCTTTGATGCCAGGAATCTCTGCGGAGAAGACGAACGACGACACAGTTGGCCAGAGTTCGTTCGAGCGAACAAAGGAGGAACATCTAATCGGATCGAGAGATTGTGTCGATCAAGTCCCGACTCGAAACACAATGTTGAGCGTCCTAGAAGAGAGACGATCGGTATTACGGCGCACAGACTTGTTTCTGCGTCAAGGTGCATCGACCAGAAGGCCGGTTCTATTCCCGGTATGACGATGACGATGTTCTGTCACGGCGGCGTCCCTGCGTGCGAAAAGGTAAAATCTGCAAATAGAAGCCGGCGATTATGAATCCTCTTCACCGGTATCGGCACTCAGGGAGACGCGAGAACATCGGCGAGGCTTTGTGCGTCGGACTCTCCAAATATTTTACAACCTTAACTCTCGCGCTGTAATATATGCGATGTTACATCGGAGAGGGATTACGTAAAACCTCTTAGCTCGAAATTGAGCGAAACAAGGAATAAATCTTATAAAATGCACGCGGAGAAAATTTTGTAGATAACAAGAGAAAATAATAATTATACGATAAACTGAAAGTGGCGTAAACATATGGTCGATTAAAGATTCAGGCAACGTTCTCAAGATTGATGCATATATTAGAAAATATTTGTCCAAACACTCTTACGCGCGCGCATATACACGCGGCTATAAATAAATTGTATACTCGTCTCATCAAGTCTTTAGGATCAACTCATTTTCTTCTAACAGTACACGCAATTAGAGTGGCTCAATTACACGTTATACTCATCATGCCGCAATCGACGCCGATGTACGCAGAGAAAAGAATCGCACGGTGCACGCGAAATCGGAAGAGGACGAAGACGAAGGAAGACGACGAAATGAGAAAAAAGAAGCATACAAGAAGGAAAGAAAGAAAGAGATAGAGAGAGAGAGAGGTAGAAGGAAAGAAAAAGCGGAATATAGCAGCTATGCAGGATGGAATAAGGAAAAGAGGAGACACTCTTGTGATGAAAGAGGAAGAAAGACCGGTCTCGTAGTTAGCACACGGCAGACATTAATTTCCCATTAACCGTCTGCCATTAGACGGAAAGGCCACCGAGGGGAAGAGGAGAACCTCCAGAAGGAGGCCCACTGCGCGCTGGCGCCAGGAGTAATCGCCGGGGCGTATTAGGCGCCTCGTGCAAAACCCGCGTGCAAGCTCCCGATGGCTATTTATAAAACCGCCTCGCGATAAAACCCCTTCGTAACGAATATGCTCGCGATAAGGAGGAATAACACGTCCTTCGACATAATCGGACAGCGGCATTGACTCGTGACCATCCTCTCTCTCTTTCGGAGATGTTAAATATTAGCACAATTTTTCGTTTTTTTTTTTGACAATTTTTTTTGAAAATTTATAATAATATCTCGTCTCTCGTAAAGTTTCCCTTAGTAAGTGTAAATTTTTGCAGATTCTATTTTAAAAACTGCCCCGTACACAAAGCGAACAAATTTTAAACTAGTTTATGGAATGGCCGCTTATAATCCGTCTACAGATGAACTGTGCTCACTTATCTATGTAAATGTTCCATATAGATTAAATTTAGCGCTCCAGGCAGTTTTCCGCGATAAATCATGTTCAATATTATACGAGTAACGGCTGATACACAGATGATCCGTCACTTCCATCTATCAATTTTCTCTTTCTCTCTCTCTCTCTCTATTTCTATCCCATCATCTCACAGCTGGGAAAGAGGCCGGTTGACGTTTACGTAGCCGGCGAAGATGTCGAAAAAGGAAAGAGCGAAATGGAGATTCGTGCGCAATAATAATCAGCCAGTCTAGGCGTATAATAATTATCGCCGACCACATCGGCGGAATTCTCGCTTATACGTGATATCAGAAGCCGCGTATTTACCACGCGGATGGTAATCTATGATCTATAAATAGTCTCGTGGCGGTAGCAGAGAGGCAGAGAGAAAGAGAGAGAGAGAGAGAGAGGCATTACGCCGCTTCTTCGTACCAAAAGAAGAGCTAAAGGAGCAAGAGCCGTGTAATTGCACACCAGGTGGAAGGAAGATAGCGGGCTATAGCCTGCGCCGCCTAGATTGCCATTCCTAAGAAATGGAACGACCGTATCCGTTCGTTCGTTCGCCAATACCCATTTGCTCTGGCTGATATTTAGGATCTATAAATATCGAGAGGGTAGAGAGAGGGGAGGAGACCGTTCGCGATCTGCATAAACCAGAAAAAAGCGCGCCGTCGGTCTATCATCATGCGATCACATTTTACGGAGATGGTCTCGTTACAAACACGTCTTCTTCGCGATCAACTACAATATTATCATGTCGATGCGAGAGCACGCGCTACCGATAGATCCTTTCTCTTCCTGGCCGTGACATTGACACGTCGAGCTTATTATCCTCGATCGTTCGATCGAATCGCCCTCGCGGTGGCCTGGATGATCCTCTCGGAAATCGATTAACGACTCATTAACATTGCGGAATCAATATCTCTCTGATAGCCGCGTGGCATCGAGGACGAAGCTCAGAGAAACCAAGGAGGAAACCTTCATCGGCGCTTCTCGAACAATCGGCGAGCATATGATAATCGCCCCAAGTCCACGTTACAAAGTAGTAACAATTCGCGATACATCACCAGACGGATAGCCAGGCGGACGTGTATTCCTCTGGGAAGCTCGAGGAAGCCGAGGGAGGAGGAGAGTCGGCGAACGCAAGCACGCACGCCACGCACACGCGATCGCAAACATCGCTGTGTGGCTCGCAGGTAATACCGCGAGATCTATAAATAGATCTCGGCAGAGGAGGCATGGTCGCACCGGTTGCACGCCAAGTGTCTATCGCTCCTGCGAGATACAGGCAAAAGAGGACCGGCCGGTTCAACTCGGATGCCTGCGCGAGCATAGGCGCCAACCAGGCAGAGACGCGGAATCGCTAGAACAACGCGGCGCGATACGAAGCGGCGGATTAGATCGGGATAGAAGAAGCGGGAACAGGATCTGTTGGGACTGGTTAGTTGATTGTATAACGCCGTATTTCGTCGAAACGGCGATTCCGATGAAAATGCGCCCGTAGCCATCGTCCCGTGATCCCTCGCTGACTCGAATTCCCCCCGAAAGTTCCCTTTTTCTAAAAAAAAAAAAAGTGACCGGTGATAATAACCGTGAAATACCTGTTTCGCATGGTTGGATAACGTAAACGCTAATTCAAATTAGTTCAGGATTTTTTATCACGACATTCGATCTTTTATTTTAAAAAACTGCCCCCCGTTCGAGGAAACATCACAGAAATATCTATTATTAGAAATATATATAATACATGCATTAATGTGTGACGTATCAATTTTCTCTACAAGAGATCTACGAATCAGGATTTATATTAACGTAAAAATAAACGATGATAAACGGTCTTTATCCATTTTGTTTAAAAGAGAGGGAGAGATATCGAATTTTTTTTTTCGCGCGTCCTGTACGCTTATCGATTAGAAGTCTGTACATCCGAATCGCACATCTGAAGAGAACATGCTGCTGGTGTCGCGCGTGTACGACACGCAAATCTGCAGAACGCTGCACCGTTCATAGCGCAGCCATCGTCATTAACATCCGTGTCCTTCGCGCTTTTCTCGAACCGATCGTCGTCGATCCCGCCTATGTCAAGCGTGGATTCTACCAGCGGGGCGCATCCGGCTCGGCGGCTTTTTACCCCCCCAGTCGCAGCTTCTTCTGCGTCGTCTCCCTCTCCCCCTTCCCTCCCTCCGAAAGGAAGTAACCGCGAGATCGTATCCTGGCCGCGATGACGATATCGTTGCACGCACCGCGAGAGAGACGCTGTCGTCGACTCGTCGCGTCAATTTTTCAACCGCGAAACTCGCCCCGCGAGGGGCAGAACGAGAGAAAGAGAAACAAGGGGGGTCTTAACGATTAAGGTTGCGCGAGGTGGCTGGTTTGCCTTGCGAAGGTTTTCTTGCGTCCTGTCGCCGCGAGTGCGCTGCCGCTGATCCTGCGGCGCGCATAAGGTGCATCGCACCTTCGGGAGTTCTCCTCCTCCTGTCGGCGCTTCTATTCCGAAGCGGCTTTTTGCGCATTTACTTCGCGGTCGATCCGGGCGGCCAAGGGCGCGCACGCTTCATCGCATCGCGAAGATGCCCTCTCGAGGATTTAGCGGCCGAGTGTGACCGAGATTTATTAAAGTAGAGAGGAGTATTAGATTGCATCGCAATATGCAGGATGCAACTAAAAAAATTTTAAAAAATTGTAATATATAAAAAACCTTACTAATAAAACCTTGCTAATAAAAAATTGTAAAATTGTGCGTGCGTTCATAATATATAAACACAGGATATCGTAAGTTGAAAAACCAATTGTAACGCTATATAGATAATAATAATATCACGCGGACGCGAATGTGGAAGGAGCGAAGCCCGTGAAGAAGAAGACGCGTTCACCGTTCATAGAGAGACGCGCGGCTTACATTATACCACGCCGAAGATAACATATGGGCTCGAGCGGCAAATCTTGACTCCTTTTGCTCCCATCAGATTGACGGAACGATTAAGACGAGGCGGAGAGCTGGTTCACCTTGCTTTCTTCCTCGCATCTTGGAAACTTAGTTAGCGTGCGCTAACCCCTCATCGATGTCGGCGAAGCGGCTTCTCGCGAATATCCAGCATCCCACACCGAGATGGCGAGAGATTTAACGGCGCTCTTAATATAGTTTACGACGATCAGGCGCGGGATAAATCGGCGCGACAAAGGAGAACGACCGAGACATTTCGAGAAATGGTAAACGAGCGTCCCTCTTCCTCCCTCCCTCCCCCTCCCCCCATCTTTCCGGCGACGATGGGGTAATCAAGTTCTGATTATCTTTTTATATCCCCGCAGCTTCTTTCGTAATCGAACGACGGAGACGACGAAGCTGCGCCAATCTCGGGGCGCTAACGAGAACATCGGCGACGTGCGTCAGGTCGTAAGACGCGCACATGTCGCGGCAATAAAAGCGGCTCGTCTCTGTCGCCCGTACGTTCCAAAGACACCCTTCCTCCACATTTAATGGCACGCACAAAGAGGGGTAACGACTGTCGCGGCCCGAGGTAGACGCGAGAAATAAGATTGTTGCGGTGCAACGAGCTCGACGACGACGACGTTGTAAACGGCGGCGAGCAACCGTGGTTTTTAACGGCGACATTAAGATATCGCGATAAATGATTGCCGGTGCGGACTGACTGAAAGGGCCCCGTACAAACGCCATCGCCAACAGCGACACATTCCTCGAGGAAATTACCTTTTTTATGGTGGCTCTCGCTGTTATGGTCCGAGTATGTTGGATAAAATGTATTCCTTTAAGCCAAATTTACGGAATATTTAATCTATTTTCAGTTATTGACCTTAACTTTTCAACGCTACTGTCATTCTTAATTTTGCAACTGAAAGTTCTGCAGTGCGTGAGATGTACGGCGGAGAAAATAAGAGAAGAAGAAATATAACGTCATATTTATATCTAGAGAGACTTATATCTCAGACTTAAAAAAAGAAAAAAAGAAAATTTCTAAGAAATAATTGTCAAGTTTCCTTCAGATTGAACCAAACTCTATACGATCTCGGAATCTATCGTCAACAGCCGTGTGATGCGTTCTCCTCGCTGGACACGACACGCAAGTCACAAGACAGTTAACGAGACACACGGAGGTGTTCCGAGGAGATGGTCCCCGCATCGGCGACCAGGTGCCCCCTTTCCCCCCTCGTCGAATACATCGCCCATAAAGACGTTCCTTTTCCTTCCGCTTAATAATGGCACGGACAAAGAAGGGTGGCTGCTCCCGATAGTCACGCTCTCGGCGTCTTCGCTCGAGCGAAGTGGAGTGCTCGGTCCCCTGCAATCTGCACCGCGCGCGCATTACGCATGTTTCTGCGGATGCACGCATTCAAGGTGCGCTTCTCTCTTTCTCTCCCTCTCTTTCTCTTCGTTTTCATCGTGCGCTCCATCGAGGCATCATTACGCGAGATGGTCCTCTCCTTGTTCTTCCAGCATCGCCACCGCCACCGTCTCCCCCCTTCTTTTCTTATCCCCTTCGCCCCCCTCAACCGCCATCATCCACCGGTGCGATCGGTGCGCACCGGATCTATTTATATCGCAAAGCGCTGGACCGTGTATCGGCGCGCTGGAAACTTGAAAAGAAGCGGGTAATAGGATGCGGCAAAAGAAACGTAGCCTTGTACTTGTTACTGCTGCTCCTCGTCGTCGTCGTCGTCGTCGTCGTCGTCGTCGTCGTCGTCGTCGTCGACGGCATCTGTACGCCACTTGAAGGAAATATTATTACGGAGATACGCGCAGCGCTACGTTTTGCGCTTCGTGGAAATGTGGACTAATGGAAGCAGACGGGGAATTGTCACGTAGATTAGCGATGAATGCGATTCCGACGCGCGGCGGTCGCGAGAGACACGAGAGACTCTCTAACATTCCGGGAGCGACTATCCAATCGAGCCAATGTATCTTCCGCGAAAACGATCATCGTTAATGCCGCGTAATGCCGCCGTTCGCCACATGAAAACGTATCGTGATATTTAACCCCCCCTGACGCATTAACGATAAACGATTCTTTCCTGACGGAAATTTTGTCGATATATCCCCTTTCTATTTTTAATTCGTGCTCTACGGGGCGTACTCCCCCTTCGGCACGAACAGGGATTTAATCTACATAGAAGAATCCCGCAGCATCTCCTCCTACGCTAGCAACATCGTATTTTTTTCGAGAGAAGACAAGAACGCGCGCTGGAACCCCCGGCCACTATATCACGGGCCATCGGACGGCAGAAGTTTTATTACCGGCTTAAGAGTTCGTTGGCTGGCTCTCGTCGGTGGAGGCCCACGGGCCCGAAAAGTCGTTAACAATGGTTACCACCGACGAGAGTCGTGGACTCCGTGGTCGAGGAGAGAAAAAAGGAGGAGAGGACGAGAAGGCGAAATCGAGTACGAAGGGGGCGAGAAATATGGCGTAGGGCCCACGAAAGCGGCTAGAGAGGATAACATCGGCGGCCCCAAGCAAGGTGAAGGTCAAGGTTTTACGAAGCGTGGCGAACGCGCAAACAAAGCGGAACGCGCCGAGGGCGCGGCGACAAACCGCGTGCGGAGAGAAGAAGGATGACAGAGGTAACAAAATATGTACTCTATACCGTCGCGAATCTTTTATCGAACGGTTCGCGAAGCACGATTACAGCTGATCGCCCGGTCGCTTTGCGCGGCTTAAATTCGTGAACGGTGTATAATTGCGCGAATTGCAAAGTGGCGTCTACCTCCTCGCCGAAAATGACGATGAGAAGGAGCTGGAGGGGCTTTCTATCTCAAAATATCATTCTGGATCCAAAAGAGCGGATACTTTATACCGCACGACATTTTGGAGAAGCATCGATTAGAGATATAGAAGACGAGAAGGAATTAGATTGGTATCATAAAAAGTATTTATCATCAGGCTAACTAGCGAAATCGAAGGAGACTATAAATCCATTCTGTTTACAGAATTCCATTGAATCCTCCTTGATCTTGAAAATTGAAGGAAACCGACATAGATCGAGTTTTCACTGACGTGCGTGATTACGCGGTCGTTCCTCGCGAGATCGATTATAACGTCGCGTAGAGATATTGAATCGTTTAACGACGACGGGCCGCAGCAGGAACAGGTCGGCGAACTTGGCGAACGCCAGCAAAACCTCGAAGGTCGCGCGGAGTCTTCGCCGTCCCTTGGCGACCGGTCGTCGCATCGCCTTCGGGCTCCGTGGAGGGTGACTCTTTTTCTTCTCGTTCATCCACCTTCTCCTATCGCGCGGTCCTTCTTCCCTTCCCCCCCCCTCTCCCGTCTCCTCCCTTCCTCCCCCTGCTGCACAACTGCACCGATGCACCGCTCACATGACTGCAGCATCTTCTTCTTCTTCTGCGCTTCATCCTCTCCTCCTCGATCTCCCTTCTTGTCCTTCCTTCCTCTGAGCACACCGCGGCCGTATACGGGGATTCGCGCCGATACGGTTGCAGATCGCCGTATGGCGAAGAGAAGCTAAACCTGCTCTCCATCGCGCATCCCGCGACTCTCTCTCTCTCTCTCTCTCTCTCTCTCTCTCTCTCTCTCTCTCTCTCTCTCTCTCTCTCTCTCTCTGTCTCTCTCTCTCTCTCTCTCTCTCTCTCTCTCTCTCTCTCTCTCTCTCTCCCTCTCCTTCTTCTTCTTCTTCTTCTCTTTTCCGCCCTTCTCGTTCTGTCCTCCCGTATCTCTCCCGTCCAACCGTCCCGGCTGTTCCTCTCTCCGTCTCTTTTACTATCCTCCTAAGCCACCGGTTTCGAATCAACGCCGAGTTCTCCGGTCGTACTTTTAAAAACGTACTCGCTCGTCGAGCTAATTGTGTTTTATGACCGCACAGCTGAACTATGTGTATAACATTAGGATTTTCTTCTTTTTCAGTGGAGACGAGCGCATATCTGAATAATATTAAAGTTCCAATCCCTATGTGTTCTCCTCTACATATTCTTCTCTACGGATGAAATCAAAAAATGCCAAGAATAAAGTGAGTATGGGATCTTCAAAATAAATGTGAGCTTTTGCATTCTCGAGTCGCTAAATAACAATAGTAAATTATCGTCACGTTATCAGACGTCAGGGAACTTTGCTAACCATCGACAAAACCTGAATCATTCATACTCGGAGCCTCCTATTTCTTTCGCACCGAGCGAATCACGGCGAATAGCAAGACAGGAGGAAAGCGGTGGTCGCCGAACGAAAGGAAGGAGTGGAAAATGAAGAGAGCCGGGGAGAGAGGAGGAACAAGGAAGGGAAACACGATGTGGCACGTCGTCGCGATCTAATTTAATGGCTGGCGCCAGGTTTCTACCTAGCACCATCCGTTAATCCTGATGTGCGCGTCGTTATTTCTACTCTCGTCTCTCCCTTTTTCTTTTCCATTGGGTCTTGCGTATTTAGCTCGACGACCGCCATCGATTCCATCACGATAGACACGCTAGACTCGTTTCGCGTCCTCTATCTCTCTCTCTCTCTCTCTCTCTTTCTATTACGGTGATCGACATTCTTCGCGACTTTTGCGCATTCGATGTAAACTGCTTTCGAATCGCTGATAACGCCGATAACGCCTTCTTCTTTGTGTAATATCGCCGCTAAAATCAGCTCACCTCGTTCACTGATATCCTTTCCCGTGCAATCAATGATGTCAATCAATGAAAATGTCATCCGCGAATTAGGTAAGTGTGTCTCCTCTTTCACAACGCGATTCGAGATTCGAGGGAGAAATAATGCGTATCGCGCGTCTCAATAGCATTTTGAGTTTTGATCGATGAGTCGCGAAGTTGCGCGCGGCTACATTGACAGATGAGAACCTTTCTCTTTCATTTCATACACATCCACCGTACGCGCTAACATCTCTCGACGATTCTCGATACTCGTTAAACGGCTTACGTATCACGCGTAACTGCCTGCCGCACGTACGTGTATTTTATCACGCAAATGTTAATTCGTTTGAAAAAGTCTCCCACATATACCAAAGGTAACGCCTTTAATTAGTGCCCACACGTGAGAAACGTCAGCGTGACGTTTCTCTCTCTTTCTGTTTAAATGCGCAATTAAATCTAGCAATCGCTCTATCCTAGAATCGTGTATAGACAGTCTCGTTGACCGATGGAAAACGAGCCCGAGGTCGATATCAGTATGCGTATTTAGTCGCAAATCTCGAATTTAACCTTTCTGTCAATGCATAATTTTTTCATCTTTCCATCAATGTCGGGTACCAACTGCGTGTTTTCGATACATTGCACTGCGACAATTTCTTTATAGCAGCTGCTAGGCATCGAACATTATTTATATATATTTATTCGTTATATTTCAGGAGGTTTCCGAATACGAAGGATTCCCTTGTATTTTCTTTCGGACGGAGAAGAGTTGCGACACAATTTTAACATTTAAAGTTGCTTCGGATACCCGTTCATCGACAGAAGGGTTAAACGTAACGGAGTCTTATCCAAATATCGCTTCGTCGCAGAAAGGAATGATAATTTCGAAAGGACACGAATCTACCGTTAAAAGATCGCGCCACGCTCCATTAAATCCCTCGGCTTGGCCGATCGCCGCCGATTCCTCGTGAACTCGTCAGCGGGATTCTTTCTCTCGCATGGATCACGCGTTCCCGCACGCGCTCGGCCCGCATATGTTATACACGCGGCTGCGTGTCCGAGCCGTTCCCCGCCATTTTCCGGAGTGGTTTCTTGGCCGTTGTTTTGATCGTGATCTAAGTATAGACGCGAGGGGCAACGTGACATCGATGGCCTGGATTTGATCGGAAGAGATCGCGATCGACGGCGCTGTCGAGTCACGCGATGTGTTGAACTCCTTACAAACTTTGTAACGCTCGTCTGATTCAACCTGAGACCATTAGCCGTACATAAATAAGCGTCCTGTTCTCGTAATTGTGCGTTTTGAAAGACACGTTGGAAGAAAAATGCGTTCCTCTATCTTACACGAGATAGACTTGAAAATAAGGTATTCTGCGAGATAAGATAGGAATTTTAAGTGCGTTTTTCTCGAAACGAAGTTTCAATGTCCTAAGCTTTTATGTCCTTGTTCCAACCTTGCACGTACCTGTATTATATTATATTCTTTTCTGCGTTAATTTTTTGAAAGAAATTTTTCATGCGAGAACAGGTTGAAATTATTCATCTCGGCAAAATCCAGATATGAGAATATTTTGTCAAAATTCGTATTAAGATATGTGGTTTTATTATTTACATCAATAATAATTGCATTTAGACAACGAGGAAACATTGTGTACACATTCGTTGTCCCGTCAGATGAAATGACAGTACGGCGACGTGACTTATCTTCGGCGCGATACGAGTAAAGTAGTTTGCCATTAATATTATATCTTCAAACACGAATTCTTGTGAGATGTTGATGAAGGTCGTAAATTTTATCGGCCCACTTTACAACGACGGCGATGGGTCCGCCGATTCACGAATGGGATAATGACGCGATTTAGGCGAACACCGATGGTCATTTTTCGTCCACCGAGCGAGCCAAGCACGATCGTTCAACCCGCAGAAGAGGCACGAATAACGAAAAACAGGAAAAAAAAAGGAAATAAAAAAAGAAAGAGCAGATCGCGCAGCATCCGGGGAACGATCCGCCCCGCGAACGTTAGTCTCGAAACTTCTTTCTCGCCCATGTCACTCCCTCTCGGCACTCTCGGCGTCGACGACGCGTTGAGTAACGCGGTGATAAAGGCGAGAACGCCGCGCGAATATCACGATAATCAGCCGAATGATGGATAATGATCGGGGCGGCTGCCCTTTCGCGCCTCGTCTCCCTTCTCACCGGTCCGGCCGACCATTATTCAATTGAATTCAATGCTACGCCGACTATTACGGAATTGACTTCGAGAACTTTCTTTCGGGCATCCGTCTCGCCGCACAGACGCTACTTCCGTCGGCAAACTCTACGAGAAACGACCTGTAAGCGAGCCCGGTTGTTGCGTAAAAAACGCAGGATAATTTCGAGGAGGACTGAGGAATTTTATAGAATCTAATTTTATAGAGCTAATTTTTATAGGGACTTCGAAATTTAGAGTATCCATATTTTCGCAAATTTCGCTGCTACTCATTAAAGACATAAGTTTATCCTAAACATCTCGTCCTTATCATTTCCAAAAGTCATTTATTCAGCTTGTCATATCTGTACTTTACAAACGATCTCGTTCTCACTATCAGTCAATTTCCCGATAACAGACTCCTCGCGGGTCTTTTCTCCCTCGTAGGAACTTTACTGTCCCTCGGGTAGATTCCGAGTCGACGCTTCGATCCGCCACATACCTGGCCCCAACGACGATAAAGGAGCACCCAGACGGAAACTCGCGCCGGTGAATTTATCGTCGCAACACCAGGCAAAGGCATCGTTAATTCCCAGTAGCGTAGTCGCGTCACGTAACGTCGGGTACACGAAGAGCAGAAGGCGGCTCGGCATGGCCGAACCCCTGCCGGGTATTTCCTTTTTTTTTCTCCTCTTCCCTTCTTCCGATTGTGCGCAGCGCTAAGCTCGAGCTGACTACTGACATTGAGATCGTCGAGAGAGAAAGACGTCTACTGTACCTCGCACTTCGCACCCGGACTGCTAATACGGACTCCGAGACTTCCTATGTCGCAGAAACAGCGACGAAGTCGCTCAACAAAGTTGGAAACTTCACGACGTTCTAGGGAAAAGTGTGCGAATTCGATATTCGAAGATGATAGATCGATCGAGGGAGCGAACGAGTGATCGAGAGAAATACCAGACGGATCTAGATCATTGACTGTGGCGGATAAAATTTGTAGTTTAATATGAATCGAAATCAATTTTTTATAGACAGAATATATACATAATGAATGCAACTAAAAATATTTCTTTTTTGCATATTTATATATATGTATGTGCAAATATGTAATATCAAATATATATAATGCAAGAAAAAATATTTTTAGTTACATTCATTTCAATGTGTTCTTGAAAAGTTTTGACAAAGTCGACAAACTTTATGCCTATAATTTTCGTAATGTGAAAAATAAGTAAAAATATGTTCTATGTTTATATAATGCTTCGATCCGTCAAATTTTATTTATACTTTGTCAAAATCATAGTACAATTTTTTTATCCCAATGTCCTAAAACAAACCACGCACTGCTACTTATAAAATGATTTTCCTCGGAGCAAACAAGTTTCGTTCTACTGAACGACCAGATTAAAAAATGTATATACACACGCCACGTATAGTAATTTTACGTTAGATGCCTTCAACCGGTTAATCCAACTCATTCATCAATTTATCGGGCCTAGCACAATGTATTTCACGATATTAATTACGCATCTAATAACAAAACGCAGACTTTCAACGGCGAGACTTGTTATCTAAGCCTTGAACTTTTCAAATAAACATCGCGAAAGAAAAAAATCAAAACAATTTTGTAATGAATACTTATAATGCACGATTATATTTTTTGTCGTCACTCTTTCATGTCCTTGTCTTGATCGAGCAATGGTCTTTCAACTTGCATCACTCGCGATTAAACATGAAGTCACGTGTCTCTTACTGCGTGAAAATATCACGGAAAATGTCAAAATCAAATCATCAGAGAAGTAGAATTAATAATAATTAATAATTAATTTTAATCATAGGTTCAATTTTATTCTTTAATTAAAAACGTTAATTAAAACCGTTTACGTGAATGCACATTTGAAAATAAATCAGATAAACAAAACATTTTTTTTCGACGTTATCAGATAGACATCTAAATAATTGTGAAAAAAAAATTGATAAAAAATCAATTGCTATCTATTTCGTAAAATAAAAATATAAAGCAGATATTTATTGAAGATGTCTCGTCTAGATTCATATCAGCATTAAGCTACAATTTTGATGGCTGAATATTGTTGCACGCAACTTTAAACTTACGAGAAAATAACGTAGAATTATTATTACAATAACAACGTAAATTTTGCTCGTATAGTACGATACGTTAAACAAAGAGTTAAGTGCTCTTATATTTCGATCAAACGATAAGGCGAAGATAAAATTAATGAATCGTTTCGAAGCCGTGATTAAGATCAAATTACATGATATATCGCGCTCGACATGTACGTAATAGTCCAACGCCATGATCTTCCGATTAAAATGTCCACGATAATTAGATAGGCAACTCGCAGTAGAGTTCGAAAAGCTTGGGTGATAAAAAACGATAAAAATAGAATTATCTACGATCGAGACGGACCTAAGATCGAATTTACAGTTATCTCGGGAGTAACGGGAAAGAAGAGAGATAGAGGAAAATTTTACTATTTCTTCTACGCAGTTGTTCTCCAATAGAAGAGTTCGTGTCGGTCCGAGCCGATATTTGTGCATCCCTGATATTGACACTTTCTTAGACCCGAATTAACGCCAATTTCGTTCGCACCGTGCATCTTAATCAATCGCGCTCTAAGCACTCCTTACGCGGCGTGAACGTAATTAGTGCGCTTCTCCTAATTGACAGCGTTCAAGGTTGAGCTAAACCGGCAGTGCGCTCTGCTCATGCTTGAGACCGTGAATAATACTAAACAATCTTAGAGCGTGAGCAGCATGAAAAGAGCGAAATTAAAAAAGAAACGTATATACGCGCTGACATGCATAATACACTTTCGCCGGAATAGATCCAATTAACGATCATAACGTACGAAATGAGCCTTACGGAAAGATAGAACGACTGCTTCACATAAGTGCGTAATATGTAAAGTTGATTAGCGCCTATACTCTGTTAATGCAATTGATTTTTTTATTATCCTTCTCGCGGCGTTAACTAATATCGACGCCAAACGCATGCTTATTTCGTAATTATCATTTTACTGCGTATTTAAACCCGTTTTCTACACATACGCTAATGCGTACTGCGGTCTAATGACTAAGCTCTTCACGACACACGCCACTATGTATTTATGTATGAGATTGATTTCAGAATGCATAGGTGTAAAAATAACAAGATGGACTTTTTATCGTCGAGATCTCTCTTATCGTTGATATTGCATCTTACCAACCGTTCCAAGTAAACACAAATTAATTCTTATTAGCTACCATAAAACATTATTTTTGACAGATTAATTGTTTATCTCGTTTTTCTATTCGAATACATTTGATGCATTATTAGCATTATTATATCTATTTCGTCCAGGAACTATGATAAATAATTATAGCTATGAATGAATGCAAATATGAAAAAACCGCGCTTTGTGCTTACCAGGAAGATACGCAACTTTAGGCAATTGGTATGCAAATTTTATTCGCGCGTTGAAACTATTTCTAAAAATTTATAAATTCAAAAAAGTGCAATGGATTCCATTCACGATCGGGATTCCGCTTATCGTCAGCAGTGCGCGACGTCCATTGACAAAGTCACGAAGCGACATCGCGCTCGGAATATCGCATCGGATCCGATGAATATCGCGAAAACTCAGGCTAAGCAGGAAGAATACTGACGTCTCTCTAACATGCTCTTACGACGTCGAGGCGGCTAATCCGAAATGGATTTCTATTAAACTCTCCATCGACTAAAATACTTTTTATTATTGTCTTTGTTTAAGAAACTCTTTATTTTTTCATAAAAGTAATACCGTTTTAAGATCCATACACTATACGTAACGTCATCGTAACATCAAATATTCTGCTGTCAACATTTAAAATCCATAAAAAAATATTTGACGTTACATTGACATGACGGTGACATTACGTATAGTGCAACACGCAACACACTTTAATCTTTTGAACAAATTTTTGAAAATTATGATTGTACAGATCAAACTAATTTAGTTATATGAAGATTAAAAAAAAATTAATAAATTAATAATATTAATCACAATTCTTTTCCAATATATTTTTCCAATATATATGCTTTGTTATGCAAATATGAGCCGGAATACGAGATGCGAAGAAAGCATAGTCACACGTGTCAGACCTCCCATGGAAAGTAATAATCCTTGAGCAAGGGATGAATCACTTCCCTCTTCGTTCTCTCAAGAGATAAATATGAATTAAACATCTCTATTCAAATACATATTCGCGTTAATAGACGATACTTATGCGCTGAAGAGCGTGGACCTTCATCCGAAATAACCAAAAGAGACGTATCTACTCTCGAAGCAATATAAACGGCCTTGTTTGGCTATTGCCGAGGTCGTAAATTAATATGGAATTTGCCATTATTTACCTAATATGACATTGGTATTCCGTAGCCATTTTTATATAGAAACGCGGAAGAAAGGCAAACAATACGAAGTGAAATCAAAATAATAATGTCTTCTCTTATCCACATTTTCAAATCGTTTAATTATAAATAAAAATTTTAATTTATAAACGTATTAATTTATAAACCTATAGATAGGATTGATGAGAGATGAGCTTTTCGATTACATGAGTTTTACTATGTATCTTTGGATCTAGAAAGCTTTTAAATCTGCAGTTATGCGAAGAATCGTTACATGAATCGCGTGTTGAAAATTATTCTAACAAACAGAGTTCTGTAGTGTGATTTATAACCACGGACAATCTCTGTACCCTATCATGCGCGCTGTTGCCTTCGATCCAAGTGGACTCCAAGGCCTGTTATTTGATCTGACCCTAATAGATACTCTTGTTTGTCTCTCGAAAGATAAAAGGAACCTTTTGTGAGTACTCGTTGTCGAGGGACCCTTTCAAAGAAGTCTGACTTAAGGGTGAATGATTGTGAAGTAACACGCACGTTTCCTAAAGGGCTTACGGGCGTTAAGCAGTGGAATATTACCGGGGACGATATCGAGACGCAGCGGGAATTTCCACTAGTTGTTAAAAAGAATTTCTTAAAAGCGACACAGTATAGATAAGGGACGTGTATCTTGAATTATTTTGGGACTTTAGAAATAGTAATAATCAGTATACCTCTTATATGTTGTGTTGTCAAAAAATCAAACGATGTATTAAGATTATGCTGAATGTTTCTATATACGAAAGCCTATATACTTGAGAAATCATACTCCTTCAACAATTTCGAATCCATTTCATTTTCGAATTTATTCTCTCGAGATTTTTAATTGCGAAAGTTATCCAAGCCTAACGCATCTCTTGATCTCCTCCCTCTCTCTCTCTCTGCCAAGGATATTAGTTAAAATAAATTAAATTATGTTTCGACACAAAACACACGATCTCGTAGATATTAATTAACCCAACATTATTATTGTAAACATATGTAAACATTATTTGGTTACATGCCTGATTAATACGAAGTCTTGAATATTGGATCGTACTACACGCTACATGAGAAAGCTTGAAGTTTTACTTAGTTAATTGCCAACCTTTAACTAAGAAAGACTCGAGTAAAGGTCGAAATTCCGTGGTATCTACGGAGAGACACATAAATACTATGATTAATATACCGCAAATATTTCATAACATATATGCTAACAGCTGCTATTTGTCGGAATTAGCCTTTCATCAAATTAAATTTCTTTCTTTCACGTTTTCCTCTCTTGTTTTCTTTTTCTCATTATTTCCTTTATTTTCTTTTTCGATCAACGTATAGCATCGGTCACTCGTTAACTACGTCATTGAATCGACGTGACCCTGAATGCAAACACGCTAGTCAAGTTCGCGGTCACTTCACATTTCGTGATCGCGCAAAAGAATGACGTGGATTATATCACTGACGATCGTCAAATGCAAATCGAATGTCCTCAACGACGGGCGACGATGCAAACGATCGGCTTCGTTGAGATGGACCAGATGGATCGGGTGAAGTACCTGATTAGCCGAAAGAGAGAGAGAGAGAGATATGTAGGAACCGATTTGTGCATGCACACGCCTTCGATCAGACATACGCATTGTAATTCATTGACGCGTCAGCTGACGAAGTATGAATGAGCATATCGAGGATTCATCGTCGCGCGCTCATACTTTATCTCTTATGTGACACGCATAAAGATCAGTTCCATCGGTCATTCTTATTAGTCATTTTCTTTTATCTCGTTTTCGTCCGAAAACTCTCGCACTTGCATAGACTTCAGAGCGCAAAAGTAATAATATCCATAATTTAAGATATTCCTTTTTCGACAAATTACACATTTATAAAATAGTTAAAGCGCACTAGCAATGCAACTGGGACTAGTCTATTCTAACTCCAATCTTTCTTTACGTCGACACAGAAGGATAATGTATCGTGTCAGAACGGTTTCTTATCGCGCGTGAAGTTTCTTTTCCGACTCTTTCTATGTAGCGTAATTCATCGCGCCGCAGCTAGCAACGCGTACAAATCGATTCATTTGTCAACCAATTTCGCTAAGGTCGTGCACTATATAACGAGATCATTCTCTAGCCGATAGCGGAGACCGCCGTACCGAGTACGGGTTTGCATCGAGATGCATAACAGAGAAACGCCTTCCCTCGCGATCGACGAAACCTGTCTTCCTCTCCCATCGTCGCGGATTAAAGGCGAATCTACACGGTTCGCTCTCGATCGTCCCGGACAAATCGTCGCAAGTAATATCGACGAACGAGATCACGATTTATATACAACCTAATTCCCGATTAATGCAAATAATGATAGCTAATTAAAATTCTTTATAAATTAATTATAAATATTCAATTAATTATTTAATACATAAAGCCTGCGAATTTTTTCACCTTTAGAGAAGCTTATTGCGACTCTAAATTGAATACGCAAACAACTGTCATTCGCAGCAAAGCCTGTTATTAAGCGTGTATGTACATCTAATGTGTACGAGACCTTATAGCGCGGATCCCGCCCATCGTGTGCAACGTATACACCTGTGTCAGCATGCAAATGCACTATACTCGCGGGGGACCGGTTCGTAAAGGTCGTGCATTATACCGAGGTCGTTTTCTCCATGAGTGAAGATCGATGATATCTGACTTGTTCGATTCGCATGGCCTATTTGCGCGATGACGCTCAATGAATAATTACATTGTAAGCATATTTTATGAAAAATTTATATTTACATAGATAAGCTCTGTTAAAATTTATGCTTAATAACTTTGATTGCATCAACTGTTAACGACGAATTCTTTTAGCAAAGGAAAAAATCAGATTTCCAATATTAAAAGTATCTATAATTAAGTTTTTATTAAATAAATATATTATTCATTAATTGAGTTATATTTCAGGATTAAAGATAATTCAAAATAAGAAAATATGT
The DNA here is from genome assembly GCA_963971435.1 of Lasius platythorax. NCBI lineage: Eukaryota > Metazoa > Arthropoda > Insecta > Hymenoptera > Formicidae > Lasius > Lasius platythorax. The sequence goes on along the minus strand of OZ020540.1, from coordinate 4,815,170 downwards.
TATGCATTGAAATCGAGTTTTATTGCAACAAGAATTAATAGCAATTAATTTTGATGTGAAATGCTAGCATAAAAAATAGATTATTAGGATATTATTTTATTAGAATTTACGTAACGACTATGTAAAATTTGATTCATGCAATGTTTTTTTCTCTATTATTAGCCTTTATTGAGGAAATAGAAGAAAACACGCGCGCGAGGAAATTGATACGATGTAATAGTCGATACATATCATTATTTATATTGCAGATATCAAAATTTACTACGTTGTAGTTTCAAGTATTTGATGTTATCGGAATTATGAGAATCTTACGTTTCTGAGAAATATAAAATATGCATGATTGATTACAAAACACTGCAATCGTCAGAATAAACAGAGAATTAAAAATCTATCGCGCTTAATCCAAGTACACAATCTTTAATAAACTTCAAGTTTTTTCTATGATTTAAGTTCTAAGATGTCATATTTTGCATCTTACCAAGATTTTTCAAAGATGCTTTCATCTTTCATTAAAATAAAATTATAACTGAAATTGAATCGAATAAAAAAAATACTATAAAAGAATTACATCTATCCTTGATTCAACAATTTAGGATAAAGAAACATAATAAGGGATGCGAAATTTCCTGAACCTCGGCGCGGTTGCATAGAGATGCGTTGCGCGCGAAGCGCTCAGGAGTGCAACTTCGGAGAGACGAGAGATGATCGGAGCCGAGGAAGAGAAGAGAAGAAGAAGAAGAAGAAGAAGAAGACGAGGCAGAGAGAAAGGGGAAGGAAGACGAGAAAAAGTCGCGGACGTTAAACCGCCCGCTCGCTCTCAGCTCTTAGGGTAAAAAGATAACAGAAGAGGTAGGAGAGAGAATAGGTGAGGGAGAGTAGAGGATGAGTCGCCATGCGATGGAGAAAAACGATTGGAGAGAAGGATGAAGTGAGGCTGTACATGCAGGAAAGGATGACGATGTAGCCGAGAGGAGATGCGGGCGCAGAAAGAGAGAGAAAGACGCGCGAGGAGGGAATCGGAGAAAGAAGGAGCCGTCATGCCAGGCCTGTTCTTTCGAGGTCGCACGTACGTCCGTATAATACTCGTAATACGTGTAATACGGATAATACCTGTAATACCTGTGTAACGCATTATACACCAGCGTGCACGACCGGCCGGCGACGACGACCGATCGCACCTTCGCGTCCTTGCGGCTCCCCGCGACTTCCCGAGGAAAGGAGGATCTCTGGGGCCGGCGGGTGATTAGGATTAAACGAACGAAATGAGGTGCCATTGACGAAAATCGCACCTCATATGTAGATATATTTTAGCTTTGAGAAATGCGTACTTGGATCGTAAAGATAGACTGCAATATCCGCAGATAGTCGAGCCATCCATAGTAATAGTCTGAAATGTCATCTTTTTTTATAATTTGAAGAAATACAAATAATCCAAAATTTTAATTATAATGTCAAATTTATAATAAAATTAATAATTTTAATGTCATAATTAAATTATTAATTTTAACGTCATAATTAAATTATTAATTTTAATGTCATAAATTTATAAAATAGACAATGCTTAGGAGGAGATTAAATAAATAATCTTCTCGAAGACAAATAAAAATCATGATTTCTGAGATGTGCAGTTATTCAAATTGCCGAAACTATCCTTGGTGAAGATTTTTTTAATGACGATAATCAATGCCGTAAAGAGATAAAATTGTAGAGATAGTCACGAAGAGATAAGAGAAAAAAGGTCGAAGGATGACAACGCTACTCGGAATCATCATTTTGTACGCATCGTACGCGTGACGCGCTCGTCGGCGCGTGCAAGCACCTGTCTGAAAGACAATCATCAACGATCGATGGACGGGGGGGGGGGGGGGGTTACTTTGATTATCGATGATAGTCTTCGAGAGTTCACAATCGCGTCCTTCCGAGACATAGAAAATCGCACACGTCGCCTCGTAGCACGCGGCGCAATAATTATCGCAATCATTTTCCAAGCCGTTCTGTTAATTGCTGAATAAATTCCGCGAATTGCGAAATCGAGTATACGCGATACATCTAATTTTATCGCATGCCCTTAAATCACAATCGCGGATAACTTGTAGGCACACACGTAGTGCCTGCATCGATGAAGCATAGTTCGAGACGTGAATGAGGAGAATGCATCGGAATAGATAAAGAAAAAGGGAAGAAGAGGAAAGCGCGCGCGGTGAGCGTAGAAGGGAGGCGTAAGAGGGTGGACGTCGAGGAGGAAAGGGCGAGGAAGGGCGGAGGAGAGGGACGGAGCCCGCGAGCGAGACATGGATATATCATACGGTTAAGGCTAAGTTAGGATGAGGATAGCGGCGATTATCTTAACGATCCCCTGCGGCAAAACCTGAACGGCAACCCGTTCCGGCCCCGTCCGTCGTCTTTGGCCGTAGTATATATACCGGGGCTAATGCCGTTGCTGTTGCTGCCGCTTGACGACGTCGTTGCTGCTGCAAAAGGAACACGACGAAATCGTTCAGCGGGGAGAAAGGGGAGGGAGAGGATAGAAGAGCCAGCTGAAAATAGCTGTAGCCGCCGGGGCAGAAGCACCGCGAGCTCAGGCCGAGAGAGTTCAGAGATCCTTCTTCTCTCGCCGCCTTCTACATGCTCGTCTTCCTCTTCCCTTCTTTCCTTACATTATAGGACGCGACTTGAGGCGAGATTATCATCCGCGAATACGCGATCTATTTGTCGACGACGCAAGCCGATACATTCGTACGAGATCGTCCTTTAACGAATGCGAGAATGAAATCTCAGATTTAAAGATAAATTTTATTGTCCACAAGGATAATAAATGATCGAATTATATTGTATTTCTTTTCGTATATTTGGCATGTTTGAATTATTAGGTTCAATCTTGTCTAAATTTTCAGATTTTTATAGTCCTGATCTCCCATCTATTAATCTCCGAATATATTCAGATAATAACAATCTGACAGTTCCAATTTTCAACAAAGTATGATAACGCATGTTTAAAGTTTCTTCCAGTCGCAAAGATAGAACGGAACAAAGGCGAGATATTAGTGATAGCTTTTTTCTCATCGATCCACATCCTCTCGCGACGAAGTGTCGTGCGAGGTGGAAAAGGTTCGGATGGAAAAAAAAGTGAGAGAGACAGCGGGGAATCTCGCGCGACGCGATGTACGCATCAAATGAAAGAACAATTACACCTGCGAAGCGGGGAGGATGAGAAGAGACGGACCTTGGGCTCCTTGCGAGATAATCACAATGTTACACGACGATCCGCGCCATAATGCCGTGTAATGTCTGCGGCACGATGTACATTGCGAGACCATTTACCGTGAGGCCTGTCTCTAAGAGCGAGACCGCCACGATGGGGATTGACTCTCTCGTGTCGCTTCCTCTCGCCACGGTCGATTCGCAAAATTAGAAAACCCGCAGCTATTCCTGGATAATGGGATCGCGTGTGCGTCCGTCGCGCGCGCGAAAAGGGGGGAAAAAAAAGGGAGCTCGGACTCCGTCGCTCGCACGATTTGTGGGTCAGGGAGGCACGAGAGGAGACGAAGGAGGAAGAGAAGGCGACAAAAGGAACACGCAGACTCATCGCCGTCGGCAGGACGCGCCAGGACCGCTGTTATCTGGGTTGCCACGCGTCGTCATTATTTCGTAATCATCAGAAAATCTACACTCCTTCAATAGGTTTCATCGCAAAGGTGTTCCAACACCCGCGCGTCTTCATTATATTATTTAATTGAAGATAGAGAGATAATTCGAAAAATTTATTTAGTAAAATTTTTATTTGGAATCTGTATTATAGATCATTTTCTCTCTTTTCATTATTGACGTTTATATTTCCGCAAACGTATAAACCTCGGCTGATTACTAGAACGATTTTTAAAAAATTGCTCCCTCTCTTTCCCTTCTTAAAGAATAAATTTATATTTCTCATTATGGAGACTTATTATTTAATCGATTACGAAACCTTTTTATAGAAAAAACGACGCATCAAATTAAAATATAGACTTTATGATCCGGGAGAAATTCGAGAAGCTAATTGTATCGTTAATTAATGAAAAAGCGGACGGTGACGACAGGCATTCAAGTGGACCAGCTGCAATTCTGATACCGCCTCTCATGTGCCACCGCCATGAAAACCGGATTCGGGTTTGGGATAAAATTAGGAATCAAGTAGTCAAGGTCGGCCGGACCTGCCTAAACTGCCTTGGCTTCATCTCGCTCGCTTCTTCATCTTCTTCCTCCACTTCTTCATCCTTCCTCTCCGCATTTTTCTCTACATTGTGCGACCTGAATCTTCGGTTGCTATAGCAACCGAATTCACTCGTATCGCGTCCTTTGATAGAAACGACACAGCAATATCGGAAGAAGCGTTTAAATAATTTTTAACAGCTTTTAACAGCGTCTCTTATACTCAATATCTCTGTATCACGTGCGCTCGCGAGGGAAAAGCGCGATATCGAGGATGCGCGCAGGTTTACTTCGCGTAAATAATGCAGTGCGAAGAAGGATCGTTCGCGAAACCACTCTCGCACAGTTGCACAAGAGAATCCTCGGGGAGCCGTCGAGATACAGCCGTCGAAAGCACCTTCTTAGATTTTTTTTCATCTCCACGCGACGGAAAATATACGCTTGCGGAGAAGTGCGGGCTAATATACTGCTTGGGCATACACAGGATGCAATAGACAGGTTTTCTCGCAACTGGCGTCTTTCAATCTTTCACGACTTTGTAGTTTCATATTTTAGACTCTTAGCTTCTCGCGGAGAACAGGAAAATCGACTCCGCGACGTTTTTCTTCGTAAATAAACAAAATGAAACGGGATGCGAATTCCCCTACGAGCCGAAAAGAAATCGCCGGTCATCGAGATGCGTAGCGATTTGACGAAAGCCAGACATAAATCAAAAACCGTATCACGAAACGAAGGGCATGCGGATTCGGCGATACCTTGCTTTTAACCCTTCTGTCAATGCATCAACTTTTCATCAATGTATGGATATCCGGGTGTTTTCGACACATTGCACTGTGACAATTTCTTTATAACAGCTGCTGGACATCGAACATCGATTCTTTCCCGTTATATTTTAGAGGGTTTCTGAATACAAAGGCCCTTTGTATTTTGTTTCGGGCGGAGAAAAGTTCCGACACATTTTTAACATTTAAAGTTGCTTCGGATACCCGGGTACTCGTTTATTGACAGAAGGGTTAATCGATCGGCGTATCCAGAAGTGACCGATCAATCGGTGATTCACCGCGATTAAATAAGAATCACCGGTCGTTAATCGAACGCGCGCGTGATTGTCAAAGGTGAATGAAGAAAAACGTACCTCTCTGTCGACCCGCGAGTTATAACAACGATTGTCTACTGACGTATACAAGATGTCGTGCATAGTGCGTAATCTTAAAGTAAGTCATTCAAGCGTACGTGTGATATCAATCGATGGCGATTATGGAAAAGAATTTTCCAATCGGTCGTTCGTCAAAAATTATTTTCACACGAAACTCTTGTGAGAAGAATTCGCATAATCTAAGCATTAATATTAATTAAAGACGGGAAAAATTCTTTGATAATTAATGTAGAACAAAGTAGCCAATCGAGATCTTAAGGATTTGAAAACCTCATAATTTGTCGCATACTTAAAAAAATTTGATTTACGAATACATTTCGCTAATCGCGCACGTTTATGCACGTGATAGGTTGCACATTCTTGGATTAAGCGTGATAAGAATGTCATTACGGAACAATGTTAACACGTGTATCATCGGTATTATGATGAAATAGTTGTTATAGATCGTTCACGGTCAATAACAGTGACACACAGGTGCGACCGTTTTGTGTGGCACCAAATATACGTCATCCGATGACAATTTAACAGCGTCCTCGGCACACCTCGTGCCAAGATATTGCTAAAAGTCTCGTTGGCAGCTCGTGACTCATCATCGACGAGCTGATTTTATTTAACCGAGTCAATTATCGCTCTTGTAACTGGATCGGGAAAAACATTTGCGGTCGTGAAGCGATCCGACAAACAGCGCCGTTCGCGAATTTTCCATTCAAGAAAAGAAACGTTATGCAACGCTACATATGTAAAACGATAATGCGGGATAATGAAATCGTTGCGGTTAACGAAAGTCAAGTACGGTATCATTATCCGCGAAATAATTGTTTCTGCGGGATATCGCGGACGTATACATTGCGCTTATTTTTATGATACGTGGCAATAAAATCCCGACTCTTTGCGCGCACATCAACGGCGTCCTTGATGCACGTGTGCCGGACTGTGAGAAATCGCGTCTGTGCTAATCAGCATCAACGACCAGGGATAAGCGGGCAACAGGACGCAAGAGCAAAGTGGCGTGGCAAATCGATCTAAAACGGGAATTTCGCGTATCTCCGAGTTTCAGGTTTTCGTTCCAATATGACGAATTCTTGCGCGGAATATATCGCGAAGAGAAGACTGCGAATGTTCCTTCATTTAAATTCTTGTTTTTAAAATTTAAGGGAAAAAAATTATACACACACACACACATACATATGTATGGAAATATTACATGACACTCGAAGGTTTCAGTCCTTTGGAAAGCTTCAATAATTTCGTATAATTCTAACTGCCATTCTCTTCCTTATATCTGGTATCCTTGTCCCGATTCGATAATTTAAATAGAATATTTGTTTTCAGCCTTGCGGTTCGCGGGAATCATCGACGTTGTCCTTCAGATATATATGCTTGTGTAAAGATACTTTCCGGAATTAACACATAAAACTTGCGAGAATCTCTGTACGTGACATGCGCGCGGCCGGACGTTATTCGCAATTAGTGCTGTTAAAGAGACAACGTGAAGGAGCAGTGCTCACATAAAAACTAAGATAAAAACGTCGTACTTTTTCTCGGAGAAGCACAATTATGTAGTAATTAGCGGTAATTATATCACAAAATCGAAACATACCGGGACTCCCGGCGGCATATCTATTTGTATGATCTCTTTCATGCAATCTTTAACGAATAAGATTAGTATATTTCACCGACGTATTTTATTTTTTCCACGTTATGTGGCAAAATAACATACTTAAGTAGAATATATATAAAATCCCATATAAAGTGTTTCTAAATTTAGAATTGAATTCCTCTTTTTAGGAAAAATTTAGACATTAATTTTAAACGTCTTTAATGTTAAAGATTCAAGAAACCTAGGAAGAGGTCTCGCTTTTTATAAACGTTAGATACAATTATATACAAACGTATGGAGAATCTACTTTTTCGCAAACGGCAACTTTAATAAACGCGCATTATTCTAACGGTCTGTAACGGTTGGGAATCGTTGGTTGTAAAGCAATCGCCGCCGCCTAAGCAATAACTGAGAATCCAGGAAGAGAACATGATATTACAAAAATACGATACGTTAAAAAGAGCACCGAGAATGTCACGCGTCTATCCATGGGTGGAAATTTTTTCGTAGCTAACAATAGCAAAATCAGATATTCTAAATTTCTTCAAGAGTAATAAATTGATTGATAAAAATACGTTTTAATGAATAAAAAATAATTTTTCTCTCTCTGGAGAATATAAAACGCATGATTTAGTTGAAAAGAGTACGGTTGTCAATTATTTCTTAAAAAAAAAACATGATAAATTTAATTTATTTTACGGCCTGCCTCAATGATTTAAAGTTTGCCAAAGTTTTACGATGTGAAGTCGAGATAGCGACCAAGCGAGGTCATCGATCTCAACTCGGATAAGCTACATATAACACAATCAAGATAAAAATCATGAATTATTCACGATTTTAATCTCGCGTTAATTATTCACACATCGACCGCGAAAACGTTAACATAATAATAACGGCTCTTCCAGTTTAGGCGCAAAAATGTTTTAGTAGTGATAGAGGAAAATTACCGATAGCATATTATTTTAATCAAAGGAATGAATATTAAAAGCTGCACAAACTATAAATAGAAAAAAGATATAGCGTGTATTTATCGTAAAAAGATTTTAGACCAAATGACAAGATAAAATAAATGTTTGTTTCCGAAACACATGATTTAAACCACGATGATCATATAAATCATGATTTCAATTGTGTGACCTTAATAAATTTAGTAAGATTGAGTAAAAAACGTAAACACACGGTTTAAGAATAAATTAAAAATGTTAATTGCTACGTCGAGATTGTAAGGATCATATCATCGACCTTGATAAATCATCTTCAACTTCAAACTCGAAGAAAGCTTGGAGTAGAGAAGAAATTTAATGTTAAATAAAAATATATATAATATATACATATAACAAATATAATTATCTTTTTCAAATATATTATTTCCGGAAAATGTGAATAAAGAATCTTCGTGCAATAGAGTCAATTAATCCAAGTGTTCATAATGATACATACCTAATTACTTCATATTAATTTAATTAGCTTATTGTGTCTTGAATTTTTTCTTGATATTATCTATAAAATTTATTTTTATTTAACATACACACACATATGATATGATACTATACGATCTACCGCGATTTAAAGTATACAAGTACTTACTATTGCAAATATTACTCGACTTTATTAAAATGTAACATGTATAATTATTTAATATTAACCGAATATAGATGTAAATCTTGGGTGATACCATCTTATATCTCTGATAATTTTTAATAAAAATTGCATACATATATACATGTTTTGACTCTAATTATTATTATTCAACTATAACTTGAGACATTTCAGCGAAACGATGAGTAATTTTTAATGGAAAATTGCTGCGTCGAGACAGAACGATATATAAACTTATGGTTTACATAATAGTGTCTACATATGTGCGCACTAGCGTGAGTATCACACGCGTGTGCGACTCATCGAGCGTTCCTCGATGAGTCATAGCAATAAAATAAAACAATTTACCTGGCTCACGATTTATCGAATTCACAATATATTCGCGACGCGTAAAGTGATGCAGTGCAGAGTAATGGAAATTCTAATGGATAAAAAATAGTGATAAAAATTCTCTTATTTTATAACTACCGCAGAGAAAGCCATATTTATTATCTCCTTGTTAATCCAAATATTTGGTCAAAGATAATTCTTTTAAACGGAAAGAACTTAGTTTTTCAGCATTTCTGATAAACGCCGTTCAATGCTTTTACGAAAAATTCTAATTTTTGTATCTTTATATTTCTTCTTTTATTTATATAGAAAGATATAATATAAGTGTCAATTTTATATGTCAAGAAATATTTTTTTTGAAAATTTTTATTATTGTGCGATACTTTTTCGGTAGCGAAAATTAAAGGGATTTCTTTCTCCTTAAGAATTAAAAACAAAAAGCTATTGCTCACGCAACTTTCGGTCATTTAGGTATGTCGGGCACGTGCGAGATTCATTTACGTCCATTAAGAGAAGCGCCTTTGCCGTGAATGAGAGAAAGATACGTATGTAAGTACTGACGAATTTTATCACGAAACAGATCTGTCCTCAAGCCAAGAGAAAAAGGTCATATTGCCGATAATTCATATTTAAAAGTTGGAAGGACGACTACAATTTGATCACTTAATAGACCTCTCCAAAATTTACCGAGGAATAATGGACAAGAAATAGCAGGACTTTTGAGAATGTGATAGAGGACATATGTTTATAAAACACACTTTGCATCTTATTTAATTATTTTCTTAAACTCATTAAATAATCTCTTTTTTTTTTATTTTTCGTTGAAACTCAGTTACTCACTGCAAATTCGTAAAAAAATAAATGTCGATTGGTCCCTTTAAACGTAGTATCGAAGGTCTGTCACAGTCTGTATAGTCCTGCCATTGCACTTCCGCTCGATATGTTGAATGGTCCCAAATGAATGCTTTTAAAACACAAACACGACACGTCACGCCGACATGCGAAGCTTACAGGTGCGTCCTCAACTACGATTTTAATCGGACAAGTAAGAACGACCGCACATATCGTTTGATAGAAAATACAATAATTTTTTTTTAAACCATTAAATTGTTGCACATAACAAATTGACAAGAAAATCCTGTTTACCTTAGCTGAATATATATTTTAAAGTTTTTCATTGTATGCAGTGATTCGAATATTGTAATTGGTTATCTAAGTAGTGTTAAAAAAAATATATAACCGATAATTTCAGTCGTAACAATAAAATTATATCTGAAAATTTCTCTGAGAATATTATAATGTGATTCCTTCATGAAAAACCTTTACCATTTCCATAAAATAGTAATAAATAAATTAGATTTATATATTAGTTAGACAGATCATGAACTTTCACAATGGCACCCTGTATGCTATAATGTGATGAATAATAAAGTATTAAATATAAAAATGCAAACGTGTGAGGGGGAGATAGGTCGAACAATGAGAGATTTTGGAAATCTTACATTAAGTTCTATTAATGTTTAAAGATATTCACACACAATCAAACTCGCAAAATATATATAATGTAGAAGTTTTAAAAAACTTGCCAATTTTTTTTCAGGCATTCGCTATCTCTTATTCTTCTTCTGAACTTTCTGAGTTTGTCTTGTATATCTAATTTTAATTGAAACTTATCTACGGTTCACAAGAGTTATCTCATATCTTATGTAAAAGAGCAACTTTACGATTCTAGTAAAGAGATCCTAGTAATTGGTAGTAAACCAAAGTCGACTTCGCTATAATATAATATAGAATATCTTATATACGACACAGGATTTAATTCTTTAATTACGAGTCACAGATTATTTATCAGGTTATTTATAATATATCGTCCAAATTAATTACTTTTATCTTTAGATCAACACGACATACAATGGTTAAAGAATAACAGTAGGAAGTCGATCGTTTATTGCGAAGTTATCTCTGCACGTACATATACGGTGTTCGCAATTAAAGAGTTAAGTTCACTCAAGGCGTTATATCCCACTAGGTCAGCAACACAAGCCACGTTACGAATTCATTCCCGAACTCGAAGATCTTTTCGGGACCGGGCATGTGAGACCAGCCAAGTGTAGATGTCGAGAATGAAAAAGAGCGAAAGAATCGGCGAGCGAGTCGAGTGTAAGCAGAAGCGAGCGAGATCGAGGCAGAAACGCGAGAAGCAGTGTAGGAGGAAGAGAAAGAGAAAGGAAGAGGTGAATGACAAGGAGGGAGATAAGATAGGTAGGTAGGTAGGTAGGCAGATAGAGTCCAAGAAGGGCGGCGAAGAGAAGACTGAAAGAGGGGCCCCTCCCGGTGGCTCGATCGGCGAGGAGGGTCGGGGCCCCCTTGCACGATCCTGGCCGCTAGCACGGGTGGGTAAATGGGTATATAAGCGGGGCCCCGGCGATTCCATCTCGACACACGACCCAACCTTCATCCCGATCGCCAACGGTCCTTCGCAAACGAGCGTAATCTGCACGCGCGCGAAAAAAAAGAGAGAGGGAAGAACAGACAGGGAGAAAGAGAGAGAGGGACAGAATCCCCCCGCGTTATTTCGTTCTCCGATCGATCGCGCCGATCGATAGTTCGCGCGAACCGGTGAGAGCCGATCCGAGGGACAGAAGCAAGAGAAGCCGAAGAAGAGCAAAGGAAGCCGTGCCCCGACGTCGACTCGTCTGGCAAGAGTTACTCACTTACGGAGAAGAGAAAAAGACGTGAGTACACAATCTTCATTCTCTTTCGCAGAGTTTTGCAACCCTCGCGCGAGGAAACTCCGTCTCGCGACGGAGAGAGAGATCGATGGTCTTTCGATAGGAAAAACGCGACAAGTCGTCGTCTGTCGGCCACCACGGATTACTTGAGCCGACAATCTCGAACCGCTTGTTGATCGATCGAGCTTCTTCGTTAAGTCATAAGCGACATAATCTTGGATCTTTGGCATCGCGCAAACCGCGAATTCGAAAACTTCCCCCAGTAATCGATCATGATTCGTAATTATTAAGTGAAATTTTTTCTCGTTTTTTTTTTTGACATTTCATCAATTTACCATTAAATCTGATATAAACCTGAACCTGGAATCCAATCTTTCATAGTTTAACTCCGAAACATGAATTATGCGTGATAGACTGCACAACAGCCGTTCGATGAAATCTCGAGTCCAAGTGACATGTGCGATCGTCAGACGCGGTTGGTTGACTCGGACTGATTATTAATTCTGTGCGCGGGAGACTTTTCTTGAGGCCTAGCTACACTTCTTTCGCAATACGCGTAGGACTCGATAACGAGTCATTCCGGCTTTACCGGCGACAGTAATAAAGACAGTTTTGAAAGTGGAGCGCGACAATGTTATTGTTCGCCATTCGCGTTGGTATTCGTTCTTTCATTAGTCGGGGCGCAGCAAACGCGGATTTTCTAAATAGCGAGCGACGCCTCGATGAAACGTCTCCCCCTTTGTTAGCAAAGATTAAAAATTTATATTGAATTTATATGCAATAGACAATTATAATCCTTTCAGCATTAAGCTGTTTGTCTTGTATTAAAACCGATTAATAAGAAATCGTCTAGGATATGTACATATTATTATTTTTGTAATCGCTAATTTTAATCCAGAAGTAGAGAAAAAGAAGCAAAGCCTCATATTAATTGCAGTATATTCGAATATATCTAATGTAGATATAAGTTTCTTACTATATTTTTTATATTAAAATCTCTGATTACAGCGTACAAAGAATTTTTTTTAATTATCGAGAAACAGGATAAAAATGCATCGTAGTTATCGCGTTCAAATTTATCATTTTTATATTAATCAGGATAAAATAACAATGTAAATTAATTGCGAGAAGTTTCGACCGATTATTCGCGTAAAATTTTATTCGTTTTTATTACGTTTCTCTGTGAGACAAATGTCTCACTTTTTGTTGGATATATATGACGTTCGTAGCTATGAAGAGTTCATAAGAAAAGATTAATTCACGAACAGCTCAGTCTCTTTTACGCGTCAAGAGTCCGGTGTTAAGAGGTCAAAACGTGCGTCATTCGCGTGCGAAGCGTGCGCTAACGTCGTCGCTTATATACATAATTTGTAGATTTCTCAAGCAGCAACCGCGTTTGCGTAATTTCGCGTCCCCCTCTCGCGACGAAGACTTTCCGACCCTTAATTAGCCAGCCTAATCTGTCAATCTGCGAATTACCTGCACCGCAACGTCAACTCGAGGTCACCAACCGGCGGCCATCTTCTCGAATAGCTTCCTTTTTTTTTTTTTTTTTATAATCGACGAGCATCGATTATACCGCAAACGTTCTGTTCTTAATTAATAGGATCTTCTTCGTGCAGCGACGAAGTAGATTGCATAGATTTAAATCAGACAAGGAACACAAATCTCGCGACTTCACGAGCTGCACGAGCGCTGCATTTCGCGAGTTTAGATTGAACAAAGGAATTTCGCAGCTTCAGATTAGACAAGCGGACGCCGCTTTTTCAATACGCCGCAATCAGAAACCGCGAGGATGAAAGGCGAGAAGAAAGAGAGAGAGATGGAGAGAGAAAGAGAGAGAAAGAGAGAGAAGAGCAGAAGGCTATAATCATTGACGTTGAAGAGCTTGATGGCGCGCGCCTTCTTTGTAAGCGTAGTACCATCATTATACCTCTGATGATCTTGATGAGGTAATCGGCGTCCATCATCTTTCACAGGCATTTCCTGCGTCTATCGACCTGGCCGACGAGCACTTATTTGTATTCGTGGCGCGATCAACGACGCGTCGCCTTCCTTTAAAAAAAAAAATTTCGTCCATTCCCTCTACTTCTTCTTCTTCTTTCTCTCTTCGAAGATTGCGTGAAACGGAAGAGATTACGTCGAAAATGCGAAATCGCCACGCGCGCATCGACGAGCACGCGTCCGTCATACATACGCTCTCTCGTGACGTCGTATAGGAAATAATTAACGTACGTGATGCACGGATAATAAGTCGACGAATATGGTACTTGAATCGGCTCGCAATTAAGTTTATTGCGACGACGCGCCACATCGCCGTACATCCGGTGTAATTATATTTCGTCGCGGACACTTCCATGCAAGTATATTTGGGGAATTAATTGAATCTTGGCTACCTGTTGCGGAGTCTCACACGACTTCTTTGTCGAAACCCTCGATAATTATCCGTGCAAATCAAAATCGATTCACACAATTGTAATTAAAAACAAATTCAGGTAGGAAACGGGCTAATAAGATCCAGGCGCAGAAATTAGGAGCAAACTTGTTTTTAAATTCTTCTTTATTTAATTTGATACAAATTACAAATTAAATAAAGAAGAATTTAAAAACAAGTTTGTTGCGCCTAATTTTTGCGCCTGGCTAGTAACCCATTTTTTCCTACCTGAATTTGTACTCATATATCAGAGCCGTTTCCGTTTTAATATAATTAAAAATATATTTCTGCATATGATATGCGGATATCTTACGTTCTCAGTAATTGACGCGCAAACGCGCAGTGCAATTTTTAACAAAAAAAAAAAAAAAACACGAGGGGGAGAAATCGAGCCGCTTTCTATCGCGACGCAAGGTGGTTTCGGATATATTAATGATATCGCGACGCGGTTACGAAAAGGCGGGCGACTTCGCAAGAAGAACGTGACAGTTGCAGCCGGCTGCAATTGCCAAACGCACCGATCTCACCGTAAAAATTGGATCGTTTTGCCGCCCTCCGTCCGTTCACCGTCCTCCGTTACTACGCCTCGTTGTGTTCCCGTCTTTGTCGCCCGTTGTCTTTCCCTCTCGACTCTACTACGCCGACAACGCATTCCGGTTTGCCGCAACTCGACAGTTTCCACGAGGTGTACGACAAACGCAACCTCCGCTCTCGAAGAGCGAATAAGCGAATCTCGGAGAAATCTCTCATTACTCGATGTGACTTGAGATAAATTTATAAACCTCGCAAGTTTTTTCTAACTAATTAAATTTTTTTCTCTCACGACTCGTGCAAATTTTTTTACATATCATTAAAAATTGATTTCCAGATTACATTTCAGAATTTTTAATCAATACATTCAAAGAGATTCGTAATTAAACACAAAAGGAAAATTAAGTACCATCTTCGGCGATGACTTTCCATTGAATTTGTCGCTGAAACGATCGATGATAATCGCGCAGAATAGTAAGCTAGACTGGAAAAGCGACTGCTTTTGTTACAATGATTACGGTTAACTCGAGCGTTAATGTTCGCCAATCTAGCCGCACCAACCCGATGACGCGTAAATACCGTATCGTTTGTCTCCGATTTCACGTATATACGCCTACTCGCGAACGCAGAATAGTCTAGTGTTTCATTCGCGTGGCGTATCGATGTATTTCGCGATCGTTTGCGACGCAATTATGGAACTTGCATCACGCAATGTAAATTTATTATCTATATTTTCGCATAAAGTATGAATTATTACAAATCTAAATCCGCTCTATTCGAGAGTAAATCTGCACAAACGTAAATCTAATATTTATTGAAGTAGAGTCTACTCGAAATATAACGATGAGCCCTTCATTTATAATCGCCTGTAACTGAAAAAAGCCATCGATACCCCGGCATTTCTCCGCGTAAATTTTCGTTCGAGATATAAATGTGAGCAATCTATCCTTAATGTTTTATTCACCCTATGCAACAAAAGTCCACGCTTTAGCTTGTTCTCCATATATTACACGGAGTGAGGAACCGAACGTACACGGAGAAGCCGTACGCGCGTACGTAACGAGAGCGTGAGGGGCACGCATCCTGTCATTAGTTCCATAACGTTCGCCTTATTCGGTGCATTCGGTTCAATGTCACCCGTCCCTCTCCTTCCTGCCGATTCTCTCGCGGCAGCCCCGATGTAAAATGTCCATCGGTACCGAGCGTGACGTTCCCGTAACCCTCCCCGCACCCCATTCCGGCTCTTCTTCCCATTAACGCGATCATAGCTGTCGTCCTTTCGTCTCGCGATCCACGATCCACGGGTCCATTCATGCGTTTGTCCCATTCATGACGAGCTGTCACGACGACAGCTCGTCCTCACGTCCGCTCGTCTAACTGAAAGATTGCGCGTCTCAATGTTTTCTCGGTGTATAGATCTGAGCGAATTATTAGAAGAGTATAAAAGAGTCAATCGTTATAGAAAGAAAAAAAAAGATTGTAACATTCGTGATCATTTTTAATTCTAATTGTTATATGATAACGCTATAATCAGAAGAGGGAAAAATAACTCTTATAATTTTTATTATGAATAAAAATAATACTTATAATTTACGTATAATTTTTACTATAAATAAAAATTATAACGTGTTTCAGAATTTTTATTATAAATAAAAATTATGAAACGCGTTAATTCTGTAATTTAAAATAATGTGCACACTATGAATATAGTGAGTGTTATTAAAATATATATATAGATGTTATATTTTAAAAGTCATACGTAATCATTTAGTAATTCTTGTTTGCACATATAACATCGGAAGATATTCCGAAAGTCTCTTTCCTTTATCGCGCGATAATTATATTTCGAGAAGTCGTCAGAGAGATCTTGTGTCAATCTTACAATAATTTACCAATCTAAAATTCAGTATTCTTTTGCAGATATCACGATGATAAAGTTCGCCGTGGCAACGATGGTGTGCTTTTTGGGGCTCAAGATGATCGCCGCCATGCCGGTGGCCGATCATCACGAGGGCCACGCGCCGCTGCCGGTCCTGCCGATCGTGCCTCTCGAGAGGAACGTAGGTCCCTTGGAGATCCCGAATGCGGATGTCGCGCAGAGTAGCGAATCTGCGGCGGCTAATAAGCCAGCACCGCAGGCACCGGCCGACGTGGTCGACGCGGTTGCCACGAGGAGCAGCGAGGAAGTCCAGCCGGTCGAGCCGAAACTGCCGGAGCTGCCGAAACAGCCGGAGCTGCCGAAAGCGGCGGCCGAGGAAGCCGTGGCACAACCCAAGTCATCCGAAGAGCAAATCGATTCCGTGGAGAAAGAGGAGCCGAAGGTGTTGGCCACCGCCGAGGCCGAAAAGAAGCAGGAGCAGGAGTCCCTGAAGGAGGCCGCTTCCGAGGCAAAGGAGTCGGTGCAGCCCGCGCCGCAGCCGACCGAGATTCCAGCCGAGAAGAAAGCAGTGAGTTTTTTTTCTTTTTAACTTTCGATGATCACATAGTTTGTCTTGATCCGATGAGAATTGTCTCGTTTTTTTTTATCGTACTTTAACGCATTTTACACCAATCTCAAGATAAGTTTCATCCTCTGATCTTGCATTAATTTTGCGTCTTCCAGGAGGAACAGGTAGCCGCGGTTGAAGGCAAGAGCGCGGAACCGGTGGAACCCGCCGAGAAGCCCGCGATTGCTGCCATCGAAAAGCGCGCCGACGACGCCGTCCCCGAGATCGCCAAGGAGGAACCGAAGGAGGAAAAGAAATTGGAGGACCCGGTAGAACAGCCGAAGAAAGAGGAGCCGGAAATTCCCGCGACCGCTGCCACCGAGGAGAAGAAGATCGAGGCGACCGAACAGCCGAAGGAATCCACGAGCCACTCGCCCGCTCACGCCAAGATCGAGGAGAAGCCCGACCGTGTAACCCGCGAGACCATCGGAATAGCGAATCCTCCCCTGATCGTTCCCGCCCCTCAAAAATCGGCCCAACAGCAGGAGAAATCCGGACCTGTCGAGACCGAACAGATCGCAGCGGATGTTGTGGCCGAGGAACCGAAACTCGCCAAGAGCGAGAAGAACGAGAAGAGCGAGCAACTAGAGACGGTGATACCTGTCGAGCAGCCGGCCGTCAAAGCTCAGGAACCGAGCGAGGAGAAAGTAGCCGAGGTGAAGGAGCCTGAGAAAGAAGCGAAGAGCGCCGAGGCTCCCGTTCAGCAAGCGGAGGTAGCCAACGAACAGCAACCGGCGCAGGCTGAGGAGTCCAGTCAGATCAAGCGAGACACAGTAGAGGCAGTCGAGCAGCCTCAAGCCAAGTCGGAGCTTCCGGTTGCCGAGGAGCCGCAACCGGTCCAACAACCTGCTCAACAGCCAGTTCAGCCACAGGAAGACGCCAAAGAGGTGAAGGAGCGTTCCCACGAATCCTCCGAAGAGAAGCTGAACGACGATAGCAAGGAGAACAAGAGCAGCGAAGAGTCCTCCGAGGAACAGAAGGACAAACCCAAGTTGGCGGAATTGCTCCCGAAACCCGAGCAATAAATTTTGGCGCGAGAAGGGTTCGATTGACGAGTAACCTCAGCAGCGCGGCAGCAACAGCAGCAGCAGCAGCAGTACCATCTCGAAGAGGACTGCTCCTCTTAAGGATCGGGTCGAGCTCATGCATCAGCGTCTCTCCGAGACGCATACACGAGTTCGTCGCGAAACGACAGGAGCGAAAGCAAGCGATAGGGAGAGTGTGTGTGTGTGTATGTGTGTGTGAAAGCAAGCAAGAGCGCAAGAATGCAAACGTTGAAATGTCAGAATAAGGAGCATGTAGCGATGAGCCCAGAAAATGTGAAAGTATCGCGCAGTGTGAATGAGAGAAAGAGAGAGAGAGAGCGAAAAAGCGCGAAAGAACGACCCCATCGACCCGATCAATCTTTCTAGGGTAGGGTTGTCCGATCTTCACGGCGCACTACGATCTCGGTAGCGCATCTCCGAGGATGCGGGACGATCGGGTGTTGCCGGATGCTGTCAGCGAACGACATCGACTCGTATCGATTGTCATTGTCATCGATACGCACCGTGATCGATCTCGCTCGATCTCGGTGATCCCGACGGCAGATGGAGAACACGCGATCATCCCCCTCCCCCTCACCCCTCACCCCTCACCCCATCCCGGAATGCGGCTCGGATGCTTGGCTCTGAGTGGCGTTCCCGTTCGTCCTGGCGGACACCGCGATCTGTCCGCGAGGACGAACTCACAGGGTCCCCCCCTTCCCCCCCCCCGATCGATATCTCTCATCCCCCTATGGAATCCCCTGATGTCCCATCTGAAAATGACACGCATCCCCCCTACACATTCCCATCCCGATAAACTATATAGTAAGTAGCTCGACTCTGTCTTCTTTTTAGAGATTACATGTGTCATTATTATTATTATTATTATTATTACGATTTAGTACCAGTACCACTATTATTATTAATATTATTATTTGTATTATTGCTATCATCATCGTTATAATAATAATTATTATTATTACTATGAAATCCCGATGGCCTCGTTTATATTTCGTTACTACATATTTACTTTAATCACTCATGACTGTTCGAATTGGATCGCACTGTGCATTTCATCGTGCGAAACTTATTGGAGCATACGTAAAATTGAGGGAAAGATATCTCTATAATAATAAGTCACAATCAATTCTTATATATATATATATATATATATATACGCGCTGTCTTTCGGTTCATTTAAATGTCTCCATCTCATCGAAACATTTTATAGAGAGGGCAAATAATTTTTGACAATTTCTCCACGAGCTATCGAATAAGATCTACTAAAATGTACAAGACACTGCAAAAATATGATACTAAACACACAGATTTTTAAGCAAGAATAATGGACTTTTGAAAATCGTATGCATGGTTATATGTATACAATTTTGTTTCAATAATTTTATTATATTAACGTGTCATATATATATGTGAAATTTGATGTAAATGTCTTTTCAAAATTTTTAGATTTT